>OY728121.1:988723296-989973296 GCA_963277665.1 Viscum album
CATTCTTGATGCATTGAACCTTGACTACTCGGCGTGTACTACCGAATAAACGCCATGTGTTCTAGTGCTGTACCAACAGGAACCATTACCACCTTTGGATTAGATCTTCTATTTTATTTTAATCAAAACAAAAATAAAATATCATTTCTATAAGATGAATGAAAAACTAACAAGGGGGAACATATCTTGATATTCAGATTTATAGATTGATTAACATTATTTGAAACAACTAAACTATTAAATGCATAAGTCATAAATGAAAAAATAAATTATTAGAATCAATGGTATGATTCTATTGATACCACTTTTAGGTTTCTGTGACACCATAAGCACGTTGATGGGTGTACCCCAATATAATTTTACAATTAACAAACATCAATCTGAGATCTGTAACGATAATGAAACACTAGATCTTCATAATCGAATGAAGAAATAAAAGGAAAGTGGGACATACTCGAACCATATAGAGGATCATCATATATTGGTTATAATTAATTTAATAAAAAGAAAATAATTACCTTGATATAATTCACAATCAACTTATGTTTCCATCCAAGATCTAATGTGATCTGTCATTAGGTCATAAAAAAAAGTGTAGGCTTCCACTAGCGGTTATCCATAGATTCTCAATGTATCTCTAGATGTCTCCAAAGGGATATAAAGGTGCTAGCATAGAAGATATTTTTCTTGTGATGTCCACCTTCGATCACCTTTAGAGCCTCTTCCATAGTGCTCTCCTTGATCTAGTGGATGAGGATCTCTCTCTAACATGAAAGCGTTCTGGAGGAAGAAAATTCTTTCTTGGATTGATATCTTTCTCCAAATCCATTGTGCACATCCACAAAGAATGGATATCTTAATGAGAATAAGGTAATTGGGATTTGTATTACATAGAATAATAAAATAATGAAATAATTACCCAATGTAATTTATTAATAACAATTAATTCTTAGTAAGCCACCATGTTTATTAATAACATTTGACTAATATTATTAGTTGACATGCCCCCAATTTTTTACACTTAATATTGTTTACTTAATTAAATAAAATTATTTCTCACAAATTCCTAGATAAACTACATAGCATGTATACTACTAAACACAATGCCGATTTTCAGTCCATTTCCTCTATTTCCTCTACCACATTTATTAGACCTTGAATAAAGAATATTTATTTATAAAAAAAGTATCACTATATTACTTCCAAATAAATATAATATTTTTTCCACAATATATTCTATTGACTAACCAATGACAAAATAAATTTGATCAGGTATTCTTGAATAATTATTAAACCATAGTCGGGAATAATCATTATTCAACTTGTTTGATGAATATTTAACTAAGAAACTTGCACACACTTAGTCTTTAATCCTCTAGGACTCTTTCTCATTGGAATTATGTAAAGCCTACCTAAATTCCAAGGTTAGAATTTTGAAACATTCCAATTCACCCATAGAGAATGTAGTAAATGCCGCAATGATGTGTCACCTCCTACAAACTCTTGTCGTGTAATGTAATCCAATTCTCTTGATATCTCGAATCAGGCGAGTATCATGCTAGTTCCATCAACACATGTGCTCAATTATTTATTCTTTGACTTCCCAAAATGAAACTATCCCATTACTCACCATGGACATGGATTTATTTGGGAAATATCAATTACATCAATGGGCTTGAGATATCATATTATGTTATGGAACTTAAGGGAAAAATCATTTCTTGCATTATCAATTAATGGAGTATTACTCATGACGCTCCCAACATATCCTAACTCACTTGGAATAATTTGTCCTCATTGTTTTCATCAATACATCTATGTGTGCAAGTTGTAATACCCATTAATAATAATCTTAAAGTATAAGGACCAATACATACGTCTGTGGATATGAACATCCAATGACACTATAAAACATGAATTTCCTACTGGAGAGTCTTGTTATGATAATATTATCTTAGATATAACCAAGGACACACACCATGAGAAGGTGAATCAACATTTTATGATTCTTCATCCCTAATGTCATGTATTATTTAGGTCCCTCTAATATCATCATCCATCCATAGAACATATATTCCTGAATACTGTTATGGAAATTCCAGGTTGTCATCATAGATGAGATCCGCTATGACCCTTTAGTGAAACAGCTATCCTTAGGACATTATCACATTCATTTTCACACATAAGCACTATCTACAATTGATAAGGTATTTACTAATATTCAAATCCAAAAATAAAAGTTTATCATCAAGTACAATGTGGTTGGTTCTATTCCACGAACTCCAAAAAGTTCATCCAACTCATTTAAATAATTTCTATAAAAAAATTAATCATTTATCATCATGTAATCGAATGGAACAGGAAGAATAAAATTATCATGAAAATTTAACATAAGTAATTAAATTTAACAAAAATCCTAAAATCAGTCACGAGCTCACACTCACCCAGTTTGTGGAATATAATAGGGAGGATACAGATTGACTCCCCATGGGTGGCCTTGTTTGTGGATATTAACCTGAAACGATCACACATGTACACAAGGGGAAACCTAAAATGTACCATTTAATTCAATTAAAGCATTCAATTCATTTTGGGGTAAATTTCAGAAATTCTAGGATGCGACACAATAACAAAATTTCTTCTAAAACATGATGTCGTGTGGGAATGGTATGGATCACCTACTATAAGTCCATAATATAGAACACATACACTATAGATCTCTGATTCAGTTTGGATTGGAATAAAAATGGTTAACAAATGAAAATAATGGAAATAGAGAATATTATCTTACTCCAAAATTACTTCATTGATATTATGTCAAATGTAGCATGAAACAAGATGTACTATGAGGTTACCCGTGTGGATCCAATGAGACATACAATGCTTAGATCATATGTTGTGTGAAGAAATGGAAGAAAAGATTATGGATTTGATTAAAAATAGATCAAACTGGAGAAAATAACCCCTTATATATTATGGAAATGAATAGATATAAATTAGTTATATGATTTAAACTCATTAAGGAAAAAATGGTAAATTCATTCAAAAACATTAGGCCTATACCCGATTTTTCACCATGGGCCATAAAGATTCCACAAAAAATGAACCTCATGATATAGGTCAATACCACCACACACTATTTCACTAATCCATGTGGATTAAATCACATGTTCCTAATAAACATGTGGCTCTGTACTTGTTTCCAAAAACTGGCCCACTATGTTACAAACAATAATTTGATACTATGAAAAATCCAACAATCTCATTACTCACCACCTTTAGGTCAAAACGAAGGTGTTAGACTGTAAAACCAAAGACCTGTACCTCATAGGAAAACCTGATATCCTACAATCTTCCACCCATAAAACAATTCATAACTAAATTTAATTTCCAACGGTGGTTAGGAATCACCTCAGAATAACTGAGACCCCTAAGCATGTATATTGGAATCACCATCCCTAGTATCGTATTGAAAATAGCTGTGCTACCATAGTAATCGTACAATAAAAACTATTATACCTTGGAAAACACTCATTCTTCCATCAATGATTTCAATATGATGCTCTCTTAATGTCTAAATCAACCAGTAACTCCACATCATTTGGCTCTATAGAGTGAGATGGGTATGAATAATAGTGATGCATCTAAGATACACGGATGAATTTGAGCATTGATCTCTACCTCTGAGATAACTGCAACTGATAGTCCCCCATCATGACCCTCTCTAGAATCTATAATGGACCTTAAATATTATGGTGAAATCATACCCTATCTCTCGATCCTTCTATGTCCCATCCTGAGTAAGATAAGTAAAATGACCTAATCCCAGACCTCTAACTCTAGAGGTCCTTATAAGTTATCATCATAATATTTCTATATAGATTGTGAACTAGCCGTGCACTTTCTTATCAAATGGGCCTTCTCTGAAGTCTCGTACACTGGGTGAGTTCCACGTATTTCTTCCACATCTACCTCTAAAAATAATAGGGGTAATATGCATGGCCTACCATAAAAATCCTCATATGTTTATATCTATTTATTATCTTTAATAGAATTATTGTAGGCTTAGTCAAAAGGGGCATCTTAATCTCACATGAAACCCCAAAATCAAGGATATACTCTCTATGAATTTTTTCATGCATTGTAATTATCTTATTTTACTATACATAAGTCTATGTCTGGTATAATTTTCTTAGAATCACATATGTACCCACTACCCCCTACATATTCTCCCCTAAAAGATATGTATATTGTAAATCCCTTTCCAGAAGAAAGTAAGAGGAACCCCGTGAAGATGTACTATCCCATAGATATACAACAACCTAAGATCATTTACCGAGATGGTCTACCTAATCAAAATGTTATGAGAAACCATCTTGGGCTGGTCAACAAAACCTCCTATAACATAACTAAGTAGAGGGGAACTCAGAATCATGTTTAAGAAATCCATCATAACACCATACCATTTCCACTCATGAATAGGTTACATTTATAAAATTCTAGCATGTCTCTAATGTTATACATAGACATACTAGCAGGTGGAACACCATTTAATAAAACCATCTGCTTCTCATTTTATCCCCCAACCAATAAAATTGGTGATTCAATTGTTGATACATCATGGTAACACCATGATGTACCACCAAACATGAATCATGATATTCCTACATCATCTCCCACTTGTGACTACTAGAACCCAAATTCAAACATGAATACAAAAAATTTCTTCATCTCCCATGATCTAACTAGGAGGCGTGTCCTCACCATCCACACTCTCCCATAGGACTAGGCCCTCATCATAATATAATTTCCTCATCCTAATTCTATTTATAAGACTATAAGTAACTTATAAAGATGAGACAAAGTATTCCCTTGATCATCCTACACTTCCATGTGAATCTATGAAAACTTATCCATAGGGTGTTGCAAGATTCTATCCTCCAAACATCATATATCTAAGTCCTCTAATTCAGTGCATCTGTAACTATATTTCATTTTCTATGTATATAGAGGACTTAAAATAAAAATCATACAGGTACACAACCCATCTATGCTACCTCAAATTAATATCACAAAATATAAATATATACTTGATGATTTTTTGGTCTCTATACACCACAAAATACACTCCTATAAAATAATTTCTCCTACAACTCAAAACATGAACAATTGTAGCTATCTCAAGATTGTCCATATCATAATTTCTCTAGTGTGGGGTTATAAAACGAGACATGTATTCCATTAATCTATCACGATTCATAATAACTAATACTATATCGAAACTTAATGAAACTTAATATATATTATAGATTCTGTCTTGATCCACTATAATCTAGACCAAAAATTAATTTAGTCTCCCTTTCAGATGTCAAAAGGATTGTCTCACATGTATATGTCCATAAAAACATCCCACCATTTTTATTCAAGATCATAATATGTGAAATAGTTAATGATAGGTCCTATATGAATTGAATTTAAAATCATGATATCCTTATGAAACTATGTATCTTAATGAGGGTCATAAGATACTTCTAGTATACTATTTCTCTTAATGTATATGGGTTTACTTTTACTCTTGTATCTATGATTATATGTCCCAGGAATTTAATCTTGTCAATCTAGAAGTACCACATTTTAATATTATCATATAACTGAGTCTCACTTAGTGTATCCAAAACAATCTCAAGTTTTATGGAATGGTCATGTCGATTTGAAGAATACACCATAGTATCTTCCATGAATGCCACCACAAAAAAATCCAAATAAGGATTGAGAAATTAGTTCATAATTATCATGAAAACTTCTAGCATGTCCGTGAGACCAAATATAATAACTAGATACTCATATAGACCATACCTTCTACCAAATGTTATAATAGGTATGTTTGAAGGCTCAACACATACATGGTGATATCCTGAAGACAAATAAATCATTGTGAAAAAACGAGCTACTCATTCCTAGTCAAAGATATCATCTATCCATGGAAAATGATACTATCTTGTTAATTTTTTAATAATTCACAAATTTTATATGGGTACCATATTCCTTATTCACATAAATAAATGGAGAACCCCAATGAAAATTTGGGGATATATAACACATTTTCCCCTAAGTCCTCCAACCACCTCTTGGGCTATTGCAAATCATTTGTTGTCATCGTTTAAGGCGGAAGGGATACTACTCCATATCGTAGAAATAGAATGATGGAGAACTCCACCTCTATATTAGGAGGTAAACTATGAATTTTGTTGAGGAAAAAATCTCATAGTATACAAACCATTGTAGGTAAATCTTCCAGATGACATCATTACTCATCCAAAAAATGACTAAAAATATTATCTATCATCCCACCCATCCAAAAATTCTATGGTTTAGATTAACATTCCTAGTGATCATACTCACTCTTCTAAGTAAAATATCTATCCAATGGTAATGAGAGAGTCACCATTCTATGATAATAGAAGAACTGATCCCAATAAGAAGATAGCCAATACATCCTGAGTGTGAAGAAAAAGCCTTTTATCTCGAGGAAGAATAGATACCATATGAAATTAAACTCACCAATCACAATTATCCAGTCCGTGAACTAGACTACTCCCACTATTATGTTCCCCAATAAACCATCCAAGGAAAAAACACCCTCCTAAAACTAATCAACAAGACCAATGATCTACACAATAGTACTTATAATAATCTATGTGAATCACTTGTATAAAAAAGAGAATATACTAGAACATAGGATAATATGATCATTCCTCACTCCATAGAAGGCCTACAACTCTACGTTATAGGTGTAGGATATACAAAATATAACTATCCCTACCCATATCCCTATGAGAGAAACTCAAAATCTGGATTATTCCATCTCTAGTTAATTAATTCTTTAGCCATGACCACCATCAGAGTCTAAGCAACTGATACATCCCTAACTCCCAACAAATTAAGAAGATGTATATCCTATTATTGATCTAAGAGTTGAAGCTAACCACCATCCAATAACATGATTAGATAAGGCCCTAAAAAATTTGTGTCCGCAACCCTTCATTCCACAATCTCATCACTCAAGTGGGTATTGATCAGATTGGATCCTCACATCTCCCTTTCTACCAAACTGATAACAGAAAAATATATTAACCATCACTAATAGAATGTCTGGTAATCCTATCACATGATGAATCGAAATGGAACTTCCTTCCACAAGAATAAGAAACACTGCACCAAGAGGCTACACCATTCTTCTCTACAACCACAACTTCAATCAGGTTCCACTGAGTAGTTTCCACCTAATTAAAAATCATAGTAATAACATTCAATCGAAACATGGGTAACTATGATCAAATGGAATACTTCACCCCTTCCTCAAATCATTTATCCTTAATGGATCATCAACAAGATAAATCATTGAAAAATTATTATGCTCTGTAATTTGTGCCAAATAATACATATAATACATTATGTATTACTCTAGATTCATAATCTCAGATGACCTCTCCTATCACTAAGTCTCAAGAAAAAATTAATCATAATACCAGGATTGGAAATCCCATAAATCCTTATATCAGATTATATCATCGACGATAAAAATATCCCACAAACACTTAGCTACTTGCTAATGAATATATGTCATGAGCTTCAATATCCTATAGTGAGGTGCCTCTAGATTTATGAAGTCTGATAAAATAGTCTCAAGACATTTCCTAGTAGCATGTGGACCATCATCAGAAAAAAAATGTGGGAAGATGGTTCTACTTGAACACATGAGTCAGCTTTTCCATTGATGATTCATGTTGCATGGATGCTTGAAAGATCTACATAATTCACAAAAAACTATCATGGAGTTGTACTAAAATATCCATATTATGACAACCCTCCTTTTTATTACAACTTAAACATGCTTTATTACATAAAACTTCACTTGATACAACAAAGAATATCGAGAGGTTTAATGTCTTTGGGGCTTAGGATCATTAAATAAAAACTTAAAACATGAAATACAACATCTTTATTGAAAACGTCCTTTACATGACCACTACATTCCCTCATACTTAGCATTGCATGGGATAACTTGAGGACATGCATAAGAAAAGGGTGAGCTATAAAGCCTAGTAAGGGAGTACACATAGAATAACATGAGGAGTACAATACATGTCAGGCAATAGGCATATCAATAGAGAATAATATAAACATGAACATAAAGGCATGATAAATCATGATAATCATAACATGGAAATGTGGCAACAACACTTAACATTGAATTAGCATGATCCAAGGCTCATTGCACATGGAGCATGAGTAACCACTCATTGCACATGAAGCACGAGTAAACCCTCGCTGCACTTGAATTATCATGAGTAAACACTCATTTCACATGAGGTATCATGATACTATACTTTACCAAATTCATTGGAGCGCTATAAGGGCGCACCCTTCTTAAACATTTCATTTCATGCATAAGTGTGCCACATGGATCATAAAAAATGGATTCATAAAACATAATAATTTATTCCACGATAAAGGAATGTGGAATTAATACATGAAACTTTACAATAAATATGTAAATGTGCAAAAAGGTGAATACCCTTGATGGAGAAATGGGCATGGTATTCACTACACAATGACATTGGCTTAGAAAATCGGTGCGATTTCGGCAGTGTAACGACGTGACATAAGAATTCATAAAAAAGGTTGATGAGAGAGAAAGGGGTTCCTAATAATATTTAAATGTAATGTACAGTAATTAGATCATATAGATACATGTCCAAACAATTGTAATGGAATTTATATTCATGATACAAAAGTATTGCTGGAATGTAAAAGAGGAGAGATAAGTTCCTTTCGGAATTTCGGCATAGTAACGGGTGTACATGGGAGGAATTTATTGAGAGAGAAAGGGTATCCCATCATCAAACATAAAGAGTAAAGTATGAGGGAGGTGTGAAACCATACCCCAACATTCATAATTGAAATTAAAAGGGCAATACAACTTAAAGAAAATTGACAAAAATGAGAAAGGAAGAAAAAACCCTTACTTGGATGTGTGCTTCCAAAGGCTAGAGAGAGGCTTGTGAGAGGCTTCTTGGGAGCCTGGGGCACCTTGGGATGATTCTAGAGAGAGTAGGGCAGAGGTTGGACGAACTCAAAGGGATTTTATTGAGGAGGAAGTGGGAACTTGGGTGGGTTTATATAGTAAAGGGGAGGGAATTATTTATTATTTAGGTTTGGGTCCCCTTACATTAAATTAATCCAAACCACAAACCATCCCATGGTTTTTGCCAATGGTTTTTGGAAAAGGGAAGAGGAAAAAAGTATTTTATAAGGCCCAAGTACGAACTTCTTAAAATAATAAGGTTGCTTATGTGGAGGTGAGTCACACTCCCATGGAAATTAATTTAAAAAGGAAAAGTGTTGAATATGTCTTGAGGGGTCAATTAATGCTTTGAAAAGTAAGTCAAACAAACCCAAAATCACATTATTTTAACTATAAAACATATATTGGCCGAACATAAGGATTATGGTATTTTATTACATCACCATTGGGTCATTATGATGTCATAAAACACATTACATATTTAAATGGTATTTATTTTTTACCCAAAAATTTGACTGTCTCAGAAAATTATGAAAAATTCACCGTTGGATAATTTCGACGTCCTGATTCTAGAAATGACATTTATTTTATCTAAAAAAATTTATAAATATGTTAATTTTTACTTTTAAAATAAAAACCAATATTTATCGAAAATTCACGGGTTTTGACAGAAATGGCTTTCAAACCTTAATAAAAAAATTTAATTACATTCATAAAATTATAAAATCATTTATTTTTAATAAAAATTAATTTAGTATTAATAATAATATTTTATTAAAATATTATTTATTTCAAAAATCCCTTAATTTAATAAAATTGAATTCTTAATTAAATCATAACTAAAAACACCATTTGTACTTTAAAAACTATTTACAATGTAGCAAAAATGACTAGAAATTATATTCATTATTTTTTTTAAAAACAATGTACATGAACATAGTACTACTTATTTGTTACATAACCCCTTAAAACAGCAACATAATACCTAAGGGTAAGGTGTGCGATGGTGACAGACTCTTGGGGTGGATCAGATAACATCGCTCGAGTGGTAATTTCTATCAACTTCCAATTTTCTTGTAGACGGTCACATTCGAGCTTGACATAATGAAGCTCAGCTTGGTCTTGGTCAAGGGTGAATCCCAAGGATGCCACCTATTTTCCGAGCTCCGACAAATGGGCTTCGTATGGGGAAATTCTACTGGATGAGGCCATTGCTTCCTTTGTCTGTGTAAAATTGGGTTCGTTAAAGCCTTATATTTATACTAATCATGTGATCACTGTTCAACGACTATAAAAGTAACGGTCACAACTCTTAACTAAAACCAAAGAAGTTGAAATCTTATAAAAACATTTTTCATAAAGAGACATTTAACTGGATCAAGAGGGATTTTCCATTAATGAAACTTTGGGTCGTTACAATATTCCCCCCTTAAGAAATCTCACCCTTGAAATTTTCCTTTTCCCACACTAAAACAAATGTGGGTAACTCAGCTTCATCATATCCTCCGACTCCCAGGTTTCTTCTTCAATCTTGTGGTTTCTCCACAACACCTTGACGAGGGGCATTGTCTTATTTCGTATAAATTTTTCTCTACGATCTAAGATCTTCATTGGTTGCTCCTCATAAGAAAGATCATCTTCCAATTGTACCACCTCGGAAGAGATTACATGAGAAGGGTCCGGTATGTACTTCTTTAAGAGGGATACATGAAAGACATCATGCACCTTGGCCATAGTAGGTGGAAGTGCTAGTCGATAGGCCACATCCCCAACATGATCAAGAATATCGAAGGGGTCGATGTACCTTGGACTTAACTTCCCTTTCTTTCCAAACCTCATGACCTTCTTCCACGGAGATGTGACAACCGGGCCCCAGTGACAGCACAGTCACCCCGCCTTAACATGGCTGTCGGGTCCTGGCCCACCAGGTACCACCAGTTGCCCCCGCAGACATGTGGGGCCCACCCCAGTGTCCACCCACGTGCCTGAACGGGTCATCTGACTAATGACAGTCCCCACAGTCCAACACATGTCCTTTCCAGTGTGCTTTGTCCTCACTCACAAACACCCTGAGAATGTTCCCAGGAGGTCACCCATCCTGATCACTACTCCAGGACAAGCACGCTTAACTGTGGAGTTCTAATCAGACAGGCTCCCGAAAAGGAAGGTGCACTTTGTTGACATGAGACATATCATTTAGTCATTTAACCCTTTATCATTTGGGGATGTTACAATCACCCCCCCTTTAGAGCACAACGCCCTCGTTGTGGGCCCTACATATCAACCCAGGCAGTGCACCACACTTAAGGCTGGGTACCACCTCTGATACCAAATGTGACAACCGGGCCCCGGTGACAGCACAGTCACCCTGCCTTAACATGGCCGTCGGGTCCTGGCCCACCAGGTACCACCAGTTGCCCCCGCAGACACGTGGGGCCCACCCCAAGGTCCACCCACGTGCCTGAACGGGTCATCTGACTAATGACAGTCCCCACATGCCAACACATGTCCTTTCCAATGTGCTTTGTCATCACTCACACACACCCTGGGAAACTTCCAAGGAGGTCACCCATCATGATCACTACTCCAAGCCAAGCACGCTTAACTGTGGAGTTCTAATCAGACAGGCTCCCGAAAAGGAAGGTGCACCTTGTTGACATGAGTCATATCATTTAGTCATTTAACCCTTTATCATTTGGGGATGTTACAGAGATATGCGTAAAAACACCACGTCTCCAAATTTAAACTCAATGTCTCATCGACGATTATATGCATAACTCTTCTATCGACTCTAGGCTGCCTTGATATGCTGCTGAATGGTTTTCACCTTCTACACCATTTCCTCGACCATTTCTTGTCCAAGAAGCTTACGTTCACCGACCTCATCCCAACATGCTAGTGTTCTTCACCTTTTCACATAAAGGGCTTCATATGGTGTCATTTGGATGCTCGAGTGGAAACTGTTATTATAAGAGAACTCAACCAGAGGAAGATGTTGATCCCATCCTCCTTTAAATTCCATTGAGCACGCTCTCAAAATATACTCAAGTGTTTGGATAGTCTGCTCAGATTGGCCATCAGTTTGAGGATGATAGGTCGTACTGAAGTTCAGTTCAGTATTCAGAGCATGTTGAAGACTCTTCCAAAACATAGAGGTGAATCTTCGATCTCAGTCAGACACAATAGATAGTGGTACTCCATGAAACCTTACCACATCCCTGATATATATCTGTGCCAGTTGATCCAATGAGAAATCCTCCCGAATAGCAATGAAGTGTGCAGTCTTTGTAAGACGATCCACAACAACCCAGATTGCATTGTTGCCTTTGGATGTCCTTGGAAGTCCGGTGACAATGTCCATGGTGATGTTTTCCCATTTCCATTTTGGTATGGGCAATGGTTGCATCATCCCCTTAGACTTCTGCCTCTCTGCCTTCACTTGCTGACACACCAGACACTTTGATGTATATTCGGAGATCTCCTTCTTTATATTATCCCACCAAAAGTTTTCTCAGAGATATCGATACATCTTTGTGCTCCCTAGGTGAATAGAGAAATTTGAACTATGTGCATCATTTAAGAGTTCCTTCTTCAGCTCCGGACTTGACGGAACACATAGTCTTTTCCCAAACTACAAAATTCTTTCTTCATTAACATTAAACTCCGAGGATTTCCCCTTTTTGATAGCTTCCACTTTTTATTGAATTACCACATCATCCTTTTTATCATCCTTTAACATTTCCAATAGAGATGGTTGAGCAATCATTTGTGAAAGGATTGATGATGTTCCCTTATTTATGATTCCCACATCCATCTTCATCAAGTCTAAGAAGATTGGATCCTTCTCAATTCTCATCATTGATAGAATCCCTGGATCCTTTCTACTTAGGGCATCTGCCACCTTGTTCGCTTTCCCAGGGTGGTAATGTATTGAACAGTCATAATCCTTAATGAGATCTATCCATCTTCTCTGGCGCATATTAAGCTCTTTTTGTGTGAATATATATTTAAGACTCTTGTGGTCAGTATATATCTCACATTTCTCTCCATAGAGATAATGCCGCCAGATTTTCAAGGCAAAGATCACAACCGCCAACTCCAGATCATGCGTTGGATAGTTTCACTCATGGATTGTCAACTGCCTTAAGGCATAGGATATCACTTTATCATTCTACATCAGCACACATCCTAATCCCTTCTTTGAAGCATCACTGAATACCACAAAAAGTTCCCCACTTCTGGGTAAAGTTAGCACAGGTGCAGTGATAAGACTCCTTTTCAACTCCTTTAAGCTTTCTTCGCATTCATCACTCCAAGAAAACATTACTCCCTTTAGATTTATCTTGGTAAGAGGGTTGGACAATCGCGAGAAATTCCTCACAAATCGTCGATAATATCCCGCTAACCCCAAGAAGCTACGGATATCGGTTACCGATGATGGCATCGGCCATCCCTCAATTGCATCTGTTTTGGAGGGATCCACAGATATCCCATTTCTTGTGATGATATAGCCCAAGAATGAGACCTCCTTCAACCAGAAATCACTCTTGTTGTACATTGCATAGAGCTTCTCCTTTCGCAAATTCTCTACTACAGTTCTTAAATGCTCCTCATGATCCTCCTTGGTTTTGTAGTATATTAGAATATCATGTATAAAGACTACCACAAATTTGTCAAGGTAATCTCTAAAGACTCTATTCATCAAGTCCATGAATATTTCTGGAGCATTAGTGAGTCCGAAAGGAATTACTATGAATTTATAGTGCCCATACCTTGTATGAAAAGCAGTCTTGGGGATATCTTCCTTCTTCACCCTTACTTGATAATATCCCGACCGCAAGTCCACCTTGGAGAAGTATTATGCTCCACACAACTGATCGAACAAGTCATAAATTCGTGGGAGAGGATAGTTGTTCTTTATTGTGATTTTTTTATGTTCATGATAATCTATGCAAAGCTTCATTGACCCATCCTTCTTCTTGACGAAGAGAACTGGTGCACCCCATGGTGAAGCACTTGGGCATATTAACCCTTTATCCAGATTCTCATGTAGTTGTTTCTTCAGATCTTCAAGCTCAACAACAGCCATTCTATATGGACTCTTGGATATTGGTAACACCCCAAGTATAAGTTAAATTGAGAACTCAACATCTCTTCTAGGAGGAAGACCAGGTAGTTCCTCAGGAAACACCTCAGCGAATTCCCTCACAATAGGCATTTCTTCAAGGATGGTTTCTTCCTTGGACTCAATCATATAAGGCAGATATGCTTGCTTATAAGGCAGTAATATCCCTGCTTGAGATGATGGAGCTAAAGGAGATTCATCTTCCTCCTGACACTTGTAAAGAATCGGGGGGTCGATTATCCATATGGAGTGTGATTTCCCTATCCCGACAATTTATGTTGGCTCTATATAAGGAAAGCCAATCCATGCCAAGAATTGCATCAAATTCCACCAAAGGGAGTATGACGAGGTTCTCTGGGAAATTAAATCCACATATTATAACAGGGGAGGACTTATATTCATGGGATGCAATGATTTCCCCATTTTCTGTACTCACCGATATCTTTACTTCCATGATTTGAGGTGGTTCTGGGATTGTTCTACTAAACTTTCGAGATATTAAAGAATGCGTAGAACCTGAATCAAAAAGTATGTTCGCTATTCTTGAATTAATATCTAGCGTACCTATCACCACTTCATTATCGAGGTTCACTTCGGCAGAAGTGATGGAAAAAGCTCTTCCATACTGTCTTGGAGGTTGTTGGTTGCCTTCGATAACCCTTGGATTAGGCCACTGATTTGTAAAATGACCCAGTTCAATGCATTTATAGCATTGAACAACGCGTTGAGGTTCTAATAGAGCATTCCTCTCCTCTGTCGCAGTAGTGGGTCCTTCTTTCCGACAGTTAACAGCTAGGTGCCCTTCTCTTCCACACCTGAATCATTTTCTTGTCCCCTTAAGGCAATTTCCAGGGTGTTTCTTTCCGCACTTTTGGAAAGTGGGGTGCTGGAACTTCATAGTGCCATTAGATTTATCCATTGGCCCACCAGAATTGAATTCCACCTTACACTTCTTATCCCCATGATACCCATGTAATTTTCTAATCTCCATTTCGACCTTGAGGGCACATCAGACAATTTCCTCATAGCTGTCGAAGTCACGGATCGCTAATTCTTTCCGCAAGCTAGGCTTCAGCCCACCAAAGAAGCGGTGAACCTTGCATTCAGGGGAAATGACAAAGCCGGAAGCATATCGTGCAATCCTTGTGATGTTTCCTTGTATGCTCCAACAGATTCCTCATCATTTTTCTTGAGGGAAAGGAAGTCCCTTTCTATCTTAAGCTGGAGGGTGCGCGGAAAATATTTATCAAAAAACATCTTCCAGAATTCCTTCCATTTCAAAGCCTCGATCTCCTCCTCAGGATTCGTATTTTTGATAAACGTCCACCATTGATCATCTTCACCCTCCATACGATAATCATCCAGGAGAACCGTCTCTTGTTCAGAACATTGGAGGATGGAGAAGATCTTTTCAGTGGAGTTGATCCATTGTTCAGTGATCGTGGGATCGGATGATCCACTAAAATTAAGAGGCCTTTGTCTCATGAAGCTCTTGATAACGAATTGTTCTTTCTTAGGGGGGGTTGAACATTCCTCTTGACCCATGTTTCGATTCAAAACTTGTGTTAGCTGAGAGAGGAGCGTGACAAAGTTCGCGATTCCCGCTCCCATTGGATTTGGCATCTCATTAGTACAGTCATCACACTGATCTTCAAAATGGTTTTTAGACCGAGTCCTCCTATTACTAGTCATTGGCTGGAATAAAATAAAAGTTAGGGGTAACACATAAAGGGTAATCCAAAGACAAAAGTTGATGACTCAAAAATAAAATTTTGTTTCCTTAACTCATGAGTCTATAGGCTTCAATCTAGGCTTTTCATGATCTACTTTCTAACATATATTCTTAGGGGCATTTTCCATTTAATAAGGGTTCATACTAAGATTGTGAATTTATCAAAACATATCCCCCGGGATTTTAATAACCAATAGTGCAGCAAGACCCGTTGTCGTGCACCAGTTCCCGTTCGAGTCTAGCTCAAAGCGGTGTTTTCTGGGTTTACCCCTAGGATACATCTGTGCCAGAGCCGCCTCTACCTGCTCGTATCCAGACAGGGATGTATTTGTTTGATAAATCACTTACTTAGTATTTACCAAAACATAGGGATGTTTTTATTATACTTAGTCTTGTATCTAAGGCTTTACTAGGGTTTTCCTAATCCCAAAAATAACTAAACCTATCCTCTGATACCAACTATCACAACCCTGCTTTTTATTACAACTTAAACATGCTTTATTACATAAAACATCACTTGATACAACAAAGAAGATCGATAGGTTTAGTGTATTTGGGGATTAGGATCATTTCATAAAAACTTAAACCATGAAATACAACATCTTTATTGAAAACTTCCTTTACATGACCACTACATTCCCTCGTACTTAGCATTGCATGGGATAACCTGAGGACATTCATAATAAAAGGGTGAGCTATAAAGCCCAGTAAGGGAGTACACATGGAATAACATGAGGAGTATAATACATGTTAGTCAATAGGCATGTCAATAGAGAATAATATAAAAATGAACATAAAGGCATGATAATGCATGATAATCATAACATGGAAATGTGGCAACAACACTTAGCATTGAATTAGCATGAGCCAGGCTCATTGCACATGGAGCACGAGTAAACCCTCATTGCACATGAAGCACGAGTAAACCCTCATTGCACTTGAATTATCATGATTCAACACTCATTTCACATGATGTATCATGATACTATACTTTACCCAATGCATTGGAGCGCTATAAGGGCGTACCCTTCTTAAACATTTCATTTCATGCATAAGTGTGCCACATGGATCATAAAACATGGATTAATAAAACATAATCCTGTATTCCACGATAAAGGAATGTGTAATTAATACATGAAACTCTACAATCAATATGTAAATGTTCATAAAGGTGAATACCCTTGATGGAGAAATGGACATGGTATTCACTACACAATGACATTGGCTTAGAAAATCGGTGTGATTTCGGCAGCGTAACGACGTGACATAAGAATTCATAAAAAAGGTTGATGAGAGAGAAAGGGGTTCTTTATCATATTTAAATGTAATGGATATTAAGGAGGTCATATAGATACATGTCCCAACAATTGTAATGGAATTTAGATTCATGATACAAAAGTATTGCTTGAATGTAAAAGAGGAGAGAGAAGTTCCTTTCGGAATTTCGGCATAGTAATGGGTGTACATGGGAGGCATTTAATGAGAGAGAAAGGGTATCACATCATTCAAACATAAAGAGGGCAGTATGAGGGAGGTGCAAAACCATACCCAAAAATTCATAATTGAAATTAAAAGGGCAATACAACTTAAATAAAATTGACAAAAATGAGAAAGGAAGAAAATACCCTTACATGGAAGTGTGCTTCCAATGTCTAGAGAGAGGCTTGTGAGAGGCTTCTTGGAAGCTTCAGGAACATTAGGGGGATTCTAGAGAGAGTAGGGCAAAGGTTGGACAAACTCCAATGGATTTTAGTGAGGAGGAAGTGGGATCTTGGGTGGGTTTATATAGGAAAGGGGAAGGAATTCTTTATTATTTAGGTTTGGGTCCCCTTGCATTAAATTAATCCGAACCACAAACCATACCATGGTTTTTGCCCATGGTTTTTGGAAAAGGGAAGAGGAAAATAATATTTTATAAGTCCCAAGTCCGAACTTCTTAAAATAATAAGGTTTCTTATGTGGAGGTGAGTCACACTCCCATGGAAATTAATTTAAAAATGCAAAGTGTTGAACATGTCTTGAAGGGTCCATTAATGCTTTGAAAAGTAAGTCAAACAAACCTAAAATCACATTATTTTAACGATAAAACATATATTGGACGAACATAAGGATTATAGTATTTTATTACATCACCATTGGGTCATTATGATGTCATAAAACACATTATATATTTAAATGGTATTTAATTTTTACCCAAAAATTTGACTGTCTCAGAAAATTATGAAAAATTCACCATTGGATAATTTCGACATCCTGATTCCAGAAATGACATTTATTTTATCTAAAAAAATTTATAAATATTTTAATTTTTACTTTTAAAATAAAAAACAATATTTATCGAAAATTCATGGGTTTTGACAGAAATGGCTTTCAAACCATAATAAAAAAATTTAATTGCATTCATAAAATTATAAGATCATTTATATTTAATAAAAATTAATTTAATATTAACAATAATATTTTATAAAAATATTATTTAATTCAAAAATCCCTTAATTTAATGAAATTGAATTCTTAATTAAATAATAACTAAGAACACCATTTGTACTTTAAAAACTATTTACAATGTATCAAAAATGACTAGAAATTATATTCATTATTATATCAAAAAAAAAGTACATGAACATAGTACTACTTATTTGTTACATAACCCCTTAAAACAGCCGCATAAGACCTAAGGGTAAGGTGTGCGATGGTGACAGACTCTTGGGGTGGCTCGGATAACATCGCTCGAGTGGTAATTTCAATCAACTTTCACTTTTCCTGTAGACGGTCACGTTCAAGCTTGACATGTAACACCCCGAGCATCCACGATACGCTTCTCATTCAATAATGCAAAGGCTTGCATTGTACGCAACTTCGAGTTCTAAAACACCGCGACTAATCAAAGTAGCCGTTATGAATATTAATAACCACTTTTTAAAATTATAGAAATTTTATATTTCAAAATGTACTTCATTTTTGGATTCAGAATATCGAAATTATCCTATGTTGAATTTTTGGTATTTTTCTGAGAACTTCTAATTTTTTATGAATAGTGAAAAATACTTAAAAACAACTTTTTTAATCAAAATAATTTATAGTGATAAATTATACTATTTAGTGGTTTTAAATTATAATTAGAATATATTTTTACCATTTTATCCAATGGTGGTCATTAGAATTAATTTAACATTGAAATTTGACATAAACAATTGCCAATCTTTTGATATAAATTGTTTCTTAAAAACACGCTATTTGTTGTAACAGCGGGAATTAATTATAAAATTAATTAATTCAACTTATATGTTAGGAATTTTTTAAAATAGAAATCATTTTTGAATTCGGAATATCAATTATAGCTTAGGGTGAAATTTTGGCCTTGTTCTGAAAAACTTCAATTTTTGATGAATAGTGAAACCACTAAGTGGTAGTTAAATAACTGATTTTTCGTTTAAATGAAATATTACCACTTCTGTGATTTGATTTTCAAAAATCCGACATACATGGTTTTCATTAAGAAGTAAAATTTGGTTCAATGAGATTAAAATAATTTTTTGGTGAATAGTAACTTTTAAGTTCTTAATCGCGATTAGAGGTAATTAGTGTAGTTTAAGATACAAATAATGTTTTAATAATATGAGATGAGCATGACACTTGTCATACTTGTATTGGATGAGTCATGGCCGACCAAGACAACCCATGGTTCAACTTGGGGACCCCATGGAGACACTTTAGTTGGAAAATGACATTAATATATATTTATTTAATGTTAAAATTAAATTGACACAAACGTGAGTTATTTTAATAAAACAGTTTTTAAGTGGGGTTACACAAGTCCAAATTTTGACTATAAATATTCATTATAAATATAAAAATATTTCCTACATCATAGTATTTTTTTTATAATTTTTAGACATTAAATAAATTAAATTATTTATGACATCATTATGATGCAGCGATGACCTCATTATTTAACGATTTTAATAAAATAAAAAGATAATGTAAAATCCAAGGCATAAACTTGTCCAAAGACTATTGGATGGGTAGATTTAGAACCCTTATCACCTAATCCACGAATTATATAAGTGTGGGACCTTTAGAATCCGAAAAGCATTGTGCAATAATGTAACATTTCAATCTTTCCAAAAGAGCCCCTCCTCTCCACTTATAAAAGGCCCCCACCTCTCCCACCTTATTCATAGCTTCAAGCCATTTGGCTCGGCAAACCTCTGCCCAAATTACTCTCCCAACTTCCCCCTCTTACTCCTAGAAGCCTCACTTTGGGCATAACTCTTCTCATGGAAGCCTTTGGCTCAAATCAAAAAGAGTTACCCGATTTTGAGGTAATGTCTTCTCTAATGTTGTTTTGTTTTATTTTTCTTCTCCAACCCCTAAACTCTTTTTATTCATTTATTTTGTAACAACACCAGTATCCTCAATATACTAGGATTTTTTTATAAGAAGTATTCGAGCTACACTTACACACACCTACATCTAATGGTTAAAGAACATACAGTTTCTGTGGATGGCGAATTTCTGCCTCACGAAACGATGATTGTTCAACACTCATATAACACCTTCAAAGGTGGCCATTAATATGTCAATATATTTATATATGATATATAATGTGTTTATGTTTTACTTATGCTTCTTTATTTCTCATTTATGGCATACTTTATGATTTCCATTATGGGTAAAATGCGATAATTTCATTTTAGGAATTGCGGACTACCGCCCCCTCAAAGTGATTTGAATCGTTAATGCCATATGTGGGATGTATAAAGGATGGATTAAATGGTATTATACACTATATTATACTATTATTATATTATAAATTTATATCATTATGATTTCATTCCATTAAATACGAAATAGAAATGAAAGTAGCGTTCATGCATACGTACGGCTTACCGTCTCCATGAACGGTGCATTTCATTTCATACCTCTAAATGTTACGTGACATTATGAATGAATGTATATACTGGATATATATCATATATATGATTTCTACATCGTTAATATAATTCGCGATATAATGGATATTTCACCACATGAACAACTTGTAATTATAGGAAGTTTATTTTTGACTCAAGTACCAAAGTTCGACAAAACGACCGTTATTAACTTAAATAATTAAATAATGTTCATAACATGGTAATAAGGGATATTAAAGGAATAATTAACATGAAAAAGGTTCTTAAGTAAATAGGAATTAACTCTATTTTATTCTTCAGGAGGTTAAAGAACGGTCGAGTCAGGACAGGACGCAAGGTAAGGGAACTTCTTAACCCAATTTCTATTCTTTGGGTTAATCTCCTACTTTCAAATTATGTCATGAAATTTTTATGTCCTATCTTGTATTTGTACAATATTTATGTGTACTTATAGTGAATACACATTATAGATGTACTTTATTTAAAAAAAATGATCTTTTTAACGACATCATCTCAATCCCCTTTCATTGAGGCATATTTGGTTTTATACACAACTTTCTTTTATACGGTGTATAAACCCCTTTGAATTTTACATTTATTCAAAATGAATATTTTTTATACGAAGAATTTACTAAACGACAAAAGGGAATGTTTTTGTCGTACGTATGCGGCGACAACGACTTCTCCGCCGCCGTGACCACTATTTATGTTTCGGCTTCCTCTACAAGCCATACCCTTTTTTTAATGAAAAATAAATACCATGTTATACTTTTCTTTTATTTTGGTATTGAAAATGGTTTTGAAATCGTTTTTATTATATCAATGTTTTGTATTGATATCTTGTGATTGAAATATGGAAATGGTATGTTTCCTTTATGTATGTTTTATGTGATATGATTTTGTTATGGTTTATGAGATGTTTAAACCTGTTCATATGAGGAATGTATTGGACTTAATAAGTGACGGGTGGAGCCCGCTATAGCTCCTCGATGCATCGGTAGGTCTCATGAGACAACTAGACGTGGAATTGGCCGAGGCCCTTTCCCAATTTGATTTATGGTTTTGGCCGAGGCCTTAACCATTTTAGACGTCTTGGCCGAGGCCTTGACAAAATGTTTTAGAATGTCCGGCATTATACATTCCCTCATTATGAAAGTGGTTATTGATATTTAATGTGATTATTAGTCTAGTAGAATATCCACGTGAGTAAGTAATGGCATTATTTTATTTTACTTTTTCCATATTATGCTGAAGTTCAAGTTCAATAAGGCTTTTGTTTTAGTTACACATTGCCTTAAATGTTTATGTTTATTTATGAAAGCTTCCACAATATTGTTATCCTTACTGAGCATCTGAGCTCACCCCTTTCAATGTTTTAATATTTTCCAGGATGTGAAGAAGTATTTTATGAATGACCTGTAGGGATAGTCCGAAGAGGATAGAAGTGTGGACTATGGAGACTATGTTATTATAGTTTTCACTTTGTGATGTAATGTAACATTTATGAATGTATCTAGTGTTTCCAAGGCTACTAAACTAATCGGTATTTCGAGACTTGATCTTTTGTGATCATGCCAATGTTACGAAGTAATGCACCGACTCTGGGTAGCTGGGGTCGGGGCGTTACAGTTGGTATCAGGAGCAGTTTAGTACAAAACTTGGAAGCTCGATTTAGATAAACTCTGATTAGAGAACATATCCCGAAGATAGACTTTGAGGATTAGTATAGAAGAACTTCCTAGAATTTTGTTATTGTAGAGATTTTGTGAGTTTTCCGAGCAATACATCCCTGTCTAGATACGAGCGAGTAGAGGCGGCTCTGGCACAGATGTACCTAGGGGTAAAACCCTAAAACACCTCTTTGACCTAGACTCGAACGGGAACTGGTGCACGAAAACGGGCCTTGCTGCACTCCTGGTTACGACACTCCTGAGGGATATGCTTAGGATAATTCTCATTTTATTTACAAACCACTATGAAGGGTTATGAGTATATACTTCCTCAAAGAAAACATTTTTATGGATTATATCCATAAATATTTCAATTTATGTTAAGTATTTTATAAGTATGGAATTATGTATTTTTATTCATAAACTAATCTAGTTTATGCCATTGTTTAGAAATGGCGCCTAGTGGAAGGAATGGAAACCGTATCAATGCACACACTCTGTGTAGGGATTTCCCTCCTGCTCAAGATAATTATTGTGGATCTGGAGATACAATTGGTGTTGATCAACTTATTACCATACTGGGACAACTCACTAAAGTTATGAATAATAACCTTACTCGTATGGATCACCCTGATCCACAACGTGGAGGATCAATGTTAGACTGCTTCATGAGGCAACAACCACCAACATTTAATGGGGGTACAAATCCAGTAGTAGCTGAGCAATGGATAAACTCCTTAGAGAAAATATTCCATGCCTTGGGGAGTAGCGAAAGGGAGAAGGTTGTCATGGCAGTTTACTGCCTCACTGGAGATGCCGATCAGTGGTGGTCGCTGATTCAAAACATAAAGGAAGATGATGACGTATCGAATATGGAATGGAGGGAGTTCAAAGAGATTTTCCTAGAAAAATACTATCCTCGTGACCATCGAGCAGATATGGAAAGACAATTTTTGAGTCTAAGACAAAAGGAGGATGAGAATGTCGCAAAGTATGAGGCCAACTTTACAAGGTTAGCGAGGCATGCTGCAGATTATATACGTAATCCAAGGAGTAATATTGATCGTTTCTTTGATGGGTTAAAACCATTTCTCCATCGAGCTTTAGTATCACAATCCTTCTCATCATACGAAGATATTGTCTCGTGTGCTATCAAGACAGAAAAGGAATTCTCTAAGTCTTATGACAACAAAGTAAAGCAAGAGAAGAAGAGAACTGTGGAACAAGAGACAGATAAAGGGAAAAAGGGAAAGAAGGATTTTCCATTATGTGATAATTGTGGGAAGAATCACCCTGGTACTTGTCTAAAAGGAATGCGAGTTTGTTATAAATGTGGAGAAAAGGGTCACCAGGATCGTGATTGCAAGGGAACGAAAGAGGATATCAATGTTGAATGCTATAATTGTAGAGAAATGGGTCATTATGCAAATGAATGTCCTAAGCGTCAGGGAAACTTACCTCAGAAAAGGCCAAGGGATCAAGGACAATCTTATGTTGTTACTACAGTTGAAGCATAATAACTAATGTATTGGTGCTTTTGGACTCATGGATTATATTCTGGTTATTAGAATAATGTGATATATATATAAGGATTGTACTGCAGTACTTGTTGATTTCAGTACGGTTTTAATATGATTAAGGTAATTATATTTTTAGTATGTGAAATAAGAGAAACTTTACTTTGTTTGGGGAATCTGATAAGTTGATTTTGGAATTAAGAGACCTTTTAGAAAAAGTCTGGACAGAGGTATTTTGGATAACTATAAAGGATGGAGTGGATTAAGTTGATCTTTGGATAGTATTGTTTAAGGTTAAAAAATTTATGAAGATTATTTTTGGAATATTTTGATACTATAGTTTTAGGAAAAGGACAACCTGCAGGGTGGGGCATAACCCGTCGCGTCGGACAAAGCTGCAGGAATCAAACCCACAATCATAGTGCGACAGGCCTTTATTTCCTACCACTAGCCTATAGGAAGTCCCTGGTTATTACAAAATAGTTTTACTAATCTAAATGGTATGTGTTAACATTTGGAACCTTATACAATTAGGATAAATAGAATATTTTTGAGTTCCGTTACCATTTGGAGTAAAAGTTGGGTTTGTGGTAAAAATTTATTAACGAATGAAAGTATACATAACAAGTATGTATATTCCCTTACGTTCTTAGTAAATCTCCTAAATAAATTCCTCAACATTATAGAAGGTAACTTAACACAAAAATGTTGTCGGTTAACTTTTCCAACTGGGGATTCAATGACCATTTAACCAATCACATGTTTGTGATTTTCTTGTGGTTAAACTTTCTCCTAATCCTGTTTTCTATAACTCTCCATCAGACCTTGATGGTTTGTTTCTCCTCCATATCCATATTTTCATAGAATCCTAGAATGGGCTATATCGGGTGACCTTTGTACTTATCTTGCTTTCTTTTAATGTTATATATTTATTAACCTTATTTCCGATGTGGGTTTTCCTCAAAGGTATTTTCTCTTTTCAACCTTTTATTTTCAAAGAAAAATATCAAATTGCGAGGACGCAATTTATTGAAGGAGGGGAGAATGTAACACCCCGAGCTTCCACGATACGCTTCTCATTCAATAATGCAAAGTCTTGCATTGTACGCAACTTCAAGTTCTAAAACACCGCGACTAATCAAAGTAGCCGTTATGAATAGTAATAACCACTTTTTAAAATTATAGAAATTTTATATTTCAAAATGGACTTCATTTTTGGATTCGGAATATCGAAATTAGCCTATGTTGAATTTTTGGTATTTTTCTGAGAACTTCTAATTTTTTATGAATAATGAAAAATACTTAAAAACAACTTTTTTAATAAAAATAATTTATAGTGATAAATTATACTATTTAGTGGTTTTAAATTATAATTAGAATATATTTTTACCATTTTATCCAATGGTGGTCATTAGAATTAATTTAACATTGAAATTGGACATAAACAATTGCCAATCTTTTGATATAAATTGTTTCTTAAAAACACACTATTTGTCGTAACAGCGGGAATTAATTATAAAATTAATTAATGAAATTTATATGTTAGGAATTTTGTAAAATAGACATCATTTTTGAATTTGGAATATCAATTATAGCTTAGGGTGAAAGTTTGGCCTTGTTCTGAAAAACTTCAGTTTTTGATGAATAGTAAAACCACTAAGTGGTAGTTAAATAACTGATTTTTCGTTTAAATGAAATATTACCACTTCTGTGATTTGATTTTCAAAAATCCGACATACATGGTTTTCATTAATAAGTAAAATGTGGTTCAATGAGATTAAAATAATTTTTTGGTGAATAGTAACTTTTAAGTCCTTAATCGCGATTAGAGGTAATTAGTGTAGTTTAAGGTACAAATAATGTTTTAATAATATGAGATGAGCATGACACTTGTCCTACTCGTATTGGATGAGTCATGGACGACCAAGACAACCCATGGTTCAACTTGGGGACCCCATTCAGCCACTTTAGTTGGAAAATGACATTAATATATATTTATTTAATGTTAAAATTAAATTGACACAAACATGAGTTATTTTACTAAAACAGTTTTTAAGTGGGGTTACACAAGTCCAAATTTTGACTATAAATATTAATTAGAAAGATAAAAATATTTCCTACATCATAGTATTTTTTTATAATTTTTAGACATTAAATAAATTAAATTATTTATGACATCATTATGATGCAGCGATGACCTCATTATTTAACGATTTTAATAAAATGAAAATATAATGTAAAATCCAAGGCTTAAACTTGTCCAAAGACTATTGGATTGGTATATTTCAAACCCTTATCACCTTATCCACGAATTATATAAGTGTGGGACCTTTAGAATCCGAAAAGCATTGTGTAATAATGTAACATTTCAATCTTTCCAAAAGAGCCCCTCCTCTCCACTTATAAAAGGCCCCCACCTATCCCACCTTATTCACAGCTTCAAGCCATTTGTCTCGGCCAACCTCTGCCCAAAATACTCTCCCAACTTCCCCCTCTTACTCCTAGAAGCCTCACTTTGGGCAGAACTCTTCTCAAGGAAGCCTTTGGCTCAAATCAAAAAGAGTTACCCGATTTTGAGGTAATGTATTCTCTAATGTTATTTTGTTTTATTTTTCTTCTCCAACCCCTAAACTCTTTTTATTTATTTATTTTGTAACAACACCAGTATCCTCAATATACTAGGATGTTGTTATAAGAAGGATTAGAGCTACACTTACACACACCTACATCTAATGGTTAATGAACATACGGTTTCTGTGGATGGCGAATTTCTGCCTCACGAAACGATGATTGTTCAACACTCATATAACACATTCAAAGGTGGCCATTAAGATGTCACTATATTTATATATGATATATAATGTGTTTATGTTTTACTTATGCTTCTGTATTTCTCATTTATGGCATACTTTATGATTTCCATTATGGGTAAAACGTGATAATTTCATTTTAGGAAGTGCGGACTACCGCCCCCTCAAAGTGATTTGAATCGTTAATGCCATATGTGGGAGGTATAAAGTATGGATTAAATGGTATTATACACTATATTATACTGTTATTATATTATAAATTTATATCATTATGATTTCATTCCATTAAATACGAAATAGAAATGAAAGTAGTGTTCATGCGTACGTACGGCTTACCGTCTCCATGAACAGTGCATTTCATTTCTTACCTCTAAATGTTACGTGACATTATGAATGAATGTATATACTGGATATATATCATATATATGATATCTACATCATTAATATAATTTGGGATATAATGGATATTTCACCACATGAACAACTTGTAATTATAGGAAGTTTATTTTTGACTCAAGTACCAAAGATCGACAAAACGACCGTTATTAACTTAAATAATTACATAATGTTAATAACATGGTAATAAGGGATATAAAAGGAATAATGAACATGAAAAATGTTCTTAAGTAAATAGGAATTAACTCTATTTTATTATTCAGGAGGTTAAAGAACGGTCGAGTCAGGACAGGACGCAAGGTAAGGGAACTTCTTAACCCAATTTCTATTATTTGGGTTAATCTCCTACTTTCAAATTATGTCATGATATTTTTATGTCCTATCTTGTATTTTTACAATATTTATGTGTACTTATAGTGAATACACATTATAGATGTACTTTATTTAAAAAAATTATCTTTTTAAGGACTTCGTCTCAATCCCCTTTCATTGAGGCATATTTGGTTTTATACACAACTTTCTTTTATACGGTGTATAAACCCCTTTGAATTTTACATTTATTCAAAATGAATATTTTTTATACGAAGCGTTTACTAAATGAAAAAAGGGAATGTTTTTGTCGTACGTATGCGGCGACAACGACTTCTGCGCCGCCGTGACCACTATTTGAGTTACGGCTTCCTCTACAAGCCATACCCTTTTTTTAATGAAAAATAAATACCATGTTATACTTTTCTTTTATTTTGGTATTGAAAATGGTTTTGAAAGCATTTTTATTATATCAATGTTTTGTATTGATATCTTGTGATTGAAATGTTGAAATGTTATGTTTCCTTTATGCATGTTTTATGTGATATGATTATGTTATGGTTTATGAGATGTTTAAACCTGTTCATATGAGGAATGTATTGGACTTAATAAGTGACGGGTGGAGCCCGCTATAGCTCCTCGATGCATCGGTAGGTCTCATGAGACAACTATACGTGGAATTGGCCAAGGCCCTTTCCCAATTTGATTTATGGTTTTGGCTAAGGCCTTAATCATTTTAGACGTCTTGGCCGAGGCCTTGAAAAAATGTTTCAGAATGTCCAGCATTATACATTCCCTCATTATGAAAGTGGTTATTGATATTTAATGCGATTATTCGTCTAGTAGAATATCCACGTGAGTAAGTAATGGCATTATTTTATTTTACTTTTTCCATATTATGCTGAAGTTCAAGTTCAATAAGGATTTTGTTTTAGTTACACATTTCCTTAAATGTTTATATTTATTTATGAAAGCTTTCACAATATTGTTATCTCTAATGAGCATCTGAGCTCACCCCTTTCAATGTTTTAATATTTTCCAGGATGTGAAGAAGTATTTTATGAATGACCTGCAGGGATAGTCCGAAGAGGATAGAAGTGTGGACTATGGAGACTATGTTATTATAGTTTTCACTTTGTGATGTAATGTAACATTTATGAATGTATCTAGTGTTTCCAAGGCTACTAATCTAATCAGTCCTTCGAGACATGATCTTTTGTGATCAGGGAAATGTTACGAAGTAATGCACTAGCTCTGGGTAGCTGGGGTCGGGGTGTTACATGACATGATGAAGCTTAGCTTGGGCTTGGTCAAGGGAGAAGCCCAAGGATTCCACCTCTTTTCCAAACTCCGAAAAATGGGCTTCGTATGGGGAAATTCTACTGGATGAGGCCATCGCTTCCTTTTTCTGAGTAAAATTGGGTTCGTTAAAGCCTTATATTTATAATAATCATGTGATCACTGTTCAACGACTATAAAAGTAACGGTCACAACTCTTAACATACAACCAATGAAGTTGACATCTTATAAAAACATTTTTCATAAAGATATATTTAACTGGATCAAGAGGGTTTTTCCATTAATGAATCTTTGGGTCGTTACACATATCTAACACTACTACCTTATCAGGTCTCAAACAACATGATGATCTAATAGTATCCCATGTACCAACAACTCCAGCACATGGTTGTCACCACCCTCTTAGAGTACAACTAGATGTCCTCATGGTGCCATGACTATTAAATAAAAAACACAGACATCTAAAATGTTCTATATGAAAATATCAATAATAAAAGCATATGACATGTTGAGTAATTATTATAAATAGTTCACATCCCTCTTACTTCTCCAAAATCTAGTACTGGCTAAAATTAAGTAGTTGTTACATCACTAGATACACTACCTACTTCCAACTCTATAGCTAGGTCAATGTAAAATTCTCTTTCTTCCAATTTTAATTTCATTTTAAATTCACATTTATTTAAAATTAATATTTATTAGTTGAACAAAATGGATCACTACTTCTAATATAGAATGGACCTTGAACTTTATGATCCAAATTATAGCATCCACTTAATCTAGACAAAAAAACATTCCAGTCCGGGGGACCAATTTTCCATGACTCAACATATCATAGTTGGATGTTTAGGGTGTCTATTGTTACCTAATCAAGGAAGAATTTTTTTGGTTATGGAATAAATTCTATGTATCATACATGTTTTTCAATTATATAAAAAAATATGACGATGGAAAAAATAATATTACATAATGAATATATAACTATGTCACGTGGTCATGTAATGCATCATATATGTAATGTAATAATGCATGGAATGCGAAATCAAATAGGTTCATAATGGTTTTCATGAGATGGAATACCCTAATCTCATCATGAAGTAGAATATAAAAAATAACCATCATATCAGTAATAACATCACATATCATGTGTACCACCCATTTGTGAAATTAATCTAGTTGTCATATCACAGTCCAAAAACATAACTATTTCGATCCATGAAATTTTTTATTTTCATTGTGAATGGGTTAGATACTCCTAGGAACAACACTTAAAAAAATTACAATTCTTCCAAACCTATTTTATATTGTTGTTAATTAGTAATGAATTAAATATAAACCCTCTGATTGGACATTGTAATGTCCCAACTGGGGAGCCAATAAATTTTTCCCTCAACCTGTGGTCCACATGGCCTCAACGGAACACCCCATATGGAAGAGGCTTCTAAATTCCTGTGAGGGCCTAGGGTTTATTAGTAAGGATACTATTACATCATTTAAAAGTGTAATGCAATAGTTAAATAATATCATTAAATATAGTATTCATACTATGAACCATTGAATAGTAGTTAAAAACCTATAAGACTATACAATCAATAATCCAAAAGCATTAATATACAATATGATGATCAAGTAATCTCTCTAAAATTCTAGAAAACAATTATACATGCATCATATAAAATACATGAATCAAAATGTACAAAATGAATGGAAAATATTATATCCATATAGCATCATGATCCATGATTGTTCCTATGTTCCCCTACTCCTAATCATATAACAACAAGGTATCATACATCAGGCACATTCCATATCCCTTGCCTACAGCTATGACGTTTTTGGGGTACCGAAAGTTTGAATGAATAGGGTGTGAGATATAATTATGTAGGTCACAACAAAAAGTGTGTATAAAATTCATATTCTATGTGGTATAAATAGAAGATGTGTGTAACATATCATAGGTATAACAACAATAATGTAATGTTCTACAAGTCATGGGGTACGATACAAACTACCAAAGCTCTATATAAAAAATAGTTTTATTCAAAAAAAAGTGATGATTTATGGAATAAATAATGCAGGTGATGATGTTATGTATCACAATTGATAATTGTTAACCATACTATAGATTTAGGTAAGAATAGAAAAATATCCAAAATGGACTTTCTTTGTTACCTCATTTATAACATCCAGTGAAAAAATTATATATTACAATAAAATCAATCATAATATCTTATCTGTGTAATCAAAATGGTTAGATCAACGAGGGCCGGATCTACGGTATAAATGAAATAGTAATCCATGTTGAGTTCCAGGATCATAAGAATGGAAACTTGATAAGGACATGGTTGCAGGACTAGGTTCATATCAACATATCATGTTCAATGTGAGTCCATTATAATTGGATCAAAGTTGTATCAATTCCCATGGAATCCTAGAAAATTATGATCCATTGAGTAAAAGGTCTGTGGAATACACTACCATAATTCAAACATGTGGGGAAAAATTTTCCAAGGTGCCGTATGGATTTAGGATCCTAGGAGCTCATCCAATGAATCCATTAACACAACCAATTCATTATCTCAATAAATTCATCATTTTGTAACCAATAATAATTTTTTGGTTCATCCAACACATTTCCCCAATTCACATTCAATCAATATAATCATTTAACATCATGTTTTCAAATGGAAAAGATTGTATAACCTTCTCCAAAAAATTAAACATAATTCAATTAATTTATCTAAACTCCAAAAACATTAGGGATTTCAAACTCACATTAAGGGTGGTATGAAATAAGTTAAATAAAACGAATAACCCTATGGGAGCCCCTGGATGGGGATAATAACTCCAAATAATCACAAATGAACTTGAAGGGAAATAAATATGATCTATTTCATTCAATTAAGGAATTAAATTTAATTCAAGGAAATTTCAGAATGTACGATGTGTGAAACATTTAAAAAAATGATTATAAAAAACAAAACCTTAAGATAATGGTTTTGATCATATTTTGTAGGTTTTTAGAAAAAACTCATCCAGTATCAATCATTTATTCGGTCAAAATTGGATGAAATATGAAGAACATATGAAATTCATGAAAATAGGGCATATTATCATGAAAAAATAACTAAGTTGATAAAAATATAATAAATAATAGACCATGATTAATGAATAAAATATCATAATGTAACCAATTATGAAAATGGTATTAGATCAGTTATCATACAGAGAGTCGAGATAAAATCGTATAAATTAGATTAAAAATGGATTAAACATGACAAGAACATACCACATTGATGGTGGAAATGAAATGAGAGAAAGGGGTTCTTTTTTATAAACCCAGAAATGGAAAAATTGTAAATTCAGCTAAAAATAATGGGTCTCATGGTTTGGATGCACTATTGGAAAAACATTGTGAAAACCAGACAACCTTCCACGCCACAAGGGAGAAATCACATGTTTGTGATTCATTGTTAGACATAACATGTGATTATCATGATCTAATCCTATCCTAAGAAAGATAGAGCCCCTGAAAAATCATGGACCAAGGGATTCATGGTTACCATACACCATGAACCTCTTAAAATAAGCTTGGGACACCTTACATGGTTTCAATAAACCTTATGGCTTGAGTAACACAATTCCTACTAACATTGTGGATTATCATTATTTTCCAAAAATCAGGCCTATGGGATCCAAAAAATCTCCATTCACATCTAAAACATTTTTGATATCATTAGTCACTCACCTTATGTGAAAATAAAGGGGTCAAACCCCAAATAAAAGATCTCTACATCATTGGAAAACCTAGGATCTTAAATCTAATAGATGAATATTAAATACCATTTATAAAAAATTCCATATGACCAAATATGTTTTGTGTCATTGGAGAATATATATCAATCATTTTAATTTACAAAATATCTTCATAATCTCTTATAATAAACATCACTCATGAAATTATTCATTGGAATACCATATTAAATATTTTTTCCAAAAACTAGGGAAAGAAAATATAAAGAAGGGTGAGCATATATTCACAGTAAGGGTAAGAATGAGATAATTCAATTGATGATCATATGGAAGAATAATAAAATAAAAATGGCATGAGATATACACTATAACATACAATGTTCGTACTCAATCTGTCAAAGATAATGAATATGAGTTATAGAAAAAACAATGACACCTAAAAAAGAATGAATAATAAGAAATATAATTCCTAATAAATCTGTCATGAACTATAAGATCGTATGATAAACACGTGTGGAATAATGATAAGTATAGAAATCAATAGATATGTCAAGATTATCTACCAAGATAATGAGATTAGTTATCAGAAATTATTTCCCACAATATATCAAGAAAATTGACTTGTTTCCCTATAATTGATCAAGAATAACGACTAGTTTCCTATAAGAAATCAGCATTATCGACTTGGTTCCCATTACAGATCAAGAAAATAGTATTTTTTCTATAATAGATCAAGAAATTCAATTTAATTTCCATAAAAATCCAAACACATAAAATAGTTTCCCATAACATATCAAGAATTTTGACATGTTTCTCATAAAAATATCATGAGACAATATACATTATCCAATGAATTGGTCAGAGATATAGGATCGACCAACCCAAAAAGGAAAACCATAAATATTTTATCCATGGGATCATAAGAAATTAATCTTATTAGAATACATTAATATATGTGGGATTCATAAGATTTTTATCATAACTCAACCCATGGAAATGAAAAGGATTTTATACACATGTATACATGTCATCATAAACACAAACCATCCATAGAATAAAAATTTATTTTATCATTTATTCATTTTCAAAATAAATCACATGTAACATAAATGTATATCATATTATATAGATTTTTTTTGAAATACCCATTGGAATAATTCATGAGGAAAATACAATTCCCATTTAGAACTAAATTCTATTTAAAAAACATCTCACTTAGTAATGAAAAAATATTCATCAAAAATAAAATTTTAATCATATAAAGTATGCTTCAATGAATTGTGGTCTTGGATTATGAGAAGATATTCTCATTCCATATAAGATAAAACCAATAATTCTATATTTTATTATCTAGAAAATTCACAAAGAACCTCATTTAGGGAACGAAAAAATGATTCTTTCAAAATCATTTTTTAAAAAATAGCAATGAGTAAAAATAAATTTAGAAATTTTAGGAGAATATTAGAAAAAATTAAATTTTTGTATTAAAAATGTGTTTTCAATAGAAATATTCCTCAATTGACTCTCAAACATAAACAATCACGAATAATGATGAGGTTGTGAAATAAACCCTTACCACATTGGTAACTTTTCAATAATAATAAACCTGAATGATATAAAAATATATGGATATGTAAATACCCATAATGTTATTAATGTGTAAAATAATAGGCATTCATTGGAAGTATGTAAACATCAACAGAAACAAGCAGTGTATAAGACATGTGTCCAATAGAAATAAATATGATACAAAAATCCCTTACCTATTTCATAACATATTGCTTGTTCATTTTTGGTGAAAACAATAAATTTATATCATTTGATTTTCCACATATGTCATTATGTGATCCTCACATAGGATCAAAATTTCATGTTTGAGTAGAAATGTGTCATCATATATGTAGAAGGATCGAATTCTCTTTCCATGTGTCCTGATGCAACATGTCATTGACCAAAACCAAAAATTTTATTGTGTGACTCAACTTTTTTCATTGGGGTCTGTGAGGGTAGATAAGGGGATGAGGAAAAGGGCCAAGAAAATATCTCGATAGGGATCCCTGAGTAGGGGGGGTGGAGTTCAATACCCATGGTATGGAGCGGTGGATTCACCATGGTGGATCACCTAGGGGGTCCTACATGCACACAACTAACATTCCATAAGACCTTTGAATACCCATATACACATCCTAGAAGACATACCTATACCACACACTTGAACTTCCATTCATTCCCACCTACACGGTCCATATGTTTTTTGACCCTGACGTGGGGTTCCTACACCAGACTGCTGCATCGTGGAACTTCTCGAGGTAACTCCTTCTACAAAGGTTCAATATATTCCTAAAATTTGGACCATTGGGCTCCCCATTTGAACAACATGATATTCAGAAGATGCCTCCAAGATCTTATCATGAATCCTATTCACCCAGGTCCTCCAAAACTATTAAGGATGCTCTTTAAACCCCAAGATAAGTGAAAATTTATGGGGATTAGTGTGATCACATGCCTTTAGGGCTTAAAAATGACGTCACTAGAATGAAGATCCATTCTCCCCTAGTGGAAAACCACATGTGAAAGGTAATAGTCGTAATTAGGGACCTTTGAAAGACCCATTCTAGGACAACTGAGTACTTTCTTGTCTAATAGGATAGAGACTTTCCAAATTTATTTTTCCTAGGAGGTACATTTCCCAAGGAACATCCAACTAACACATTCCTATACACCACTACAAGGTGTATTCTAGTTCCACCCAGTCCCTACATAATGAACCTTTTCCCTATAATCATTGACCTGCTTGACCAACCCATTTGAGCCCTCTTCCAAGACACCATTGATAAAGATTCCCTTATTTTTTCTCATCTAACAGTGACCAAATTGAAACGTCCACCAAATAATTCGGACATGATGAACCATGGAAAGAGTCACACTATTATGTATCCTATTGAGGTATGCATTCCTATAGTAAGAGGATTCCCTCACATGTCCTACCTAACATTCAAGGTCCACATTTTTTATATGTGTATGAATTATTATTGTCACAAGAACTACGACCATAGGGTCCAAGTTGGGGAACTTCCAATATAAAATACTAGGGTTAGTACCATACCCTTGTATAGTCAACTATATGATCCAAATCGTCTGGTTCCTGTAATAGAGGGTTAGAATCATACATTCCATTCCCATTGACATAAAATTAGATCCTTCTATCAAAATCAAGAACCAATTTTAGGAAATCCTCCACATGAGTAATCCCGGATCCATTCATATAGGAAATATCATGCTTCATTCCTTCCTCCTCCATTCTCGTGGTTTGTAAAAAATTAGTTTCCCATTTTTACTATCCTAGATATGAGTATATGAGGAGATATAAGCACACCAATGTGATCTCCCACACCCATTGGCTATATGGTATGATGATGGGAGGGATGTGCCAAACCCCCTTCATGGAAAAAGCATCGTGTGGTTTTCTAGATCCCAAACATCCTATTATTTGTAATATTCATGCATGAATCATCATGAATCTTATGATATTAGGGGTTATTCATGATCATAGGTTCCACACGGTCATATGAATATTTTTAATGAAAATACACTTTCAAATCATCATCTCGCTTTCCATCAGAGGGACTCCTTACGCGTGGGTCCCTAGGGTCATGTATACATCAATAGGGAAAATTGGAATGATTAATTCCAAATATATATCACTTCGTATTGTTTATCTAACCGAGTATGACTCATGTGGGATTAAAAGTCAGAGCTGACCAAAAATTCGATATGATCCCCACAAATGGTCCACCTATTTATTATAATACACATCCATTCCAAATGAAATAGGAGAACTCTAATTCCTTCTATAACCAGTATATGTAGTATTCATAAATAAGGAGTGAGATTAATATGAATCATTCCATGTGTAAGACCCAACCAACTGTCTGGGACTCTTACTTGGTATATTCCCCAATTTCATATCAAAGGAAACCTTTTCAGGAGTAATCCATGATTACAACAACTATTCAATAGGGAATTCTCCACGAGAGTAAGACACAACCAAACCACATCCCACCCAAGGGAATATTCTCCTGATTAATCCCCAGAATCCATCCATTATCCTTACTATTCAATAATAACTCCCAACTATATCATCATACTCAACTTTAGTACTCCTTCAATGTTTCCGCCACAATTAAGCCTCCAAATTAATATGAGTTGAGACATCCCTCATGGCACCATTCACATGAAATACTTTCCTTCAATAATCCCCAACTTAATCCCTTAATACTGTCATACTCCTGTGTGAGAAAGACCACTAAAGGACATCCATAGGCTAGTGTCCTCAAAACCAATCTATGTGGGCATTGATTCCCATCCAAATGGGATATGTAGGAAGGATCCATGAGGTCCAAATCTAGTACCCCAAATCAACCCTATTCTCTCTAGGTAACATCCCAGTATGGTCTCATTCAACCTGGTAAACCATATCCCTTATAGTTTCACTGGGATGCTCTGGCATAAGTCCCACACCACATTATGACCAGGAACCTTAATCCTAGAAATCAATCTCGCATGATGTTAAACTATATGGTTAGGTCGTCATCATATGACCTTATAAGGTATGATATTCCCTCTTATAAAGATCCAAACTATGTGGATTTATATTCCTTTTACAATTATATGCAGGAATCTCATTCATGGGTCCAATAACAACATCAAAACAACTCTATTTTCTCAAGATGATGACCCACTCTAGATTTCACCACATTGTCGTAGAAAACCATCATCATCCTAACAACAAGCATCTTATCTATAATCTAAACATAAAAGGATAGATTCAATGGAGAACCTCAAATAAACATAGATATGTCAATTTGATGAAGAACCTTTAATATACATAGATGATTCTTAATTGAATACATACTATAATTGTTTGTTAATTCTAGGGTAAGACACATAATTTGTAATTAGGAAAGGATACATGATCATGTATTAAATATATTATGAATCCCCATAGTATTAAAAAATTCTCCCTAAATGGGTTTGATGTGATTGAACTAACACACTCTCGACCAATTTATGTTCATAAGATTCATTGGACAAACTTCCCAACAGAAATCTGCCTTTGGAAAGAAGGACCATTGTGGATTTAGAACCATTATGTGTTTCCTCTTCCACAAATAAACCAATTGGAAACTGTTCAAAAATAGTGACTCCAAAATGAATTCTTGTACAAAAATGACAACCAAAAATCAACCATTGGGTGACCATTTTCCATGAGAAACAAAAAAATGGTGAACCAAATGTGAACACATAAATAAGATGACAGTGCCACCAGTCTATCAGGCCCATTATACTCTAAAAAATATAGTTCTCTAAGAAATAAAATAAATCATTCATGTATTATTTTAAATGATTTATATCTTGGATGAGGTTTTGTTGATTCTGTTTTTTATCTATATATAGGAACCTCAAACAAGATCTCCCTTATATCCAATTAGACTCAAACCAACTCTCACTGATGCACACATGGACTACCATTAACATGTGGTCTTCATAGAATCATAGGATGTCTTCAAAAACCTAGCATGTGAAATTATAGTAATCAAATTCATTGGTCTGGGAGTATCATCATCATGGTACAGTCTTAGTCCAAGAGGCCTCACTATAGTATCTATAGCTCCGGAATCACCACTAATCGCCCAACCTGCAGTGTTCGGTGTTCTATAAGTAGGTGGAACCTATTACAATATTTAACTATTTTAGTTTTTCATCCACGTAGATCAAAAATGATTCCCTACATTATATTAGGGATATTTATCAAGTGGATTCATAAGGATTTGTTTAAAAGACACATGGGTCTTTAAAAATGTCTCATTCTCATAATCTATGCCAAAAATTCCACATTACAGTGAACCCTCAACATGCTGAGCATTCCGTCATCAATAGTATGATCAATGAAAACTAGAACTTGGCGAACAAGATGACCCACCATGGTCAGAAAATAGTCACAAGGATATGTGACACACCTCTCCCCCGTCGAGATAAATCCACTAATAATATTTAGTGGAAAACTACAAGTGGGAATATACACTAATCCACCCAAATTCGTCATTCCAACTGACTCATCTAGCTCCATCTGAAGAAGACCACCATTTATATCCAGAGGCACACCACAAGATGGAATATACACTTAGCTAGAACATTAATTCCTTCTATTAGACTCATCTAGAAGCAGTAAAGAATCCCACTAACAAAATATTACCACACACATCAAGTAGGAACCAACTTCTTCTAGTACCCAGAAATCCCGCAAGTCAAATTCATCCTCCATCCGTTAGTAGGATGAAATCACTTCCAACGTTAACCAAGAAAACCAACATACTCTTATAACCTCATTCAATGAATAACTCCATCCATGATTAGTTAAAAACCACAAGCAGGTTCACACACCTACATTTATTCATTAATCCTTCCACTAGTTTCTTCTGGAAGCACCTTTAAAAGTCGGCTACAAAGTCCCAATGATGAATAAAGGAAAATTTCCGACCCCAAAATAAATATAATTTCATTACCTACTGGAAGGAATGGGAAGAAATTAGTAGCCACCCACCCATTATCCAAATATGAAATGGGCATATATATTTGTTCTATCTACTAAGGTCAACATTCATGTCATGAAAATGGTTTAAGGGTATACAAAAATACCTTCCCAAATACTACAATCTATCTTCGTAATCATATCAGAAAGGAAATTGTTGACATAGGGATCAATACATAGCTCTATTTCTAAAAATGGGATGTCTCATCATCATATCAACCTGGTGTAGACATGCACCTCATCTCCTGTCTAGGAGTGGAATGCAGTGAACTCAAATGAGATATACAAAAAATTTGACCAGGAACATAAACATGTTCTAATAAGAGGTAATCATCTTATTCCAATTGACATTAAGAAAATTTTAGAACCCTTCATGAAATCTCTAGAAGCAAAATGGGAGAAAGTCAATTGATCACGCATGCCTAAAATATAATACCCCCCTAACAACTGGCCCCAGTCGCTTGAAGGAAGGACCCCAAAAGGAATCTTCATAAAAAATTGGAAAATGAAGAGACCGTATACTATCCTTATCTACGAAATTCTAGAGTTCTTGAAGACCTCTGAAGCTTATCTATGGAATCTTAACATCCTACAATAATGTTTGAAAATTATGAAGGCAGTAATAGAAATTCTGAAGGTCCTCCTTGGACACATCATCATGAGGGATTGCTTCATGACAATAACATGACCGATAATGAGACTCCATATTTTGATGAAGGTCTCAGCAGCCCTCTTTTTGGCTAGAATAACAAATAGAATGAGGGTCATCTGCTTCCAATAAACAAACACATCAGTCTGTCCCATGATGCCGTTTTCTGAAAAAGTTATATCTGCATTAAAATTTCACATCATTAAGAATGTCATACCCTTGGATATGTAGTGATGAAAATTCCATCCTATCACATGGATCATGGGAAAACAAGGCTAGTTATGTCTGGTATTAGTCATTTTCATGTTAAATTCTTTATCAACCATAATACAATCCAAAGAGACAATCATTATTTGAACCTCTATTGGATCTCCAACCTTCCAACATAACATAGTATGTCCCCAACAATCTCACTACATATGAAAAAATGGTAGGAATGTTTCCAATCTTTCTAATAGTGGTAGAGGAACCTATAACGAAGGAAGAATAAGACATCGTAATCTTGAGGGAATGGCTAGCTTAATATGACATACCAGAATTGTTCTGTCCATTATCCACACCACAATACAACATTTTAGAGTATTTCTTGGATTATTGTGCAAATAAAATAAACCTCAATATATGGAAAAATATTTTTCACTTGGGAGAAAATGTATTTTCGTATAATTTTTTATCAATTACATGTTATGTTAATGGAATTGATATAATGACATATTGACTTAGTGGATATCCTAGAGGCACAACACTGAAAATTCGGTAATCAGAAAGTATCCAATCAACATGAATTCCTCAAAAAATTAACAAGAATATGAAAAAAACCCACATATACCACATGGAATATTCATATCTTTGGAGGGGTGAAATGATGAATTATATTTCACCATGACCCCAACCATAAAATCCATCTAATAGTAGTATCATGAAATGTCATAGTTTCAGACCATCTTCAATAAAGGGAGTTTGTTTAAAACCAAAAACATGATAAAAAACAGTCCTTGATCAATTCACACAACCCTCATTCCAGGAGAGAGTAGTCTACTTAGACTATTTTACATCATTCATTTAAACATATAAAGGAATAATCCAATCTAGATGATGTATTTTATCAGATAGCTCAAATGTTTGTAATATCACAGTTATCATCAAATGTGGGTGATTAGGGTGGATACAAAATGATGCACACAACCCATGTTCTGAAAATCTCCATAGAATTAGAAAGTAGTCCATGGAAGTATTAACCATGGAAATTCAACACCATTCATATCCCACTTCTATGGAGGATTTTTTTGAAAAACTTTTTTGGAAAACATACCTGGCCTAACGAGTAGTCAAATTGGAATATGAATTTCCAGAACCATCTGGAATGGGGGAATGCTTAACCCGAGTAGCCTCCACCTCACCATAAATTTGATTTCACCTAATTAGGTGAATAGTTTCACAATGGATCCCTGTAGTTTTTGTCCTATCATGATCAGGTACCCTAACTAGAGACTCACATGACTAAACTGTCTATATATTTCTCTCGAATTAATGTCCACCAAACAGCTCCTAAAGAATTAGTAAAAGTGGTTATATGGACTCGTTAAGGGAATGGAATTAATAAGTCTTATAGAGACACTGATATAATACATCCAATTAATTATTCATAATTATATTTCATCAACATCACCCTTGAAGATTCCACATAACACTATTCCAATTAAGAAGAGGGAAAACAAAAAGACGTTCATAATCATAATGTGGCCCACAATGAAATGTTTAAAGGAGGTGTGTGTACCCGAAACCAGAGTATTTACCTAAATTTGTGAATTACCTAAAATAATACATACTTTTTTGAAATGTATCTTAAATGGGAAATATTAAGGTCCATATTATGCCTCACCTCACTCCCAATGAGGTTAATCCCCTTTCACATGAGGAATGATTTTATCAGAATTTCAAGGAAATGAATAAATTGAGGTGACTCAATATAGGACTATATAAGGAATCCTTCCTCCGATATATACATTGTTTGAGGATCCTCACCTCACACCCCTAGTCAGTTTACATCATTAATGTGTGTTTTCCGAAACAACTGAAACCAATATGGAACATCTGATAAATTTAGTATACCAACCAAAAATATATTTGGAGATCACAATAGAAGATCGATATTTCCATCCATTGGGGTTGAAACCAAAATGGATCTAGGTCAATCCTTACAATATAGACTATATATGCTCCCCATGGAAGATACCCACAATTCCCCCATCGATGGCCCTTTTGGTTGTGACCCCCTTCCAATATCCTTATCAACCAGATATTCCTGAAGTTTTGAATAATATATTTGACTTTATAATTGATTTATTGAATTACATGGAGGAATGGAGTGTGCCATATGAACAAAAAATTAATACTTATCCTGAATGGTTTGATAAGACTCTTCCACAAACAAACTTTGTGTTCCTTATATTCCAACTTTTCAATGGAAAGGGAGACATGGAGCATCATTTGAGGCATTTATTCACAAGATGTGATCCTGTGATGGGGACCCCTTATCGATAGGAGGCAGTAAAACTCTGGTGCTTCGTATACTCTTTATAGGGACCAGCTGTTGCATTTCAAAATATCTTGTTGGATCAGTCAATTATGGGGTGTTAATATCTCCATATAGTTTTATTCATCCAATTATAATTGACATCAAATAAGACTATGTATATTTACCTCTAAAAATATAGATAATGGGAGAATGATAGGGTATAAGATTTTAATTTTTGGATGAAATGATTAATATATTCATTAAAACTTTAGCTTCCTCGTGAATAGTTTTTCACATATATATAGAGAATATTTATGATGAATTACACACAAGGATCACCCGAGTTAAATATAAAGGATTGTTTGTAACCTATGTAATTAAATTATATTAGTGAAATAGAATAGGGATAGAGCGGCCACTATTTTAATGCTTATGGTTTCCCCTACACCAAATCCAGCTCTAAATCCTGCAATATATCATGTGGCTATACCCCTAAGGGAAAAAAACAATTCCCTCCCCAACATGATTAGAAAATAGAGTATATGGGAAAATATTTTGATGTTATGAAAAAATGTCTATTCATTTTAAAAAAAGGATGTACCATGCTACATTCTATCGACATTGGAGAATGACCTGGTCATGTATTCAAAGCCCATGAATCCTAGAAAAGATAGTGATGAATATCTACTAAACATCATCCCATTCTATCAAGTATTAGGGAACAACATTCATGAGTTTTTTTCAGATACATCTGGAAAAAGATGGTGGACTCTGGGAAAGAGAAATTGGGAAGACAACATGCTGAATTATCATGTGTTTTTACCACCAATCTAGAGAAGTATAATGAATGACATGAATTTTAAAAAAAATATGTAGAGTTTTAATAATTTTAGGGTCAAAAAATGATCAAACAAACACATTATATCCTCCATACATAGGTGAAATTACCATCTATTTTCTCGATAACTTATACTACAACATAGTCAAATCCATCAATAGCTCAGTCAACTGAAAGCTAGTCTTCCAAATAGAAACATCACTAAAAAAATATGAATCAAATGTAGGATGATCATCCTGTGAAAAATATAATTTTATCTTTTACATTAGTGGAATCCATGACTATAGTCCTAGAAGTATAGGTATCACCCCACCAAAGAGCACAACTTGGGTCAATCCTCTAGGTAAAATCTTTATCAAACAAGAATTTGAGAATTATTTACCTCAATGGTATTCATAAAATGGATACCTTCTTAGATAATTAGAATTATTATAAACACTAATTCCCTAAATTTGAATGGGAAATAGAGGGATGAAAAAGTCAGAGTCGATTATATAGGGGAATATGTAGTCATTCCAAGTTTCACAATAGTAATCACTCCCCTTCTTGAACTATATATTTCTCCTAAACATGTCAGAGATAACTATAGGGATATCCATAGGTACATGGATATTCCCCCACACATGACTGGGAATTACCTAACAAGATCATCATGGATCAACATCTATAAGATACGTTGTTTCCCAATGAACCATGGCATGTATGTAGACCTATTCAAGATCATCCACCAAGAGTAGAAACACTGTTGACTCTTGTTAGTTATATTTTTCCTACCACATCAAGTACTTTAACTCCTAAAGAATATGTAAAAAATATCCATGCTTGAATTTTCAATACTTTAGACAAAATAGTATTATTTTTTGAAGCAACTCGCCCTTGTTTTAGCTATGTAATAAATCTTGGATGCCTCAATTCTATCATAAGTTCTCTACGAATCACTCATTCATACCTTGTTGAGACCACTGGAAAATTATGTTGAGCTCAATGATAGCAAAGTGTATAGTGAAATAAATGATCTGGAATAATTCCACATGGTCTTCTCCTTTGTAGACATAGATGAGGATTTCATTACACAAGGGAACACCAAAACTTTTTATATACGTATATGTATAATGTAAATTGATATCTAATGAGACTTCATGGAAAATTGATTATTATTCAATGTCATTCAAATCCAAAAACTCTGTCCACTATGTTTAAACAAATATCACCTTTTCACCTCCACATTAATGTTTCATGGGTACACTAATAATGAGGGAAATACTTTTTGAGAAGTCAGAATATATACTTAGTATATGTATATCATGTATTACATGGAAATCCTAGGTAATTGCCCTAGGATTCTACCTTAAGGGAGGAAAACCTCCCTTGTCTAATGATGTTACTCGATTCAATTCCTTGAATATTCATGAAATAATTCCATCTAACCCTTTAGAATATCTCAATGCTGAGTACATGATACAAATTAAAAAAAATTTGTACATGGGTCTTTGTTTATTCACGCACCGAGTGAATTATATGATTTTATTCTTGAAAATTGAGCCATACAAACTTGGATAAGATGTCATTTCTTTGAGAACTAGTGAATTCTTGGACACAAATATCCCCATTTCATCTCTTGATATTCAACAAAAACATGTCCCCTCATTTAGAATAGAAGAAGTTGTCATGCAAGTGAGAGAAAACGAGGATGCCCATTCCCAATCCCATGTATCTCAGTTTTATCTCCAAAAAGCCTCACACCATCAATTGAGAGAGAAATTCATTCTTCAACTTTCGTATGTCCAAATATCGACCCCAAAGTTATCCCCAATAATTTTAATTCATTTCCTATTTCTTAGAGAAAGGAAGAAGAATTAAATCATATGTATGATGAAGAAGAGAAAGGCACTAGGTACACCCCTTTTGAATTTTTGGTAGGTTTCTCCACCATTGATAACAAACACAAATTGATAAATCTAATTACAGACAAGGAACCTTGAACCACATTGATTAGTGAGGAAATTAGATACCAAAAACATGAGTTATATAATTCCTTCCTGATGAAACATTGGGATGTCATTCCTTGGAATTACATAGATATTTCGGGCCATGATCCCATAGTGGCCACACATAACATGGTCTTTCAATAAGATCATTGATATTTGAACTAGAAGATAGAAGAATAGATCCCACACATTCATGTAAAATTCAGGCTAAAGTTGATAATATCAATAGGTCTGACTTCAATTGGTATGTGAAATATCTGAAATGGATTTCCAATATAGTCCAGTTAATGAAGAAAAATGTGAAAATTAGGGTTTTAATAATCTTCAGAGATATCATATGTCACTTTCTAAAAGATTATTTTTGATTTCATTCATATAACTCGTTATCGATGTAATGACTGATTATTAAGCCTTCTCTATCAAGGATGAATATTCAGGCTACAAACAAAGTCATTTTTCACCAAAAGATAATGAATCCAATTCCTTTAGGGACCCATGGTATTATTCATCTACAATGTAATTCCCATTGGCTTAAAGAAAAATTCTTCCATATTTAAACATTCCATGAATCACATATTCAAACCCTTCTTTGGTAATATTTTCAAATGTTATGTCAATTGTCTATTAGTAAAGACATGAAATCATTCAAAGCGCCTGACTGACCTAGAGATCATCTTAAACAGGATACGATAATATGGATTAATGATAAACCACATAAATTAAACATTATGGGTAACATTGGGGATGTTTTTATGCATCATCATATGATATCATGGTAATGAAGTTGACCCCATGAAAAAAAATATATCATTAAAATGAAACCTCTTTCAAAACATAATGAGTTGAGAGGTATTCAAGGAAAATTGGCTTAAATGTGATGCTTCACAACCATAATTTCAGTCTTGTATTTTTTCTTTGGCAAATTGATGATTAAGAGTGATCAAATATCAGTATACCAGTGACTATCATGAAAAATTTTACAACCTCAAGGTGTACCTGTTAATCCTATTGGGATTAATTGCACCTATTTAGGTAATGAATCGCACTGAGATTTTATGAGATATATTCTTTTTAATTTATTTGATTTCTTGTGGTGTACGCTACACCAAGATTAAGTTTTATTATACACAACACCGTATTACATTTAAGTATACGAAACACTATTATTGACCTGTGTTACACACAATTTCATGTTCTTTTGATACAATTCATTTTATGTAAGACTGAGTATGAGTGATTACTATATATTATAACCTATTTATTAAAATTGTGGGTATGAATAATATTATATTATTTATAGAAAAAATATTTAAATGAAAATAAGTGAGTCTACAAAATAATAAATAAACTATTTATAGATTAGATTTAATGTTTAAAATTCATCTTATATGTCTTCTAGACATGATATAAGAACAAATTCAATTTTTCAGATAAAATACGTATTTTTCAACAAAATGTAGTATTACCGCTTTTTGGTGGATCAACCATTTTAAATATAGTTTTTTACACTTTTATATACTATATTTAAAAATAAATGTCCTATATAGAAGTATGATATAAAAATTTTCTTTGGATGATTTTTTTATATTTTCTGATTAGTTTTGAATTATCATGAATATTAAAATTTTACAAAATTTTAATTGATTTTTTTTTCATTGAAATAATTTATTTAATTATATTATATTATTGAAATTTTTTAAAGTATAAAAAGAATATATTTTTATAATTCAACACAATTACTTTCATTAGCATTAATTTTACATTGAATTTAGATGTAAAAACAATTCAATCTATTGTAATGTTTGAACATTTAAAAACGTGTTCTCTCTTTCTGACAACGAGAATAATTTTAAATTAATTAATGAAAATTAAGTGTTTTGTATTTTGTAAAATTAATTCCATATTTTGAATGATTATTCCCAAAGTATGTATATAAAATTATTTTATTCTTGGTAATTACCAATATTAACTTTCATAATTTTTATTTAATACGGTAAAAGTGTAAAATGGGTGATTAAGGGTAAGAATACTATTATAAAAATAACCTAAAACATGTCCAAATATAATTTTATGATTTTTTTAGACATAAATAATACTTGGGTCACAATAGTGTCCTTTTGAAGCCACTTGGATGAGATTAGGACATTTAATTTATTTTATGTAACGAAATGTTAAATATGTCTCTCTCAAATTTTATTAACTAATCCTTTTTTTGATATATTGTTATATAGAAGATAAATTCGATTATAAATTCTTATATGAAATCTAAACATTTTTATTTAACATGGAAATTTATTTTTTATTTTTACTAAATATATAATTACCTTGAAGACTTATTCTTTGATGGTGTAAAAATTAATAATTTAATGAGAAATAAATAAAATAATTGTTATTAAAATAATAATAATCATCAAAACACCCAAGTCATTCTAGGTTCTTATCGATCAAGTATATATAATCCATAATCATCTATGTTTTGATTTATTGACCATTTGAATCCATATGGAAGATATTTTGACACTTATATTATTTTATTTAAAGTGACGTTAATGTTTCCACATTCATAATTTAAAAAGTATAAAATTTTTAAAACTAAATTTTATAGAATATAAACTAGAATAAATTTATTCTTACAAAAGATAGTAAATTTACCTTAATCATATTTTTTACTTTTTATTTTAACAAATCATATAGGAATATTAAATAATTACAAAACAATGATGTAGTAATTATTTTATTAATAGAAATATCAAATTAATGTTATTAAAAATATTAAAAGAAATATAATTTCATCTAATTAATAAGCCCAATTTTTTTTTCTATATGACCTAAACCCCATGGTAATATAATAAAATAACTATTTATATGATAAATTATTATCTTGAAATTGGTAAAAATATGTAAATTGAATAGTTTAAAATGGAAACTATTGTTGTTTTGTAAAATAAATAATTATGGGTTTATGAAATTACAACCCTATATCATCTCATATTCAAAATTGGATGATTTTGGAGGTTTTTTAGTGTGGATTTATTTTATAATAAATTAATATTTTTGAGGTTTCCAAAAGTTCCCCTCAACTCAATTATAAAAGAGAATCTTCTCCCTCACTTATTAAAATAAATTTGAGCTGTCATTCTCGGACATACCCTTCCCAATTAAATTATAACCATACTTATTCACATTATAGGGGATCTATTCTTCCCAAAAGATTAACTCTAGATCCATTAAGAGGATACCTAGATTGAGCTCATCGAAGAAGAGGTAATGTGCACTACTGATTCATTAATATTATTTCTTATTCTAATTCCACCTCATGAGTTGTTTCCATAATAAATTAATGATTATGGTGTTAGTTATATATAGAAATATTATTAATATCATGGAAGAACCATATTCCACATTTTATCCATCCTAAAAAAAATGAAGTCACCATGTGTGTGTACATATGACTTACCATCTCAATGCCATGGTGTAATATATTTTTCACCACCACTCAACATGGATAGGTATAATGATGGAAATAATAACTATATATGATTATAAAAACATTTTATTTTTTATGTAAAAATTGATTGACCATACACTTTGATAACATTCTGTAATTAAAGAAATGATATCATCACTCGTACGTATGTACAACCTACCATCTCCATGACGTGATGCGATTCATTCTATATGATATAAATTAAATCAAGATTATATAAATTAATATAAAAGTATATATATTATATATATTATGTTAATATAATTTTTTAATGATATATCTATTACCAAATAAGGATAACCAAAACTTATTCAAAAAACATGCCTGAGAAAATAGAGCAATTAATACCCGAATAACGGGTAATAATGAAATATTATTTCCAAATGGATGATAACCTGATCATATATGATATCATAAAAATAAATATGATTCTGGAATAAGTAAATGAATTATTTAAATGATTATAATGTTTTTTCATATACATAAAAAAATATTTGACCTAAGATAATAGATAATTTCACAATCTCATTATTGTCTGAGATTGTTTGTTCATATTGATTTACTAGGTTATATTTATCTTCCATGTCCATGTTTTCTAAAAATGTTTTCATAAAATATTTTCTATTATAATATGTATTTTTAAAGTAATTTTTATCCATTTTTACTGTTACAACATGATTTGGAGAGAATCATACTTTTTTCCCATACGAGGAACTTTTTGACTTTTCCAGCAAAAGTATGAGAAGAATGTTTTATTAAATTATAAAAATTGAATGGATTTTTACACTTTCATAATGCCTTAAATCCATGGTGTTTCCTTTAAAATATTTCATTTTAATTTTCAATTTTTTTAAAATGTCATTAAATTCGAGAAAAGATACCGTTTTTGAAGAAGAAATGATATTTTCCTCAGGAATTAATTTCAAGTCTTTTATCCAAATTATTTTCTATCTATGATGATATTATAAAAATGGGTTTATGTTTGTATCACCATTATTACTGTGATTTAATTGTGTTTATAATGGAATTCTATTTATGAAATCCATTTTTTTTATATTTATTATGATGGAATGATTTTTAAGAAACCCATTTTATTTCTTGGGTTACGCTATGATTAATGATTTATGTTTTTTTGTAACATATATGTATGATTTTTATTATGTGATGGGTGGGAAATATATCTACATCCAATTAATTGGATAAATATTTAAATCTCGTGATATAGACAAGGCTGTTACTTCATGTAAATTCGGTTCAGTAATACAGAACTGGAACAGCAAGTAAGCTCGGTTTAGTAATGAGATTTGTCCACAATGATGTTCTTGAAAATGATTTGTAACACCCTGAGATTTTATGTGTTAGATTCTATTAATATATTGTGTTTTAATCTTCACCAATATTAACTTACTCTATATGGAACACCGTATTAGCTTGCAGTATACACAACATTATTCATTGCTTGTGTTTCACACAATTTCAAGTTCCTTTGATAGAATTCATTTCACGCCACATTCAGTATAATTTTTTTTCAATGTATAAATGAACTATGTTTGGATTATGTTATTTGAAAAACTAAAGGAATCTTTGAATACACAAAATATGTACATTTCTTTCATTACACGCAAGAGAACCCTTCTTTGATAACTTGCGTTGTATGAGATACCAAGTTTCACTAATCAACGATATATTACAAAAATATTATTATTTAATGGGATATAAACAAGTAGTTATGATTATTATTAACAAAATTTTTAATTTTATATAACATTAACATTCATATTATATATTTTATATACATGATATAATAACAACTTCATTTTTTCAGATAAATGTAATATTAAAAAAAATGATTTTTACCACCTTTTGATGGTGAACCCATTATAAATAAAGATATTAAGACTGTTATATATTCTATTTTATTAAATAAACACAATATTTTGAAGTAGGACCTAAAAATTTACTTATGTTTAATTTTTGTTATTTTTCTGATAACATTCAAATTTTAATGAATAGTGAAAAATACTAAATTTTAATTTGAAACTGCCTTTTCATCTAATTTATTTATATAGATAGATTATCTTTTTAATTTATTTTAAAGTATAATTGGATTATATTTTGACCATTTAAAAAAATTGATTATTGGAAGTAACTTCACTTTTCAATTCGACATAAACACATGTCATTCTTTTGATAATTATTTCTTCTTTAAAACTCATTTTTATGTTTTGACAATGGGAATTAATTTTAAATAAATTACTAAAATTTATATGTTTTGAATTTGGGAAAATTTATTCTATATATGGCATCATAAGGTTCAAATTTTGTAAATTGGTAACTTTTATTTTTGGAAATTATAAATAGTAACTTCAGTAATTATTTTATTTTCCATGGTTAAAGGGTAAATATGGTAACTAAAGATAAAAAAGTAATAATCTAATGGAACAACACTACCTTAAAATGTGTATTAATCCTATTGGATGGTATATTTTCAACCATGGGAATCCTTGGGTCGATTTGCAGACCCCATGGATTCAATTTTAGGTTAAAATGACATTTTATAAGAATTAATTTAACGTAAGGATAATTATATCATAAACATATAGTTTTTTTAAATTGATTTTAATATAGGGTTATATAAAAGATATCTAAGACTATAAATATTCATTAAAAATAAAATATTATTTCCTACATCATGGAATTTTATTTATAATTTTTAGACATTAGATTAATATAATTATTTATGACACAATTATGATGTAGTGATTTATTTATTAAGGAAAAATTATAATAAAATAATTTATTAATATTAACATAAATTTAATTAGAACATTTGGATGTCATATGATTCACACCGGTCGTAGGGCATGGAAAAATTAATTTAATTTTCTTAGTGCAGCACAGTGGCTGACCAGGGTCGTCTCACTTGAGAAGCTTTGTCAATCGTTCACTTACTTAATCTAATTCACCTAAAAAGTAATTATATTTTTTTTAATGATTTATGAAATAAATTGAATTTATAAAATAATTTAAATGAAAAATAATAGGAAACTAACATTAAATTATAAATTACCATACAATGCTAAACAGAATGGAATTATGGAAGAAATGAAGTTCTCCCGAAAGAATTTTCATGGAGTATATTCATTGACCAGCTTCAAATATTCTTAGTAAACACACTCCATAGTATGTGTGAACACCTTAGTCTACCCTGGTTATGATTTAAAATTCTACTAATCAGTCTCCAAGAACACCCTCTATCCACCTCCTCAATTGAGGGAAAATGGTTGTAGATTAAGTAGTTAATCTTTAGACAACCATAGTGAGGATTACACCTACTATAAATTGTCCTTAGAATTAACTCAAAGAATATTAAAAACATTGTATTTGGTTCAAGAACCTGATTACTCCCTTGGGATATTCCTCAGATTAATTACTCATGATCAAGAGTATTTTAGTTCACAATGGTATGATGAGAGGAAAAAAAGATGATGGATAGGTGGACATAATAATAAAAACAGTGCATGAATTTATATGAAATATAAATTACAATAGAAAACTAAAACATAAATAAAGAAAATAAATAAATAAAAATGAAATGGAGAATATTTTTGGCCGGCCTCCCTCAGTGGGTATCTCCTCCTTGGGGACTTGAAGGAATGGATGGAGAATGAGATGCTTTGGGAAGGAGGTGAGGGCCTCCTTTTATAGGCAGAATTCTTCCCCAGAAATTTATGTGTCTTAGACCTCATAAATGACCTCTTAAAGTGTTACAACCTTCACGAATGTTGTTCATAAATATGGTGGCAGTTCACCCTACAAATATCAGCTCTTTTTGACATAGAATTAATGAGTTATGAATTTTTCATTCTAGGTTTGTGATTCCGGACGAAGCTTCCAGGAAGATTCCTCCAAAAGTATGTTGTTCAATGGACACTTTAATGAACTCCAAAATCCCCAAATTTATTTTAGATCTGGACCTATCTATACTCCTGCAATCCCATTTAGAAACACCTCATTTTTATGTGTGTAGGCCTAGTTGAGGATCCGTTTTGTTGGTGGGGTCCACGCTGTCTTCCCGGAAAAATGTCCAATTTAAAATGAATTTTTCGACCCTTTAGATGGCCGAATCAGCTCCTGGTCCAGAAGACAATGTTGAAGGAAATAAAGTCAGGATTCTATGAAAATTTTAATCACAAAATTTGGAAAAATATTTTCCAAGAAATGACTAAAATACCCTTGATGTAAAAATCTGTCTAAAATCCAGAATTAGGCGTTTTTCACATTTAGGCTCAAAAACACATCATAAATACAAAATTGATTCATATAAGCTCAAATTGATTTTTTAGGATGATTAAAACAATTGAAATTCATACAAAAAATGTGTAAAATGTTATCTATGTCATCATACACGAATTTTATTAACGAAATCAACTTATTAGGATTGATTTAATAGATTTTTTAGAAGGAATAAGGTTGTTATGAATTTTTAAAAAATTCATGTATGAATAATGTCCAATAATTGACATAATTCATAACTTAAAAATAAAATAGTTTATTAAATTATATTAAATTAATAAACATCTAATATTTTTAAAAATGGTTATTATATGTCCAAATATGTCATAAATATCTTTTTTTGTGTCATTTTACAAGATATGATAATTACATAAACCATCAATGTGTAAATAATATGATATCATAGTAAGATTAAAAAGGGTAAAATAAGGGTTAAATCAAAAATATAAGGAAAGAAATATTCATAACTTATCTAAAAATTATTGGATGATGGGTATTAGAAAAAAAATCATCTTATATTCGAATTAAAAAATTTATTACCATATTAAATCGAAATTTAATTTTTAATAAATTAATATTTTGAGTGTTTCCTGAAGATCACCCTCCTCTCTTTTAAAAGGTCACATACTCCCTCTCCTCTTAACTCCATTTGAGCCATAAAGATCATCCAAACTCTATACATATCTCTTCTAAACATCCCTAGTCACATTCTCTTGGTGCTGGTATTATCAAAAGACCAACTCTAGTTCCTTAAGAGGAAATTTAAAGGAGGCACATCGAGGAATAGGTAATCTCTTCAACTAATTCTTTCAAATTTCTTCCTTTTCTACTTCCTATTAATTATTTGTTTTAAAATAAAGTAATAACATCAGTATAAAAAATATACTGATATGTTTTTTTAAATATTAAACTACACAATTTTAACTTTTACACATCCTAGGGAAAATGAAATCACTGAGCATGTGTACGTACAACTTACCGTCTCCATGTCATGGTGTAGTCTATTTTTCACCGTCACTTTAATTGGATAGGTAAAATGGTGGAAATAATAACTATATATGGTTATTATAACATGGTACTAATTCTTCAATATTATTCAACATCCACTCCAATATCATTCAACATATATTGGAACGATATCGTCGCTCATGCAGACGTACGGATTACCGTCTCCACGACGCGAGGTGATTCATTTTTCATGTTAACCATTCAAGAATTATTATAAGATATATATAATAAATATAATGAAATATAAGAAATAATAATGATACTTTATTTTGTGTATATAGATATGTGTGATTACTTACTTACATTCAATTTAATAAGGAAATGAAAACAGTATTCATGCGTGCGTACGGCCTACCATCTCCATGAACGGTGTATTCCATTAGATTTATATATCTATTATATATATATTTATATAGTGAATATATATAATATATAAATCATTTTTACATTTTTTAAGTAAGTAAATCATGATATATTAAATAATATCAATAATAAAAAATCAAAACACATACGAAAAATGAAACGTTTATTACCCAAAATGTTGCTTTCACATGGAAATGACAAATGAATGGGTAATATAATGTCGTATTTGAATCATATATGATATCATAAATATTATTATGGTTATGTTACATGTTAATAATATGTTTAAACCCACTATAATAGATGTTCATACACATACTGTTGAAATCAGACCTAAGGTAAGGGATTACTTTCCCAATCTCATTTTTATCTGAGATTGTTTATTTGTAAGTAATTATTGGAGATATATTTATCATCAATAACCATGTTTTCTAAAAATGTTTTCAATATTATTTTTAATATTCCTATATGTATATTTCAATTCATTTTTAACCCTTTTGGCTTTTAATATTTAGTATGGATGTAATCGTTCTTTTTTACCATACGAGGTACTTTTGACTTTTCCAGAAAAAGTATGAGGAAATTTTTTTTAACGTATAATGAATTATTGAGTTTTTATATCATCATAACAAAATATTTTTAATGAAACATACTCTACTTTTTTACAAGTTTATTTTCAAATAAATTATTTTCTTTTAAAATTTCCTGACATTTTTTTGAAACAAAAACATTCTGAGAAAAATGTATATTTTCCTCAAGAATTAAGTTCATGTGTTTTATCAAAATTATATTCCATCTATGATAACATAGGGTTATGTTTATATATTTATTGTTACTTTTATTTTATTGTTTTTATTAAGGATTTATTTTTATGAAATACATTTATATTATATAAATTTTTATGGAATGATGTTTAAGAAACTCATTTTTTACAGTGGGTTATGCTATGATGATTGATTTTTGTTTTTCTGGAACATGTAAGAATTATTTCATTATGATATGGGTGGGACTTGTATCTCTCTCCAATGCATTAGGTAAAGATTTATATCTCATGAGATATACTGGACTGGAATGGAAAGTAAATCTGGTTTAGTAATGTAGGGCAGGATGTCAAGTAATTCTGGTTTAGTAATACATGGCTAGAACAGAAAGTAAACCCGGTTCAGTAGTGGTCAATGTCCACTATGACGGTCGTGGAATAAATTACTTTCCTACAATGGAAATAATAATATGCACTTATTAGTTTTCCACAATTACATATTTTATGCCAATGTTATTCTATCATTGTTAATGTTCCTCTATGATCCATGCCTTATGTACTCCCAAGATTTATTTCATGACACAAGATTTTGATGTTTAAACATTATGTTCTTATTTTTAGATTCAAGTGATTACTGTTTGTTTTATGTTCTCCATGTTTACCCTTATAGATCATTTTATATCAAACATTCTATGTTTTATTTTCCCCATTAAATAGGGAAAGGTTTTAGGTACGAAAACAATGGGAAGATCTTTATAGGAAATGTTGAAGATCTTTCACCATGATTAAAAGATTTTGTTGTGAGTTTTCAATGATTCTAAACTAATATTATATATGGGTGTATGTTTTTGGGATGTATTAAGTATTCTTAAATATAAATGTAATGTCCATGTACATCAAGATTGGGTCTCTATAGTTGGTATCACAGTAAAGGTTTAGTTAATAATTGGAAACTAGGATGTGAAAACATTAGTGAGATACCTATATATATTTCTAATGATATGTCTGGGTATTTCCTAAGGATAAGTAGTGTATAGGTTACAAACCAAGTTTGTTTTTTATAATCATGACCAACCTAGAGTCAAACCGAAGATATCATAGATTGAAATTTTATATGTAATTTATCTTACTTATGTGTTTCTAATCTATGATATGTATTTCTATAACATTGCTTTATGATCATAGTCAATTGCCAAAACTATATATAACATAGTAAACCAGTGAATTATTTAAATGTGTAAATTATGGGAATTATGAAGATCAATTGCCTAAGTGTAAATATCATGAAGAGAATCATGAAGATGGTACGAGTATTGGTCATACTGCTGAGGATATTGATATTGTAAACGATATGTGAAAGGTATGTGATGTTCTTCTAGTATTATTTACATTGAAACTAAGAAGATTGAGGTTGAAAAAAGAAAATACATGTTTCATATTTTTTTAAATATGAAGATGATGGATCATGAGTAATGGTGTAAGAGTAATGTTGGATGATTGAGGTGTATATGTTTTAGAATTCAAATATTATGTGTTATGAATCATAAAATATATAATTTTTTTCAATATAAGGGTTGGAAAGGATAGGATTAGTAGTTATAGGGAGATAGAAAAGTAATTTAAGGGTGAGATTAAATACTTGGATATCACATTATTAAGGGAAAGATAACCCTTAATATGTCAATTATGTTAATATAATGATGTTTTGATAAAGATATGTTGGATTTGAATATGTAAATTGGACCGTTGTATTTTATTGAAATCAATCTATGGAGTTATGGACAAGAGGGTTATGCTATCATGGATAATGTATAAACCTTTTTGGGACTTAAGGAATATATCCAATATGTTTTGGAACAAGGAAACATGCATGTTTTCAATAAGGATATCTGATAATTCATGTTGTTAATGTGACTCAAGGGAATACATGATTAAGGTATTAACATGTATGGAATGTGAAAACAAAGAACTACCATATGAGATATGGGATATAAATGTTATTTCTATTTAGTTCAACTATTTCAAAGTTTAATATTTTTGAACGGATTGTAATATTATCCATTTATAGATTGTATAAGGTATATATTGGTTGATGTTTTCTAGATTAATGTATTATCTCACTATAGGAAGACTTATCCATATTTGATTTACTATACTGACCTTTATGTTGAGATAGATGGAATGACCTATCACTCTATCACATTATATTCTAACACTTTATAAATGAAAATTTTGACTTCATTTATTTAATAAAGTGATGAGGATGAAATTTTTTAAATCACAAACAAAGATGATATTTTACCAAAATATATTAAGTATTTATTCTCATGAATAATGCATAAACTTTTGGGAAGATATTTTGAAAACCAAAAATGTTATCCTAGTACCCTCTTATCCGATGACTCATATGGTCCCATAAATCGTCATAGATTTATGGTTTTCTGGTACTTTACTTTCTCCAAAACTTATTCTCAATCACTACCCAGCAGAACATGATGGTTAGATTACTATTTCATATCCATGTTTCACATTCCACCAATGTTCTCTTATAAGGAAACCTAGGGATGAGTTACTTTGGGTAACCATTATGTTTCTAACATTCCTTTTTTAATGTGATGTTTTATTTTCCCTTTTTATGATGTGGGTTCCCATGAAAAAAACATTCAAGTAATAAACGATTTACAACCCCGATGAATTTCATGGGAGAAATTCATTTTAAGGAGGGGTAAAATGTAACACCAAGATATTTTATTAGACATATTATTTTAAGGTATTTTTTTGTATGATACGCCAAGATTATCTTTCTCTATACACAAAACCATATTATATTTAAGTATACACAACACTATTCTTTTCTTATGTTGCACAGAATTTCATGTTCCTTTGAAATAATTCATTACATGAAACACTGGGTATATATTTTTTTCAATGAATAAATGAAATAAGTTCAGATTTTTTTATAATAAAAATCGAAGGAAGATTCACTACATGAAACATTGATTTGTCTTTCATTACACGCAAGCGAAACCTTCCTCGATAGCATGTATTGTACGTGATACCAAATTTCACCAATCAATGATATATTATTAAAATGTTATTATTTAATGGGATACTAACAAGTAGTTATGAATATTATTAACCACATTTTTAATTTTATATAACGTTAACATTCATATTATTTATTTTCTAGACATTTTATATGAACAAGTTCATTTTTTCGAATAAATGGAGTATTTTTCAAACAAAAATGCAGTATTGCCGCCTTTTGATGGCTCACCAATTTTAAATATAGTTTTTAAAATATTTATATATTCTATATTACAAAAAATCATCTTATTTGGAATCAATATATAAAAATTTACTTATGTTTAATTTTTTTTTATTTTTATAATAAAATTCATATTTTAATGAATAGTGAAAAATACAGTATTTTAATTAGAAACTTTTTTTTCATCTAATTTATTTATGTATATAGATTATCTTTTAAATTGGGTTCAATGTATAATTGGAATATATTTTTATCATTCAATCCAATTTTTGTTATTTTAAGTAATTTCACATTTAAATTGGATATAAAAACATATCAATCATTTGATAGTTATTACTTCTTAGAAAACCGCTTTTTGGTTTTGACAATCAAAATTATATTTAAATTCATTACTGAAAAATCTGTGTATTGAATTTGGAAAAATTCATTCCATATTTGGAATTATAAGGTTCAAATTGTGTAAACATGTTCCTTTTATTTTTGGAAATTATAAGTATTAACTTGAATAATTATTTTATTTACCATGGTTAAACGCTAAATATGGTAAATAATTGTAAAATAATAATAATTTAATATTATAAAACTAACCTAAAACGTTTCCTAATCCTATTATAAGAGAACTTTCCAGCCATGGGAATCCTAGGGTCTTTTTTGGGACCTCATGGACTCACATGGATGTGAAAATAACATATCATAAGAATTAATTTAATGTAAAGATAATTATATCATAAACATATATTTTTTTAAATAAATTTTAATATAGGGTTATATAACTGATCTCCATGTTGATAAATAGTCATTAGAAATATAAAAATATTCACTATTTCAGGGTATTTTTTGTATAATTTTTAGAAATTAGATAAATATATTTATTTATGACACATTTATGTTGTAGTGATTTCATCAATAACCTATGATTCAAATAAATGAATTTATAAATATTAAAATAAATTTATTTTGAACATTTTTATGTCATACACCAATTTTATAGATTACATTGACATATTAGGGATGGTTTAACACCATTCATTCAAAGTAATCAGGTTGTAATAAAATTTTTAAAAAGTCAAGTATGAGAAGTGCCCAAAATTGACATAGTTCATAACTTAAAACATAAAATAGTTCATTAAATGATTTCAAATTACTAAAAATTTAATACTCTAAAAAATGGTTAATATAAGTCAAAATATTGCATAAATATTTTTTTTGGTCATCTTACATGATATGGTAATTATATAAACCCACAATGTATAAATATCATGATATCATGGTAAGATTAAAATGGTAAAATAAGGGTTAAACAAAAAAAATAAGGATAAAAAATATTAAAAACTTTTTTAAAAATTATTGGATGGTGGTTATTCGAACTTAAATCATCTTATATTATAATTAAATCTCTTTTTGACCATTTTAAATAGAAATTATGTTTCTAATAAATTAATATTTCCAATGTTTCTTAAAGTGAACCCTCCTCTCTAATAAAAGAGAATCTCCTCCCTCTCCTCTTAACTCCATTTTGAGCCTTCAAGATCTGCCAACCCCGGTCAATTTCAATTCTAAACTTCCCAATTTACATTCTATAGGTTCTGGTATTCTCAAAATACCAACTCTAGTGCCCTAAGATGATATTTAAAGGAGGCGCATCGAGGAAAAGGTAATATATTGTTCCATTTCTTTCAAAAAAATCATCTTCTACATGCACATAATTAGTTGTTTAAATATAAAGTAATAACATAATTATCAGTCATATAATTATATGTTATTATAAATATGAAACAACACTATTTCAACTTCTATCCATCCAATTAAAAATGAAATCACTGTGTGTTCATACATATAGCTTATTATCACCACGTCGTGGTGTAATCTGCTTTTCACCATCACCTTACATGGATGGGTAAAATGGTGGGAGTAAAAACTATATATGATTATTATAAAATAATACTAATTCTGAGAAATTATAACCTATACAATCCAATACCATTAAAAAATTATGTGAACGATATTGTCACTTGTGCGTACGTATGAATTACTGTCTCCACGACGCAATGAGATTCATCATCCATGTTAACCATTCAAAAATGATTATAAAGGATATATAATAAATAATCATGAAATATAAGACATAATAATTCTATTGTATTTATATATATATATATATATATATTTCATTTACTTACATTCATTAAATTTAATAAGGAAACAAAAATAGTGTTCATGTGTACGTACAACCTACCATCTCGATGAATGGTGTATTCCATTTAATTTATCTATCTATTGTATATATATTTATATACTAAATATATATAAAATATAAATAATTTTTACATTTGGTAATAATTTAAATCATGATTAAAGTAATAATATCAATAATAAAAATTCAATACATGTACGATAAATAAAACGAATATTACCCAAAACATTGATTTAACATTGAATTGACTAATGAATGGGCAATATAATGTCTTAAGATAATCATATATGATATCATAAAAATTATTATCATTCTATTAAAAGTTAAATAAAATTTCAAACCCACTGTAAAGGAGATTTAGACACATACAGAATAAATCGGACCTAAGGTAAGGGATAACTTTTCCAATATCTTTTTTATCCGAGATTGTTTATTCGTAAGTATTTACTGGGGAGATATTTTTCATCCATGTACATGTTTTCTAAAAATGTTTTCATAATTTTTTTAAAATTCTACTATGTATATTTAAATTCATTTTTACTATTTATTGACTTTTACTATGTGGTATGAAGGGAATATTTCTTTTGTTTACCATACTATGTACTTTTGACTTTTCCGGCTAAAGTACGATGATAATGTTCTTTTATCTTATACATCATGAACGAATTTTTACATATTCATAACAAATTATTTCCAGAATAATCCTCTAAATGTTTACAAGTTTATTTTGAATTGAATTATTTTTTTTAAAGGGAACAACATTTTGAGAAAAGAAAATGTTTTTGAAAAACAAAGGATATTTTCCTTATGAATTGAGTTCAAGTGTTTTATCAAAATTATTTTCCATATAAGATGACATAGGGTTATGATTATTTATCTATTATTACATTGATGTTATTGTGTTTATTATGGATTTATTTTTATGAAACCCATTTATTTTATATTTATTTTTATGGAATGATGTTAATAAAACCCATCTTATTTCATGGGTTATGCTATGATGAATAGTTTAGGTTTTTGTGGAACATGTAAGATTGATTTAATTATGATATGAGTGGGACCTATATCTCCCTAAAATGAATTGGGTAAAGATTTATATCTCATGAGATAGATATTACTAGTACGGAAAGTAAATCTGGTTCCATAATGCAGGGTTAAAACGACAAGTAAATCTGGTTCAGTAATACATTGCTGGAATGGAAGGTAAACTCGGGTCAGTAATGGACTATGTGTATTATGATGTTATTTGGAGAAATTCCTTGGATACTATGGAAATAATCTTAAGTGATTATATATATTTTCACAATTACATGTTGTATCCCAATGTTATTCTATCGTGGTTATTGTTTCTTTAAGATCTATTCCTTATGTACTGCCTAGATTTATTTCATGACCAAGATTTTGATGTTTAAACATTATGTTCTTGTTTTTATGTTCAAATGTTTATTGTTTGTTTTACATTATCTATTATTACCCTTATTTATAATTTTATCTCACCCTTTATAGGTTTTCTTTTCCCCTGGATATAGTGAATGGTTTTAGGTACAAAAAAAGGGGAAGATCTTTATAGGATATGTTGATGATCTTTCACTATGATTAGAATATTTTATTCTGAGTTGACAAAGATACTTAACTAATATGATCTTTGGGCATCTGTGTGTGTCATGTATTGAGTCTTCTAAAAAATAAATGTAATGTCCTTGTAAGATATGAATGGGTCTCTACATGAGACATGGATAATATGGAAATGATTTTATATGCCTATGTGTTTCCACAATTCCATGTTTTATGTTAATGTTATTTTTTCATGGTTCATGTTCATTTTGGATCTATGACATATGTCCTCCAAATATTTATTTTGTGACTCAATATTTTGATTTTCAAAATATATGTTCATGTTTTTACATTCTTATGTTTACGTCTTGTATGATGTTTTCCATGCTTACCATTTATAAGCATTTGAGCTCACCCATTCCATATGTTTTCTTTTCCCAAAAATATAATGAATATTTTTAATTAGGAAAACTAATGGGGAAGATTGTTATGGGATATGTTGAAGATCAATATCCATGATAGAATAATGTGTTCCGTGTTTCTAAAAAACTAATCTAATATGGTACTTTTGAATATATATTTTTAATTTATTAGGTATTCCAAAAAATAATTTTAATGTTATTGTACATATTGATTTGGTCATTAGAGGTAGGTCCCCTAATTATATATGTGATGGTCCTGGAACAAACAATAAATTCCATCCTTGCACTAAGTAATGATGATTGGAATGAACACACAATTTCTTTTCTCAGTCAAACCATGATCGACATTGAGAATTTTTTTAATTATCATGAAGGTATTTCTAGCATTAATCATCATAGTCAAAAAGCTGAGGAACTACTATAAAAAATTGTGTTCAATTTTGTTTCTTATAATAACCCAACTAAATATATCATCAGACATTCTATATGGATAGAAATTTTGGTATGGTGAGGTGTTATTCTATAGAACATTGATATAAAATTCATGCCTCAGAATGCATTGAAAGGCCACGACATAGAAGATTTCCTTATAGAAAACCTGTCTCTAGAAACATTTTCAATTAATAATTAATTGTCACATAATTTTTTATTCTATATTCAAGACATCCCGAAATAATTGAGGGATATTATTTGATGGTGTAACTAATATACCAATAGGGTAGAAAATGTAAGACCCTAATCACAATAAATTTGGGCTCGATATTGTGCTTATCTCTCTATAGGAAGTAGTCTTGTCTTACTCATTCCTACTGAAATTTGTCATTACAAACTATTAGGTGAAATATATAGATCTTATTTCTAGAAGAAAATTTTCAACCCACATAATAGAGGAACACAAGGATGTGATTGGAGATTCCATGTTAGTAATCAAACATATCAATAAGGATTATTCCAACAAAATAGAAGAACTAATCCCCTTGTGTGGTTGTTTTTGAGTGATAATTGTTGAATTCCCCTTATAAAAAACATCGAATAACATCACGTGATCACTAAATTATCAGGAATATGATTTGAAAAATGTATCCACAACACTGATAAAACCAAACTGGGATGAAACAATAATAAGCATTTCCCATCACCGAAATGTATCAATTTTTATTAAAATCAAGACAATGTAGATCAATGTGGTTAGACCTATCCATGAACCATATGGTCACAGAAATGGGTGGATGATGATAATCATGGAGGACCTACAAAATTGTGTACTACAACTTGAGAGAGCTTATAATGATAATATATAATGGAAACCATGAAACTTCAGTGTTTACGATGGAAAAAATCACTAAAATTGCTCTATAAATGAGATATTAATGGGGTCCTTCATATATGTTTTAATGGGGAAGAAATCATTGGTGACATGAAATAAGTACACACAGGAGCCTCTGGCTCCCTCCAATCAAGGATCAACATATTCCACCAAATCTGAAGGATTATATAATACTGGCCAAAATGACACATGATTTCATAGAATTCTCCACGAAATGTTATTCCTATCAAGTACGCTCTAATGTCATCCATAAAAACATGGAGTTTCTATATACATCCAAATACTCCATGCCATTCACCATATGTTGACTGGATATTATGGGGATATACAATCTATATATGTCCAAGCAGTTCAAATAAAACTTAACTTCTAGTGATTTCTTCTCCGAATGGGATGATGATATACCCCTAAAGAAGATGGATCCAAAAGAAATTTTAGATTCATGAAGTCCAACATTATTTCCTGACTTGATGTCCCTAAATCAGTAGTGATAAAAAAAATGAAACCAATTTCAATTCATATATAGTAGAAATGATATATCAGGAGTACAATATCAAATTCAACCATTCATCAGGAGATCATACAATGGCTACTATATATATATATAAGCATTAAACAAGACCATGTCAAACATAATCCAACGATTGGTGGATAAAGAAAAAATTTCATAGGATGACATACACATTCATGAATTAATGGAATACGTAACTAGAAATTATAATTCCAAACGAGCATCCCCGTACTCATTGGTATATGGAAGAGAAGCAGTCCTTCCCATTTTGGTCCAAATAATATTGCACCATGTTTCTATCTGCGATCAACATTCCATATATGAGCAATCCCAGAAGCGACTAGATGATTTTGAGTGGCTCGATGAGATAATACCATGCACCTTTATTTATATAAATGTATTTGAAAATCAAATATCACCATCATTTAACAAGAATTTCCACCTCCATTCATTCCTCGATGGAGAACATGTATTCATCCTAAGAACACCAATGATACTCAGAAGGAAGACTCCAAATATGGAATCATTGTTCGAGGGACCTTACTCCATACATAGGGTCCATTTTAATAGAGATTATTCTATAATATCAATGGATAAGAAGTTCATTACAACCCCAAAAAACTTAGTATTCATAAATATATATTTTTTATAACCACATGGTGCTCTTCATAGTTGTAAGGAGTTAAACTGTATAGTTGGACCATGTTGAATGGCCTTAAAATACTGATACAATGTCGATGTTAAATTATGATAAACATCATATCATCATATTGAACATCTAATGATAATAATATACGTGAAATATATTCCTAGTCGAATAAAATGAACTAGTAAGACAACAGTCATCCTCACTAAATGAAATTAATCTATATATTTAACATTACTATCATTAGATGTTAAGAAGAAAATGAAGTACCATGAGTTGGGATACTCCTCGTTGTCCCATAAATGTATCCCTCCATATCATTTGTAAGTCTCAGTCCCATCACTCTACCCCCAGTTGGTCATGATGACCTGTTGTCCACATAGGAGGAATAAAGGACAAGTTTCTCACATGTTCCAGCCCCACTCACTTCATTGTCACTCTATAGTGGCACTTGGTCCTCCTATATAGGTATAAGACCCATCATTATAATTTATTTACTAAAATATGTTAAATTTAAGTTCTATCATCATCATTCCATGATGATAAATTGTATAATATTTTAGAGAAAAACGTGTTCATTGATTCTAATTAAAATGGAATACAAAGTGACACACATATATCTAATCATAGGCCCAGCCAAAACTAAGAAAATTCCCCACTCCTTGTGTATGGGGAATACATGCATAGTGAATAATTAAATAACTACATGTGGCCTAACTCTCATTCCAATGAAACATGTCTTGATTCTCGAAGCATCCATACCAGGTCCGGCCAAGATATTGAAAAAGAAAACTCCACCATTTTCCCCTATGTAAAATTCAATCAAGAACATGGAACATCTCAAGAACTATATATGGATTGATTCCATTACCAATGAGACACATAAAAATGCATGAATCATACCTCCTATATCAGAAATGGAAGAAATATAAATACCCATATCCTTTAGTTTTGCTTCCCTTGTGTCATTGACTAATCTCTTACCACTCCATGTTCCTCACAGTGATCATAGCTCACATGGGATAATGAGTTTTCGTATATATGTTCCCTCTATTATAAAAGAATATAAAATTTTTATTAGGTTTATCATGGTCCTGATTTGAAGAACATAAAAGGAACACTAGATGACCTTATCTCATGACAATAAAATACATGTTTTTCTCAACAACTACATGTGGCTTGATTCTCATCCCAATGAGATACATAGTGATGTTTGGATTCTGATCATTGGGCCCTAATCCTATCATTAAATTCAGTTCATATTATTTCCCACCACATGACAGTAATCTCAATGTAATTTCAAAACAAAATAATTCTTGATTCTAATTTTTATGCCAAGATCTTATATCTTGGTCCATTAATCATAGATATATAATTAAATCCCCCAATAATTCATTGGTATTTTCTTTGTGTGGTGGAAGAAACTTTTTACACTCTTCAATTCTCACCCCAAATATATCTCACTGGTGATTGTAAATATTGTTAAAGTGGTTCCCTATATGATCATGGATATCAATTCACATTAGAGCTATCATAGTCCTAGAAGAAATACAGTAAAAGGAAAACCATATACCCTCTTTATATAGTAATAAACAATATTATTTCCTCAAGAACTAGGTATTTATCGATCTCATCAAAATGATATATGTTGTGAAGTCTAGATCATTAATCCTGGGCTCATCCAAGAAAAATATGGTAAATACCCCAACAATATTATGTACAATTAAAATTTAAATGAGGCGATCTAATCAGGGTTATCACCCAATGCATGAGACTGTTGTAAAAAACCCTTTTAACTTCAACAAATGAATTCAATAGGTGTGGGGATGTTTATTTATAGAACAATGTGTATATTTATTATTTATCCAACAAGATAAGTAGTGGTGTCCTAGTTTTATAGCCCATTTTATCCACAATATTGTTTCTTAAATTGAGTCACCAATTTCCTTACAATTGGAATGGAAATTCCATGGAATGCATCTTTACAACATGACATTAAACTATATAGATAATTTTCTTTCCGCATGACGTTATATTTCATGTCTAATATCCTTAACAGATGCCTTTAATCACCTAGGTAAATCATGAACTATTTGGGGCATGATTCTCATTCTAGTGAGATACATAGTGACACCCATCCATCATGTAATAGTCCCACCACTGTGTAATGAAAGATTCTCCATATCCATCATAGAGAAAAAAAGTGACATAAGAGCTCACAATTCAGGTCCCATCATTAGGGGGGCCGCCAAGGAAACATAGACGTCCCCCTTTTTATAAATCTATCAAATATATGAAAGTGAATCCACACTTCAAGGAAAATATTAGTCTATACTTTTCATTTGTTCTTGGAAGATCCCTTCCACACATCTTTCTCCTAGTCTTGGACACTTTCAGATCCCCGTAATAATTCTCTAGATCCTAATTAATGTACTTCTTATACCTAAGGTCTCCTTTCCCTGGAAAAAATATTAAACTCCCTAGTTAGATTATCATAATTTTCCTAAAAAAATGACAATGTCACCTGAAGGATGCCACTATATGATATTGAAGTAACACATACTAGTTGGTTCTTCTTGAATCCCATCAATTTTTTTTAAACTAGCGGTAAATTAAACCTCATGAGAAAACAATTCTATCACAATAATAATTGTTGACAATATATTTTATCCCATGATTTGAATTAGTCCATGATAATACCTTGTATATTTCTCCTATATACTTTTTCTTGATCCAAGAATCCCCAAGTAAATTATTTACAATTTCATCACTAATGTGTTCAAAGCATACTAAAATGACCAAGTTTTGTTATGCTAAATTTCACTTATCATTTCCAAAATACAATTTTCCTTGTTGTATGACCTGAAACAATGTGAGAATACATTCTTGAACATGTGTATGTCCTGCATAGGGAACCTATCCCCCCAATTCTTGGGTACCATTTAGATAAAATTCTTCTCCCATATTCAGGATCTATATTTCCATAAACCAAACATAGTGACCAGGGACATGAAAATCTCCGTATACATCCTTTGTTCATCAACAATAGACTATTGTTGTTCCTAAGGACATATTTTTCTGGATATGATGTGACACACCCCTTATGGATTTTTAAAAAGTTACCCTCAAAAAATAGATTGTTAACCATATGATGCCACTATTGATAATGAAGTAATATTACCCATTTTTATTTCCATTATAAATACCATAGAAGAGGGTTTTTAATTAGCAGTAACATCTTCCTCATGAGAGGCCTACACTATTTCCATTAGCCCTTTTCCCCATATCACTCATCAGATCCAGATATCCCCAGACTATAGGATAAATATTCCACAACTCATACCTCAAAATTATAGTTCATGCTATGAAATATTACCATGAATTTTTGTAATAAAAAACGTTTTTCCAATGTTAAATAACATAAATTATATCCCCAAAATGTCTTTCTTTAATGAATTTCATTTAACAACATAATTTACATGTTGTATAAAATTAAACTGAACAAAATAATGTAGTTGATGTACAATTTTAAACTGAATAGAATGATGATCTTGTTTAATGAATTTAAAAAGCATATAATAACACCATTTTCATATGAGCTTAAATTGTACAATTAATTCCTCTCTGGAAGACATTAAACTACAAGTTGAATTCCATGGTCTCGCAACATTAAAATACATGAGTCTTATACCCTTGTAAGAAAGGGGGCATACCCTTCACTAAAATAGGCCATATATTAAAATATACCCTATTTAAAACAATGATAATTGCTTTTGAGAATATTCATAGTCACATAGAATTCCAATACCAATTAACACTTAATTCTTAGTCATTGACCCTCAATAAAACCACCGATCGTGGTGTTGTGAAATATGAACCTCTATAAACTCCCCAAGACCATCAACAATAGAATGTCATAAATCCTAAGAACTCATTTACCGAACTATGTTGTAACATACCTCTGTTGGATATTCATAATGTATCCTTCAATTTGGTTGTTCATCCAAATGATTCAACAATTTAATATGCTTTAATATAGCCCATCTTTCTCTACATAATACAACCAATTTTTTGGCCAACCAGTGGTAACTTTTTCCTTAGGAGAGATATTCTCTATTCCCAGATATCATTCTTGAGATTCAAAAACCAAAAAATCATTGCTCAGAATTCCCCTTGGGGAATCAAAATAATTTAAGAAAATTCATATCCATTAGTCCTTTTTTGGTTCATCATTCAAGTAGTTATGGAAAAATCTATTTGACCTAAAACACTAGCATCATTAATTTGGATTTCATGAAATTAACTTACCCAAAAAAATGAGACTTAGTACTTACTGAATTAAAAACCAACAAATATAAAACTAGGTAAAATTTGAATCTCAACTCACTAGACACTCCACTCCATGATCTTTAAGAAAAAAAATAGATCCAAAAAAAGAAATAGGCACAAAACATGTAAGGCTAAAAACCTAGAAAGGTGGGGTATAACAAAATCCAGGTCTCTCTTGCTAAGTCTCCATAATTTTTATCTTTGGAAAAGATTAGGGAAGTGAAATAAAATACACAATCATTGTTGGATTTTTTGTATGACCATGGAAATAGTTGACTTATACTCATTATCCCCATACCTTAGAGAAAAATAAAGCATCCTCACAGACATTATGTTCCTCCAAAACCAAGAAAATTATGCTAGAATGTATCAAACTACACAATAGTTACTATAAGAATGTGATATTTTTTCATTCTGAATGATTAAAATTCTAAGAGTGGGGTGGATTTTGATGTCAAATTAAAATGAGTTCCATTCACTTTTTCATAGTATTCATGATGTGATCCTCACATAGACACCAAATTTCATGTTTTGTAATAAATGTGTATTCCTATCAGGGGAAGGAGAAAATTGGACTTCAATGTGTTTCAATCAAAGAATTAATTGAATAGGACAAAAATGCATGTGTGGTTAATTTTCATTTATTAATGGGGGTCAGTGACTGTAGGGAAGAGTCTTGTCTAAAGGGATGGGACTGTAGGACGAAAGTGATCACAAGTTGGGGAGAGAGGGCATAGACTAGATATTATGGACATGTTTATTCATCCATGTGGATTACCAGGTGGCATTTTGTGCACCCATACTAAATTCTATAATTCCTGCACATTCCAACATATGCGGCCTCAAAACCATACCCATCCTATACATCTGAACACTCGTGTGGTTCCACCTATACTACCCAATTGTTTTTCTACCATGTCACCATAGGCTTGTAATGTAGACCTATTTGGGTAACACCATCTACCAAGGGACCCTATTATCGTATAAATAAGACCCTTGAATTCCATATTTGAACAACTGAATGAATGGAAGACATTTTTTCTCTCTGAGCGCCTATTCCCATCATCTATGACACCCAAAACATCACAATTAGCTCTCCAAATCCCAGGAAAATAGAGAATGAATGGGGATAAGTGAGATAATGTCTCTTCAGGTTATGAAACACAAGACACATGTATGTGGATCCCTTTTACCATAGTTTATGTCCACCTATGTGAGGTGACATTCCTAATCATGGACCTCTGTGAGACCCATTCTAGAACACCTATAGTGACCCCATGTTTATTAGGATAAATCCTCACCCAATAATGTTTTTCCTTGGTGATCCATTTCCCAATGTACATCCATCATGCACAAGCCTATACCCCATGCGTGATGAATATCCATTTCCTCCCTTTCTCTAGGTGACACACCTTTCCTCTATAAACTAAGACCTATGTGAGACACTATTTTGAGCCATATTCAATGCTTCTAATGGACATGATTCCATTATTTTTTATTCCTATTATAAGGTTGAATATATTGAATCCCCTAATAAAGCCTCTAGGCATGTGGAAAAATTGAAATAGGCACACCATCTTATCTCCCAATTGGGTATTCATTCCAGTGGTTAGAGTTTTCCCACAATTTTCCTATATTATGGTCATATTCCTTAGGATGCATATTAGCATGATTTCCAACATTCATGAGGATCCTGGCCACATGTGCGGTGATAGATAACTCCCGGTCATTGATAATAATGGTAGGAGAATGTCCTCCCATATTAATCTCTTAGACCAAGATCTTGTAGTTCCATGCAGAGAGGGTGGGGATAAAGTATGCCTTTCCATTCGAAGTTTAATGAGATACTTATGGCCTGTTATAGAAAAAAATTTAGGGAAACATCCTCTAGTGTAAGAACATATCCTATCTTTTAGGAGCTATCATGTTCCATTCATTCCACCTCTATTCATAGTTGTTGTAGCTAGATATGTCATAATATGTGACTATCCAGAATAATAATATTATATGATATATGTACACTTAAATTACATCTATATCTCTCCCAGTGGTTCTAGGGTATGATTAAAGCAGGGATAAGCCAAACCCCTATCCTCTTTGATGAGAAGAAGAAGGATCATGGAGTTTATTGGACCAGTAACTTCATCTTTTTTCTCACATTCATGAATAACTCCACATGTCTCTTATGAGCATAGGTGTTAGTCAAGATCATTATTTCCACATAGTCTAATGGATGTTTTGGAAGATAATACTCTTTAGGATATTCTTATTTCTATAGATCAGAGGGTGTCAGTAGGTGTGTTCTTCAAGGTCATGTATCCATCCCTTGGGGAAATAATTTTTTTTTATTCATAAGATTTATCACTTTCTCCTTTTTCTCACACTAAGAAATAATATCATGGGCGTAGAGGTTGGTAATGATCACATAATCCATATGATCCAAAAAAATGAGCCTCCTATTCTGTGTCAGCCCCAACCATACCTATTGAACAATGATAACTAGAATTCATCCTATAACCAAGATATGTAGAAAGCCTACATAAGTCCTAAGCATAATGGGAATCATTCCATGTGTAAGACTAAACCAATCCTCTTGGAATCCTACTTTGTATAATACTACATGTCTTCATAAGGTAATCCTCCTCAGCAGTAATATTCGATCACAACATTATTCACCATGGAATCCTCCTCAAGAGTAATCCCCATCCAAACCACATATCACTCCAAGTAATTCTCATAGTAATAAGCCCTAAAAACCTTTTCTCTTCCACTTTGGGTATATTTCTTAACCATATCATATACTCTCCATTGGGCCTCTATTATTAGTGTATGCCCCAAGCAATTCTCATAAATACCATGAGTTGAGATATCATTCAAGGCCCCATAAGGGGGTCATCCTTTACAAGACTATGCCCCAACATATTCATATCAAAGGGATGTACTCCCCTATGAGTTAAACCATCAATGGGACACCACATGTTAGAGTCCTCACAATAGATGTATGTGGGATTTGATTCCAATAATAATTGGATAAAAAGGAATCCTTCCTAAGAAAAAACTTTTCTCCACAAATCAATCCTCTTATAATTGGGTCACATTATAAGTGGGGTATCATTCAACCAAGGAACTCATATCCCTTCAAGGTTCGCTAGGACACTCTGGAATACATCCCACTCCCAAATTATAGATGGAAAAATTATCACAGATGTATTTGAAAAATAACATTAAACTCTATGGTTAGGACCTTTTTACATGATATTAAAAGTTATCATGTTTCCCATTAAGTGGCACCAAACTATGTGTGTTATGAATCCATCCCTAAGGATACATAGGAATCCCATTCAAGGGTCCCTTCTCTACCAAAAACCAACTCTGATTTCCCTAGATTAGAACACATTCCATAACACCCCACTTTATGGATAGAACACCCCCCATCAACATAATACTGATCAAGAATCTATAGTAATTAAATAAGAGGATAACATCAACGGAGAACCACTAATATACATAGATCTATCCATTTCATGAAGAAACTCAGATACAGACATGTGATTATAAATTCCTTACATGTTGATAATTGATTTTTAATTAAAAGTACACCCACATAATAATTGGGAATTTATTTAGGATTATCAAATATTTCATAAATCTATAATAGAGTCTTAGAGTAGGAAAAAATTCCCCCCAATTTGTGTTAGGTGTATGACCTCCAATCCACTCAACAATTTCAGTTCTTAAGCATCATTGACCAAACACCCCCGGGGGAACCTGCTTATAAAAAGTAGGTACCTCATGTATATGGAACCATTTTGTGCTTATGGCTCCATGAATAAACAAATTTTAATCCATTTTGAAATAGAGAGTTTGACTTGAATGATTTTAGAATATTAATCCCTCTATAATCAACCATCAGACAAACCGATTCTATCATAAATAATTACCAAACATCCTTTTTAATAAATATTAATTTATGAAACATGTAATACCAAAATATAGATCTAAAATACCATTTATTTTTAATTTATAATATCTTATCACCTTTTTATTAATAAATGTTTTGTAAAATCATTTCTCTATGTGATAACTTCTTCATTTTCCATGCATTGTTTGATTTAGTAATCCTATTACTTATACATTAATCATGGTACAATATTTTACCGAATTTAAACATGGTATTAAAATAATATATATTCATTAAACATAGATTAATTATTATTCAAAAAATATACATAGAAAAATGAATAACAATGTTCACGGAAATGTCAAATTGTATATATATATTAACATTATATTCAATTTTTTAGGGATAGAATGATGGAAATGAAAATAATAATTCTCCATTTTAGAATTATTATAAAATAATGTATATAATATATATTAATAATATATATCCACCATGGAATCCATGTAAAATATAAATGAAAAGAAAATCACATCGCATTTTGGAGGTGGTAGTCCACACATATGCATGAGTGGCGTTATCGTTTTCCAATGAATTAGAAAGTAAGATTGTAGATATGATATTTTCATTTAATAGGTATGATTATGTCATAAATATCATTTATAAATGTTAAAAACCTCATAATACCTATCCATAATATGGGTGATGAATAATGAATTGTATTGCTAAGTGGAGATGGGAAGCCGGGCATACATAGGAGCGATACATTTACTTCATGTTTGATGGGAATAGTAGTTTATAATGGGTTTTATAAAATGATAATAAAATTTCATCATATCTAGGATATTTAGTGTAATATATCATGTTTTAATTAGGTAAAAAACTTCTCTTGGGGTTTCATGTGTTTAGTTTCCTTATTTTTTGTAAACCCAAGGTCAGGTTGTGGGCCGGTTGGGTTGTTTTTTTGGAAATAATGTGAAACACAGGTTGAAATTTGGTTGCAAGCCTGGTACACATCTTGTACATGGCCTACACAAAATATGATTCTAGTATGTTCCATGTATTGGGCCATCACAATGTGTAGCTAGTCTGGCTCGGAAAAAAAATTGGAGTACACACCGTGTACTTGAGGTACATGTCGTGTACTTATCCAGTTGGGGTTTTTTATAAAAGAGGTAGCATTTTATCTTTTGAAAGACAAAATATTTTCTCTCGTTTTTTAACCAAAAACCACTCTAAAATATATTTTCATATATTGAAGCCTTATGGACTCCAATTTGAGCACCTTCTATCACGTTGGAACCAAATCATTATGTACTCGATTCAGTTTTAGTCATTCTTGATTCTTCGGAATAATTACTGCGCTATTTGGATTTAGGCTCATATGGAATAATTTTCCAGTTCTTCATCCATTCATCAAATTTCATCCAAACCTAGATGAATAATGACATGATACTGGACAATTTTTCTACTACTGAGGCAAGTTAGGGGGCTTTCATTCATCTTTTCATGTGCTTTTCGGGGATTCGGCTAATATTCCATCTGTTGGAATTTCTGGCGAGGCTTCATTGTTGAGCAAGTTATGTGCCATAGCTATAGTCGTACCTAGTGAGGATGCATGTAGGATATTTTTAGGTTTTTTGAAACCCTATACATGTTTCAAGGTCACCCATGGTTTGTGGCTTAAGGAAAATAACTTGTCTATTCCGGTTTAAACCACGCAAGGCGTGTGTTCATGTGGTTCCCAAGTTATATGAATCCCGTAGATTACTTGATAGCTTGAGTAGCTTGTTTAGAAGATGCACTGCCTCCTTGAATATTGATACACTGTGACTCCATGCCTATATAGATAGACTAGAATATATGATATTTGTTAATATTAGTGGGTATTCCTATATGTAAAATGATTAATGTCATGTTAAATGGATTATTTTTTAGGGTAAGCCAAAATTCATAGTAAAAGAAGAAGGGTTTAAATGAGTGGGTATAGTCATGGATGATGCTTGGTGATGAGAGTGGGTATAAGCACATGTTATGAATGTTTAATTTTGAATGCTTGAATGTTTGAATGAATGGTTTGATAGATTCCATGGACTGCTCTCCATAGATCTAGAACATGGTCGTTGATTCCTTGGGAATAATCTACCCCTTAGTTCATGATTCTATGGGATGCCTCAGGCCTTTATACTCCTTGGGTCTGGATTACTTCGACCCATATAGGACTTTATATTACCATGATCCTAGGACCAAAACCTATGCCTAACCAAGTTTCCAACATGGGTGACCGTGAGACTTGATGGTATTCCTTAGACATGATCCTTCGATCCATCCCTTCATGGTCTAGATATTATTACATGGATTCCTTGGTCTACTGACACCTTGTATCCGACCCCTGAGGTCTGCTACTTCACTATATGGCGTGGCAGTGGTATGATACTTTCACTATACGGTGTGGTCGTGGGATACATAACTTCTTTATACAACATGGCTAAGGGTTGCATGATACATATGGAAGTATGACATGGTCGTGTGACATGCCTATTTACTTGTTTTAAAGGCCTTGTAATGAGCTCACTCTCTTTTGTATGTAGCTGTGAGGGCTGTTCGGTTTTAGTTGATATAGTACACATATGGCATGGGAATACACACTTACTTTAATGATTGTTTACACTTTCTAGAAATTTTATAGAATTGTTGTTATAACTGTATAGACCTGTGTGGTTTCCTATTGGGGTGTTTATCTCACACCCTCTTTGGGCGTCATTGGGGAACCAAACAGATTATATGATTGTAGGTGATGACAGGGGAAAACACCCACGTATAGGTTATTGATTTTGGCTTAGAGGAGGGGAGAATAGGACCATGCTGAGGCTTGCAATGATGCAATACATTTTTTGTCTTTTGTTATTTTTGGGATAATTTTATTGTACTGTATTTCCATGTACTTATTTGGATTCATTCTAGATACTTGTACTATCCACATCATTTTGAATATGAAACTCATCTTGTTATTGATATGTATTCATGTCTTTCCTTATCATTAGTTGACTGTTTAATTATTCTCTTATGCTATTTACTATATGTTTTAATCCTGATGTGATACTCTGGTAATGAGGGAGTAGTCTCCCCACTGACTCACTTAGTCCCTCACTATTAGTCAACCACCTCTGACATTTGGGGAGATGCGCTTGCGGAATTTTTTCCAACTAGGCTCGAGCCACCAGAGGGTTGAATTCATGTCTTGGATGTTACAAAGTGGTATTAGATAATTTTTTCATTTCTGGTTTGACATATTCTTTGGTGACAATAGACCGGGATAGGAAGGAAATGTAAGTTGTTAATAAACTGTTTATGTGAGTAGTTAACATGTGTACAGGTAAAAGCCTTATTGTCTCGAATTGAGTTCTGATTTTATGGATTTTGATATTACAGTTTATTTGATTTCACCAATTGGTGACAAACATGGTTTTTGTTATTACTATTGATGAAATTTTAGGTTCTATTTCAGGTGCAACATGATGAGAATAGGGTGTTCTATGTTAGGAATCATATGGACACTTTTTAGAATCGCATGCCATGCATTAGGCCATACCATCTAGGATGCATTAGACAGTGCATGCTCTTGTGATAGTTGATGTGATAGTTGTGCTTGTCGTTGTGTTATTTTGGTGTAGTAGATAAATATGTGACGTTATCATTCAATCCATATGGCGTATGGGCCCTTATGAATTGGGAAATGATGCACCATTGAAATGTAAATGATAAATTAACTTGTTACATCTGTGGTTTGTAGGAGAACCACGTTTTTGGTTCATGAGGTGTTATAGGCCATCATGGATTTAGGAATTGGTAAAACAATGGTGAAATATCCTGAATAACTAAATGTGAAATGGAAATAGAAACTTCAAATGATAAATATATACTTAACCTAGACAAAGATATTGACTGGGCAAGAGGCATAGTTTCTTGTGGTTCGATGGATGTTCTTTATATTGTCATGGAATTAGGATAAAGCTATGGGTTTAACGTGGTTTCTAGTAGGGTTATGAAATGTACTTTGCTTGTGATCTTTGTGCCTTGATGTAGTTCTTTCCTTAGTTGTGTGTTTGGAATTGTAGAGACATGCTAGCACGTAGACCTCCCGTGGTATGCCACGATGGAGGCAATGACAATACATCAGAGATGGTGAGCCACGGGCTAGTGCTAGATCCTCCTATAGGGCCAGCTATGGTAGATGAGGATATTCAAGACACTGGTGTTAAGAAATAGTTCCATGAAGGTGTCTTTTTCTATATGCATACTTTCCTGGGAGCACCGCATCCAACCTTGACTATGGCTGAGTTGACATCGGTGTTCCAGCTGCATCCTCCTCCTACGTTATTAGGGGATGGCGGACCGTAGGGAATGAAGCTATAGCTGGAGACCATGGTAGAAATTTTCAAGCATTTGGATACTCCTCCAGATCAGATGGTCATGCTCATGAATTATATTCTATATGGGTAGGCAAAGCACTGGTGTGATGTTTTGAACTAGGTGATGGGCTGCGTAATATGGGTTGGGATGAATTCCAAACCTGATTCTACAAACACTTTTACCCCATGACTCTACGAGAATAGTAGGATAGTGATTTTATGAGTCAGGATAAGGGAGATATGAAGGTTATCTAATACTCATCATGCTTTACAGAGATGTAGTGTTTCCCACAGATGTACCTTACTAATGAGATGTCATGGGAAATGGTCTTTAAAGAAGGTCTCAGACAAGTGATTAGATCTCAGGTCAATGTGTTATGGTTTCTTTTCATCAAATGATTTTGAATCAGGAACTAATTACCAATAGGAACTTAAGTAAAGTGTGGGGTACATAACATGGGAGTACTATTTCTTACCCTAGTGGATCTACATCTTTAGGCAGGAAGCACTATTTTGAGGCTTCCTGTGATGTGAGTACTAGTCAGGATTTGGGTGTGGATAGCTTGGCCTTTTTTCCATCAGTGTGGTTGCAAGGCCACATGAAAAATCAGTGTCACCTTGACCCATTCAAGTGTCAATCTTGAAGAAAGATGGGACACATGCAGCAGTTAGTGGGACCATCCCTCCATCTACGACTGGTAGGGTCAGCTTTAACATCGGGTTCAGGATAAGGTTCTTCAGCTCCACATCAGGATGGAAGCTAGAGAAGTTCAAGATGATCATTCCAGGGAAGTGGTGGTCATGGTTGGGGTAGCCCTTCACTGGGTTCTCAGAGGTAGAAGGGCAGATCAGGTCAGGGTATCCAGGCAGGGTCACAAGGTCGTGGTACATGACAGAATTTTGCAGTGCAATAAACCCAACATGAGCAGGATCCCAAACCTTCTACGATGAGAGGTACGATCCTAGTGTCTTATACAATTGAATTTTCACTCTTCAATATAGGTTAATCTCATAGTTTTATATATGCACAAGTGGTAAAGAACCATGGTCTTTTTTTCTTTATTTCTTAGGGTGTTTTGACGCTATACAGACCATATGGAGTTGGAAGAGGTGATGTACGCTAGTGTATGGAGTGTCCCCCTGTGGTAGTTGGGAGTCACATCATCTGGGATACTTATTCCATTGAAATTATTGGTTTTGACTTCATTCTCGGAATGTAATGGATCATTTCTTATCGATCATACATTTAATGCATTCACTTGAATGTGACCATCACATCCCTAAATGATGCATCTTCAGATCCCTAGAGGTTGATTTGTTTATTCACAAGGGTGAATGGGATGTCCCGGAGAGATGATTTGGACCAGAGAATTGTGGTCTTGGTTGGATGATAGCCTATATTTCCTTATTGTTTCTAGATGATCAAGGAGTGGGTCATGATGAATTTCTACTAGTGGATGAGTACTTCAGGGATGTCTTTACGGGCGAATCTTCTAGTTTATTTCTTGAGAGAGAGGTGGGGTTCTCCATCGATCTATTTCTAGGAGCTACGCCAGTATCCATTCCTCCTTAAAGGATGTCTATGAAGGAGTTGCAGGAGATCCAGTGGAAGCTAGAGTATTTGGAGGTGAAGGGGTTTATCAGACTTAATACTTCTCTATGGGGTTCATCGGTCTTTTTTGAGAAAAAAGATGATGATACCCTTAGGCTAGGCTTGTATTATCAGAAACTGAAACAGTTGATGATTAATAACTGGTATCCATTTACATGGATAGATGAACTACTATATCAGCTTTGAGGAGCTCGATTGTTGTCAAAGATCGACCAGAGGTCAGGATATAACCAGGTGTGTGTTAAACTTATAGACATACCTCATACAACCTTTCCAAGAACGTATGAGTTATATGAGCATCTGGTTTTTTTGTTCAGTCTCAAAAATTCACCAGTTGTTTTCATGGATTTTATTAGTCGAGTGTTCCATCCTTACCTATATTCTTTTTTTGGTTTTCATGGATGATATATTGGTTTATTCTAACAATCTACACGACCATTCCAACCATCTAGAGATCATTTTTATTATACTAAGAGAGAATTAGTTACTTGATAATATCAAAATTTTCCACTTTCTGATGGATTGGTGATGTTATTAACATTTTCATAACTTATTATATACACACTTTACTGATTTTATATGAAATTTGCATAATTTGTGTGAAATATTAATGATTTAATATTAAATATAATTTTAGAGAACTATTTCGATTCATCCAAGTTCATTTATGTTTAATGTTGTAATAATATCTCTCACCCTACTTATCCAAATTTCATGATTATTGTTTTTTAGTGTTCCTTATTCCAATTAAAACATTTCATTAGAAGGGGCATTTGGACAAATCTTCCATTTGGAGGGTCATATGGTCCACACAAGAAGACCCAACTAATCTGTGAAGAAACTGGACCAGCCCTGATGATTGAGTTACTGGTCTAAATCCCGAGGCCCATGTTTTATGAAACTCCGCAATATTCTCGAAATTATCCAAAATAATCATGGATAAAAATTTCAGGGCCCAACTCTAAGAACAATGGGACCAAATGAAACTTTTAATTCCAACCCACCATTCTGACCACGAAATGAAAGAAGCACACCAAAGTTAACTTCTCTCATGGTCTAGTCATGAAATAAAGCTGGAATCTATCAGTGTGAAAGAGGAAAAATATAAGGCCTACTTTGTTGAATAAAGCATTCGGATTTTAATGCATCTTCCTATTAAAAAATCCGTTCACATTTAGGCCATTGAAAATGTCTGTATTTTAATGGACAGATTAATATTGTTTAATCAAACAGCAATAACTTTGGTCCCAAAAGACCACATGCAACCAAATTTTGAGAGTATCCGGCCTAAATAAATATCTAAAACGTAGAAGTAGGCGATATCTCAAGATTAAGCTTTCTAGATGTCCACATCATCGATACAAGTGGAGGGGTAGTCTTGGAATACAAACAGTCCACCACCTTGGGAAATAAATACATCCTCTCCACTCCTTTCAAAAGGGTTGGAATTTCAGAATAGAGGAGCATAAATCGGCATGGAAAAATCCTTGAAAAAGACTTGTGAGGACATTCCATACTCATGTTTTCAATTAAGAGACATTTCCTCCTCTCATTGTTTTCATTTACTTTTTTGTTGTTCTTCGTTTGTAATCATGTGAGTGTTTGTTTTTGTAATTCTATTTTAATGAAATTTTCTTCTTCAATATCTATTATTCTCATACAACTTATTTAGTTTAATATTAATGTTATTAAAATATTTTAAATCAAGCTAAAACCCCTTCCCTTATTTCGCTTTCTCATTCAACCTAAAGTTCGTTTTTAATTCTCATCACCCTTCGTTTATGCGTGTGTTCGACGCACCACTCTTTTCTTATCCCTTTATTTTTCTTATCTTCTCAATTTATCATCATAACAATTATAACCAGATTATTAATAATTTCAATGTCTGAGTAAATCTCTCATTGAGGTGAGTTATAATTTAGGGATGTTAAGCGATTGAGAGCTTTTCCTCGATGAGTATTCTTTGAATTTACATTGTGTATGTTGGACTTAACATGTCATGGATTCATGAAATATTTTGTTTAAAATATGGATTCCATGGATTATTGGAACCATAAATACACTACCACAATAATGTAGTGATTTTTATTAGAATCCTAGTTAATTTAAGGGTTGTGTTAAATCCTTATAACTTAGGAATTCCAATCAACGTCCACTTGTGACATGGGTGATAATTTATTGCAATACAAAGAAAGGTTCGAGGATATCACAAGATTAACTACCTAAGGATGATCTCACCCCAATACTAATAAATTTGTTAAATCAAACTTCATCCTTAAATTATTTCATAATCTCTTCAAACAACCCCCCCCCCAATCAGAATACAATTATCTAAAAACAACCGACTATTCAAAAGTATCATCGCTAAGGATTAGACCCGAGTGTTTCTATACAAATTAGAAGAGCATTGAGTGCTGCACGGACAAAGCCTTGCCTCAGTCTTGGGAGGACATATCATACTCATGTTTTCACTTTAGAGAACATTCCTCCTCTCTTTTGTTTTCATTACTTTTGTGTTGTTCTTCGTTTGTAATCATGTAAGTGTTTGTATTTGTAATTATACTTTAATGCATGTTTCTTCTTCAATATCTCTTTTTATCATCCGCATTCTATAGTTTAATATTAATGTTCTTAAAAAAGTTTAAATCGTGGCTGATTGTCGCATATCTACCGGTAAAGGTTTTGATGCTCTGCTAATGTGTATAGCATCACTCGGGTCGAATCCTCAGCAATGATTCTTTTTAATATTCTGTTGTTTTTAGTTAATTTTATTATAATTGGGTGGGGGTTGTTTGTAGAGATTATGAAATAAGTTATGGATGATGCTTGATATAAAAAATTGATAAATATTGGGGTGAGTTCATCTTTTGGTAGTTAATCTTGTGACATCCTCGAGCCTTTCTTTGTATTGCATTAAATTAACACCCATGTCACAAGTTGACGTTGATTGGAATTCCTAAGTGTTAAGGCTTTAATCCAAGCCTTAATATAACTAGTATTGTTATCAGAATGAGTAATTGATTTTGGTAGTGTATTTATTGTTTCAAAAATCCATGGAATCCATAAGTTAATAAAAATATGTCATTAATCCATGACATGTTAAGTCCAAGATACACAATGTTAATTCAAAGAATACTCATCGAGAAAAACCTCTCAATCTCTTAACATCACTAAATTATAACTCACACCAATGAGAGATTTACTCAGCCATTTTTTGATTAATAATCAGGTTATCATGATTTTGATAATAAATTTATAAGAGACAAAAAATAAAGGGATAAGAAAAGAGTGGTACGTCGAAAACACACAAAAACGAAGGGGGATGAGAATTAAAAATGAACTTTAGATTGAATAAGAAAGAGAAAGATGGGAAGGGGTTTTAGCTTGATTTAAACTATTTTAAGAACAATAATATTAAAATAAATAATGTGGATGAGAATAAGAGATATTGATGAATAAACATGCATTAAAATAGACTTACAAAAACAAACACCTACACAATTACAAACGAAGAACAACACAAAAGTAAATGAAAACAAAGAGAGGAAGAAAGGACTCTCAAGTGAAAAATGGAGAATGGACAGTCCTCCCAAGACATTGGAATTGATTTGGTCGTGACAATGTATGCTCCTCTATTTTGAAAGGACAAACCTTTTTAAAGGAGTGGAGGGGATGTATTTATAGCCCAAGGTGGTGGACTATTTGCATTCCAATACTACCCCTTCACTTGGATCGATGATCCGGACATCCAGACAACTGAATCATGAGATATCTCTTTCTTCAAAGTTGTATATAATAATTTTTTCCAACTAATCTCAAAATTCGGAGGCATCTGAACCATTGGGTCCAAAGTTATGGCTGCTTGATTTAACAAATATTAATATGTCCATAAAAATACAGTCTTTTTCAATTTCCTAAATGTGAATGGATTTGTTAATAGGAATATGCCTTAAAATCCGAATGATTTATTCAAAAAAAGTCATATGTATATTTTTCCTCTTTCACACTGCAAAACTTCAGCTTTATTGTATGACTATACGATGAGAAAAGACAACATTGGTGTGTTGCTTTCACTTCCAGGGCAAAATGGTGGGCTGGTCTTAAAAGCCTCATTTGGGACCATTTTTCATGGATTTGGACCCTGTAATTTTTTATCCATGATTATTTTGGACAATAAATATAATATGGTGGAGTTTCATAAAATTTGGGTCTCGATGTGTAGACTAGTAACTCAATCATCATGGCTGGTCCAGTTTCTTCACAGATTATTTGGGTCTTGTTGTGTAGACCATATGACCCTCCAAATAGAAGATTTTTCCAAAGGTACCTTCTAATTAAATGTTTTAATTGGAGTAAGGAACCTTAAAAAACATTAATCATGAAATTTTGATAACAAGGGTGAGAGATATTATTAAAATATTAAACAGACATGAATTTGGATGAATTCAAATAGTGCTCTAATATTATATTTAATATTTAATCATTAATATTTCACAAAAATTATGCACATTTCATGTAAAATTAGTAAAGGGGGTATATAATAAGTGATGAAAATATTAATAACATCAAATCCCCCACACTTAGTATTATGCATGTTTTCATGTGCAACAAATATAAAAACATGACAAAATCATTTTTACTCTCTAAAAAATATTAAAAAAAATCCCCAATCAGAGGAGGATTAGACAATATCAATCATCCTTATTTAATTCCACCCAAAGTTGTTACAGATACAATGTTCCAAAAAAAATTCATTTTTTCATGCTCAAATTTAGAAATTGAAAATGGTGGCACACAAACCATACTCCTCCCAAGATGATAAAATCAATTTATGGAGTTTCACTCATTCACCAACCCAAAGTGAAAATCTTAGAGTTTCTAAGAGCTCCCAGATTCCACTCCCTATCCTAAAGTGATAACAATCAAGAGGTATTTTTAGGGGTTTTTCCGTGGCTATGGGACAATAGGAAGAGGATATCCAAAAGATAAGAAAAAAGGGGTAAAACACCAACAAGGAAAAATCAATGCACATTTTTTTTGAAATGAGACATAGAAGGAAATGAAAACACATATTTACAAGGGGATTATTGTGTGAAGAAAGAAACAATGGATGAATAAAAATTTAAGGAGATATGAAGATGAAATATTTAAAAAACATAAAACTTCTCCCAATGATATAAGTGTTCATTTTTTTATCATTTTTTTATTTTTTTTGAATGTTGAACTTGAAATAGATATCACACTCATCTTCCATACCATGATTGATCTCCTCACGACACTAATTTAAATAGTTATAACAAGATCAAAAGTTGAGGAAGAGTAATTTTTGACCCACCCAAGACACAACCCATTTTTATTTTCATTTTTTTGAATTTTTTTGAATTTTTTTTGAACTTTTTTTTGAACACATAAATTGTACAAGATAAATATATATATATTCCCAAACCCCACTGAAAGAAAACATCTTCCCCACACTAAAATGGATGCTTTCCCTCAATAATATGATAACACATTGAAAATTAATAAAAGGGCACCCAAAAAATGAAATCCATTCCCCCCCCACACACTAAAATTTCAAAAATTATGCAATGAAAATCAATGTTGATATTGGGTGGGATAAGGTATTGGGCTTGTAATGTGGCTATAAAAGAAAATATTTTCCTAATCTTGAAGGGGCTTTCAAAATAAGGATTAATTTATGGTTAATGGGAGGCTATTTGGCTATTATAATTATCACGGAGTTCCGAATATGACTATGTCATATTAATGCACACTAAGGTAGGAAATTCAGCTTGAAGGTCCGCAAACTCATGACACACAAATGGGGGTGAAAAAAACACATTTTGAAAATATGTCCATAGGGGGCCTTTGCATGAAAGAAAATGTTGTTCCTTATGGGTGGGTAAAATAATTTTCCAAATCAAAAATTGAGCATTCAGAATTTGTTGGTTTTGACACAAGATTCTTTATCTAAATTCATGATGAAAATAAAATTTTTCTGAGATGAAAACATGTCTTTTTCTCCCCAAAATGGTTGGAAAAAATTTCAAAACTACATGGTAAGTAAGTATGTATATTTTTTTTAAATTTTTTTTATGTTTTTTAGTATTTTTGGAAAATAGACACCCACAGAAAAGTGAAATACAAAAAGATATGGGTTTGATAAATAAGGTGGTAAAAATGAAAGAGAGGGGAAGAATAAGAAAGAGGAAGAGAGAGTAAGAGAGATAGTTTTAAAGGTAAAGTGATGCCTCTAGTTTGGATTTTGTGGGTTTCCATATCCATCCAGGGGTGGGTGAACTACAAAATTTCGGGATCTGATTGAAGTCGATGTGGTTCCTGGATTGTGTGTCCTCTCATGGTAATGCTTTAACCGATGTCCATTAACTGTGAGTGTCCTTTTTAAAGAGGGGTCTTCGACATGTATTTCACCAAATGGGTAAACATTAGTAATAAAAAAAAGGACCTTCCCAATGATAATTATGATTACCTGGGTGAATCCAAAATCGAGAGTTGAAAAGTAATACCTTTTCACCTTCAGGGAATACCTTTATCAGGATGTGTTCGTCATAGAGTACTTGAAGGTTCTGGGCGCAGCAGAAGAGCATGGGTGGATGTGCCCACATGGATTTTTGTCATTAAAAATGATCAATACAGGATCAATATGACGATAAACGCCAGTCTCCACGGATCGAATCACCGAAATAGACAACGATAAGGAAAGTCCCGGAACCAAAAAGTAGGATCATTACAGGTTGATTATAATTAATTTAATCAATTTAAAATAAATACCTTTTGGGTGTTCTTTTGTCGTTGATTTTATTTATCACGTTCCGATGTGATTCGTCATTGCGTCGCAAAACCAAGTGTAGACTACCTCTAGCGGTGGTCCATACGTGTACCTCATATCATAGGATGTCGCCAAAGGAGTCTTTGGGTGCTAGCGTGGAGAAACCTTTGCTTGCGTTTTCTACCTTAGATCTTCTTCATCTAATGGAAGAGGATCTCTCTTGGTCTAGAGAGTGTTCTTGGAGGAAGATGTTCTTTCGTCCTTGAAAGAATTATCCAGAATTGTTGTTTTGGAAAAGAGTTGGGGTTGTGAGGATATTTATAGTCGAGTTTGAGGTTGTAGAGTTATGACAATAAATAAATGTGTTACTTGTTTCATTTTTTTAATTAACTCTTATTGAAAACCACCATGTCGAATAATCAATTCCATGAAATGCGCTCACGCTGATTATAATAAATATCATTTAATAAAACAATATTATATCCTCAAAACCCCGACTGGAAAAACTACATGGCATGTAATAATAAATACACAGCGTGTACTTGTTTTTCATTGAAAACTACATGGCGTGTACATTAAATGTACACGGAGTGTATATCTTGTTTTCATTAATTAATTTCCATTCCAAAATAAAAACTACACAGCGTGTACATTTAATAATACACGGCGTGTATATGTTTTCAAAATAAAAACTACACGGTATGTAATAATTAATACATGGCATGTACTTTTTTTCATTTTATTCTTCCTCCAACATTAAAATGATTTAGGGTTCCTATAATAATTATTAAACCACGTGTGAGAATAATATTTATTCTACTTGAGATACGTGAATACACATAGTGTGTGACCCTCTAGGCCTCTTTCTCGTTGGCATTAGGCGGGTTTGACTAAAGTTCAAGATTACTGTCTAGCAACAGGTCAAGGCACCCAAGAGAAAGAAGTTAACGCCACATTGACATATCACCTCATACGAATGCTTACTGTGTAATTTAATGCCTTTGTCTCAATATCTCATCAACCAGGTTTCATGGAAGTTTCATAAACCTATATGCTTGATCCATCGTTCTTTGACTACCTAAAATAAACTCATCATTTACACCATGGCCATGGAATTTAATGCGATAGTTATATTTCAATAAAAGGGCCGAGATATAAATTTCCATAAATGGAAGGGAAAAATCCTTCCCCAACTTATCCATTAACAACATGTCATTCGTGACGCACCCAATGTACCCTACTTTCCACCAACTGTCTATGTGATGGTTTTTGTCAATAAATCTAAGTGCGCGAGCCATGAAATGAGTTAATGATAATCTTTTAGTCTAAGCACAATTATTCACGCTCGCAGATATCAATATCTGATGACACTAAGACATGCGGAATTACTACTGGCGTGTCTATTCTCATAATCTCCCATCTTGGAGATTACCAAGTGTGAAATCCATGAGAGAGAGTCTCGTCTTCTTACAAGTACTCGCACATGATGGTCTGTATACTATGTGTCCTATCAAAGTGTTTTATCCAACCACAGAATTTTATTTAAGAATATTGTTATAGCATTTCAAGGATCCCATCATAGCGGGGATCTTCCATGACCTTATTAAAGCAACAAATATTCCAAGACATTATTATATTATAGTCATGCATAACAATGAACGATATATAATAAGTGAATCATGTAATAAAAGCACAAAACAGTTGGTTCTTAGGACACCAACCCTTACAGACTCCCACTTGGACTAGAGCCAACTGCCTACGACTTTTAGTCCGCTAGCCCTCACATGATGATCATGTTTATGCTGATTTAAGGCTTTACTTAAGGGGTCTTCCATGTTGTCTTCCATAGAAATACTGCTCACTGCAACTTCACCTCTCTGAGAAAAATCCCTCAAGAGATGATACTTCCGAAGTATGTTCTTTGTCTGCTGATGTGACCTCAGCTCTTTTTCAAGTGCCACCGCTGCAGTATTATAACAATAGAGTGTGATTGGATCTTTACTGCTCAGTACTACATCCATCTCTTGGATGAAGCTTCGCATCCATACTACTTCTTTAGCTACCTCTGAAGCTGCGATATACTCGGACTCCGCTATAGAATCTTCCACCACACTTTGTTTTGAGCTCTTCCATCTCACTACACCTCCATTCAAACTGAAGATGTATCGAGTCTGCGACTTAATGTCATCTTGATCAGTCTGGAAACTAGCATCTACATGTCCTCTGTTGACTAGTTCCTCATCTCCTCCATAAACCAGGAACATATCCTTAGTACACCTCAGATACTTAAGGATAGTCTTGACTGCCATCCAATGGCAGTCTCCTCGATCATATTGATATCTGCCTACAACACTTAATGCATAAGAAACATCTAGCCTCGTACATTGCATAAGATACATGACTGAACCAATCGCGGATGCTTAAGGGATCCATTCCATTTTCATTCTTTCCTCATGTGTCTAAGGACACATTTTCTTGGAAAGATTAATGCCATGTGACACTGGAAACAATCCCCTCTTGGACTATTCCATACTGAATCTCTTCAATATCTTTTTAATGTATGTACTTTGACTCAGGCCCAACATTATCTTCGATCTATCACGATGGATCTTGATCCCTAGAATATATGTTGCCTCTCCCAAGTCTTTGATGGAGAAGCATTTATGAAACAATGCCTTAACTGACTATAAGACAGGTACTTCGTTTCCAATTAGTAATATGTCATCAACATATACTATTAGGAAAACGATTTTACTTCCACTAAACCCCTTGTAGACACAAGGCTCACATTCATTCTTAACAAATCCAAATTCCATTACGGCTTCATCTAAACAAATTTTCAATGACCTTGATGCTTGCTTTAATCCATAAATGGATTTCTGCAACTTGCATACCTTGTTGGCATACTTTGGAGTCACAAACCCTTCAGGGTTTGTCATGTAGAAATATACCTGGAGGTTCCCATTAAGGAAATCTATTTTGATATCCATTTGCCAAATTTCATAGTCATGGTAAGCGGCAATGGCCAATAGGATTCTGATGGATTTCAGCATCGCAACTAGTGAAAATGTTTCATCATAGTCATTTCTTTGACGCTGTTTAAAACCTTTTGCAACCAGTCGTGCCTTATAGGTGCTGACTTGCCCCTCCATGTCCAGTTTCTTCTTGAATACCCATTTATTACCAATAGGATTTACAACAACTGGAGGATCTACCAAAATCCAGACTTGGTTTTGGTACATTGAATCCATTTTAGAATTCATGGATTCTTGCCACTTGGCAATGTCTGTGCCTTCAACTACTTTCTTGTAGGTAAAAGGATCATCATTGTCAACAAATAATGAGTCACCATCCTCAGTGACAAGAAAACCATATCATTCTGGTTCTCTCACCTTTCTCATTATCCTATGCAGTTCTTGTGTCTCTAGAACAGATTGTTCTTCCAAGGGCCTTTGTGAATCTGTTCTTTCACCTTCTCCTATGTATCTTGAGCCTCAACTTCATCGAAGTATATCTCGCTCCCACTATCTCTTTTGGATATGTGCTCCCTCTCAAAGAATATGGTGCGTCTTGCCACTATAACCTTTTTGTCTAAGGGGTTGTATAGGTAATATCACCTTGTATCCTTAGGATATCCTATAAAGATACACTTTGTGCCTCAGGGTGAAATTTTGTTACCTGAAGGGGACTTAACAAATGCTTCGCTACCCCACACATGTAAATTCGATAACATGGCTTTGCGTCCACTCCGTAACTCGTATGGAATACCATTTATCGATTTAGTTGGTACTTGGTTTAGTATGTGTGATGTTGTTTGTAATGCATATCCCCAAAAGGATAATTGAAGACTCACATGACTCATCATTGATCTCACCATGTCCAACAGGGTGCGGTTCCTCCTTTCGCTTACCCCATTCCATTGTGGCATGTAAGGAGGAGTGAGTTGAGATAGAATCCCAAACTCTCGTAAGAAATCAATGAAGTACTGATTAAGATATTCTCCTCCTCTGTCTGAGCGGAGTTTCTTAATCTTCTTACCAAGCTGGTTCTCAACATCATTTTTGTATTCTTTGAACCGATCAAATGAATCTGACTTATACCTCATTAAGTAGATATATCTGTAGACGCCGGAAAAGTCCGTTGTTCCCAAATGAAGCTCCGGATGCGGAAAGCGAGGTCATATTCGGAGTCGGAAGAATGTTTCGGAGGGCCCGGAGGCCTTGCGCGGAATTTCAGAGGTCTGCGCGCAAAGATGATGATCCGCGCGCAAAACCCCCGGGATGCGCGCAACTCCCTTGCGCGCGGTGCCCGATTCCGCGCCCGCGAGGAGAATTCCGCGCTCACGCCTTGGATTCCGCGCCCGGGGTTGCCTATAAATACTAGGCGACCCCCAACGTTTCAAAGGTTGCTGGAAGTCGAACGGTCTCCCGCGCGCGCAATTCAACCCCTTCCGCGCGCAATGCCGCTCTTCAGGTAACCTCCTTTCTTTCGCGCAATAGAGCCTTGGGGTCCGCCTTCGCGCGCAATACCCTTGGCTCCTTCCCTTTGAATAAATTTCAACCCGAAGGCCTTTGCGCGCAAAAGAAGCCTCTTGCGCGCAATTGCCCCCGGGTGCGCGCAATCCAACCCGATTGCGCGCACCCCCCATCTTCAAAGTGGCCATTCGTTAGAGAATGAGCCGTTGCCCCCGCGCGCTATCCGAAGCCCGGTGCGCGCAATCCCAACCATCCGCGCGCGAAGCGCTGGCCCAATCGCGCGCCAGCCCGCCATTTTGCGCGCCAACCCGCGGTTTTACGCGCAAAGCTCCTCTTTTGCGCGCAATCCGCCAGGGTCGCCTCCCTTGACCCCCTTTGGGTACCCGCCTGCGTGGCGCCCGATGGTCTTCATCGCAGGTGCCCGCACCGTGCGCTGTCTTCCCGTGCAGCCTTCCAGGCTCGTGCGAAGTGACACGGACCCGTCGGCGGCAATCATTCGTCCAGCATGACGTTAAACTGCATATTCGTCCATCATGACGTTAAACTGCATATTCGTCCAGCATGACGTTAAACTGCATATTCGTCCTGCAAGACGTTAAACTACACATAGGTCCAGCATGACGTTAAACTGCATATACGTCCAGCATGACGTTAAACTGCGCATTCGTCCAGCATGACGTTAAACTGCCCATACGTCCAGCATGACGTTAAACTGCACATCCGTCCAAGCTGCACGACGCTAAACTGCCTAGCCCCCATCGTCCGCGCTGCAAGACGTTAAACTGCCAAGTGTTTCGTCCTCAACACACGACGTTAAACTGTACTTCGTCCGGCAAGACGTTAAACCGTCCGCTTCGTCCTCAACACACGACGTTAAACTGTACTTCGTCCGGCAAGACGTTAAACCGTCCGCTTCGTCCTCAACACACGACGTTAAACTGTACTTCGTCCGGCAAGACGTTAAACCGTCCGCTTCATTCGATCCCGTGCTTCGCACGCAGGGTCTCCCCCGGTTTGGACGTGGCCCCCACCCGCTCGTCTCTGCAGGGATGTCGGGATTGTCCCCCTTTTGGGACGATTTAATGGGAGTGGCTTTTCCCTACGGGGGCAGGGTATTACAAACCCCTAGTTTCTCGTGGGAGGCTGCACATGTGTATCTCCATTGCGCCTCCCCACTGCCGAAGCCAGTAGAGGGTGTGACTGGGATCGAGGTGTCTCCTACTTTCGGTCCAAGTCCCTTCCAACTGAGTTTTGTCGCATCCGGGCTGCCTCAAGTGCGTAAGTCCTGACAGAATGAACTACGTGGACTTTGATCCCTGTCTTCTATACAGGGTACGTAGGAAGCCTCCCTGAGGTCCAAGCCCGCCACCTGGTCGTCCCGGTCGTATTTACGTCGGTTCGTCCATCAGTGGACCCCTCCAGGGTTCACGCTTGCGTCGATTCACCTATGAATCCGCCCCTGTGGGAGACTGCCCGTGTGTATCTCCACTGTGCCTCCCCACAGCCCCTTTTTTCCATCGTCCAGCATGACGTGAAACTGTGATCCACCCGGCCGTTCCATCCCCCTCTGTGCGAGGTGGTCCGGTTCAATCCTCCGCCCGGCGGCCTAGACCTCTTCGTGAGTCGGCTTGCCGACGTCCAGCATGACGTTAAACTGTATACCCGAACTACGTTGACTTTGATCCGTGCTAACGCGCGGTACGTAGGAAGCCTCTACGGGGTCCAAGCTCTTCACTCCATCATCCATCCTGATCCTTACCCGGGCCGCCACATCCCGGTGGGGTCATGCCACTTTACTCCACTCCACATCATTTGGGAAGCCGCCCATGTGCTGGCCCCAGCGTCGGAGGTTCCCCGCAAGGGGTTCTGTCATCTGATCCACTTTTCGTGTTGATCGGTCCGATGCCGTCCCCGCTGGACGTTAAACTCGCGGCATACCCCGTGTTAAACATGGGAAGCTGAGGAAAACCTCAGGTGACACAGTTCCCCGCACCTAGTACGGGATGCCTCAGGCCATCATGCCTTCGAGAAGCCCTATTAGGGACGGAAGACAGACGTGCAGAGCCGCAGTGCTACGACACGCCCCCAGCACCCAGAGCCACCCGGCCTTCTCACCGCAGGTTGCTGCCCCGCCCAGACTCCTTGGAGCGTCCGGGCGGAAGCAGCGTAATTAACCGGTGTCCATGAAGATATGGCGCCGGGAACGAGATTCACGAACATTCTTAAGTCTATGAGGGAGACCCGGATTAGGCGACGAGTTCCGAGGAGACGTCCAAGGAAGGAGGAGCCGACATCCCATCATCCCGGTTTCGATCAAGGAGCAGACGCCCCTGAATAAGGGACGAATGCCGCCCGCCCTTGGAAAGCGGGACTGCGGGACCACAAGCCGCGCGCCCATCCCCTCGGGTTGACGGGTGCACGCGCGAACGCGTCCTGGCGGAACAGCGTAACCCGACGCACATCCGCACCGAAACAGAAAAATGGTGAACCCGACGTGAATCTCTTCTCCTCGATACGAAGACCGATGGCTTTCAGAGGTGTTGGAAGACCGGCGTGTTGCCCGGCCAAGCATTCAGTCTTACCCGCCAGGGGCTGGGGAAGGGACATCGAGCACTCCGTCTCGCAACATCGAGGGCCTGGGTTCCCCCCACGGAAGGCGTCGTGGCACCAATGGTTGGTTGTCGATTCCTTTTTCCTGTCAGTGTTAATGGGTCATTCTCCCTGCTTTCAGAAATTAGGTCGCCCGATCCAGTGCCCGATCGCCACCCGCCCACTGGCGCAGGGACAGGGGAAACACCGACGCGGCTACTCCGCGCGGTCCCGCCCGTTCCACAGCCGTCCCAGCAGCCGCAATTGCGGGATGACCACGCCCTCTCTCCCCCTCGGAGGTCATCCAGAGAAGGGTGATCAACACCCTGGTGCGGAGATACGAGGAAGAGGGAGTCATCCCCACTAGGGAAATGGCTCGCCTAGACCTTGAGGAGGCTGCGCCTCGCCACCACCGCCGCCCCCGAGGGCCGCGCAGGGAGGCACCGCCGCCTACCTCAACGTCCAACCGCTTCGGGAGCTTATCCCCGGAGCGCTCTGACAGTTCCCTTCCCTACGCGGATGAGGTGGAAGAGGCCCGGGATCATCCTATCCGGGATTCGCTCCAGGGATCTACGGTAAGGACTCCCGCCAGGCCACGGCGACACCGCCGCCAGGCCTCTCCAGTCGAAGAGCGGGCTCTCCACCTGCCCGCGCCGCTCATCCCGACTCGTCTGTCTCGACGCCAACGTCGGGCACGAGCGGAAGAGGATGCCCACCTTGGGGCTCTAGCAACAGCGGCCGCATTGGCCCAAGCCACTGCTGGCTCCAGTCGCCAGGCCTCTGCGCATCCTGAGCAGGGGAACTCCTATGCCCGACCTGGATCGAGGCCCCGACCGCCCCAAAGGCAGGTTGGGTCGACTCTCCCGGTTGCTGGCACTGGCAGTAGCCACCGCGGACCACCTCGCGGTAGCGCTATTCACCGGCAGGATCTACTCTGTGTGGCCGATCCAGGAGGCATGGGTCATCCCACCTTCCGATCCCGGCCCGGAGTCCTGCCCGGAATCATCTCTCCCCGCGTCCCCTTTGATATCTGTCCCGGTGCCCTTCGCACCTCGGTTCCCAGTCCTCTCGGCCCCAGCACTAGTGCGGCCGGAGGACGCTAGGACAGAGATCAGCCCTGCCCCGAAGAACCACCCAGGGGCAGGAAGGCAAGGCGTCGACGCCGAGGGAAGAATGTTACGGAATTCCGGACGGAGATCCGACCGGTTTGCTTCTCTGACTCAGAGGCGGAGTACGATTCGGCGACAGAGCCCCTTCCCCAATCCCGCCAGTCAAGGGCAGGGGTAGGAATGCGGCACGTCAGCCTCGTGCTCCCCGAGAGCGAGATCGATGTGATCCCCGCTTCTCTCCGAAGGTATATCCGGAGTAACGAGGGCCTGGTAGACCCCCAAGGATCAAACTTGCGGTTGGTACCGGCCCCTCCGGAAGTGCCTTCCGCCTCGATCGGAGAAGCCGGAGACTTTTTCTGGGGATCGACGGTCGAACCACGACCTGGTGCACCCTCGGCGAGCACCGATGCTACGGCAGGATGTTCGCTCGCCGGCCCGTCCTATCGTGATGTGGTATCCAGGGCACCGCCACCCTCAGAGGGCGGCCCGGGATATGGAGGCCAATCGGCCTATTCGCCGTATTCACCGTCGGCCAGCCCGTCAGCCCGGCGGCCCGCCTCGGCACCACTACCAGTTCCCCGTCCGTTCCCAGCCATGGAAGAGGACCAAGGAGATCTGGGTCCCGAGTTTGAGTCGTGGAGCTTCTGGACCGTCCTTGCAGAGCGCCACTTCCCCGAGAAGTTTTGGCCAGTCGCAGGACCGGGCTTTGATGCACCCGAATCGCTCACCCCGGATGAGTTCGAATGCTTCCGCCGAACTCTCCGGGAGACTCGCTCCTGTCTTCACTGCCTACAAATGCCATACCCCGGGAGTCAAGCGCACCTGGATGATATTGGTGAGCAGTGCCGTCAAATTGACCTGGCCATGCTCCCCGCGGTTCGGCACCCCGGGTCATTTGAGCGCCACGAGGCCCTCCAACAACGATGCGTTGAGTGCTTTCAAGTACTCCGCAAAGTTATCGAGGAAGCCACTCCCCACGTGTATATCCGTGGATGGGGGCAGTACGCTGCCCTACGCTTCAGTGTGATTCGCCGACAGCCCGATTCGCTGGGTGGCCCTGAGGGTATATCCCCAGGGACAGGAACGGTCAATATGGCTGACCTGTCGGGAGAGGGGAACGACTTGGAACTTCTCGACGGGGGCTTCCCCCCCGAAGACAAGCCGTCGTCAGATCCATCGGTGAGAGTTACTCGTCATCAGAGAAACCTCCTGGGGCTCCCCGCACCCACTGAAGCACTGACGTTGAGCCGAAACGTCAGCAAAGGAAAAGAGCACAGCGAGGCTATAAGGCCCGCCGACCCATCTGCCTCCATGCAGAGGGCAGAGGAGGATCCCGAGAAGGCTACGCTACGTCAGCAGCTCGCCGAACAGAAGAGGCTGGTTGACCAGCTCCTCGCCGAGCGCGCTGCAGAACGGCGGCCTGACTACGGTAATCCTAGGCCAGGACAGCAGGGACCGGAACAACCGCTCCTCGACGAGACTCTCCCGGGCAACCGTGATTACGCCGTGTTCGCCGACAGGAGAGAGGCCATTGCCTATGGCAAGAGGGCGCGTTATGTTTCGCCACACCCTCCCGAGCGGCGTGACTTCCTGAGAGATCCCGCTCGGATTCCTCCCGCTGCCCCAAGGGCCGCTCCGCCCGCCATCCCACGAGCTGCCGAGTTCGACGACCCGGTCGACGACCCGATTGAAGGGCCATGCAATGCGCTCGTGGTTAGAGATCCTCGCCAGGACTGGAACCCATGTCCGGACGATCCGATGGCGGCACTCATTGCCCGCTTGGAAGCCTTGGAGACTCGGCAGGTGGCGATCCCACCAGACGGCAAGCCCTACCCAGCATGGGTGGATGACATGCCGGCGCCTCCGGGATTCGGGAATCCCACTTTTGCCCCCTTCAACGGGACTGGAGATCTGCCACAGCATTTAGCCCACTTCAACTCGAGGTGCGGGCCTATGTTGGGGACTCCGGCGCAGCAAGAGGCCGCTAAGCTTCGCTGCTTTGTTCAGACACTGGAAGGGCCAGCATTTGTCTGGTACAGCCAGCTCCCCGTCGGGTCGGTAACCAGCTGGGAGGACCTCCGTAGACAGTTCCTCTACCAGTTCAGTTCCACGACCCGGAAGACAAGTATCGCAGACCTCTTCAAGTGCAAGCAGAGGCCTGATGAGCGAGTCGCGGACTTTGTCGCCCGATGGAAGGGTCTCACGTATTCCCTTGACATGCCATTGACTCAGGAGCAGTTGCTGACAATGTGCATCGGGAACGTCAAGACCGAGCTGGTCCCTTCCCTGATCACTCAAAATTACCCCGGAGGGTTCAGGGACTTCTCAGACAAAGCTCAACGTCTTGAGGAAGCCCTGCAACAGGCCAGCCAGGCACACCCGCTGCCTCCTATGATTCCTGCAAGGAGAGTCAGCAGGGCTGAGCCCGCTGCTGTTGCCCAGATAGAGGCCCCCAGGCCATTGGAGCTGCTGCCGGTGAGGCCAGCTCCACAGCCTCACGGGAATCCGCCTCCACGGGCTCAGTTCCCGGCCCAGCAGCGGCAGCCTCAGAACCGGCCGGCCCCTCCGCGTAATGTACCGCCGCAACCCAGGCGAGATAATCAGGGTCCACCTCCTCGGCAGGCCCCTCCAGCCCCTCGTCAAGACCACGCTCCCAGGGGCCCGCGACACCTGACTTACTCATTTCACGAGGATCAGGTCCCCGGTTACTTCCGGAGCGCCCTGGAGCAGAGGATTGTGCGACTGCCTGAGTGTTGGAAGCCAGAGGAGGCACATCTTACGAATAACCCCCGCTACTGCCCCTACCATCGAGCCTTGGGGCACACCATCCAGCGGTGCTATGTGTTTAAGGACTGGCTCCAAGACCAGATTAACAACAATGTAATCAGGTTGGGCCCAGCTCCGGCACAAGTGGCGGGCGTATTCGTGGGATCAGATGACGATAGTGGCAACGAGGACGAATGGCAGCTGGTCTCCAACCGCGGACCCCAGAAGTACAATAACTGGATGGCCCGCAAGACGACCATTCGCGCCCATGGAATCATCCGTGCGCGCTTGAATCAGCCTGAGCCCCCAGAACCTGCGGGTGCTGCTTCGGCATCGTCGTCCCAGTCTGCCTCATCCAAGAGGAGCAAACGGCGGCAGCGCAAGAAGGAAGAGCGCGCCCCGCCAGTTCCGCCACTATCCCGTACTCTCGGCGATTTCATGCCCCCGGAGATGGGGGTCCCTCCTCGGATCCGCCCAGTGATGGATGATTCGTCCGATGACGGTATTGGGTACGCTTCGGTTAATACCGTCGAGCTGGTAAATCCCTTTTCGGTTCCCAACATTGAAGAACACCAGGTGGACCTCCCTAGTGTCCCCGGTCGTCGCTACCGTCGGAAGAACCGCAGCAACAGGAGTCGCCGGGGCACAGCCGTTGGTACCTCCAGCCAGGCCGTGCACGCCACTGAGACTAGGCAGCAGGCTCAAAACCGAGCTCAGCGCGCGCAGCCCCCCCATCCGGGGATGACGGATTCGCCTCCGCCACTGTTTGTGGTGTGGGACCAGGCAGAACCGCCTCAGCCGCGTCGCGACCAGCTCCGCCCTGCCACGAGTCCATCCCGGCCTCCTGACTCTAGTACGGTGACCATTTCCCGGACTGCGACCAGTGAACAGCGAGATGCGCCAAGTACCAGTCGGCCGCCGATCCAACCGGCAAGGCCCGTCATGCCACCAACCGCAGAGCAACCTCCTGCAACCAGGGGCTCGCGCTTGGCCAAAAAGTATGATGTCCTGAAGCACTTGGCCGACATCCCAGCAAGGCTCTCCATCCTTGAGGCTCTGCGCATGTCATCTGAGATGCGCGAGGCACTCGCTGAAGCCCTGAAAAGCCCCCTTCAGTTTGAGACAGAGGTTGCGGCTGCAGAGGCCTTTCACGCCGAAACGATCGAGGACGCCGAATGTCAGGCAGTTATTTCGTTCTCTGGTAAGGATGAAGACCCTCCTATACAGGGACACATTCGTCCGCTGTATGTCACTGGCCAGTTCAATGGCCTTGAAGTCCGGCGCTGTCTTGTCGACACGGGGTCCGGGATTAACCTGATTCCAACTCGGACGCTCCGGAGATTGGGGTTGTCTGAGGATGACTTGATTCCCTCCGACCTCAGGATCCAGGGGTACGATCGCACCGAGCAAACCCCGGTCGGCAAGATACGTTTGAAGACCCAGTTCGGTGACTTGGTTGCCAACACCGAATTCATGGTAGTCTCTCAGGACACTGCGTATAACACATTGATGGGCAGGCCATGGCTTCACCTTCACGCGGCGGTTCCCTCGTCATACCACCAATGCCTCAAATACTCCCTTAATGGTCGAGTAGGCGTGCTTCAAGGAGATGCCTCTCCTTTTGCCTCATGTGAAGCCCGCTATCTGGACGCGGACTATTACAAGAGCAAGGATAAGCAGATCCTGGCAGGTGAGGTTGAGCCTGTCGCTGTTGCAAGCGATCCCTGGTCAAGTCTGGATGACGCTTACGTCCTCCCGATTCACCGGTTGGACGTCGCCATAGTCTTGACGGTCCGCGAGTCTCCTGATGAGATGGCCGCGACCGCCCGCGCCAGCACCAGTGGCCCAGCAGGATCTGGTAGCCCCAATGCAGTTGCCAACGCAGTCTCTCCCGTGGACGATCCCTCCCCGAGTGGAGAGGACGTGGAAGATGCACCCCCAGCCTTTGAGGAGGGCGTCCCCGCCACGGTCGATGAGTTAATACAGGTGAACCTTGGAACCGAGGCCGATCCAAGACCCACATTGGTTAGTGCCGCCATGCCCTCTGAGGAGCGGAAGCAGTACGTGGACTTTCTCCGGCAGCACCGTGATGTATTCGCTTGGGGCTATGACGAGATGCCGGGGCTAGATCCTCAGGTAGCCGTCCACCGCCTTGGTCTCCCGGCGAACCATCGCGGGTTCAAGCAGCCTCCCAGGAAGATGCACCCATCCCACAGTGCCATGGTTGAGGCCGAAGTTGACAAGCTTATCAAAGCCAACTTCGTGAGGGAAGTTCAGTACCCCAAATGGCTGGCCAACATTGTGCCGGTCAGGAAGAAGAACGGGCAGATCAGAGTCTGCATCGACTTCCGCGATCTCAACCGCCACTGCCCGAAGGATGATTTTCCCCTTCCAGTGACAGAGCTGTTGATTGATGCCGCGGCAGGGTTCCAAGCCCTCTCCTTCATGGATGGATACTCTGGATACAACCAAATTCGGATGGCCCCTGAGGATGAGGAGTTCACTGCCTTCAGGGCCCCCCAAGGTACCTTTTGCTACCGGGTCATGCCCTTCGGCCTGAAGAATGCAGGTGCCACCTATCAACGGGCGATGCACCGCATATTCAAGCCAATCCTCGGCACACTGGTGGAATGCTACGTCGACGACTTGGTTGTCAAATCGCGCCAGCGTCAGAGCCATCTCAAAGATCTTGAGAAAGTGTTCAGCTTCCTCCGGTCTCGCTGCCTGAAGATGAACCCGTTGAAGTGTGCCTTTGGGGTCACCTCCAGAAAGTTCCTTGGATTTGTGGTAAGATACCGGGGTATTGAGATCGACCCAGAGAAAATCAGGGCGATTAGCCAGATGCCTCCCCCAGGTACCGTCCGGGAACTGCAAGGTTTCCAAGGCCACTTAGCCTATATACGCCGATTCATCGCGAATCTGGCCGGCAAGTGTAAGCCCTTTTCTCGGCTCATGAAGAAAGGTGCCACCTATGTATGGGATAAAGAGTGTCAGACCGCTTTCGAGGAAATCAAGCAGTACCTGCTTCAACCTCCGGTCCTGATGCCGCCTGTATCCGGGAAGCCGCTGGTCCTCTATGTGACCGCCCTGGAACGGTCCCTGGGTTCCCTTCTCGCCCAGAAGAACAACGAGGGAACGGAGAATAGCCTCTATTACCTCAGTCGCATGCTCCTCGATGCGGAAGTTAGGTATTCCCCCATCGATAAGAGCTACCTGGCGCTCGTATTTGCCGTGCAGAAATTACGGCACTACTTGCAGCACCATGAGGTACAGTTGGTTTCTCGGGTAGACCCGTTGAAATATATCTTGAGCCGACCTATGTTGACTGGCCGCCTAGCGCGGTGGACTGTGATTCTCCAGCAGTTCGACATCAGGTATGTGTCTCAGAAGGCCATCAAAGGGCAAGCATTGGCAGACTTTCTGGCAGCTCACCCGACCTCCGCGGATCAGCCGCTGGATCTAGGCTTTCCTGATGAGACCATTCTCTCGGTTGATCGAGCCGATCCATGCTGGCAGATGCACTTTGACGGTGCCTCCCGGAGCCCCACCGGTAGAAGACTCGATAATCCTAAGCTCAACAGAGTGGGCTTGGGTATCGTCTTCATTACCCCGGAGCGAGCCGTGCTGCCATACTCTTTCCTGTTGTCAGAGGGCTGTACCAACAATGAGGCGGAATACCATGCCCTCATCACCGGCCTCGAATTGGCTCTCGAGATCGACGTGCCCCGTCTGTGCGTGAAAGGGGACTCCGAGCTGGTCGTTAAGCAGGTCAATGGCGACTACGTTGTCAGGAAGCCGGAACTTGTGCCATTGTTGGAGTGCACCCTCCTTCTGATGGCCCGGTTCCCTTCTCGGCCGGAAATTGTCCATGTTCCCCGGTCGCAGAACGGTCGAGCAGATGCTTTGGCCAGCCTCGCTGCGTCACTTGCGGAGCCTGAACAGGACAACCTGATCGTCCGCGTGACGCGCCGCAGGCTCATCGCTCCCGTTATCCCGGAAGAAGATCGCGGCCCGTTGGCAAGTAACCTCACCACGGTTGCCCCTATGCCCGGAGCCCCGAGTACCCCAGATATGACAGTCGGATCAGCCCCTGATTGGAGGACGCCTTTGGTTGAGTACCTCCAACATGGCATTCTTCCATCGGATCGGGCCGAGCGCGAGCGAGTTCGACGCCGCGCATCGCAGTTTGTCCTCCAGAGCAGTCCCGGCCTGGAGCAGATCCTCTACAAACGCGGATTTGATGGTGTTCTCCTCCGTTGCCTTCAGGGAGTTGAGATCCCACGAGTCATGCAAGAGGTTCATGCTGGTTCATGCGGCGCCCACCAGACTGGGCCGAAGCTGTCCCACCAGATTCGGAGGTTGGGATACTTCTGGCCCTCCATGATCCATGACTGCATCGAGTATGCCAGGAGGTGCCATGCGTGCCAGGTTCATGCAAACTTTGTGCATCGGCCGCCGGAGACTCTCCATACCACAAGGTATTCCTGGCCCTTTGCAGTCTGGGGACTGGACGTCGTGGGACCTTACCCGCCGGCGACAGCTCGCCAGTGCCGGTTCATTCTGACCGCTACGGACTTCTTCTCCAAATGGGCGGAAGCGATTCCGCTCAGAGAGGTCAAATCCTGTTCGATCGCTGACTTCGTGACCTCCAACATCATCTATCGATTTGGAGTGCCTCACGCTATCCTCACGGATAACGGAACCAATTTCCGAGCAGCCGAGTTGAAGAAGTTGTACGCCAAGTATAACATTCGCTCGAACCATACATCTCGCTATCATGCGCAGGCGAATGGACAGATCGAGGCGTTTAACAAAACCCTCTCTAACATTCTGCAAAAGATGGTTGGTCAGAACAAGAAGAGTTGGCCGGACAAGCTCCCCAACGCCCTCTGGGCTTATCGGACGACGACTCGCAATTCCACCCAGATGACCCCTTATTCCCTGGTGTATGGAGCTGAGGCCGTCCTGCCCATCGAGATCCAGTTACCGTCCTTGCGCACTGCGGTCTACGACCAGCAAGCGCCGGACAGAGTTGCTGAAGCCCGTCTAGTCGAGTTGGAAGCACTGGATGAGAATAGACTTCGCGCTTTGCACAACTTGGAGAGGCATCAAAGCAGGATGGCTCGAGCTTTCAATAAGAAGGTTCGCCTCCGCTCCTTCCTGCAGGGTGATCTGGTGCTAGCCCTAAGAGCGCCGATGATCCCCGGCAGGAAGCCACCCAAGTTGGAGCCCAAGTGGGAGGGACCGTTTTTTGTCCACAAGGTCTATCCCAATGGCGCGTACTCCCTAGCGACTATGGATGGTGAGCGTGTCACTCCTCCCACCAACGCTAGGTTCCTCAAGCAGTACTTTGTCTGAGTGTGCTGACGTCCAGCATGACGTTAAACTGTACATACGTCCAGCATGAAGTTAAACTGCACATACGTCCAGCATGACGTTAAACTGCACATTCGTCCCGCATGACGCTAAACTGCACTTCGTCCTGCATGACGTTAAACTGCACCACGTCCTGCATGACGCTAAACTGCACTACGTCCGAGCTACAAGACGTTAAACTGTTCAGCATTCGTCCTGCATGACGTAAAACTGCCCCTCAAGAACTATGTGCGGCTTGATTCCCATCCTTATGGGATACGTAGGACCGCCTGAACATTCATGTTTCAGGCCCAGCCCCATCCTTCGGGAATTTCCATCTCATCCTGGGCCCTTGGTCCAGTTGCCCCCGGGTGTGCGGCGTATGGTGTGAGTGCGGGGCTATGCCCTCATTCACGTCGGTTTGCTCGTCACGCTGTACGCCCCCCCCCCCACGTTTGGGGATGCCTTCTGCTCCCCCCTTCTTTTCCCCTCATCGTCCTGCATGACGTTAAACTGCACTTTAAGAACTACATATGGCTTGATTCCCATCCTTATGGGATACGTAGGACCGCCTGGACATTCATGTTTCAGGCCCAGCCCCATTTCCCGGGAATCTCTATCCCGCGTTGGGCCATTGGCCCCAGTTCCCCTCCTTTTTGTGCGAGGCGTATCGCGTGAGCGGGGGATTATGTCCTCATTCACGTCGGTCTACTGGCCGCGCCGTACGCCTCCCCCCGTGTGTGGGACTACCTCACACCCCTCATCGTCCTGCATGACGTTAAACTGCCTCTTAAGAACTACGTATGGCTTGATTCCCATCCTTATGGGATACGTAGGACCGCCTGAACGCTTGTGTTTCAGGTCCAGCCCCGTCCCTTGGTTGATCACGGGAATCTGCCCTCTTTTGGTTGCTCTCAGGGTGAGTCCTCCGACCCTTTCCGGAGATCTGTTAACATGTTTTGGGTACTTCGGTCTATGACTCGTAGTGTCAGATTCAACCCCGACAAGTCCTGTGTTGCTTGTCAGGCCTCGCGCTTCCTCTTATTCGAGCCTTCACTCAAAGGGATCCTCGTTAGCGGTTTGGGTACGATGCCTCAGTGCTCTCCCACCGCTCCGGGTCGATTTACCGGCGGGTCTTGGGCCGCAAATCGATATGAATCCTGCGATTGAGCGGTTGATGCTCGTTTGCTTGCCCCGTCTTAGGCTGACGCGATCGGATGTTGTGTTGCGAATGCGTCAACAACATCCTTGATCGCCATGTCAGCTCCTTCAGGCTCTGAACATTGGTTGCGCAGTCCTCATCACACTCCGCCTTTATGCATTGTAGTGGAATCTGGACACTCTTTTCATACTGACCTTCAGTACACCTTTACACGTTAGGCAGACCAACCAAGGTAATGATATCGTTCGAGGCTCCCATGATCTGAGCACCAAGGATATATGCGGATGTTCTCCCCAAGGGCCATGCGTAGCTGGACCCTCGTCCCCATAAGGAGGGAGGAGTCGCTCGAACAATCGCGTTCTGAGCCCAGTATATCTGGAGGCCAGCATCTCTGCCCCTCGGGTGATGGACATACGCAGGCCCCTATCCCAAGACTCTTCTCCTGGAATCGTGCGTGACCGCAAGGCTGGGTATGCTCCCACCTCCGCCGTGTCCGCCGTACCGCGGTAAGCGGATTCCTCCATGGTCCGAACCACACGACCTTAAACTGTGTTGTCTGGTCCTACCACACGACCGTAAACTGTGATCGTCTTGGCCGCCCAACGAGAAAACGGCACTGCATCGTGATGTTCCCCTCAGGGGACACTCATGTTGGGCGCTGGTTAATAACCACGCCATTCATCAATGCCTTCCATGGCTTGATTATTGTGGCGACTCCAGAGATTTCTCAATCACAGGCATGTCGCCGCACAAAGAAAAACCATTCATCTTTAAGGACAAACAAGAAATATCAAATGCCGCTCCTTTTGTGTGCGAGGGTCAGACCCGCACTCTTCCCCGCGCTGGTGCCCGATTGTGTTGCGCCACGCTTCAAGAACTACGTGTGGCTTGATTCCCATCCTTATGGGATACGTAGGAACGCCCGGATGTTTGAAACTTCGGGTCCAGCCCCCCACCTATTGGAGATTCCCCCTTCTCTGGGGAATCCGCCGCCTTCAGGTCACCCTCAAGGCGTGTTCCCCGACCCCTTGCAGTGGTCCACCGGTGTCAAGAGTACTCTGGTTTATTGCCAGGAGGGTCAGGATCCGCTTGGTCAGGTTTCCTCCGCCTTTCAGGCTTCGTGCTCCCTTTCATTCGGACCCATCGTCTGCGCCCTGGGTGGAGCCCCCGTGAACGGTTCGGACACAATGCCTCAGTGCTCTCCCACCGACTCGGGCCGGTACCCCCAATGGCCTCGGGCAGCAAATCGATATGAATCCTGCGATTGAGCGGTCGATGCTCGTTTGCTGCCTCATTCCACCAACGGTTAGTGCGATGTTGATGCTGCTTTTCCGCCACGGTCGGCAGTACTCTCATATCGTCACGCCGGTGCTCCCGGTCCTCGAGTGAATGGCCGCATGATTCACATTTCCCACCTCCCATTCTGACCAGGCGAAAACTAGACACTCTTGACACTATCCCTCAGTGCATCTTCGCATATCCAGGGGATATGACCAGATGCGGCGTACTTTGAGGTCTTTATGGTCCGAGATCTAAGACCTTAAACTAAGATCTCTCCTTATGGTCCGAGCTCTAAGACCTTAAACTAAGATCTCTCCTTATGGTCCGAGCTCTAAGACCTTAAACTAAGATCTCTCCTTATGGTCCGAGCTCTAAGACCTTAAACTAAGATCTCCCCTTATGGTCCGAGCTCTAAGACCTTAAACTAAGATCTAGCCCTTATGGTCCGAGCTCTAAGACCTTAAACTAAGATCTCCCCTTATGGTCCGAGCTCTAAGACCTTAAACTAAGATCTAGCCCTTATGGTCCGAGCTCTAAGACCTTAAACTAAGACCTAGCCCTTATGGTACGAGCTCTAAGACCTTAAACTAAGATCTACCCTTATGGTCCGAGCTCTACGACCTTAAACTAAGATCTCCCCTAAACGGGATTCTACGTCCTGCATGACGTTAAACTGCACTCTCAGAACTACGTGTGTCTTGATCTCCAGCCTGATGGAGTACGTAGGAACGCCCGGGCATTCCGACTCGGGTCCAGCCTCAGGGATCGTTAAGTCCCGCCCCTCCTCGTCGCCGGCCGTCTGGCCTGACTTCGGGTAGAGTGGTGCAGTTGTGATATTCTCCCCGATTCAGCTCGGGATGCCCCACTGCAAATGGTGGGAAGCGACGGTTTCCTCGTCAGAGAGGTGCTGTCTGAGAATTGAGGTGACTCACGGCCAGATTAGTGCATCCGCCTAGTACGTTTTCCCCACGGTGGCGCAATTTTGAGAGCGTTGGATTCTGTCCGAACAAATCGTCACTTCGCCCCACGCTTCGCATGCCCTGTTGATCTGGATTTTCCACCCTTGTGTCTGAAGGAACCCCAAAGCGGTATTCATGATGACATGTGGTCCGCCTCCTGCAATATGAATGATGGCCTTTTTCGGTCCGTCTATTGCAGTTGTTATGGTCGATCCACTGTCCGCCTACCGTCTTGGGCATTTCCTGGAAGGCCGACCGTTGTGGATGTCCGGATTCAGGACACGCGATTCACCCTTTCTCATTTCCCTATGTTCGGATAAAATCTCAACGCCCCTAGCGTTGTCCCGCTCGTGTGTTGGAACAAGTTGGGGGATGATACATTGATTAGGTCTGAGGTCTCCTTTCCTAGGAATGACCTCCCTCTTTTCTCCAGAAATCCAGGCCCAATTATGGATGCCTGATGCTTGGTTAACACTCCCGCAAGACAACGAATTGTGGTTGAGCATATTAAACCGAAAGATGCAGATAAATATATTGATTCATACAGATGGATCAAAGTAGCGGAAGCAAATGTTTTGGGAATGGAAAAACAAAGCCCTTAGGGATTAGCGTGATGAATGAGTCTTTCTAATGCCGCTACCCTTTGGCTGGTGGCCTCCAGAGCTGCTTCTCGCTCTCTGCGTGCCCTCTCTTCGTCGGCGGTCGCAGCACGCAGTTCGTCGATTCTGGCCTGTGCACGCTCCCGCTCGACTTGAATTGTGACCATCTGTTGGCCCGCCTCCGTCAGCTGTACTTGGGCGTCAACCAGCTGAGCTGCTAGTTGCTCCACAAGCTCGGTACACGTCGCGACGAAGGCCTCCTTCTCTGCCGCCTGCCCTTCGAGGCGCCGGACTTCCTGCTCCTCCGTGAGGAGCGCCCGCGTGCTCTCCGACATGTCCCGACTTTGTGTGACGTCGGCACGCCGGCAGCTCTCGCGCATCTTTTCGGCCATGAAATCACGGACCGTTAGATGGAGGCGTTGAGCATCAGCTCCCCCGGCACACAGGAAGCGCAGCCAGGTCTGAAGTGATCCCATGCGCCCCAGCCACTCCGATGGGTCTCGCTTGAGGAAGCGCTGGATGCACTTCCACCCCCTACGGCGCGTTATCCGGCTCTCCTCGACCGCCTCCATGTCTGAGTCGTCCATCTCCTCGGGATCGGCAGGCCGGTAGGCAGGGAAGGCAGCCAGAAGGTCTGCTGCAGGGTCCGCCCCTGGGAGGTCCTCACGAGGGATAGGTTCCCCGACATCCGGGCGACCTTCTTCTCTCTCCCCAGTGGCGCTGACACCCTCGTCAGCCCCCAACCTCTCTCCGATGTCAGCACCGCCGATGTCCGGAGCCCCTTGATCAGCAGTTGGTGGGTCCGGCTCGGTTTGGGAAGTCTGTTCCGGAGCAGGCGGCATGTCCACCACTGGTCCACTCGTAGATGGCCCGGGTTCGGCAACCCGATGAGCCTCCAATGTTGAGATCACTGCGCGGGGCATGCCATGGTTAGTCACGGATCGTCAACGGCAAGCACCAGCAGTAAAGTAGGGAGACTTACGGGAGTTCGGAGCGTCGTCTTCCGCTACCCCGGTCGCCGCAGGAACAGTTGCAGCAGGGGACCCCTTAGCGCTTGTCAATTCAATGATAGGTGTCTGGCCCCCGCCTTGTCCTGCTGGCGCCCCTCCTACTCCTGCTGAGGACGCCTGACCAACATCCGTGCGCTCCTGAGAAAGATGGAGAAATGGGTTAGAAGCTGCATAAGAGAGTGGATGAAGCAGATTGAGTAGGGATAGAAGCGGACCTCGAGGAGCTCAGTGACATCAACGTTGTCAGAGCCGGCCACCTCGCCGCTCTCCCGTGGGCTCCCCTGATGGGATCTTCCCTCGGAGCCTTCATCCTCCCCCATTTCCTCCTCTTCTTCGGAGTCGTTGCTACTGTCGTCTTCTTCCGGCGGCATCTGTTCCGGAGCGGGCTCGAGACCGAGCATCACCTTCACCAGAAGGGATGGCTCCGCGCGCTGACCACGTTGGCGCGCGTACTCGTCCATGGCCGTCAGATACGCATACTGCCGGTTGAAGTCCACCCTGTCGGCAATGTGGAGGCGCCCGACCTCTGGCAGATGGATTCCTTCTCTGAGAATCTTTCGCCAGATGGCGTCGGTCCCCAGTGACTGCCGCAGGGTCATCCAGGCTGACCACAGCGCCGGGAAGACTGCATCGTGGGAGGGTTCGAGCAGACGTCTGACCTGCTTCCCGGGCCGCTCTTCGACCGCCGCATGTGCCCCCTCTCTGGGCGCCGAGGACGTAGCGGCAGCCTGCGATGTGCCCGCCGCCGAAGTCCCTGCCCGCGCCGGCTCCGCTGCTTGGCGCGCCTCCGTTCTCCCCCGTGTGGCGGCGCCTCGCCTCCTTCCTTGACGCCCGGTCTCCGCACGGGTAGCCTCGAGCCGCCGAACTAGCTTCCGCAAAAGCCCCTCAGGGTACGCGATGGCCCAGTGTTCGGCGTACTCGGTTGCCAAGCCTGCGTCAACTCCGGTAGGAGGGAGAGTGATGACGTCGCCAGAGCCGAAAGCGGCAAATATCAGCCACATCTGGCGAAGGACGCAAGGGTTCGTCTCCTCCCGGACGGCAGTGAATACCCTCTTCGGCATCCGTTGAAGGCACCCGAACTGCCTGGCGAAACGGGTCGGCACGTAAGGCTCGCAGATCACCTTCCCGTCGATCCGAGCCACGAGCACACCGCCCCGCATGTTCAGGAAGTATTCATGCTGCTCCAGCGGACCCTGCCCGTTGTCGATCATTTGGCCGACGGGAGTGGGGAACGGACTGAAGTTGAAGTTGGCATGATTGCCAATCCGGATCCGCACGCCCTACTCACTTAGGGTCATCGGAGCGACCCCCGCGATGTTCAGCAGGGAGGGTCGCAGGCCGTTGCCCGGAGGAATGATGGCGTTCGGAAACGTGTACCCACCGAGGTGAGCAGCCACCCAGCCGTGGAAGAACTGAAAGGGCCCACAGATCCTTCGTGGCGACCCCCCTCGTGAGATGCGTCCCAGGATGGCATACAGCCTCGCCAGCACTGGGACCCCGAGGTTGTATCTCTTGTTGGCGGCCATAGCGCCCGCCACCGCCAGTGTCGCCGGGCGAACACCCATTCTCGCGTCCCGCACTGGCAGGAGCCACCCACTCAGAAAGGCGGCCAGGAATGCCGCGTACCGGACATTTGGGTCCCAGGCCTCGATGACGCGGTACCCCCCATGAGCGGTAGTCGCCCGTCTCCAGGACCCGCCAGTACGACCCGTTCCGGCTCCTCTGAGCTGCGGTCGGGCACCGCTTCCCCCTGCCTGGCATCTTGACCGCCGGGTCATGCTCCAAGAACTGGCCGAACCATTCCTTGTAGGCTATGTCCTTCTGGAAGTCTTTGATCCCGAGCCGCTGCGTAGCCAGGTCAAGCAGATGCCAGGTCAGGATGGGAGTCCGTGACCTGTCCTCCCAGATGTTCTTCGGTGGCAGGAACTCATCGTATTGGTAGCCCTCCAGCGGGATACCTCCGATGCAGTGGATGTCCCAGAGACCGATGCCGACCTCCCCATGGTGAAGATGGAAGGTGTTGGTATCCGGAGACCATCGGGTGAACAGCTCCGGCCCGAGCTCGGACTGCTGGTAGAAGTGGAACTGTGACGTCCACACCGCCTCGAACAGGCCGATGTACCGCAGCTCCTCTGCGAAGTGATCGCAAGTGTGGCGTACCCAGAACGCCCAGGCCCACTCGCTGGTGAAGTTGCCCCCAGACCGCAAGTCCCAGTCCTTCAGCCAGCCCTTGGTGTCGTCCGTGACGCTCTGGCGATATATGCTCGAGTAGAGGGCTGGAGAATTCTCCGCAGTAGGCTCACCCCCATCAATGGTTCACGTCCTCGGGTTCAGAACATAGACATCCAAGTGTCTGGTCTCCCTGGCAGGATGCCCATTGTTGGTGATGTTATAGCGGAGAAGCTCGTCCCCCCGGGTCACCCAGGTCCGCGGCGCATCAATCTCGAACCCTGGCACCGGAACCTCATCTAGGATGCCGAAGTTCCAGAGCGGCAGGTTGTCCGACAGTGGATATGTCTTCTGGGCCGGCGTCAGTAAGTCGAACAAGGATTGATTGTTGGAAACAATCTCCTTGGCTCCGTAAACCTCCTCGTTCGTCGCCATCTCAGCCCTGCGAGTGGCGGCATCCCCCTCATTTCCTCTGTGCGCGGCCATCTCAGAAGTTTCGGGAGTCGTGCGGGTTAAGGGATGAAGTGTGCGGAATCGGACGAGGCTGGTGGAAAAGTTTGAGAGTCGGCGCGCAATCCAAGTAGGCGGTGCGCAATTGGGAAGACTGTCGCGCAAAGTTCCGGGTTTTCGCGCAAAGACAGGCGAAATCCGGACGGTTTTGCGCGACGAGCGGGCGAATTCCGCGCCGGAAAAGGAAATTTCGCGCACGAGAGCAGAGATGCTTATCGCGTGGAAGGCCAGTGTACAGCACGGAGGGACCCAGTGCCCCTATTTATAGGTGAGGCCGGGGTCCGCGCCGCGCGGAAAGCGCTTTGCGCGACCGCAGCGGAGAATTTCGCGACCGGCGCCCCTTTTTGCGCGCCTAAGTCCCGCGCCGCCCAGGACTTCGGCATTCCGGCGTCTCCCTCGGAACCCGATCGTTGCGACCTCTCGCCGATCAGATTCCGAGGGGGGGCTTTTGTAGACGCCGGAAAAGTTCGTTGTTCCCAAACGAAGCTCCGGATGCGGAAAGCGAGGTCATATTCGGAGTCGGAAGAATGTTTCGGAGGGCCCGGAGGCCTTGCGTGGAATTTCAGAGGTCTGCGCGCAAAGATGATGATCCGCGCGCAAAACCCCCGGGATGCGCGCAACTCCCTTGCGCGCGGTGCCCGATTCCGCGCCCGCGAGGAGAATTCCGCGCTCGCGCCTTGGATTCCGCGCCCGGGGTTGCCTATAAATACTAGGCGACCCCCAACGTTTCAAAGGTTGCTGGAAGTCGAACGGTCTCCCGCGCGCGCAATTCAACCCCTTCCGCGCGCAATGCCGCTCTTCAGGTAACCTCCTTTCTTTCGCGCAATAGAGCCTTGGGGTCCGCCTTCGCGCGCAATCCCCTTGGCTCCTTCCCTTTGAATAAATTTCAACCCGAAGGCCTTTGCGCGCAAAAGAAGCCTCTTGCGCGCAATTGCCCCCGGGTGCGCGCAATCCAACCCGATTGCGCGCACCCCCCATCTTCAAAGTGGCCATTCGTTAGAGAATGAGCCGTTGCCCCCGCGCGCTATCCGAAGCCCGGTGCGCGCAATCCCAACCATCCGCGCGCGAAGCGCTGGCCCAATCGCGCGCCAGCCCGCCATTTTGCGCGCCGACCCGCGGTTTTGCGCGCAAAGCTCCTCTTTTGCGCGCAATCCGCCAGGGTCGCCTCCCTTGACCCCCTTTGGGTACCCGCCTGCGTGGCGCCCGATGGTCTTCATCGCAGGTGCCCGCACCGTGCGCTGTCTTCCCGTGCAGCCTTCCAGGCTCGTGCGAAGTGACACGGACCCGTCGGCGGCAATCATTCGTCCAGCATGACGTTAAACTGCATATTCGTCCAGCATGACGTTAAACTGCATATTCGTCCAGCATGACGTTAAACTGCATATTCGTCCTGCAAGACGTTAAACTACACATAGGTCCAGCATGACGTTAAACTGCATATACGTCCAGTATGACGTTAAACTGCGCATTCGTCCAGCATGACGTTAAACTGCCCATACGTCCAGCATGACGTTAAACTGCACATCCGTCCAAGCTGCACGACGCTAAACTGCCTAGCCCCCATCGTCCGCGCTGCAAGACGTTAAACTGCCAAGTGTTTCGTCCTCAACACACGACGTTAAACTGTACTTCGTCCAGCAAGACGTTAAACCGTCCGCTTCGTCCTCAACACACGACGTTAAACTGTACTTCGTCCGGCAAGACGTTAAACCGTCCGCTTCGTCCTCAACACACGACGTTAAACTGTACTTCGTCCGGCAAGACGTTAAACCGTCCGCTTCATTCGATCCCGTGCTTCGCACGCAGGGTCTCCCCCGGTTTGGACGTGGCCCCCACCCGCTCGTCTCTGCAGGGATGTCGGGATTGTCCCCCTTTTGGGACGATTTAATGGGAGTGGCTTTTCCTTACGGGGGCAGGGTATTACAAACCCCTAGTTTCTCGTGGGAGGCTGCACATGTGTATCTCCATTGCGCCTCCCCACTGCCGAAGCCAGTAGAGGGTGTGACTGGGATTGAGGTGTCTCCTACTTTCGGTCCAAGTCCCTTCCAACTGAGTTTTGTCGCATCCGGGCTGCCTCAAGTGCGTAAGTCCTGACAGAATGAACTACGTGGACTTTGATCCCTATCTTCTATACAGGGTACGTAGGAAGCCTCCCTGAGGTCCAAGCCCGCCACCTGGTCGTCCCGGTCGTATTTACGTCGGTTCGTCCATCAGTGGACCCCTCCAGGGTTCACGCTTGCGTCGATTCACCTATGAATCCGCCCCTGTGGGAGACTGCCCGTGTGTATCTCCACTGTGCCTCCCCACAGCCCCTTTTTTCCATCGTCCAGCATGACGTGAAACTGTGATCCACCCGGCCGTTCCATCCCCCTCTGTGCGAGGTGGTCCGGTTCAATCCTCCGCCCGGCGGCCTAGACCTCTTCGTGAGTCGGCTTGCCGACGTCCAGCATGACGTTAAACTGTATACCCGAACTACGTTGACTTTGATCCGTGCTAACGCGCGGTACGTAGGAAGCCTCTACGGGGTCCAAGCTCTTCACTCCATCATCCATCCTGATCCTTACCCGGGCCGCCACATCCCGGTGGGGTCATGCCACTTCACTCCACTCCACATCATTTGGGAAGCCGCCCATGTGCTAGCCCCAGCGTCGGAGGTTCCCCGCAAGGGGTTCTGTCATCTGATCCACTTTTCGTGTTGATCGGTCCGATGCCGTCCCCGCTGGACGTTAAACTCGCGGCATACCCCGTGTTAAACATGGGAAGCTGAGGAAAACCTCAGGTGACACAGTTCCCCGCACCTAGTACGGGATGCCTCAGGCCATCATGCCTTCGAGAAGCCCTATTAGGGACGGAAGACAGACGTGCAGAGCCGCAGTGCTACGACACGCCCCCAGCACCCAGAGCCACCCGGCCTTCTCACCGCAGGTTGCTGCCCCGCCCAGACTCCTTGGAGCGTCCGGGCGGAAGCAGCGTAATTAACCGGTGTCCATGAAGATATGGCGCCGGGAACGAGATTCACGAACATTCTTAAGTCTATGAGGGAGACCCGGATTAGGAGACGAGTTCCGAGGAGACGTCCAAGGAAGGAGGAGCCGACATCCCATCATCCCGGTTTCGATCAAGGAGCAGACGCCCCTGAATAAGGGACGAATGCCGCCCGACCTTGGAAAGCGGGACTGCGGGACCACAAGCCGCGCGCCCATCCCCTCGGGTTGACGGGTGCACGCGCGAACGCGTCCTGGCGGAACAGCGTAACCCGACGCACATCCGCACCGAAACAATATCCATATCTTCTAAAATCATCAGTAAAAGTTATGAAGTATGAGAACCCACCCCTTGCCTCAATTGGAAATTTCCCACACACATCTATGTGAACTAACTCAAGAATCTCTTTAGCTCTTTCACCTTTCCCACTAAATGGGGATTTGGTCATTTTGCCTTGCAGACATGCATGATATACACCAAGTGGTTTGTTAAAAAGAATCTAAATACCCATCTTGATGTAATTTTTACAAACGTTTCTCATTGACATGACCTAGTAGGTGATGCCAAAGTTGGGTGTGGTATGAGTCATGTGAATTAACATTGTCATCGATTGCCATTACTTGGTTTGTGTAGTCTAACACATAAAGGCCATTATATAAATGTGCCCTACCAAAACAAATTCTATCTTTATAAAATTAGTAACATCCACTTCCAAAATTGAAGATGAATCCATCTGTATATAATCTGGATACTGAAATAATGTTTTTGGTTACAGAGGGTACATAATAACATCCTTTCAAAACCAACACCATCCTTGCAGGAAATGTGAGATGGTAGTCTCCGACAGCTACATCAGCTAGTCTGGCTTCGTTGGCTGCTCGTAGATCTACCTCCCCTCGATCAATCTTCTTGAATCTACATGGTTCATGTATTTGGATATAGATGTGAGCTCCACAAGCAGTATCTAATACCCAATTTTTAGAAACATATAGATTGCATTCGATGACAAATGCACCTGTAGCTTCCCCTTGCTTCCTAGGCTGGGTGCAGTTTTTCTTCCAGTGGCCCTTCTTGCCACATGCGAAACAAAAAACCTTCTGTTCTCTTGCCTCCCCTTTGATCTTATTTTTCGTAGAAGGCCTTGAAGAAGCTTTGGGCTTAAATCTCTTCACCTTCCCATTCATTTTATTCACCATAAGGACATAAGGTTTTTCAGTCTTTATGTAATTATCTACATGGCGAATAAGGATAAGAAGATCAGATAGAGACTTCTCAATGTTGTTAATGTTTAAATTAACAAAAAAGTTAGATAAGCTCTAGGTGAGTGATGCAAGAATGAGATCGGTTCCTAGTTCATCAGGGAGTTTAAACCCTAGAACCTCCAAGTGCTCAATGTAGCCAATGAGATTGACTACATGAGGCCCAGCTGGGGCACCCTCTCCAAGATTGCTCTGAAATAGAGCCTTGGAGATCTCAAACCTTTCCTGTCTTGACCTCTCCTGGTATAGACCACGAAGGTGCTCGAGCATGCTATAGGCATCCATGTCTTCATGGGACATCATGAGCTCACTAGACATCGATGATAGTATCAAACATTGAACATCGAGAGAGTCTTTCAAAAGTTGATCATAGACCAGGAAATATTCATCACTTTCCCCAAGGGTAAGAGAATCAGGAAGTGAGAACTCCAGCAAGTAAAAATTTCGTTCATGGCGTAGGATAACCCGAGGGAGCCTAAACCACTCTTGAAAGTTACTGTCGGTGAGGATATTGTCTTTATCCATAATTGATCACAGTGAAAATGTGGTTGACAAGTTTTTCATTTCAATTCTACAAATTGAGAGAGCATATTTATCAGTACTTTCTTGATTACATTTTATGAAAAATAATAAATGAATTTATTAATTCTCCCACTATTTTATCAAGTCCCAATGGCCCTCACCATTGAACTCGGAATGTCCAGTTTCTTTGAAATTCTAGTGGCAAGGATCCATAATCCCCTACGCATAACCCTAACAAGGGTTGGTCAACCTATTTTAAGGTATTTAGGTAGGCATGTCTTTTCCAACTGTGAGCTTACAGTTCCTTGATCTGTTGAGTAGACTCCCCAATCCTGAAATCCTAACTTGGATTTCCACAACTCTTGCCTCCAATATTACACCAAGTCTAGAAAGGTCTACTTCTCTTGATGTAATATGGTTAAGTCAACCCGAAACATTTTATAAGGGCTTCCTTTATAAAAGTAAGTGTCCCAACAAGGGTTGGTCAAACACATAGTTTTATTGAGTATTTCCCTTAATCAGGTAATGGAAGGCTTGGTCTGACTTAATATGGTATTGAGGGATTTTAGTCCTTTATGCATAGTTTCGCATTATCACATGCTTTTAAATATTAAGTGATGCTTTCTTAAGTGATTAACCATGTACTGATAATGTTTATGCATAGTCCAGTTTTTATTTTATTCCATCTTTTCATGCTTGTTTACTTTATTAATTATGTGATCACGAAAACACATACATAATAAATAAACCATGTAATCAGACAGGAAAAATAAGATGGCATGATCATGAGCATATTTTGTTTATCTTATCTAGTGGTTTTGATAAGATAACCCTGACCTAGGGAAAACACCTTGAACCCGATGGTTCATGTTTTGCAGCTCCCACGTGTCCACCTTTGTATCTTCCTGTGTTAGTTTCGCCTTAGATTCGGATTTTGAACCATCTCCTCCATCTTGGGAGATCCTCCATTACATGGGTCTACATTAAAGAAACCATGGGCACAAAGGCCCTACATTTTATTGGAAGAAGGCTCTCAGGCCAACAAATTTAAATTTAAACAAATTTAAATGAAACCATACACACATACAAAGGGTCTTTGGTCTAGCTCATGATCATCCATAGCATGCAACGACATTTACGCATATTTAGAATTCATATTCATTTAATCATTCTTTCATATAAGATAAGTCGCACTCGAATTCAATTAATTATGATCTTATAATTAATCAATTATTTATCTTAAATTTTTTTCTGCATTTTCGTGAGATTATTCTCATCCATATTCCGTGTACAGGTCATTGTACATTAGAGGAAACCTGGTGAAATTCTATTTCTGGAAAGTACACGGTGTGTAGTTTATAATTACATGGCGTGTATTTCTCTCCAATCTTTATCCAAAGTACATGCTGGGGGCTTTGGCGTGTTTTCTGTACATTGGAAACTTTGGAGTACCCAGCCTGTAGATAAATCATACACAGTGTGTACTTCCTTGTTACGCGGTAACCGGCCTAGTGATCCCGTGTACGCGGTACGTGGAATATCCTTGTAAACGGTTTCATCTAGGCTGGAACGGAATAAACGACGTGTTGCTTCAACATACATGTTGTGTATTCCGGTTTCCACACGCTGCTCAATTCTGGTCAATATGGCGTGATTAATACTTAGGAATAATCAATTAACATGGTGTGGTTTGGCGGAATAGTGTCGGTTCGTTGAACCTAAGTATATGGCATGTAGTTTTAATTACACGTCGTGTAATCCCGTGTTGTATAGACAGAAATAGCGGCTCCTCTGGATAAGTTTCTCATTTTTATTTTAATCAAAAAATTAAAATTAAAGGTTCGTTTCTATGATATGAATCTAGAAATGAAGGAGGAAGAATAGATCTCGTTTATTCAGATTTATAGAATGATTTATTTCGAATTGAATAAAATATAAATGCGTAAATTATCAACGAAAATTAAATAACTATAATCCACATTGTAACCTCCCTCTGATACCATTTGAAGGTTCCGGGCGCAGCGGAAGTACATGGGTGGATGTTCCCACTTGGATTTTTGTCATTAATAATGATCAATCTAGGATCAATACGACGATAAATGCCAGTCTCCACGGATCAAATCACTGAAATAGACAAGGAAAAGGAAATTCCCAGAACCACAAAGTAAAATCATTACAGGTTGATTATAATTAATTTAATCAATTGAAAAGAAACACATTTTGGGTGTTCTTTCCTCGTTGATGTACTTGATCACGTTCTGATGTGATTCTTTGTTGCGTCGCATAAGCCTAGTGTAGACTTCCTCTAGCTGTGATCCACACATGTACCTCGTATCTCAAGATGCCACCAAAGGAGTCTCCGGGTGCTAACATGGAGAAACCATTGATTGTGTTGTCCACCTCAGATCGTCTTGATCCGATGGAAGAGGATCTCTCTTGGTCTTGAGAGCGTTCTTGGAGGAAGAGGTTCTTTTGGCCTTGAAAGAATTCTCCAGAATTGTTGTGCCAGAAAAGAGTTGGGGTTGTGTGGTTATTTATAATCGAGTTTGAGGTTGTAAAGTTATGACAATAAATAAACGCGTTACGCGTTTCATTTATTTCATTAACTCTTATTGAAAAACCCCATGTCGAATAATTAATTCCTTGAAATGCAATCCTTCTAATTTCAATAAATATCATTTAATAAAACAATATTATATCCTCATAATTATCGAATAGAAAAACTACACGGCGTGTCAAAATAAATACACGGCGTGTACTTGTTTTACATTGAAAACTACATGGTGTGTATATTAAATGTAAATGGCGTGTATATATTTTTTTTTATTTATTCATTTCCTTTCCAAAATGAAAACTACATGGTGTGTGCATTTAATAATACACGACATGTACTTGTTTTCAAAATAAAAACTACATGGCATGTAATAATTAATACACAGTGTGTACTTGTTTTCATTTTATTCTTCCTCCAACATTAAAATGATTTAGGCTTCCTTGAATAATTATTAAAGCATGTACGGGAATCATATTTATTCTACTTGAGATACTTGAATACACTTAGTGTGTGACCCTCTAGGCGTCTTTCTCGTTGGCACTTGGCGGGCTTGCCTAAAGTCCAAGAATACTGTTTAGAAACGCGTCAAGGCACCCAAGAGAAAGAAGTTGATGCCACATTGACGTATCACCTCATATGAACACTTACTGTGTAATTTAATCCCTTTGTCTCGATATATCATCAAGAAGGTTTCATGGAAGTGTCATAAACCTATATGATTGATCCTTCGTTCTATGACTACCTAAAATAAACTCGTCGTTTAAGCCATGGCCAAGGAATTTAATGTGACAGATCTATTTCAATCAAAGGGCCGAGATATCAACTTCCATAAATGGAAGAAACCAATCCTTCCTCGACTTATCCATTAACAACATGTCATTCGTGACGCACCCAACGTACCCTACTTCCCGAAAACTGTCTATGTGATGGTTTTCGTCAGTAAATCTATGTACGCGAGTCATGACATGAGTTAATGATAATCTTCCAGTATAAGGACCATTACACATGCTCATAGATAGAAATATCGGATGACACCAAGACATGTGGAATTACTACCAGTGGGTCTGTTCTCGTAATCTCCCATCTTTGAGATTACCAAGTGTGAACTCCATGAGATAGATTCTTGTCTTCTTACGAGTACTCTCACATGGCAATTTGTATACAATGTGTCCTATCATAGTATGTCATCCAACCGCAGAACATTATTTAATAATATTGTTGTAGCATTTCAAGGTTCCCATCATTGCAGGGATCTGCCATGACCTTATTAATGCAACAAATATTCCAGGACATTATTATATTATAGTCATGCAGAACAATGAAAAAAATATAATAATTGAATCATATAATCAAAGTACAAAATAGTTGGATCTTAGGACACCAAACATTATAGTACCTTAGCCTTTTCTTTGTACAGATTTTAATTCACATAGGATTCATGTCCAAGCTCCTCCAGTTCAGCCTATTGCAACAATCTTTCTTCACCAGATTTTTCACAATAAAAATTACAGGTTTTCATAGTCCAAAAAGACTTATATTGGATTTCAACTACTAAATGACATGATTTAACAAAAACTATCCTAAAAGGAGACATCCCAATGGGTGTTTTATAAGCGATACAATAAACCCAAAGTGCTTTTCCAAGTATTTCAGGTCAGTCTTTTCTGGTGGGTTTTACAATTCTCTCAAGCACTCTTTTCACTTCTCTATTATAATGTTCAACCATGCCATTTGTTTAGGGGTGATATTCTGTTAATGTTTTATGTACAACCCCATTCTTTTTCAGAAGAGATACCATGGTTCTATTACAAAAATGGGTTCCTAAGTCACTTATCAAGGAAAGTGGAGTTCCACATCGGTGGAAGATGTGTGTCTTTAGGAACTCACTAATAGTATTTGAATCATCCTTTATAGTGGGTTTGGCCTCAACCCACCTAGAAACATAATAAAATGCAAGAAGGATGTATGAGAATCTACTGGAAGGGGGAAATGGTCCCATAAATTTGATGACCCAAATATCGAAGAGCTCACAAAAAATTAAAGGATTTTGGGGAATTTCATTTCTCTTTGAAATTGTGCCAACCTTTTGGAAAGTGGGACATGATTGATAGAACTCATGTGAGTCCTTAAAAAGTGAAGGCCAGAAGAATCCAGAGTCTAGGACCTTTCAGGAGGTCTTTTGTGGTCCAAAATGGACACCACCAGGCATTGAGTGACATAATTCTAAGATGGAAGAATGTTCATTTTCATCAACTCATCTCCAAATTACCATATCTTCCCCAGTTTTAAAAATTTTATTTTCTTCCCAAAAATAGTATTTTGAATCACTTTTCAACTTTATTTTTTGTTCTTTTGAACAAATTTCAGGAAAAACACCAGAAACCAAGTAATTTACAATTGGGGCATACCATGGTATTTTTGAAGTGAGATATGAATGGTGCTTAGTGGGAAATTCTTGCTCAATTAATTCAGAATGAGAATAATTAGAAATTCAACTCAAGTGATCAGTCACATGGTTTTCTTTTCCAAGTCTATCTTTGATTTCAAGGTCAAACTCTTGGAGAATTAGGATCCATCTTATTAGCCTCGGTTTGGAATCACTTTTCTTGAGTGAGAACTTTATAGTATAATGGTCTATGAAGAAGAAGATCTTGGCACCTAAGAGATAGGGTCATAATTTATCTAAGGCAAAAACCACTGCTAAAATTTCTTTTTCCGTCATAGTGTAGTGAGACTGAGTTTCATCCAATGTTTTGAGGCATAATAGATGAAATGAGGAATTTTTTCTATTCTTTGACCAAGAACAACCCCAACGGCTCTATCAGAAGCATCACACATCAACTCAAATGGTAAGGACAAATATGGGGGTTGGATTATCGGGGTATATTTAAGAGCAGTTTTGAGTTCAATGAAGGATCTCTTACAAACCTCATCAAAATGGAATGTGACATCATTTAGGAGTAACCGAGTGAGTGGGAGGGAAATCCTACTAAAGTTATGGATGAATCTTCGATAGAAACTGGCATGACCGAGGAATGAACGGATTTCTCGAACAAAAGTGGGTTCAGGAAGTGATTGGATCACATAAATTTTGGCATTGTTAACTTCAATACCATCTTTTGAAAGTATGTTCCCTTGAACAATCCCATTTTCAACCATTAAGTGAATTTTTTTAAAATTTAACAGAAGGTTACACTTGACACGCTTTTCAAGGACTAGAGAGAGTGAATTCAAAAATGATTCAAATGACTCAACATAAATGGTAAAGTCATCCATGAATACTTCCATTCAGTGTTGAATGAATTCAGAAAAGATACTCATCATAAACCCCTGGAATTTTGCAGGAGAATTGAAAAGGCCAAAAGGCATTCTCCTATATTCATATGTTCCAAAGAGGAAAGTGAAAGCAGTATTTTCTTGGTCTTGAGGTGCGATTGGGATTTTTAAGTAGCTGGTGTATCCATCAAGAAAGCAATAGTGTGACTTTCCATCTAATCATTCTAGCATTTGATCAAGGAATAGAAGATGGTAGTGATCTTTTCTTGGTTCAACATTCAATTTCCTATAGTCTATGCACACATGCCATTTGTTTTTCACTCGAGTTGTGACTACCTCCCCATGTTCATTTGTGACAACAGTTATCCCACCCTTCTTAAGTACAACCTGAATTGGAATAACCCATTCACTATCAGAAATTGGGTAGATAATACCATCTTGAAGAATCTTGGTGATCTCTTCCCTAAATACATCAAGTATGAGTGGATTGAGTCTTCTTTGTGGTTGTCTAATTGGTTTGGATGATTCCTCTAGTTTAATGTGATCCATAAAAAGTGCAGAGTTGATTCCCGGTATGTAATATAGGGTCCAAACTAAGGCATTTTTGTTTTCCTCTAACACCATAACATGTTTGGACTCCTCTATTTCGGTAAGTGAGGCGGAGATAATGACATGATAATAGTGATCATAGAAAGGGAATGCATATTTCAGGTGTTCAAGAAGAGGTTTCAGATCAGTCTCATCTTTCATTTGTGGGTTAGAGAACTCAGGAATGGAGGAAGGGACTTCAGTTGCTTCATATTCATTTTCCTTAATACTGTCCAAGGTGGAGCAGTAGAGATCAGAATTGATGTGGGATTCCAGAGAGTTTTCACGTTCCTCTAGATTTATGGAGTCTATTAATGAGAGGTCCACATTAACTTCACCATTTATGACTTGGTTAATCATGGTGCAGATTTCACAAGATCCTTTGTCATTAGAATATGAATAACATGATGGAATGTGGTTCAATTGACTCTCAAAAGTATCCTCAGAAGAATGGATTGAGAATGCAGAGTGATTCTCATATGGGTATCGCATGGATTGTAAAATGTTGATCTTGACCAGTTTGTCACCAAATTCCATGGATAAGATGCCTGAATGGAAATCAATCTTGGTTCTTTCTGTCATTAGGAATGGTCTTCCTTGAATTAGGGGAGGTAGAGAAGAGTTCATCTCACCTTCCATGTCATGGACAAAGAAATCAGAAGGGAAGATAAGATAATTGAGACAAAGAAGGACATCCTTAATTATTCCCTCAGGACTAGCAGTGCTTCAATTGTCTAATTGAATGAAAACACCCATTGGATGTAAGGGACCTAGACCAAGGTTGGAGAAGATGGATTTGGGAATGACATTAATTGAGGCTCCTAGGACTATGAATGCGTCATCAAAGTTGGAATTTCTGATTTGGCATCGAACCGTAAAGGTCCCTAGGTCTTTGCTCTTTTTGGGAATAGACTATTGGGTGGAAACATTTTCAATGGTCCTAAGTTGCCTCTTATGGGTGCACAATTACTTAAGAAACTTTGCATAGTTAGGGATTGGTTTTATGACATCTAAGAGGGGTATGTTGACTTCAACATGTCTAAAAATGTCAAAAATTTCAGGATTGGGTTCATATGACATCTTTGGATTAGAAACAGATTGAGGAAAAGGAATTAGATTCCTAAGTGGAATAGAAGGAGGTGAGGGAATGGCTTCAGGTTCCTTTTCATATTTCTTTTACTTTTCATTTAATTTGTTAACATTCAAAGCAGGGTTGGAGGAATTATCTTGAGGCATAGAAATTTTCTTTCCCGATCTAAGTGAAATTGCACTTACATTACCCTTGGAGTTGGGTAATGGTTGAGATGGAAGTTGGGATGAATTTGATTTTTGTTTCTGGCTTAGGTGGGATTCAAGTTGACCATTATGGGTTTGAATATTTTTTAGGCTGGAACGGGTGAAAGAGGCAAGATCTACAACTGCGCTTTCCCATGGTTTCTTAAAGAAGAGGCTTGTCCCAAATTGGGATTACCTTGATTTTGGTTCTTGGGAAAGCAATTTTATTGGTTTTGGAATTGTGAAGGTTCACTAGGATAGTGGAATCCAGGAGGAGGAAGAGGATGATTGATCCTTTGAGGATGAGGAAAAAAAGGGTAAGCTTGTTGGAAGATACTGACATTTTGTCCATATTAAAACTTGTTTGGGTTTTGATGAGGATATTGAGGCGGATGAGAAATGGGACTACCATAGCTCATGTTAGGGATATATATTGAAAAGAATGGCTCAGAATGGGATTAGTTGAAGTTTCTAACAAACTGACTTGATTGTTGAGGGTTTGTGTTCTTCTGAGCATATACTACATTGAGATCCATTGGTCTAGATGAATCCAAGGGATCCTATTGAAGTTGTGGACAAGTGTTTGTTGTATGAGTAGGTGAGTTTCAGATTCCACGGTTTTTGACAGGTCCAGGAAACATTGATTGTGAAGAAGAAGAGGTTGGGGATTTTGATGCCACAACTAGTAATTGCAGATGGCCTGTAAGTTCAATCATCCACTCGGTCATCTTGTTTGGCTCTATTGACTGACTATCTTGGGCTTGTTTTACTTGAGCATGTTCTTGAGTATGTAATTTTTGTGTGTTTCCAGCCATGTTACTTATGATATCTCACACAGCTTCAGTAGTTGTATCAATAAGAGCACCGCCACTTACAGCATCAATGAGAGTTCTATCCATAGCCAATAACCCCTCATAGAAGTATTGGATCAAGAGTTGGTCAGGTATTTGGTGATGTGGACTTGTTGCAACAAGATTTTTGAACCTCTCCCAATACTCATGGAGTGATTCATTTGGGAATTGATGAATACCTATTATTTCCTTTCGAATAGAAGTAGTACGAGAAGTATGGAAGAATTTATCTAAGAAGAGTCACTTCAAGTCATTCCATGTGGTTATGGAACCAGGTGGGAGGTATTAGAGCCATGAAATGGCAGAGTCAGCTAAGAAAAAGGGGAATGCTTAGAGTTTGATTTGTTCCTCATAAACCTCTTGAGGCTTCATGGTAGGGCATACAACTTCGAACTCTTTAAGATGGAGATGTGGATCCTCACCGGCTAGCCCATGGAAATGAGGTAGAAAATGAATCAAACCTGATTTGTGTTCGAAGTCAGCCTCTATGTTTGGATATTGAATACCAAGAGGTTGGTAATTCATATCAGGGGAAGCATGTTCTTTAAGTGTTTGTTCCCTAGGACTGGCCATTTCTAATTCAACTGGTTGGACAAGAACTGGTTCTTGAATTATTTGATTGTCTCTTATGTTCCTCCTATGTTGGCGAAGTGTTCGCTCAATTTTAGGGTCAAAAAAATTCGATGGATTGTTTGGGAGGATACGAGTAATTCAGAGAGATTTTGGAAGAAAGAGTAATACATATTTTTCTTTGTGTGTTTTCTATTTATGATTTTTTTGAGAACGTAGGTTTTTATTTGTGTTTTTTTTAATTTTTTGAAAGCGCAGCCGATTTTCGCCTATCGACCAGTCATGGTTCTGGTGCTCTGCTAATGTTTATAGCAGCACTCAGTTCAAATCCTTAGGGATGATACTTTTTAATAGTCGGTTGTTTTTAGTTAATTGTATTCTAATTGGGGGGGGGTGTTGTTTGCAGAGCTTATGAAATAATTTATGGATGAAATTTGATTTAACAAATTGATAAAGATTGGGGTGAGATCATCTTTAGGTAGTTAAACTTGTGATATCCTCGATCCTTGCTTTGTGTTGTATTAAATTAACACCCATGTCACAAGTTGACGTTGATTGGAATTCCTAAGTGTTAAGGCTTTAATCCAAGCCTTAACTTAACTAGGATTCTAATCACAATAAGTACATGATTGTGGTAGTGTATTAATGGTTCCAATAATTCATGGAATCCATACATCAAACAAAATATGTCAATAATCCATGACATGTTAAGTCCAACATACACAATGTTAATTCAAAGAATACCCATCGAGAAAAAGCTCTAAATCGCTTTACATCCCTAAATTATAACTCACCCCAATAAGAGATTAACTCGGTCGTTGAAATGATTAATAGTATAGTTATAATGATGATGATGATAAATTGAGAAGAGAATAAAAAGAAAGGGATAAGAAAAGAGTGGTGCGTGGAACACACACACAAACGAAGGGTGATGAGAATTAAAAATGAACTTTAGATTGAATGAGAAAGCGAAAGAAGGGAAGGGGTTGGCATTTCAGAAGAGAGGAGCATACATTGGCAAGACCAATGCCTTTCCAAAGGGTTGGGAGGACCTGCCATACTAAAGTTTTCACTTGAGAGACCTTTCCACCTCTCTTTGTTTTCATTTACTTTTGGGTTGTTCTTCATTTGTAATTGTGTAAGTGTTCGTTTTTGTAATTCTATTTTAATGTAAGTTTCTTCTTCAATATCTCTTATTCCTATCCACCTTCAGTAATTATAATTATTATTATTTTTAATATAAATTTCCAAATTTTTAATTTTATATTTGAAATTATTTTAATCAATTCATACATTTTTTATTTTTTATATATTTTATTTTACTTTTTTATTTTATTTTTATTTTTATATATATATTTGTTTATTATTTGTTTATTTTTTTGAATCATTCTTTTTTTCCTTGTGTTTTTTATCCTTATTTTTATTTAATATTTTTTCTCTATCTTTTATTTTATTCTTTTATTTTATTTTTTCTTTATAATTTTTTTTCTTTAATTTTTGTTAATTTTATATATAATTTAATTTTCCTTTAAATAATATCTTATAATATATTTTTTAAAATTATTTTAAATTATTTTTCGTTTATTTATTATTATTTTATTAAGATTTAATTAATTTTTTATAGAGTGTTTTTTTAAAAAAAATTCATTTTATTTTGAAATTTATTTTTTATTTTAATATTTTTTAGCATTTCATATGATATATCTTTTCCATAATTATATTTTTATTTTATGATCAATTTATTTTATTCTTTTTTAATTATTATTTCTATTTTTTAATTATCTATTTTTTATTTTATTGTAATTTTTTTGAATTAATTTTTTTATTTAGTCTCATTTTATAATATATTTTTTAAAAATATTTAGATTATTTATTTTCATTCATTTTTTTAATTATATTATATTTATATACTTTTCTAATAGTTTTTTATTTTAAAATTTATTATTGATATTTTTACATTTATTTTCATAATTTATATTCATATTTTCAATATTTTTTATAGAAATTTAGTTTATTTTTTAATTATTTTTCTCTTTATAATAATTAATTTTTATTTTTATTTTTTTATTATTGAATTTAATTATTATCATTTATTATAATTGAATTATAGTGATTTTATTATTTATATTTATTTTTCAGTTCAATTTTTTTTAAATTCATATAATTTAATTTTTTGTTATATTGTTTTTTAATGTAATTTTTATTATTTTTTATATATTTTTATTATTTTGTTAGATTTTTTTTTTCATTTTTTATTTAGAAATATAGTTTTTTATTTTTTCAGATAGAATTCATTAGTTTATTCATAAATTATTATTATTTAATTATTTTTGAATATTGAAGTTATCATTTTTTTATTCATTTTTTTATATTCAATTTATTTTCATTTTAAATTTAAATTATATAAACCAATTATTTTTTATTAATTATTTTTAAATGTCAATTTTTATTAGTAATTTTTTAATTATTTTATAAATACTTATAATAATTATTATTTTATTTTGGTTTTTACATATTAATATGATAGTTTAAATTTTTAAATATTATTTTTTTTCAAATTATTTTATTTGATTTATTTTATTATTATTAATGTTATTATTTTATTATTTTAATTTAATAAATTTTATTATTTCTAATTAACATGTAATTTTTTATAACAATGAATATTTTTTTGAATTTTTTTATTATTTAATTTTTAAATAAATTTTATTTTATTTTTATGTTTTTTAATTATTTAATTATTTCTTTTATTTTAAGTATTTAAATTTCTTATGATATTTAAGAATTATTTTTTTTATTTTTTTTATATTTTATATTCTTTTATTAATATTTTTCAATTATTTATTTTTATATTATTTTTAAAATTTTTAATTTATAATTATTATTATTATTTTTTTTTTAAATATTAATTTTATTTATTTATTTATTTATTTTCATATTATTGAATTTTTTTATATATTTATTTTAATTCATTTTTTTAAATTATTATTTAACATATATACATTTAATATATTATTTTATTTATTTATTCATTTTTATAATTATTTTTAATATTATTTCTAATTATTTTTAATTTAATAAAATATTTTTTTATACTTTTTTTATTTTTATAAATTATCTTAAATTTAATTTATTTATTAAAGTTTATTTAATTTGAATTTTATTTCATCAATTTTAATAACTTATTTTAATATTTTTTGTTATTTTATTTCATTATTTTTTAATATGTTTTTTTATATAATTTCTTCATATTTATGTTTTTTTATAATTTCTCCTCTCTTCTGAAATGCCAACTTTTTTGAAAGGAGAGGATGAGATGTATTTATAGCTTTAAATTTTATATTTTTACATTAAGATTATTATATATTGTTCTTAGTATTTTAAATAAATAAATTTAATTTTTTATATTATTTTCTCATAAATATAATTATTTTAAATTTATATTAATATTTTATAAATACTTATAATGATTAATTTTCTATTTCAGTTTTTACAAATGGCTATGATATTTTAAATTTATATATATATATATATATATATTTAAATTCTTTTTTTATTTGATTTATTTTTTTTGTAATTAATATTATTATTTAATTTTATTAATTTTATAAATTGATTTATTTTTAATTTAAATTTATTTTTTATAACAATGAATATTTATTTTTTATTTTTTTTCATTTTATTTTAAAATAAATTTTATTTTATTTATTTTTAATTAATTTATAATTTCTTTTATGTTAAGTATTTAAATTTTTTAAGATATTTAACAATTATTTTTTATTTTAGTTTTTTATATTTTTTATTCTTTTTTTAAAAATGATCAATTATATATTTTTTTTTATTATTTTAATTGTTAATTTATAATTATTATTAATTTGTAATTTTTTTAAAATTATTATAATATTTTTATTTTTATTTTTTTATCATATTATTGCATGTTTTTTAATATATTATTTTATATATATATATATTTATTTATATTTATGTTTCTTATTATTATTTATAAATATTAATTTTTTTAATTAATTTTTTCAAATTATTATTTAACCTATATACATTTAATATTTCATTTATTTATTCATTAATTTTTATAAATATTTATAATATTATTTGTAATTATTATTAATTTATAGAATATTTTTTTCATAATTTATTTTATTTTTTCAAATTTAATAACTTATTTTAATTTTTTTGTTATTTAATTTCATAATTTTTTTAATATATTTTTTAAATGATTTCTTCGTATTTAAGTTTTTTATAATTTCTCCTCTCTTTTGAAATGTTAACCCTTTTGAAAGGAGTGGAGGGGATGTATTTATAGCATTACATTTTATATTTTTAAATATAGATTTTTATATATTGTTCATAGTATTTTTAATTAATAGATAATTTTTTTAAAATTATTTTCTCATAAATATAATTATTTTAAATATATATTAATATATTATTATTTTTTTAAATTCTTTTATATTTTTTTATATAAAATTATTTTTCTTTTAATTTTTCATTTTTTCTTAGTTTATATTTAATCTTTTGTCATATATTTTTTTATTTTAGATTATTATTTAATTTTAATTAATCATATATTAAAATTTAAATAATATATTTATAATTTTTAAATTAATATTTTTTTTATTTTAAAATTAAATTTTTTATATTTTAATATTATATCTTTTTTTAATTCTTTTTATTATTTTTTTATTTTAATTTTTAATTTTTATTTAGAGTATTTTTATTATATATTTTATTATTTTTTATTATTTTTTATTTTTTACAATAAGATTATATTTTTTTGTATTTTTATTTTTATGAATTTTTATTTTATTTTTAATTTTTTAATTTTTTTTTAAATTTCCCTTTTTTATGAAAAAATCATTTTTACTCACAAACAAATATTAAAATTTTGTTTTCCCCAATCAGGAGAGGTTTAGAAAATATCACTCATCCATATTTAATTCCACCCCATGATGTTAAAGAAACAATGTTCCAAAAACAAATCATTTTTTCATGCTCAAATTTAGAAATGGAAAATGGTGGCACACAAAACATACCTCTCTCGAGATGATAAAATTAATTTATGGAGCTTCACTCATTCACCAACCAAATGAGAAAATCTTAGAGTTTATAAGAGCTCTCAGCTTCCACTCCATAACCATAAAAAGCTCAAAAATCAAGAGATCTTTTTCGGGGTTTTTCTGTGGCTATGGGACGGTAGGAAGATGATATCCAAAAGATAGGGGAAAAGAGGGTAAAACACCAACATGGAAAAAGCAACGCACATTTTTTTGAAATGAGACATAGAAGGAAATGAAAACACATATTTAATAGGGCATGATTGTGTAAAGAGACACAAAGGAGGAATAAAGTTTGAAGGGGATAAGAAGATGAAATATTTACAAAACACAAAACTTCTCCCAATGACATAAGTGTTCATTTTTTTTGAAAGTTCAACTTGAAATAGATCTCACACTCATCTCCCAACCCATGATTGATCTCCTCACGGCACTAATTGTAATAGTTATAACAAGATCAAAAGTTGAGGAAGAGTGATTTTTGACCCACCAAAGACACAACCCATTCTTATTTTGATTTTTTTGATTTTTTTAATGTTTTTTTATATTTTTTTTGAACACATCAATTGTACAAGATAAACATATATACATTCCTAAACCCCACTAAAGGAAAACCTCTCCCCCACACTGAAATGGATGTTTTCCCTCAAGCATATGATAACTCGTTGAAAATCAATAAAAGGGAACCGAAAAAATGAAATCTATTCCCCCTCCCCCACACTTAAATTTCAAAAAATAATGCAATGAAAATCCAGTTTGATATTGGGTTGGATAAAGTATTGGGCTTGTAATGTGGCTATCAAAAAAAGGCTTTCATAGGCTCGAATGGGCTTTCAAAAGGAGGATTAATGTATGGTTAATGGAAGACTATTTGGCTATTATAATTCTCATGGAGTTCAGAAAATGCCTCTATCATATTAATGCACACTAAAGTATGACATTCAGATCTATGGTCTACAAACTCAAGACTCAAAAATGGGGTGAAAAACACACAGTTTTAAATGATTTCCATATGGGGATTTAGCAAGAAAGAAAATGTTGTACCTCACTGGTAGGGAAAATCATTTTCCAAATAAAAAATTGAGCAATCAATTTTTTTTGACACAATATTCTTTATCCAAAGTCACAATGAAAATACAATTTTTCTGAGATGAAAACATGTCTTTTTACTCCTAAAAATGGTTGGAAAATTTCACAAAACTAGATGGTGAGTAAGTATGACTCATTTTTTTCATTTTTTTAGTTTTTTAGTGTTTTTGGAAAATACACACCCACACAAAAGAGAAAGATAAAAAAGAAAAGGGTTTGATAAATAACGTGTTAAAAAATGAAAGAGAGGGGAAAAGAAGAAAGAGTTAGAGAGAGGAAGAGAGATAGAGTTAATGGGAAAGAGGTTCCCCCAGGTTTGGATTTGGTGGGTTTCCATCTCCATCTAGTGGTGGGTAAACTGCAAATGTTGGGGATCTGATAGAAGTCGATGTGGTTCCAGGATTATGTGTCCTCTCACGGTGATGACTTAATCGATGTCAATTAACTGTGAATGGCCTTCTTGAAGAGGGTTCTTCGACTTTCACCGCACCAAATGGGTAAACATTAGTAATAACAAAAGTACCTTCCCAATGAGAATTAAGCTTACATGGGTGAAGCCGAAATTGAGAGTTGAAAAGCAATACCTTTTCACCTTCATGGAGTACCTTTCTCAGGATGTGTTTGTCATGGCGTACCTTAGCCTTTTCTTTGTACATATTGTAATTCTCATAGGATTCAACTCGAAGATCCTCCTGTTCATCCAATTGAAACAATCATTCTTCACCGGATTTTTCACAATCAAAATTTTAGGTTTTCACAGACCAAAAAGACTTATGTTGGATTTAAAAAGGTAAATGACATGCTTTACCAAAATCTAACCTAAAAGGATACATCCCAATGGGTGTTTTATAGGCATTACGATATGCCCAAAGTGCTTCACCAAGTCTTCCAGGCCAGTCTTTTTTGGTGGGTTTTACAATTCTCCCAAGCACTCTTTTCACTTCTCTATTAGAAAGTTCTGCCATGCCATTTTTTTGTGGGTGATATGCAGTTGATGTTTTATGTACAATCCCATTCTTTTTCAAAATATATTTCATGGTTCTATTACATAAATGGGTTCCTAAGTCACTTATCAAGAAATGTGGTGTTCCAAATCAGTGGAAGATGTGTGTCTTTAAGAACTCTCTAACAGTATTTGAATCATCCTTTCTAGTTGGTTTGGCCTCAACCAACCTTGAAACATAATCAACCGCAAGAATGATTTATGAGAATCCATTAGAAGGGGGAAATGGTCCTATATAATTGATGCCCCAAACATCGAAGAGCTCACAAAATTTTAAATGCTTTTGGGGAATTTCATTTCTCTTTGAAATTGTGCCAAACTTTTAGCAAGTGGGACATAGTTGACAGAACTCATGTGATTCCTTGAAGAGTGAAGGCCAAAAGAATCCAATGTCTAGGACCTTTTGAGAGGTCCTTCGTGGTCCAAAATGACCACCACCAGGCATTGAGTGACATAATTCTAAGATAGAAGAATGTTCATTTTCATCAACACATCTCCTAATTACCATGTCTTCCCTAGTTTTTCAATGTTTATTTTCATCCCAAAAATAGTATTTTAAATCCATTTTCAACATCATTTTTTGTTCTTTTAAAAAAATTCAGGACAAATACCAGAAACCAAGTAATTTACAATTGGGGCATACCATGGTATTTTTGGAGTGAGAGATGAAAGGTGCTCAGTTGGAAATTCTGGATCAATTACTTCAGAATGAGAAGAATAAGAAATTATACTCAAGTGATCATCCATAGGGTTTTCTTTTCCTGGTCTATATTTGATTTCAAGGTCAAGATCATGGAGAATTAGGATCCATCTTTTTATCCTGGCTTTGGAATCACATTTCTTGAGTAAGAACTTTATAACAGAATGATCTGTAAAGATGATGATCTTGGCACCTAAGAGATAGGGCCGGAATTTATCTAAGGAAAAAACCTATGCTAAAAGTTCTTTTTCAGTCACGGTGTAGTGTGATTTAGTTTTGTCTAATTTTTTTGAGGCATAATAGATGACATTAGGACTTTTTTCTCTTCTTTGACCAAGAAAAATCCAAACAGTTCTATCAGAAGAATCACACATCAACTCAATGGGTAAGTACCAATCTGAAAGGTGGATTATAATGGAAGATGTAAGAATAGTTTTGATTTCAAAAAAGGCTCTCTTGGAAACCTCATCGAAATAGAAAGTGACATCATTTTGGAGTATCCAAGTGAGTGGGTGGGAAATCCTACCGAAGTTATGGATTAATCTATGATAGAAACCGTCATGACCGAGGAATGAATGGATGTCTTGAAAAGAACTGGGTTGAGGAAGTGATTGGATCACTTCAATTTTTTTAAGATCGACTACAATACCATATTTTGAAGCTATGTTCCCTAGAACAATCCCATTTTCAACCATGAAGTGACATTTTTTCAAAATTTAACACAAGGTAACACTTGACAAACTTTTTAAGGACTAGAGAGATTGAATGCAAGAACGATTCAAATGACTCACCATAAATGATAAATACATCCATGAATAATACAATTCAGTGTTCAATGAATTCAGAAATGATAGTCATCATACAACTCTGGAATGTTGCATGATCATTGCAAAGCCCAAAAGTCGTCCTCCAATATGCATATGTTCCAAAGGGGCATGTGAAGGTTGTCTTTTCTTGGACCTTAAGTGCGATAGGGATTTGGAAGTAGCATGTGTATCCATCAAGAAATAAATAGTGTGACTTTATGGATAATCGTTATAGCATTTGATCATGGAATGGAAGAGGGTAGTGATATTTTCTTGTTTCAAAATTTAATTTTCGGTAGTCGATGTGCGCACACCATGTGTTTTTCACTCGAGTTGTGACTACCTCACCGTGTTCATTTGTGAAAACAGTTATCCCACCCTTTTTTGGTACAACTTGAATTGGACTAACCCATTCACTCTCAGAAATTGGGTAGATAATACCATCTTGAAGAATCATTGTGATCTCTTCCCTAACTACCTCAAGTATGAGTGTATTGAGTCTTCTTTCTCATTGTGTAATTGGTTTGGTTGATTCCTCAAGATGGATGTGATGCATGCAAAGAGCAGGGTTGATTCCTGGCATGTCATCAATAGTCCAACCTAAGGCCTTTTTATTTTACTCTAACACCTGAAAAAGTTTGGACTCCTTAGTTTTGGTAAGTGAAGCAGAGATAATGATAAGATATAATTGATCATGGAAAAAGAATGCATATTTCAGGTGTTCAGTAAGAGGTTTCAGATCAGTCTAATCTTTTATTTGTGGGTTAGACAACTAAGGAATGGTGGAAGAGACCTCAGTTGCATTAGATTCATTTTCCTTAATAATATCCAAGGTGGAGTAGTAGAGATCAGAGTTGATGTGGGATTCAAGATAATTTTCAAGTTCCTCTAGATTTATGGAGTCTATGAATGAAAGGTCCACATCAACTTCACCATTTACGACTTTGATAATCATGGTGCAGATTTCACAAGATCCTTTGTCATTAGAGAATCAGTAACATGATGTATTGGGGTTCAATTGAATCTCAGAGGTGTCCTCAAAATCATGGATGGATAATGCAGTGTGATCCTCAGAAGGGTATCTCATGGCTTGGAAAATGTTGAACTTGACAAGTTGGTCACCAAATTCCATAGATAAGATTCCTGAATGGACATCAATTTTGGTTCTTGCTATCATTAGTAATGGTCTTCCTAGAATTATGGGACATCGAGAAGAGTTCATCTCACCTTCCATATCAAGGACATAGAAATCGGCTGGGAAGATAAGATCATTAACCTGGAAAAGGACATCCTCAATTATACCCTCAGGACTAACAGTGCTTCAATTGGACAATTGAATGGAAACACCTGTTGGATGTATGGGACCTAGAACAAAGTGGGAGAAGATGGATTTTTGCATGAAATTAATTTAAGATCCTAGTTCTATGAGTGCATCATCAAAGATGGAACTTCCAATTTGGAACAGAACCGTAAAGGACCTTGGATCTTTGCACTTTATGGGAATAGACTATTTGGTGGAAACATTTTAAAAGGCCCTAAGTGGAGTCTTATGGGTGAAAAATTCCTTAAGAAACTTGGAATACTTAGGGATTTGTTTTATGGCATTTAATAGGTGTATGCTGACTTCAACACGTCTAAACATGTCAAGAATTTTAGGATCAGGTTCAAAGGACTTCTTGGTTTTAGAAACAGATTGAGGAAATGGAATTGGATTCCTATGTGGAATAGAAGGAGGTGAGGGAATGGATTCAAGTTCCTTTTATTTTCATTTTCTTGTTCAATATTCAAAGGAGTTTTGTTGGACTTATCTTAAGGAATTGCAATTTTATTTCCTGATCTAAGTGCAATTACACTTACATTACCCTAGGGGTTGGGTAATGGTTGAGCTAGAATTTGGGAAGAATTTTATTATTGTTGCTGGATTAGTTGGGATACAAGATGACCAATTTGGGCTTCAATATTTTTAAGGATGGAATGGGTGAAATAGGTAAGATCTTCAACTACACTTTCCCATGGTTTCTTAGAAGAAGAGGCTTGTCCCGGATTGGGATTACCTTGATTTTTGTTCTTGGGAAAGAGATTGTATTGGTTTGGGAATTGGGAAGGTTCACTAGGATAGTGGAATCCAGGAGGAGGAAGAGGAGGATTGATCCTTTGTGGTAGAGTAACAAAGGGTAAGTTTGATGGAAGTTACCAACACCTTGTACATATTGAAACTGGTTTGGGTTTTGATGAGGGTATTGAGGGGTCTTGAGAAATGGAACTACCACACCTCAAGTTAGGGTTATATGTAGAATATAAGGGATCATAATGGGGTTGGTTTAAGTTTCTAACAAACTGACCTTATTTTTGTGGAGTGGTGTTCCTCTGATCATATGCTGCATTGATCTCCATTGGTCCTGATGAATTAGACATATCCTTTTGAATTTGGGGACAATTGTCTGTTGGATGAGTAGGTGAGTTTCACATTCCACAGTTTTTGATAGGTCCAGGAAACATTGATTGTGGAGAGGACGAGGTTGGGGATTTAGATGCCACCGCTAGTTGTCGCACAAGACCTGTAAGTTCACTCATCCACTCGATCAACTTTTTTCGCTCTATCGATTGTCTATCTTGGGATTGTTTTACTTGAGCATGTGCTTGAGTATGTAATTGTTGTGTGTTTGCAGCCATGTTACTTATGAGATCTCTTGTAGCTGCAGGAGTTTTATAAACAAGAGCACCTCCACTTGTGAAGTCAATGAGAATTATCTCCATTGCCAATAACCCCTCATAGAAGTATTGGATCAAGATTTGGTAGGGATTTGGTGATGTGGAAAGGTTGTAACAAGATTTTTGAACCTCTCCTAGTACTCAGGAGTGATTAATTTGGGAATTGGTGAATACCACTTATTTTTTCGGATAGAAGTAGTACGAGAAGCAGGAAAGAATTTCTCTAAGAAGAGTCACATTATTTCATTCCAAGTGGTTATGGAACCAGGTTGGAGGTAGTGGATCCATGACATGGCGGATTCAGCTAAGGAAAAAGGGAATAATCAGAGTTTTATTTGTTCCTCAGAAACCCCTTGAGGCTTCATGGTAGAGAATACCACTTGGAACTCTTTAAGATGGAGATGTGGATCCTCATCAGATAGCCCATAGAAATGAGGGAGAAGAAGAATCAAACCTGATTTGAGTTCGAAGTCATCCTATATGTTTGGATATTGAATACCTAGAGGTTGGTAATTCATATCAGGGGAGAAAGTTCTTTATGTTTTTGTTCCCAAGGATTGGCCATTTCTAATTCAACTCATTGGACAAGGACTGGTTGTTGAATTATTTGATTATCTTTTATGTTCCTCCTAAGTGGGAGAAGTGTTCACCAAATTTCAGGGTCAAACAAATCTATGGTATTTTTTGGGAGGCTACGGGGAATTCATAGATATTTTGGAAGAAAGTGGAAAATGGGGTTCTCTTAGGGTGTTTTCTGTTTATGATTTTTATGGGAAGGCGAGTTTTTCATTGTGTTTTTTTTCAAATTTTTTTTAAATTTTGTGTGTTTCAATAATAACTATAAAATAAATTCTATTAAATTGCACCATCCTTAGATACTATACCATTTGAAAGCATGGCCGATTGTCACCTATCGACCAGTCAACATTCCGGTGGTCTACTAATCTGTATAGCAACACTCGGGTCAAATCATCGACATCGATACTTTTTAATAGTCAGTAGTTTTTAGTTAATTGTATTTTTATTAGGGGGTTTGTTTGCAGAACTTATGAAATAAGTTATGGATGATGTTTTATTTAAAAAAATTATAAATACTAGGGAGAGATCATCATTAGTTAGTTAAGCTTTGATATCCTCGATCCATGATTTGTATTACATTAAATTAACACTCATGTCACAAGTTGACGTTGATTGGAATTCCTAAGTGATGAGGATTTAATGAAAGCCTTAACATAACTAGGATTTTAATCACGTTCAGTAATTGATTGTGGTAGTGTATTTATTGTTCCAATAATACATGGAATCCATACATTAAACAAAATATGTCATTAATCCATGAAATGTTAAGTCAAACATACACAATGTTAATACAAAGAATACTCATCGAGAAAAATCTCTCAATCGGTTAACATCCCTAAATTATAACTCGCCCCAATGAGAGATTTACTCAGCTATTTAAATGATTAATAATCTGGTTATTATGATTATGATGATAAGTTTAGAATAGAAGAAAAAGGGGATAAGAAAAGAGTGGTGCATTGAACACACACAAACGAAGGGTGATGAGAAATAAAAACAAACTTTAGATTGAATGAGAAAGTGAAATAAGGGAAGGGGTTTTAGCTTGATTTAAAATATATTAATAACATTAATATAAAACTAATTAATTTGGATGATAATAAGATATATTTAAGAATAAACATTCATTAAAATAGAATTACAAAAACAAACACTCACATGATTGCAAAAGAAGAACAACACAAAAGTAAATGAAAACAAAGAGGTGAGGAATGGTTTCTCAAGTGAAAAAATGAGTATGGAAGGTCCTCCCAAGAATTTTTAAAGGATTTGGTCGTGAAAATGTATGCTCTTATCTTCTTAAATTCCATCCCTTTTGAAAGGAGAGGAGGGGATGTATTTATAGCCCAAGGTGGTGGACAATTTTCATTCCAAAACTACCCCTTCAATTGTCTCGATGATCCGGGCATTCATACAGATAAATATCGAGATATATCCTTATTAAAAGTTGTAGTATAATGATGTTTTCCGACTACTATAAAAATTCAGTGGCCGTTAGATGTTTGGGACAATAGAATTTGGCCATTTGATTAAAAAATATTAATTTGTCCATTAAAATACAGACTTTTTCAATGGCCTAAATGTGAACGGATTTTTTAATAGGAATATGCCTTAAAATATGAATGTTTTCTTCAACAAAGTCGGCCATATATTTATCCTTTTTCACACTGAAATTTTTCAGCTATATGTGATTACTAGAACATGAGAAAAGTCAACTTTGGTGTGCTGCTTTCAATTCTCAGACAGAGTGGTGGGCCAGACATAAAAGATTCATTTCGGCCCCTGGTGCTTTGAGTTGGGCCATAACATTTTTATCCATGATTTTTTTTGCATAATTACGGGCATATGGTGGTGTTTCATTAAATTTGGGACTATGGATTTAGACCAGTAAATCAATCATCATGACTGCTCCAGTTTCTTCACCGATTGTTTGGGTCTTCTTGTGTGGACCATATGACCAACCAAATGGATGATTTTTCCAACGGTCCCATCTAATGAAATGTTGTAAATGGAGTAAGGAACCCTAAAAATAGGAATCATGAAATTTTGATAAGTTAGGTGAGATATATTATTAAAACATTAAACAGACATGAATCTGGATGAATTCAAATAGTTCTCTAAAATTATACTTAATATTTTTGACTGATTGAGTGAAACATAATTTTTTTATTAATATAACACCTTTTAAAAGGTGAGGGGGAACCCAACATGACTTCAAAGACATAAAATACAAACAATACAAACAGTCCAAAGTCACAAGGTCAAAAACAATACAATTCAAGCAACAAAGAAAGGCCCCTCCCTAGCATTAAAACAGTATGATCAGCTTCGACCATATCATCACTGCTCGGCTAGCTGTCTCGTGCAAGAATGCATGGGCCTGGTACCGATGGAGAATGCCAAACCCTCTCAAACATCCAATTCCAAATAGCAATGATCATCTGAAATCTACCTGCTCTAAACCTCTTCTAGGACCATCGCTTACAGATGAATAGAATGCAATGTCCCATGGACTGCAAACCAAGAGACACAATTCAAACTGACCAACACAAAAACCAGTCCATCAAACCAAAAAATCATCACCAAGACACTGCAAAACACAACCTGATTGATCCTCCAACATGAACCTCCATGCCTGAAATGTCCTAAAAACCACAAACCAACCCAAATAAATACCTCGTTCACAAATCTTCTCCAAATAGTAGAATAAATCCAAATCAAAGCCCGCAGATTCACTCCAACAACCATATCAACAAAAACAGATCACGACCTAATGGATCGACCAAAACAAAGGTAGCATCCAACCTAAAAACAATGGAAATAAAACAGAGTTCAATAAATTTCACTAAGAAGTCGGCCACTCGAACGCCATGCTCGCTAGACTCTGCTACAAAACAGAAACCAAAACTCGTCGCCACCATCCCTACTCGTGGAGACCAGAACCGACCACCCAATGCAAACCTAGGAGCCAAGGAAGTGACCACCAGACACAGAAGCATGATATCGCCCGCTGGACCATCATTGCGCCACCAATAAAGGCCCTCTCTAGTAAAGGTAGTGTGAGGTGGGATGAAGGTTGGGAATGATGAGATGCTGAGACGGCCGAGTCTAGGAGTTATGACACCTCTACAAAATGAAGAAACCGCCTCCACGAACTCACCAATCAATCTCCGAGGATGGGATATGGACCGACCCGAGGCGGAAGGAGTCGGCAGTGATGGGGGAACCATAGAAGAGGGGTTCCCCTTACAGTATCATCTCTGAAATCATCCTATATTTAATATTTAATCATTAATATTTCACACAAATTATGAACATTTCATATAAAATCAGTAACGGGAGTATATAATAAGTTCAGAAAATATTAATAACATCAATTAGATTAACTTCTTGGGTCACATAATCATACATATGGGAGTCTCAGTGGACCTAGAGAAGGTGAGAGATTTAGTTTCCTAGGAACAGCCCTAGAATTTTTATTACATATGGAGTTTCTTAGGGCTATCATCTTACAAAAAGAATTTTATATAGGACTTATCACTCATAGAAGCACCATTTATGGGTTTGACTAAGAAAGATGTGAAGTTTGTGTGGTCAGAATCTTGTGAGATAGACTTTTAGGAGAAGAAAGGGAGGTTGACATCCACACTAGTACAGATACTTCCAGAGCAGGGCAAAAGTTACAATGTACACTGTGACGCTTCAGGTATTGGGCTTGGGGAAGTGATGATGTAGGGAGATCTAGTAGTGGTGTATGGGTCTCGACAGCTGAGGCCTCATGATAAGAATTAACCTATGCACGATCCCATGTTATATGCGGTAGTTCTTGAGTTTCCCAATTGGAGGCACTATTTACTGGGAGAGCATTTTGTGGTGTACACGGACCATAAAAAACCTCATGTATTTCTTTACGGAACGTTGTCATAATTTGAGGCAGTGAAGGTGAGTGGAGTACCTACAGTTCTTTGATTTTAAGTCTTCCTACACACCTTGTAAGGGAAATGCAGTAGCCAATGCAATGATTAGGAGGGCTCATATATAGATAGTTCACATTTCCAATAGCTACTGGAAGTTTATGGTGTCATTTTCTGAGATGCATCTAGAGGTGTGTGGAATTTAGGGGAAGAATTTTCCTTCAACCTAAGCAGTTACCTCTACCATGATGGAGAGAGTTAGGATGGCGTAGCTATCAGATTCAGAACCCCTTGTTCTACGAGATGGTAAGGCAGGTGAGGACCCTCCTCCTGGTTGGGCAGTAGGTGATGATTAGAACCTATGTATTCTTGGATGTGTTTGGGTTATAGTGGACATACATGAGGAGTGTATGTGGGAGTTTCATGCTTCACCTTGAGAAGTGAATCCCTAGGTAACCAAGATGTATCGTGACATGCAACGACAGTTCTGGTGGTTGGGAATGAAGAGAGAGGTAGCTGGTTTTGTTACGAGGTGTTTCACATGACAACAGGTGAAGGCAGAACATCAGTGACCAACTGGTCTTTTATAGTAGTTACACATCTAGGAGTGGAAATGGGATGATGTCGCGACGTATTTAGTAATGGGTTTTCTGGGGCTTCCTCGAGGTATTGATGTGGTGTGGGTTGTCATTGAGACTCTTATAAAGGTCTCACACTTCTTGCTGACCAAGGAGATATTTAGTGTTGATGATCATGTAAATTTTTACATCTAGGAGGTGGTAAAACTTCAAGGGGTATCGTCCACTATAGTTTTAGATTGAGATGCCTGATTTATGTCACCTTTATGGTAGAGTGTTCTGAGGGAGATAGGTACACATGCGCTTCTGAGAAAAACATACCACCCTCAAACTGATGGAAAGTCAGAGTGTACAATATAGGTGCTAGGGGACATGCTGGGAGCATGCATCCTAGATTTTTAGGGCTCTATGAAGAGGCACATTCCCCTGGATGAGTTCACCAATAATAACAGTTATCCTGAGTGGATAAATATGGATCCTTACAAGGATTTATATGGAAGACCATGTTTTTATCCACAGCGGTAGTTATAGGTAGGTGAGGAAGCTTTATTGGGATCACTTCTCATGTAGGAAACTTCTGAGCATGTTTAGTTGATTTAGAAGAAGTTGGTTACTACGCAGTCTGGTAATAAATTACATGATGATCGATGTAGATGACTGTTAGAGTTCGAGGTAGGGGGTCGGGTTTTCATGTTTGTTTCACTGAGGTTGGGACATTGGCAGATTATGAGATAGGGTAAAATTTCACAGAGATATGTTAGGATGTATAATATTCAGGAGTGTAAGGTTGATTTACTATTGGTTGCAGTTACCTTAGAGGTATGGGGCCACACACTAATCCTTCCATGTATATCAGTTGTGCTGATATCACTCTGACCAGTCTCTTGTTTTTCATCCTGAGGATACTGAGCTTTGGGTTGATGCATCCTTTGAGGAGAATCTAATTCGTATCCTTGATAGAGGCACGAAGGTTCTCCAAGGCCGATCAGTTCCTCTAGTACGGGTGATATGGAAGTATGTTCATTTACACGATGATATTTGGTTGAGGGATAATGACATATGTGCTCAGTGCCAAGAGTTTTATTCCGATGGATCTTGACCTCCCTTTAGAGAGCAATACGGGGATTAATTGCTATAAGGGTAAAAGAATTTATGATCATGGTTTTCTTGAGGTACGGATATTATTTTTGGGTTAAATATGTTTACATTACTTTTCTTCTTATACCCTAGGAATGTCCATGGGATAGATGGGTAGATTTTTTGGTAATAAAGGGGAAAACATGTTGAAATCCAGCTGCAGGTCAGGTAAATGTTGTGTACTTGGCCTACATGTCGTGTACTTCCAGTATGAGATGTGCACTGACCCATCATGATGTGTATCCTATCTGGATGAGATAAAAAATAAATTATATTACATTTCATGTACTTGTCCAATGGGTTTTTTTATAAAAGTGACAGTATCTTAACTTTTGATGGAAAGAAGCATTTCTCTCATTTTTGAACCCAAAACAACTCTAATCAAGTTTTTTATATATTTAAGGCATTCGGAATCTGATTCATGTACCATCAGTCATGTTAGAACCACATCGGTATGTACTCGATAACTTTTTAGTCATTCTTGATTCTTCAAAACAACAACTACACTATTTTTCATTAGGCTCATATGCTCAGTTTTTCTATTCTTCATTTTTTGTTCATATTTCTACTAAACCTAGAAAATTCCGTAAACGATACTGGACGATTTTCCAACTACCGAGGTGAGGTAGGTGAGTTGTGATTTTGTAAGGATTTTAATTTGATTTTTTGGGTTTCGGTCGATATGCCACCCATCAGACATTCTGGAAAGGCCTTGTTTTTGAGATAGTCATTTAATGTAGTTTTAGTTGGACCCAGTGAGGATGCATGTAGGTTTTTTTAGGTTTGTTGACACCCTTTACATGTTTCAAGGTAACCTAATGTGTTCTACCTAAGGAAAGTAGATTCTTTAGGCATGTTTAAACCACCCAAGGGGTTTGTGCTTGTGCTTTCCTAGTTAGAGGAAGACCTTAGATTACATGATAGCTTGAGTAGCTTATTTAGGAAATGTACTGCCTTCTTTCATATTGATATCATGTAACGCCATACATACATTGATATCTTGGATTAAATGAAATGTGTTAATATGTGTGGGTATACCTATATGTAAAATGACTAATGGATTGTTAAATGGATTATATGGGATTGTAGACCCACATTCTTGCTAACTGAAGAATGGTTTTCATGAGTGGGTAAACTCAGGGATGATGCTGGGTTCTGTGAGTGGGTATACTCACATGTTATGAATGTCTAATTTTGAATGCTTGAATTCTTGAATGAATGGATTAATAGAAGTCATGGACTTCTCTCCCTGGATCTAGAACATAGTAGTGGATGCCTTGGGTTGACTATTCCCATTGGGACTTAATTATGTGGGATTCCACAGGCTTTGAAACCCCTCAGATCAATCTTGCATGGGCTCACATAGGTCTTTCTATTTCCATGCTCCTTGGACCCCAACTAGTGCCTAACAGAGTTTCCACCAGGGATTCCCATGGGACTCGATGGGATGTGTAGGACATGCTCCTTGGATCCAGCCCTCTGTGGTCTACATATTATTACATGGATTCCCTAGTCTACTGAAACCTTGGATCTGACCTTGTGGTTTGCTACTACTATATACGGTGTGGCACTGGGGTGCTACTTTCACTATACATTGTGGTCATGGCATACTTGACTTATTTATACAACATGGTTTTTTGTTTCATGATATAGATGGATGTACGAAGTGTCTGTGTGACTTGTTTTTTTCTTGTTATAGGTTCCATGGTAGGATCTGTCTCTCTCTTATAGGTATCCTTGAGGGTTGTTCAATTTTACATGATACAGTTGATATATTCCATGGTCACACACACTTACCTTAATGGTTTTTTACACTTTATAGGACTTCTATATAATTTTTTTAAGAACTGTATAGACCTGGGTGGTTGCCTACTGGGGTGTTTATATCACACCTAGTTTGGGACTCCATGGGGACCCAAACATATTATATGATTACAAGGGATGATAGGGGAAATAACCCTAGTACAGGTTGTTGATTGTGGCTTGGAGTAGGGGAGCATATGACCAACATGAGGCTTGAAATGCTTGGATACATTTTGGTCTTTTGTTCTTTTTGTGATAATTATATTGTATTGTATATCCATGTACATGTTTGGATGCTCCTAGATACTTGTAACATCCACATCATTTTGTAAATGAGACACTTATTGCTAATGATATGTTTTCATATCATGCCTTATCTTAAATTTAATTCTAATTTATTTGCTTTTTCTATTTACTAAATGTTTTACATCCACACTGATACACTTTTAATGAGGGAATAGTCTCCCCACTGACTCACCTAGGCCCTCACTACTTTTCAGCTACATTTGGTGTTTGTGGAGATGTTCTTGAGGCCATGTGGCCAACTGGGCTTGAGGCACCATAGTGTGGCATTCGGGTCCAGTACATTACATTTAGATTATTTTTTATGATAAATATACTTTAATTAAATGAGGTAAATTTTATTAGAAAACAGAAAGTGATCGTATTTGGAGATTGTCTCATCTATGAAACAATTCCAGTAGTTCTATTCAAAAGGGTCTCATGGTTTCTATTTTTGAAATAACATCACTTATAATATTTAATTAATTATTTTTATAATATAATTTTCATTTGATTTAAGATCTTAAAGGCCCAATTTGGTGTAATTTAGTAATGGAGGAGGTTTCATTTTATAAATGATGCGAGAGGCGCTTTTGTAATTTTTCAATATATTAAAATATTATAAAACAATTAACGATAAAAATTCTTTTGAAGGACATATAATTTCATAACGAACGAAATAGTAGACAATATAATATCCCGATTTTCCTTTTTTTTATTTATATTATTTTTAAATAGTTTAATAAAATAATATTTTTATAAAATATAATTATTGTCATTTTATCACTATTCATTACATTGAATTTTATAACATAAATAAAAAATATTATTTTGAGCCATCTCACTTAATAAATCCAAAAAGGGACATGTCCATATATAAAATTCGTGAATAACTTTAATTATCTCGAAATATAATTTTTTTTAATATTTTTAATTTAATTTATAACAATTTTCCATTAATTTAATAATTTCTAAATCAGCGTGGTGTAATTATTTAATGTAATTATTTAATTCCTAAAATTATTAATAAATTACTCCCATTAATATATATTCATTATTCAGGTAATTTTAGTTAAAATTATTTCATAACTTATTTTATACCGTATTTGAAAACATTTCTATTATTTAGAACTATGAGATTGTCATTTGGTTAGATCCTTTTGATTAAATAATATACCGGATATTTTCATCAAAAAGATTCCATTATATAAATTTAATTTAATTTTGACATGATAATTAGAGAGTTTACTTCCTGTAATAACAATTATAATGATTAATTATGGACCTATCACGTAGTTTTAACTTTGATTTACTTGATTTACACTTTACTGAGGTGATAAATTTAACAATGATTACTATTCATTTTGACCAAAAATAAACGTGGACTAGTTGCCAATTTTTAACATAAATATTCTAAATATAGAATACATAAGTTATTATTGATATTCTATAAATGGATGAAATTAATTTTAATATAAATTAATAAAACAAAAAAAATAATATAGAAAAATTAGTTTTAAATCCCATATATGTACTTAAACCAAAATAATGTATAATAAAGATTAAAATGACGTTAAGTAATTAAATTAAATTATATAATAATTATGGTACTTTGACATAAATTTCAAATCATAATGATAAATTATTCGAAAATAAAATGAATCCTTTATCAAAATAGTTATTTTTCTATATTCATTGAAAAGTCAATCATTTCAGAAAAATATCAAAATTTCACCCAAAATATATTTTTGAAATTATTATTTAAAAATAGAGATAATTTTATGAAATATATTTTATAAAATCTCTAAATATTATCTATAATATATTATCAAGAATTAAATTAATATTACTTTTTAATGAAAACATATTTTTGAAGAACAAAACAACATTACTAAACATTGTCTGAATAATTTCTAAGTATTTATATTGAGTATATAATTTCAATATAATTCATAATGTAGTTAATTATATTTTCCCCATTTAAATTAACATAAAATTTATAACTATGATAATAAATAAGAATATTTTAATAGTAGAACATGATTCATTTATGGAAGATGAAAAACATCTTGTAGGTATACACATGTTTATGTTTTGGTTTTAATTTATTAAATATGGATAATATAATAGTTTCTAGGTGTATGAAGGTCGTTTGAGGTGCTCTAGGGGGCTCGGTATATAAAAAGAAGGAAAATCGGGCCATCCCGTGCAAGTCACATGGCTGTCACACAGTTATGAAAAACATACGAGGGGGAGAGTCAAACTGTGAAACCTTGAGAAAAGGAATTCGATGCGGCTTCCATATGGATTGTCAAACCATGCTTCCTCCCTAGGTAAAAAAGAGACCTGGACACCTCTTTGACAGATTATGTTTCATGGTTGGCACATGGTTTTACAAACCATGTGTCCAAACCATATGCCACATTAAATGTGAGAATTTATAGTTTTCCCCCTTAGGATTTTATGTGTTCCCACCCATTTAATTCCTCTTTATTCCCCTATAAACACTATTTTTGAAGTTAGGAGTAAAAACAATCCCATGGGTAGTTCCCCTTTGTTTCTTGTCCATATAGAGAATTGTTGGATGCAGATCAATGCTTCGAGTAATTATTATTCTCCTCTTGCATCCTTTTTTATGATTAAGGATTGTAGTTTCATCCATCATTTTCCAAAGCCCTAAAAACTGATTTTTCATGTGGAATCGGGGTTATTTTTTCAAAGGGTTATTTAAACCAGATCTTCTTCTATGATTAATAGTGTGTTCATCATTGGATTTGATGTACATGGTGTATAAGTTATATCCCATATTTGTTAAAATGAATTGTTTATGTGTGGTTGTGTTTGTGTTCCTCTTTTTGATGCACATTTCATTATTTAAGTTTTATTTGATATAATGGGTGTCTAAATGAGGAATTAGATGCCTCATGATCCCCATGGGATGCATTGAGGTTGATATGAATTCTCTATTTCCACCTATGGGGTGCACCAACATTCCAAAACATAAACGTAGGTATTGTTATGTATGGAAATGACTTCTGATAATGTAGATCACATGATGAACATGTTTATATGTTAGTTTAGTTAATAAGGGAATATTGATAGTTGTAACTAGACATCGAATGGAATAAGGGCTTCATAGGAATGGAATTAAAATTATTTATTTAGGGTCAATTTCAAAGTGTCTACGATTTTATGAATTGTACATGAAAATAATATGCGGGTTAATGCATTTGAAAAGGTGAATGTGATTATTGGGTGAACACATGGGAATTGGAGAATATTCTAAGGGGACAAACAATGTGAATGTTGGGTTATTCTATTGGTTTAGTTCATGGTAATTAATGAATATTATAATGGGTTAAATGTGATATGTAATGAAAAGTATAAACATGTTAATGGGTTATGGATTAATGTTAATTCCCATGTTTTTATTTATGGATTGTGAATGCTATGTGTATTGTTTTGTGTTTGGTTTCTGGTATAGTATATGTGGTGAATTCATAAAATATCATGTTCACATGGAATGATGTTGTTGGATAAAGTACTAAAGATCCTCCCATAGGTTATATTGAAATGAGGCTCTAAACCCAACCCTAATAATGCACTGGTTTGGGCATCAGACTGAGGTTCTTGGCCCCTGATGGTTTCATGTGACGATACTACCTAAATAGAGGGACCAAGGTAATTTTTTGTATTTTATTTATGAAATATTTATCCCTAGTGAGATATAGAACTATACTTATTCCCTTATTCATGATGATTGGTTGACTTAGGTGATTGTGTAGATGATCTAAATTTATATCCCATTAAACTCATGATGTAAATGAATTGAGTAGTGATGATGATAATTTTAGTTACATGGAAATAATGTTGTAAATAGTTAATGTGAATAATACTAACTAATGGAACTGAGTTTCATTTTTATTTACATTTTTATTGATTTTTCATGCATTAACTATCTATTTAGACATCATATTTTATATACACTGTTGGTGGTGGCCAACTAACTTGTACTCGCACCCTACTCGGGCTCCGTTGGGATCCTGAGATGATTTCATGGTTTCAGCTTTGGACAAGGACAAAGACCCTTTTATTGGGAGTTGAGTTTGTCTTGGGATGTCCATGTATAAATTTTCAGACTTGGAGTCAGGTATTTTTGGCGATTAAACAGTTTTTTATTATTTTGGGTTTCCTTCACTTTCGACATTGTTACCGTGACATGGTTTACTTATAGTTGGATGTGGTTTGTACCTCATTTTGGGAGGTCTTGTGTTATGCATGTTTATTGGTAATTTCATGTTGTTCCGTTTTATTTCATATGTTATATGTTTTGTCTTACATTAGTAAAGAGGGTATAGTATCTCCACATGACTTACTAGACCCTCGCAGCAGATCAAAAACCTCTTTCATATGGGGAGGCATGCCTGACATCATGTGATGGCTCGGGTCACCATTTTTCTAGCATCCAAGTTAAGAACATTACAATGTATTATTAGAGGAGTTATTTATTCTACCTTAATATTTGGGGATAGTAGATTTTAGATTACTAAGTTTTGATCCATGGTAATGATTTCCTTTATGGGTGTAGGGGACCCATGTATGAGGAAAACCCTAGAACCCATGGTGGGGATTTTTATACATAATGTTCATTATTATAGATTAATGATATTTATTTATTGGGTGACATAGTTGTTGTGTGATTTGAATATTTTATGATATGTAACTCGTCATCCTAATGGAACGAGGTTTTCAATTTATCCATCATTATATGATCCTAGGGACATAGGTAGCGTGAATCATCATAAAAAACATGGGAATGGTTTGTGGGACATGATAGGGGGAAATTCATTTTACTTTACTAAAAAATATAATGAAAATTGTGTCTAATAAATAGGATGTAAGTTATTAAATGGGAAAGAACGTTGATGAATGGTTAAATAAATATTATTAGGAAAGAGTTGTAAATAAGTTAGAACATTTTATGTAACATTTTGTGAATTTTGAAAAGTTCCTAAGATTAAATATTCTCATTTTGAGTGTTGAAATGGTTTGGGAAAAAATCACTAATGAATGACATGAAATTATGATAGTTGGTTTACCCTAGGATAACCATGACTATGTTAGGTATGGTTGAGGGTAGTGTTATATCTTTGTGATTTCTATTGGGAGAGTGTGTGGAAAATGGGTTTTTTGAAGCTTTATAAGATCCTTATTTTATGTAAAAAATGCAGATTAATGTTATGTGTTATAAGACTCATGTTTAGGATTGTAGAGAAATGAAACCATGACAACGTGTACCAGTTGGGAGAAAAGGGGATGTTTTCAAGAATGTTCCTCTAGTAGTGGAGAAAGAATACATTGTGATTAATGGTAACAGAGTAGATAAATTCTATCATAATTTTTCCTATTTTATGAATATGATTGATAATAAACCGGGTGGGATGTTCTGAGTATGATTGAGCTGACTCAATAGTTAGAGCTACAACACCATCAGTGTTTTATAGAGAGGGTGGACATGATGCGGCCAAATTTTTGATAGATTCCATTCAGGAGATTCTAGATCACAAAGGGACTCCTCCAGAGAAGAGAGTTAAGATGTTTAATTTTTTTTTGTGGGGTCATGAAAAGCGTTGGTGAGATGATTTGGTATAGATTCATCAGGCTAATGGTATAACCTGAATGTTTTTCTCAGAATATTTTTTGGAACATGTATAAATTGAAATATTGAGGTAGGAGAAGGTAGTAGAATTTATGTGGTTGACCTGGGGATCTATGTCAATGATGTATAATGATAGCCACATCACTCTTCAAATGGCCCGAAGTCCTTAATTTTATATTTATTTATTACAATACACATTTCAAGGGGTGAGGTGGAACCCTTACAAGGCCTGTAGGCATAAGTATTACATGGACTGTAGTCCATAGAGGAATTAATTTCCCATAGGTTTCAAATATTACATACAACCCAGAATAACAACTTGGAACTACTCCTCCCCAACATCTTCATCATGAATTCAGCTCTCCAACTTTACATGGTTGTCTGGGTTGGCTTTCCCGTGCATGCACAAGCTTATTCCAATTGTAGGTTCTATAAACTCTCATTCTTGCAATCCTTTTAGATTCTTCTATGGTGAATTCTCTTTTCTCATCCTCCTTATGGATCTTGTTCTTTGTAGGTTGTCTGGTTTGCATCTGCAATTATGGTGGCCCGAAGGCCTTGAGGTGGCCCAAAGGCCTCACTGACATGGGGGCCTAGGTGGTCTAAAGGCCTTAAGGGACTCGGGTACCAAATCGGTTGCCTGAAGTCCCAAATAGGGGAATAGTCCTGGATGCTACAGTACCAAACACTACTTGATAAAATACCCGCTACAGTTCCTGCTACAATACTGCTATAGTGCCCTTGAAATATGCCTCTACCTAGATTTTATATCAAGTCACCTGGATGCACTTAAGGAGTCCTCACCAACCGAGCTCAAGATCATGTGTGATAACTACTTCAATTAATTGTAGTACTTCATTCCTGTGTTGGTAGGTCATGAGACGGCCATGGTGGGACGTTTCATATATGTTCTACTATATGAGATCATGTACTAGGTAAATATCATCCATTTAAATAGGGTTACTGATGTAGTAGATCAGGCCCTAGTTTTAGAAGGTATCATGGAGGTTTCAGGTGGTGGCCATCAGGTTCCATTTTGGAGAAATAGGGGTGATATTTTTGATTCTAGGAAGCATCAATTCAAGTGCTTACATTGGGGTAGTGGTGGGTGGAGTATTCAAAATGGGGAACTAGTTTCCTATTTTAGTGACCTAGACTTCTATTATATTTATGGTAGGCTAGGTCACATGAGTGGTTACTGTATCCAACCATTAGTTTATTGTAAAGAATGTGAAAAGATGGGGAATGTAAAATGAATTTCTAGGAACACTTGAAAAAAAAATCAAATGGAGGATTGATTCACATACCTAGTGTATGTAGGGGGTTAGTTACCCCATATTAGGAAGGTAGTTGGAACCCTATGACCTGTACTAGTAGAGGTGGAGGATGTGTTAATCCTTGGAGAATGTGTCCATATTAGAAATGTAGTATAACACTAGGTAATTAGACTGAATCCCATGGTAGAGGGGAATGTTAGATTCATGGTGTTCAGCTTACACCTAGTGGTGGTGAGGTTGTACCATCGACTGTTTAAGGTATGATATTGGTAGCTTCCACAGTTTCTATTTCATTTTTTTACATGTCCCTTTAATTATTTTTTATTCTCAATTTGTTATTGTATTGGTCCTATCAGTGGATTGTTTGTGTGGTGTTATGTTCATTGACACACTACTAGGGGTGTGAGCATATTAAATCATGAAGTGTAAGGTTTTTATCTTGAGCTTAGTGGGGATAATTGTCTATGGAACTTGTTTGTACCTATGATTTCATGTTTTTATTTGATTCTAGTCTTGGATTGGATTGTTATATACTGAGACCATATTGAACGTTATTATCATAGAGTAACATTCACTTCACATGAGGGAGATTTTTATGTTCATTATGGTTATTGATATATTTGAGCATGCCATGCATGGCTAGTTTGTCCGCAGTTGGGTGGGATCATAGTCCATGTGGCTTGTCATATGATTGATGATGAGGGAATAGAGCATATTGAATTAACATTGGTGGTAGATTAGTTTCAATATGTGTTTCTTGAGGACATCTCAGAGCTTTCTCCCAAGAGTGATGTTTATTCCATGATATAGTTACTGATGAGGGATGAATCAGTTTCCATTGTTCTGAATATAATTGAACCAGATGAAATCTAGGATCATAAATATTATTTTGAGGATTTGAATCATAAAAGGTTCATCCATGTTAATATGTTAACTTTTGGATCTCCAGTATTGTTTACTAAGAAGGATGATGGATCATTGAGATTGGGTGTTTATTATAGAATGATGAATCAGAAGACTATTATGAAACAATATCCACTTCCTCCAATCAATGATCTTTTTGTAAATCTAGGAGGTTACTCAGTGTTCTATATGATTTATCTAAGGTTAGTGTATCATCATCTAAGTGTGAGATGTTCTAATATACCGTAGACCAGATTTAGGGGGAGGTACAATATGTATGGGTATGTTTTGATGCCATTAGGTTTGACCAATGCACCTCTAATGATTATGGATCTAATGAACTGAATCATTCACTGGTATCTAGATTATTTTGTAGTTGTCTTTGTTGATGAAATCGAAGTTTACTATATGAATCGTGATGATCTTTACAAACTTCTTGAAATCATCCTGAGTAAACTACGAGATAATAGGATTTATATCAATATATTGAGGTGACATTTCTGTATTGATAGGGTGCATTTCATGGGTTACATCATCGTAGAGGATGTTTTGTCAGTGGATCCATAGAAAGTGAATGCAGTCGTATCATGGGTGAAACCAAGGATTGTCTCTAATGTTTAGAGTTTTCTAGGGTTGTTCTGTTGTAACCAAAGTATCATTAAAGACTTCTCCTTTTGGTATCACCACATTTTTTATTAACTAAGATTCTTTTCCATATTGAATTGTTAGGGGTCTGTGATAATGCATTCCAAGAGTTAATGAAGCTGTAGACCACTACTCTAATTCTGATCAAACATGGTCTAGGTAATGTGTATACCTTGACTTGTGATGTGTCTAGAATTTTTCTTGTGGTGGTGTTGATGCAAACTGATCGGGTTGTAGCATATGGGTCAAGGTAATTAAGTCCTTATGGAATAAATTAGCGTACTCATGATCTTGAGTTTACCATGGTGGTTTACAATTTAATGTGATGGAGGCATTACATGTTTGGATAATGGTTTACAGTGTATACCAATCATAAATATATTAATTAAATATTATCTCAATGGGGATTGAATCATAGGTAGAAAAGAGGGGTTGAGTACATGCAGTCTTTTGGAGATTGATTACATACCGATAAATGGGAACAGTGTTGTAGATTCCTTGAGTCAAAAGGCTCAAAACTAAGCAGTTTTGGAATCTAGATATGAGTGGAAAATGATGTCATTGTTTGCTGAGATACATCTGGAGGTGCAGTATGGGAAAGAGAAGGTGAATCTTTCCCCCTTGGTAGTTGAGTACATGATTTTGAGAGGGACCAAGGAGAGGGAGTTTGAGGATCTAGAGAGTTTGGACATAAAAAATGTCATATTGGTGGGGAGTCACCTTCTGGTTGGGTATATGGTGATGATGGGATCGTTTGTGATCATTAATAGGAGTTTGTTTCACTCTAAATGTATAAAGAGTTGATATGTGAGTTTCAAGTATCATAGTGGAAGTGAATCATGGTTTTACCAAGATGTATAATTAATTTTATAATCTATATTTGTGGAATGGAATGAAGACAAAGGTTACATGATTCATCGTACGAAAACATACATGTCAGTAGGTGACAACTGAACATCATTGACCTTGTTGTTTTTTATAGAAATTGGCCAAATATTGCTTCCTTTAATGTCCCAAACCCCCCCCCCCCCATAACACCCCAAGGAACCTCATATAATAGGTAACCATAATATTATTAAAATTTTCGAAATTAAAACCAAAATTAAAATAGGGACACAACTCCAGGAGGTACGAGATCTTACAACCTCCCCATCTTATAATGACTCATCCTTGAGCTGCACTCCTAGGAATCCCTTAGCTTCCAAAGTAAAGATATTAAGACACTGATCCTACATATCCAACTCTCCCTCCCATGATTCTTCATGATCATTACCTTCATTCCATAGAACATGAACTAAATGCACAATCTTTCCCCAAAAGACATTCTCACTATGATCTATAATGTGAACATGAGGCTATTCAAAAGATGCATCAGCCTTAATCTCAACATCCTCAAAATAAATTACATTATTGGGTTAATTGTGATACTTTCAAAGTTGTGATACATTTAAAACATCATGCATACCATTTTACCACTGTGGAAAATTGAATTGGTACCTCGCCAATTGATGCCCTTCACAATCTCAAATGGTCCAACACACCTTGGTGTGAACATATCCTATTTTTGAATCTGACAGTGAAAAAACCTTGGATACACTTGAAGAAACACATAATAACCCACCTTGAACTCAAGTGGTCTATGATGATGGTACATATAGGATTTATGTCTACACTGATTTATAGACATTCATGTCTGAATCAACTGAACATGTTTTAATATCTCCTACATGACACTCGATCGCAACAACTTTGATTCCCCAGCCTCAAAAAAAACACAACATATATCAATATCAGCTACAATATATTTAATCCTAAATTTCAATCTAAATCATATCCTAGAAACTATGGTTGTAGGAAAACTCAATAAGAGACAACTGTTTCTCCCATGATTTACTAAATTCTAAGACACAATCCCTTAAAGGATTAAATAAAAAGATGGTAGATATGATATTATAATTTGAGAATCATAATTATGTGATAGATGTATAATATGAAAATAAAACCCATAATAATACTCACATATACATGATGGTGATGAAAAATGAATTATAACTCAATATGGAGATGGTAATCTATTTGTACGCTCAAACGACGGTTTATCTTCTTGTTTGGTGGGAAAGTAATTTTATAATCGCATTTTCAAAATAATAATAGATTCTTATAATATTTAGTATAATTATTTTATTAATTTGAAAAAAAATTCATGGATTTATAGGAGGTAAATATGATTAGAAAAAATATGGGATTGGATATGTAGAATACATTTTCTTCAAAATGACTCCCCTAGATCTCTTCAAAAGGGATCTAGAGTTGGTTTTTTTAAATACCCTCACATATAATTTGTTAATAGGGATATTGATATGGGAAAATTCAGCGGATTTTAAATATATAATTCTCAATGGGTTATTATTAAGTGAGGGAGGATGTGCCCTTTAACAATTGAGGTGAGGTGCATTTTTTGGAATTTCTCAATAGAATAATATATAATAAGACTATTCCTGATCCAAATGCATTAAAATGGCCTATAAATGTACACTGGATAAATTTTATTACATCACATTATCCCCTTATAATTATTTACATTTTTATTATTTTTTAATAATTTAATTATATATAATTTTTATAAAATATCATTATTTTAGATTTTAACACTATTCACAAAAATTACCTTAATAAGATTATGAAAAATATATAATTAGTAAAACTACCCTAAAACATCAATAAAATATCATTTTAATCTATAGAACTCATGATACAAATTAGTTATCTCAAATTATAATTTTTCTAATTTCATTTCCTTGACTTTTTTCATTAACTAAATAACTACTACATCAGTTTCTTGTATATATTTAAGGTAATTATATAATTCCTAAAAATTATAAAATAATTAATATCATGATTATAAATTAATTATGAAAAAATTACTACTAAATTTTACTCATTACTAGTTTGTATCCCTATGTGAAAACATAAATGACATTTAAAACATTGAATGTGACATTTTTTCACTTCTTGTTGTATAAATAATATATAAATTAGTTAACTAGAAAAGATTCCATTAGGTTACATAAACTAGATACAAAATTTATAATGATAGAATTCAATTCATAAAATAATAATTATAATGAGTTACTATAGCCTTGTAACTTGTCCTTAACCAAGATTAACTTGACTTACCATATATCAATGTAATAAATTTTGTCGAGGTTACTATTAATTTTGAAAAAATATAGAAGGATACATTTTATGATATTTGAATATCCTGATTCTATATATTGAATACATTTTTTCATTACTATGTTTATATTAATGTATGATACAACTATTAATATAAATGTGTAAAATAGATTAATTTTTTTATAAATATGATTTTTAATCCCAAATAATGTACTTATAACTATATCACGTGTAATTAAAATTCAAATGAAATTAATTATATTATATCTAATTAAATAATAAGTATGTTTCATTTAGATAAAATTAAAATAATAATAATACTTTAAATGAAAATAAAAAGAATTTTTTTAACAAATTGTATTTTCACTAGTCAATGAAGAATCAATATTTTCAATAAAAAAAATTTAATTTTGATATTTTGATTTAAAAAATGAATTTAATTTATCAAATAAAATTTCTAAAAATACATAATATTAAATTTCATATTTTCTGAGAAAATATGATAAAAAATAATTATTACTAAAAACATAATTTTGAAGAATAAAATGACATTAATGAAAATTGAGTGATTAATTAAAAATTAATTATACAAATTATGGAAATTGAACCAAATTAATAATGTAGTAAATAATTTTAATTCCTAATAAATTAATGTCTTTCTTTTTCTAATGACATTTAATAATAATATTTTAATACTTTATTGTGCTTTATATAAAATATGTGTTACGGGTAGCACACACCATCAATGAAATAAAATAATTTAATGAGAAATAGTTTCTAAAATTTAATGGTGATATATACACCTTTTATTTCATCATTCACATAATCAATGGTTTCTATAATAATTGTATATTCTAGATCCATCTAGAATAGTGGATTCCTGAAGGGTATCATATTCAGGGCCTTGATTTATTTGATTCTATTCATGGATGGGTAAATATCGTGATTTTAATAGACCATCCAGGGCATATTATCCTCTAAGAAGCAACCCAAATTCATCATTCCAGATCAAAACATGTCCTTTAAAAACATCACTATTCTACTCTAACTTTCTTTCTGTATAGGGGTTGGACATCATTATAATCAAAAACTAACATTCAAAATCCACATATAATCCACTCTACATTGGAGAGGTTAAGCCGGAATTATTTTCAAAAACTATCTTTAAGGAAAATATATTAATCAATAATATATCTTGTACATACATGTTTTCCAAACTCTCAACTAATAACTTCTCACAGATAGATATGAAGATTTACAATGTAGTGAGGTTGTCTATGATTTCCAATATTATTTCATGAATGTTATGTAATAATGAAAGTCCTATCTTAAAATATATGGAATTAGTATCCCACATCAAATCAAGAACATCAAGCGGTTATGATAATCCTCTTATACTCAATTCTTGGACTTCACATACCATAAAGTGAGGCAATGTTAAATGACCTCTGTTATTGTCTACTTCCTTTTGGGACACAATAACTAATGTTGTATGAACTATTTGATCTTTTCAACACATTGATATAAAAATATGGAGGATGTACTGAAATCCCATAGCACCTCATATCAGAGTGTGAATATAACAATTGTCCATAAATAAAAAGATGATGTGATCCATTTATTTAGGGAAACCATATAAAGCATATCATATGGGTACCATATCGCTAAAGTATTCATAAAAGAAGTCCCCAATTTGGTACTCCATAATGTGATATAAAATTTATGGTGTAACAAGAATCTATTAGAGGAAAACAGCACCACCCTTATCCTCAAGGGACAATTGTAATGATTCCATCTACTCATATTCCTCACTCAACAACTATGTATATAATTTCTTGTTGGGAGAATATATAACTAAATTCATTCTCTAGGGAGTATAAACATTCACAATATCATAGTGATACAAAAAATCCATATATAAGTATAACATCATGTTATTATATTTTTGTAAAAAGATATACTTAATACTCTTATCGATATTGTATATGATAGACCAATATCTCACAATACAATGTCACAAGGGATTCTTGGATAAACTATTACTTCCAACTATAAATTAAGCTTTAGTAAATTCCACTCATGTTATTTGAGATTACAAGACCCATAAGCAATGACCATCATCCACTAAGTTAAATAACATGAAACAAAATTTTTGGATGTATCATACAAAACATTTATTCGACACCCTCCTCTTATAGTCTCAAAAAACTGCCACTCATTATCCTCTACCATAACTAATGGAACTTGATGAAATTTCCTTATAAAAAACAGCTACCCTTTCATGTAAAAGTAGTCATGGGTTGCTCAATCATATTATAATTTCTCAAGGATATCCATTAATATCCTACAAACCCAAGGAATTTATGAACATTAGTCACACAATTGGGTAGATACCATGTTATCACATCACCAAGCCATTATGGGTTCACATACAGTCGCTCCTCTAGCATTACATTTCCCACAAATTGGACCTCTTGAATTTAGAATTTACATATTATTAGCTTCCCATAATGTTAAGTAATCCATGATATGCCCATGACCATCATAAAATGACCCACATACATATCCATTAATGATCAGTACAAGGTGATATCATCGATGAAGAATTCCACAATCCATTCCTTGAATCACTAAAAGATCATATTCATGATACATATGAACACATTGGGGGAATTATTAATCATTAAGGGAAACATAATGTATTCATTCTGAAAATAGGGGCACCATAATGACGTTTTCAGTATTCGACCCACATTAACTAAAATCTAATAACAACCAAAACTGAGGTCAATCATAATGAACTACTTTGAACATTTAAATTGGGTGAATGGGTCACAAATATTCAGTAGTGGAAACTTATTCTTGAATGTAGTTTCATTCATGATATGGTAATACAATCATATCCTCAACCCACATCCCCCTTATTGGTAAACATAATTGGGGTACCCCAAGGGGACATAGTTGGTCTATAGAGGTCCTTTCTTAGAAAATCTACAAATTACATATTTTTCTATTGAATATTTAAAACATACATCTCGTATATTGGTGAAAATATTAGGGAAATACGGAGGAGAATGGTTAGGAAAATGTGGATATTTTCATGGGAGATAACCGCACACATCCTTGGGAAGCATTGATCATGGTCATCTAACACTAAAGGAAATTAAATGCCAAAAAATATTTGTACAAATATTTTCATACTAGATAAATAATAAAAAATTAGCTTTGTCCACCAATGTACGATCCCATATGTCTATACCTAATATTATTTCTCACCAATGAGGGAATAACGTTTACCATAAATCTAGATGTGCCACATGTCCCACATGAAATTTTGAATCTATACAATGACTTCAGATATCTAGTTTATACATACAATTACATCATATATCCTCACTCATTAAATGATGTAATCCTCTATGAATATATATCCCACAAGAATATGTTCACAATATCAACATATGGGTTGGATCAATGATTTTCCCATAATAGGTGTTTCTACTTGTAAGGATAGATCTAAATGCTCCCAAAAAATATCATTTTTTATAAAAATGGATGGGTCATGGATGCAGTGGCTTGTAAATATTTCTGTCGAAGAATTTTTTAAAGCTGGGAAGACAAATATTTTAACTTGGATCATACCAAGAGCCTCTTTTTCATAAGTATCGACAACCTTCCATTATCTATGGTCATGATTTACAACTCCCTATACCTATAATAAATGGATAAATGAGGGATCAATGGAAATAGACAATAATATCGACTGCATCATACTGATTTATAATATCAAATATAAGGTCCACCTATCTCTTGACCTCTGTTATTATGTTGTTGTACCGGTTTTAGCATTCCATCAACTGTCTCCCTATATTCATGAAGATGGTTTGTGAAATCCTACATTATATGAAATCACCCATCATAGGAGAAGGAAACCATATCCATTAACTAATATAGGATCCAAATAAACCATCAACAATAAACCCTTAGTAATGGAACTGGATCATGAGGTACCACACATTCCTAGATCCTTGAGTCTATCGTCAGCGACCAACTACTATGGTATAGCTCTCAAATGACCTCTACTAGAACTTATGGTCAAAAACTAATACTTTAAAATCAATTCCATAACCATGGATGTCTACCACACTATAGAATTTGAATGGATTCAAATAAATACTAGTCCTGGTCAGATATCCCTCTAAATTGCACAATGAATTGACTTTACTCATATATATCTGTCATTAAATAATTAATTGTAATTACATGGGCATTTATTGATCCTCTTTAGGTATTCTAAGACTGACATGTTTCACTGACGCATATCTATAAGATCCAGGATATAAAAGTCACCCATGTTCACTATATTTAAGTTTTTTTGATGTGGAACACAAACTATTTCCAAGATAGTTTCACCCCATAATTAATCTATAAACCCTATTTCCAAAATTATCATAATTTACCATGGAAACCACATTCTTCTAGGAACACTATAATATATATTGGGATCCTTCAATAGAGGAATAATTACTCTAATACATCAAGATACAATAAAGCTTCCTTGGGGTTCAAACAAGAATAGATACCTATGTGGTATCAATCATTAGAACTCATGTTGTATTCTCATCTTCTGCATATTATCGTCCAGAACTATGAGAAAATTTAATTTCTCAATAGGGGGTGACATCATCAATCCACCAAGAGGAACTTCCTCTTGAACTAACCCATATAATGATTCATCATCAATAGTCATATAATAACCGATATACTGATGTAGAATACCATTTGATAGTCATCATAGAGGAAATATAAAATATTCACAATGCACCACAGTCTTCAAGAATTTCTACGTAGTTGAATAAAGAATGAAAAGGATACAAAAACCAATTACCATAAGATATATGTACCAATTTTTTCTCTATTATCTTTTACATCATGAGAAATGTAATTAAGAATGTTATTAGAGACATGGTAAATAGATACATCATTCACTACACCATCACTAGTTTTCTTAGCATGAGAGATAAACCGAGGAAATATTAACACTGTCTCCATTAATCAGAAACCAATCATAATATTTAGAATATCCCCAAACACTGTTCCTGAGATATCCTTGTATATGAAACAAGATTTCATGATGTTAAACATCAAGGCCCTCCTGGAAAATAGTAGACAAAGGGTTACACACCATTTATACTTACAATAGGAAACACCATCGATATGAGCACTGAGTAGGCATATCAGACACTGGGAGTTTATAGATGAAAGTAACTATACCACTACATAATTTATTATAACCCTCCATAATGTTAACAAGAAAAAAAATCCAATACCATATATGAATTGGTAAGAAATAACCCCATATTATAGAATGAAAATGAGTATGAAAATGTAATGTAATAAATAAAATCCAACAACAAATTTAAGGAGTCATAAATGATATGAAATGGGGATTCATTCAAGATGAAACTATTGTAACAATATATTGTCTATCTAGTACAACTAATATCCTATTTATTTTTTTCCTCTGATAACTTCATAAAATGTGATTTTCATCTACACAAAACATGACATGTTTCAGTAGAGAACATGTATGGTTGAGTATAAATATATAAATTAGGGCACAAAATTTATTTTTTAAAAATTCAAGTATAGTCAACTCAATTTCAAAAAGGTTTATGTCACTAGGTATGAATATGAAACAAAAATATTCACAACAATATACCCCATGTTCCAATGTAAATTGACATCCCCACTACCAATCTAGGATTCTTTTAAAGGATAAAACTTCACAATAATTATTGTAAACTCACATATCTTGTCTCAATGAAATAGATTAAACTCATAAAATATTTAATAATAATCAAAAATTTTAATTATCTATAAGAACTGGAACTCATAAAATATCAATTCATATCTAAGGGATCATTCCTAAGGAATATGTTGGATGAATAAACCTAGATAGGTCAACTCAATATGAAAGGGAGAACACTCATTTTATAACAAGTATGTGATACATTAGAAATCAATGGGAGGAAATGATAGAGGATCACACCATGGGTAAAAAAAGGGAAACATGAATCTACACAAAAATATCTCACAGAGGGGATCACTCATCTAATGATCAACAAGAGATGTAACAGTGTAAACTCTAAGGTACGTATTAAGGGTATGAACCAATGATGATGCACATAATGGGAAGATTGGAAAAAGTTCCCATACCTACCTTGTAAAAAATTGATTATGCATACATGTGATACACGGTGTGTCCCATTAAGTATGAACCTACAAAAGTCTACCATTGTATAATCCATCATAACCCATGTACATTGACTATGTATGTTTTTGAGAACCCTAGAGAATATTTCTGGTAACTTGTTAACTGACCACATGAATTTGAATAAGTTACATTACTATATGATACTTATTTTCCCACATAAACCTAATCCACCGTAGATGGGGTGTCCACACACAGAGTGTTCTCCAAAACTACATGCCTTGTAGATAATGATATTAATAAAATCATAGATATTTCAAATGTTTGATCTCGTGCTTACACCACATTTTCTTATAATTCTAATTTTACCCCAATGGTCTGATCGGTTCTGACAAAGCCTACATTATCATAGGTTCTAAGATTATAGAAACTTTTTTTATAAATAATAACATACATTCACCATCAAGAATCATGTGTAAAACCCTGATCCTGAAAACTCCATCACCTACACCATCATTGGATCCATGTTCTCTCTATCATGCATTTCTCATGCCTTTATTTCCCACTACATAACATATAGAAGGAATCTATTTTTCCGATGTCGAATTTCATAATGATGATTTACTAGGTATGGTCAATCCATCATCAAAATGAAAAACTAATTAAAAATGTATGAAGAATATAGGAAAAAGTTAACAAAGAAACAAGAAATAACTTTTCTCTTCATTTAGGTAATCCTTCACTCTTTATCGATTAATTTCATGAATTGGTAATAAAATAATGAATCAATAAATTACTAATTCTACGAATAATTTTAATTATACACAAATAAAAAATTTATCCGAAGATTTAATTTTTAAAATTATTAATTAATTTTATCGATATATAAAACAAGAATGTGGATTAAACCAACAAAATAAAATGGATTTCTTCAATATAAGATCATTTTATGATGAAGAAAGATTCCACATTATATTAATTAAAATGATTTCATAACTCATTTGACAATGAGATTCAATTTTACTACGAGATTTAATCCATTCTCATAAAAATGATTTCAAATATCTCTCCTACATCCCTCTCTTCAAATCACTATTGTTATGTATCTAACCCTTCAATTTGGAAGTAATTGTTCTTATATAGAGGTGGATCTGGTTAGATGAATTTTTTTAGAAATTTATTAATTAAATAATTCATTAATTTATTATTTCACTCTTGAAATCAAATTAGTTTATCATCTGACAAGCACCAAAATTATTATAAAATTTGGGTAAAATAATACATTTATGTACATGGGAGGTCTTTATTTTACTACATAATAATCTATTTTTGAAATATTAAATTATTTCATAAAATATTCACTCGCATGATGAAATTATATATGATATTATATATATAACATGAATAAAACTCCTCATGGACCATTATTCCAAGTATAAATAGTTACTAACTCTGATAATATTATTTGAAAAAATTCATGGTAATGAATAGAAAAAATAACTGTATTATAATTTTGATATTTTTTAAAATAAAAAAACTGAGTTATATTGATTTTAGTTTAGAATGGTCTCAATTAAAAACTCCTGACGTCGAAAAAATATATAATTTAACAAATAGAATTTTAATGAATAATTATAATTGATGTGTATAAATGGATAATTATATGAAAATGATTTATAAATACTTTATAATAGTATTTTTATTTTTTATATCATAGTATTGATTGCAATCAACTATGTGGGGAAACATGGGAAAAGGACCTTTGATTCAAATTTATTTTCATGAAACATAATTCGTAATGTGAACCATGATAACATGAATATAGTGGGATTAATTTTTAATTAATTTATTTAAAAAAATTCATGGTGTTTATAGATATATATCGTTTAGATTATGTAATTGTTCATCAATTATAGTGACACCATAGTTGAATGGGGTTCTGACCAAATTTCACTCGAACTATAAGGATTCCATTTTATCTTCTTTACTCCATTGGACATATTTGGATTAATTATGCCATTATTTCATTAAAGTAGTTTAACATAATCCCATGTTCAACCACATATGGAATGTTAATTAATTTCAGTATATTTTTATTTTTAGTTCATGATTTTCCTCTGAAACTCTAATGATTCTTACGTAACAAATTCTATGAGATTATCATCAACTAAATTTCCAATAAATTTTGTTTTAGTATTTTTTAATTCAATATAAATATCAAATTTAAATGTTACCCCAATCCCAAATTCACATAGTTATTTCCTTATTTTTATCGGTAAATTTATCTCCACATCAATAAAAACTTAATTGATTAAATAGTTTATGAAATAAACGTAAAATAATGATACGAATAACTCTCATTCATAAAAATGAGTCATTTCCTACATGAAAATAATTTCTTACACACCAATATTATCTTCTATTTCTAGGAATTAAATTATAGATTTCATTCTGTAACTCTTTTAATTTACTTTATCTCATTATAAATGTAAAATTTAGTAAATATATTATGATATGGGTTTTCAAACATAATTATATAAAAATATTTTAATTTTTCCCATCCTTTCGATATTAAATGTTTTATCTTCCACCAAAAATTTATTTTTATGACCATTATATCTATACAAGGATCATTTATTTATGTTTCCTTTTAAAATATATATGTTTTCAATGTTTTAAATTCACCCTTTTTAAAAATAACATTTGAAAGTGGAACATTATACCATTATTTTACGATCATGAGAAAAAAGATCTCCTAAATATATTTTTTTGTACATATTTATTTTTATTCTATATGAAAAATTATCCTACATTTTTTATGAAGATGATTATTTGTATCACTATTTGATAATAAAATTCATCATAATTGATTTCAAAAAAATAATGAATATTTTCTTTTTTCTAATGTAGTTTTTATTTAATGATGAAAATTATATTCATCTATTTCATTATCCATTAAAATGTTTTATTATTGATCAATGATATAATTCAATTGATACCACATGCCTATATTCTCTAAATTTATTATAGGTTTTCCATAATATCAAATGAAATTGTATATTACTACATTTTACTTTCATGAAATATAGGGTCTATAAACCACGTTTTTCATCAAATGCCTTCCATATATTAATACCCAATTTTTTATTCCATTGATTGGAAGGTGTTCACCTAGTTTCTATATATTTATTTTTTGGAGATATTATTATCTTAACAATATATCTCTTTCAATACAATATAAATAATATATTCATTAATATCATGATTGAAGTATATTCACCTAGAAAAATAATTTATTTCATTAGATTCCCATTTATTCTATATCAGTTTATCATTTTATTTTTATCTATGAAATTATAACTGATTTCATTATATGAATCCATATGAAACCTATTATTTTTTCATAGTGTATTTATGATTTTTGAATTGAAAAATTTTATTTCCCTTGGTTTTTATTCTATAAGTTAAATGATTTTGATATGTAATATTTTGGGAATGTAATTTTATTTTCATGGGTTACTATTGATGTTATCTGGGATTTATATCATCAGGAACTCAAAAATTTGGATGGTAATTATATGGATTCAAAATATCCATACAATGTATTAGAATAATGTTTATATGTCATCATATAACTATTCCTTAGTATAATATTTTTTCTACTAATAATGGAAATTGATTGTGCCATAACTGGAAGTAGTATTCCCTATACTAATGTTTAATCCAATTCTATGGAAATTTAAAAAAAAACATTACATATTAGAGGGATTTTAATTTTTTTTTCATATTATTACAATCATGAGGATTTTTTCATTTAATTCATTAATGAATTATGAATAAGTCTTATATTTTATACCCATACATTACTATTGATAAATTATACTCAATATCAATTTTCTATAGAAATAAAATAATTTAAAATAAATCTTTTTTTCACATCAAGTAAAATCTTATAAATTTTAACTTTAATCTAATCCTTGTACCTAGACTCCCATAAACATTATTGATTTTTTTAAAAAACATAGGACGATCACAGAAATATTTTTAATGGAATTAAACTAATGGAAACATTTTTTCAATGGAAGAACCATAAAAATTTTCATAAAAACATACATTTTACCATGAAAACAAAATAATTTTTTAAAAATATAATGGTAACAACTATTATAATTCCACATATGTTAAAATAAATTTATTTTTTACTTGTAAAAAATGAAAGGGAACATTTAAAAATACATTTTAAAATTAATGTCCCTAACCATGAGTTAGATTCCTCACGTATGTCATTTCTATTTATTAATAATAAAATTATATAAATTTTAAACACTGTTACGATCTTTTTTGATGTTATTTGTTCAAAATATATCATTTATAACCATTTTAGGTATAATTACATAATCATTTATATTGATGTTGGACGTTTTGATAATATTTACATTTTTATTATATTCGATACTTAAGTCCAAAATGACATTATTCGGTTGAATATGGTCAGGGAGGTCACTATTCAATAATATACAAATAATGATGATATAATAATTATAATTTATATTTATCAATTATAAATTTAAATATATCCATTACATATGGTTATAAAAAATGAACTATGATAGAATCATTAAGATGGTCGGTCGTACGAACTCATGAGTAAAATTTCTATTTTTCAATGATCAATATGGATTAATGGTTTATATTATTTTATATTTCAATAATTATAATAATATAATATATATCACATTAATACAATAAATATAATTATTTATATAATTTAGGTGTTGTGTATATTAAAAAAATCATATCGCTTCATTCAGGTGGTATTCCACACGTACACATGAATGATGTTATCATTTTTATATTCACGGAAAGTTAATGATGTAAGTGATATATTATCATTCAGAAATTATAAATTTATAACAGATATATTATATTAACATTAATTTCATCATTATAACCTATATTTAGAGATAGTGATGGGAAACAATTACATCAGTTAGTGAGGATGTTGTCTTTCGTACACAAATGTGTGAATTATTTTCCTATTTTATGGATGTAAAAATGGATATATGTTACTCTGCTAACATAATTACACCTATTTATGTGTAGTACAGTTCAATTATTATTTAATAATTGTGGAAGAATATTTTAATGAGTTGTAGTAAGAAAAAAATTTAAAAAGTGATATTTATTTGTAGTGTAGTTCAGTTATTATTTAATAATTGTGGAAGAGTATTTTAATTAGGTGGAGTAAGAACGAAATCTAAAAATTGCAGTTGAAAATAATAACTCTTATTTAGAAAAACACTTTATAGGATACCTTATGCCAAATAAGTTAGGTGTTATGACAAAAAAAGAACTCTAGTATATTTTAGGGGATTCTGGGATGATATTTTGGCATGTATTGGCCAAAACAAAATAGTTTTGAAGTGTGAATAAATGATAAGAACATGTTCACTTATATAATCATGGGGAGGGGAACTCTTGTCATTTCTCAAAATACTAAATTAATATTAATAAATATTCAATTATAAATGGCTCAAAATTTAGTTATATAGATGATTGAATTATTATGGGGTAAATTAACATCATTAAATATAAATTAAAGACGTATTAAATTATTTTATACACTTTTTTTAACCCTTATTTGACCTCATTAACTCTTCTAGTGACAACATTAATTGTTTACTATTTGGGAGGTAATATAGTTACAATAAAATGAAAAAAGACCCATATATGGATAATGGATGATATTATAGACCATATAATTTCTATTTGGACGTCTTTATGATTTTTTAGAAATATATGTCATTTAGTAAAATATTATTTTTTATAAAATAACAATAATTTCTATTTTTTGAAATATTTGTCACATTGAAATTAATAAAATAAATAAAAATATTATAATAATATACTATTATATTATTACATTTATAAAATTTCAATTTCATTTATAAAATCCCATTATCATGTTAATTATAAAAAATTATATATATTTTAATAATTTTCATATCAATTTTTTTTCAAATAAATATATAATTACCTCATCAGTGTTGTGCAATATTATAAAGTAATTTTCAAAACAAATTACATTTTTTCATCATTAATATAAATATTTTAGATTTATAAATAATATTTATAGTACAATGTAACAATTGGACCACCTTATATTAAAATTTTTCTCATCATTAAAAAATATGACTGTGATTTCTTTTAATTTTTGTCAAATCAAATTTTAAAAATGATTAAAATGCATGAAAATTGAAAAAGGCTATATATTCAAACCATGAATTATTATAGAAACAAATACTCATAAAATAAAATTTGGGAAAGGATAAGAGACATTTTCTATTCCTTATAATTTCATTTATAGCTAAATTACTAAATTTACATTTTTCCATGATAATAAAAATTACTATGTTTACTATTTATATTTTCTATAAAAGGTACATTTATGATATATTTGGTCCCTTAGAATCCATATATTAAATCAATTTTTTAATATTCAAAAATATTTCTTTCATTATTTAATTTAAAAATAAAATAACAAAATAGAACCAATAATGTTTTTCAGAAAAAATGATATTTTATAATATAAACTGTTTTTATGAAAATTTCATGAATAAAATAAAATTAAAACCCCCAAATGAAATTTTTTAAATAAAATAGAATAATTTAGAATTTAAATATAATAATATCTAAATATGTCCATTTAAATACTTTAAAATAAAACACTATTATAAAAAATCAGTATTTTTGACTATTTCTTGAAAAAAAATATTTTCAAAATAATCACGAAAAATATTTCAATGATAATTTTGACATGATTATTTGTGAATTTAAATTAATTTTTTTTCAATTAATTTGTTAATAAATTTTATAAATTATAATATTCACTCAAAATGTAGTGGAAAAACATATTTTTGTTTAAAATAGATTTTTTAAAGAATGAAATATCATTACTGTGAATTGTTTGATTATTTTCAAATAAATTAAAAATAAATTCAGATTAATTTGAAAAAATATTTATATTTATTAATTAAGTTATTAATATTTATACCAACTAATATAACAACTAGGTAATAATCATCAAATATAAATAACTATATTTTTTGTTCATTTATTATCATTGTGGCATATCATGTAAGCTAAAAAATCATGTTTCCTTTTAAAATAATTGGAGGTTACATTCCCCATCAACCACATCTAATTTTGTAATTTTCTTCCTTGAAATAATTAACTCATTCTTATTAAAACAAGTTTGAAATATTAAAAAACATTTATTTAAATCCCACATTGTAAAATGGACTAATAAAAATCCACTTCATAAGTGTGAAAGTAAATTATAAAGGTCACAAAGGATACCACACACTTGGTTTCCATGTTTGAAAAAATGGTCTCGGAACAAATAAATAAATCTTAAATACAAATATAGAGTGGTAGTGAACATAGTCATGTGAATATAAACCATAAAAATCTATAATGGGTTAAATGGAAATTCAATTGTCAGTAAGAAAATTAAATGGATAAAATTTCTATTTCTAGGTCCTTTCTAAGAATTGATGAATTCCACAACCATATATTTTGATAACATTGAGAAATATATATACTTGACAAGTAAAATTTCAACCTTTTCAAAATTTATAAAAACATATCCTCATTATCTCTAAATGATGATTTTTCAAGGCAATTTTTTCATATATATTGTATTGGAATGAACATATATGAAAAATGAATCCAAAAAAGAATGAATATATATTCCTTATTTGATTATAAATTAACCAATTTCAAAATGGTTAGTACAAGATACAACAATTCATGAAATTAATAATCCTTTATATGAATAAGTACAAATTTCATCTCCAAAATTCAACAACAATACTCAATGTTCACTATAGATCATTCAAATATATTAAACCTAAAATTCCAAAAAAATGGTTGTCTAAGATTGATTTCCTAAAATAAGAATGATTTTATCTTATATTCTTCCAAGGGAATTTATACATTCTATCTCCAAATAGCTTCAATCAGTATTCATGTATCATAATATAAATTTAATTTCCAAATTCACAAAATATCAATGATTTACTTACCATTGACATAAATAACATAAATCACAATTAATTGAACATAAAATTATATATGCCTACAAATTTTGATTCATAATTTATTACTTAAATAAAATTCCTTAGTATTATATTTAACTTAATAATATTGAGTACCCTAAATAGTTAATTTCCTCAAATGTATGATTAATAAATTAATCACACAATTGTTTTCCATTCCAATGGTTATCTATTCGATAAAAAATATGTTTCCAAAATGAACCTAATATATATCCATTAGATAATTTTTCTAAAAAAATTCATACTAATTGGGATATCACATATTCTGGTGGATGACATTGAAACCTTATCTCCCATCAACTATGGGTTCAAGCATATCATCTTTAATAGATGCAATTGGTTGTAGCACAGTTAGTTGGAAATATTTTTCTAAAACTATATAATTATTATAAAAATATTATAAATATGATGAATATTCATAGAAATAACATTAATATATTCGTATTTAATGATAAATTATTAACCCTGATATGTTATATCATTCCTTTCATTTTACATCATAACTCAAATTTACAAAAACATCCTAATTCAATAAGAATTTTATATCTCAAAATTTTACATTTCATCTCCTTAGGACTAAATTAAATTTGAGAAATATAATATAAGTTCATCTCATTATTACGGTGTCCAGTTTACATCATTTTCCTTTTGTTCACATATATAGAGGGTCCACACATCAAAAAATACATTAGCCATTCTTCATTTTCCTTTATATTTTTCTTTCAAATTCACGTCATAAAATTTGGGTTATAATGATGTTGAAAGAGAAATATTTTTGGAATTATTTTTGAAAATTAATTTCAATACACCTATTAATATATAATTTACTTAAACAATTTCTACTGATTTTGTTATTAAATATTAAATCAATATAACATTAAAAATTCCATAAGAATGACCTATAATAATTTATGTCTAAACCACATATAATATGTCAGCAAGAGCACAACCATAATTAATACCTATATTAAAATAATAATAAACATAAAATTAATGTGATTGAGTAAAATATTTAAAAATTAGATGGTGATATTGACCTTTTGGGGAGGATAATTTTTTTTTTGAAATCATGATTTTATTTTAATAAAACCATAAAACACGGTGGTATCGAGTTATAAGGGAGGTGTTTGATATTTCATAGAAATGATTGCAGGAGAGTTGTTTGTTTTAAAATGTTTCAATATCATAATTACATGACTTTTTATTAATTGTTTCGATCAATTCATCGAGAAGATCCTAAAATGTTTTTTAGATCCCACTCCATCCATTTTTAATTTTTTTCATCAACTTGAAAAATAAAAAAACATGGAATAAATAAATAATATAGAGATAAAATTAATATATACATAAGAAAATGTCCAAATATCAAAGTTTTTCTAAACCCTTATCAGATACCAACTACAAGGATCAGGCCCCATAAATGACATATTCCGGATATTTTAATCTTGATTTCACATTATTACAGTCCTAAAGAACTTTTAGGTTTGTTGTTCTTGAGTATTATAATGAATTCTTAAATGGAAATCCATAAATTTCATGTGAACACTTCAACATGGTATCAATTTTTTACTCCAAAAAAGTTCTTAAATATAACATGGTTTCTATAAAGGGAATATCTTCTCAATTTTTCCCTTGATCCCATTCATGTACATAATCTACCGTAAATGTTATGAAAAACATTTTAAAACATTTGTTGATAAAAAAATTATTAGTAGGGGAAAAAAATATATTAAACCATTTTTCAAGTGAAAACACAGTATTCATTTTCTTTAAAACATCCCACATTACACTAAAAAAGAAACCATATTTCAAATATATAACTATAATACCTTTTAAAAACAAAAAAACATTAAAACAAAATTAATTTTTTTTGATGAAAAGTAATTATATTTGGATGTCATATTCATATCATAATTACAAAGGGAAAAAATATGGTCAACTTCAATCTCTATAGTACCCAATATAGTAGTGTTTTTAGCTTATCCAACCATCATTGGTTTTTCACAGAACCAACAAACATTAGTTAATAACTTAACCAACCATCGTTGGATTATCATGAAGCCACCTATAATTGGTTTATAATGGAACCACCAATAATAATGAAAAAATCACATAAACTAAATCATGAACCTAATCATGAAAACATTCATTGTAAAAATAACCAAAATGAAAATATCTATTTTATTTCTAAACCACATATTTTTAGAAATAAATCGCAGATAAAAATGAAAAATAATTAATTGAAAATAAAAAAATTAAATTTAAATAGATTCATCAAATTATTAAAAATTCTAAATGGTGGGAATATAATCCTACGACATAAATATTAAATAAGATTCCATTTTGTCTTTGATAAAAAATTAATGAGGAACTTTAATAGTGAATTTTTAAAAAGGAATTCCCTTACATTGAGTTCAATTCATAACGTATATCCTTTATAGTCATGAATAATAAAAATATTATAATTTTATAAATTAGTATGAACATTTATAGAGGTTATTATTCCCATTATAGAACAGATTAAAATTATATATACAATTAATTAATCATTTATGATCACATGATATGTTTTGAGAGATTCAGTTATTATGTCCAAAATGTCTTTGGTCAGTTTACTATGGTCAAAGATGTCACCATTACATAATTTAAAGAATAATAATGCTAAAGTTATTATAATTTTTATTCACCAATTACACTTTAAATTTTTACTATTACATAGGGTTATGAAAAATGAAATATGTTACAATTAGGAAGACAGTACGCCGTATGAACACATGAGTAAATTTTCAATTTTCACCAATTATTATTGAATGATGGTTATTATAATGTTATGTATAAATATATATCAAAATATAATATATATAATATTAATTATTTTGATATACTTATATATATCATTCTTGTGATGTTGTGATGAAAAATGAATCACATCACTTTATAGAGGTTGTAGCCCACAAGTTCGTACTACTGTCGTTATCATATTTATGTTCATAGAAGGGTAATAAATTAAGTTAAATATAATCTTCAAATAATGAATATTATGTTACTAATATAATATAAAAATATTAAATCCAAAACTATAACTAGTCCTGAGAGACGGTTAAGGAAAATATATTACATCGGTCCGTGAGGTGCTAGACCTCCGAACACACAGATGATGAATTATTTTCCAATTTGAGGGAAGGGGAGATGGTTATAGGAAATTAAAAAAATCATTATTACATAATATTATATATAAATTTTTTTTTAGTATTTTATAATGTTTTTATATTATTTTATGGAGGTGGAAGAAGAAGCAAAACTAAAACTGGTAGTTGAAAATTATACCTTTTATTTGGAAAACATCATATGCATGATGACTCAATACCTTCATGTTTTCTATTATTATAAAAACAAAAACAATATAATTTGGTTATTTATTGTAGGAAGATATTTTATAGGTTTAGGTTAACCAAAATAGTTTTTATGTGTGGGGAAATCAGAAAGAATAGGTGCCCTTTTATAAGAGAGAAGAGGGGTACTCTGGATTGTTCTCAAAATATTAATTTAATATAAAATAGTTTTAAATTTAAATTCTATCCCAAGTGAATTAATTAAAATAAAATATTATTATTGTTAAAAAACATAAAAATATTGAAATTAGAGAAGTTTTGAATATGTTACTATCATTATCTTTTGGTTTTGACCCTTATTTAACCACATTAAATATTATTGTGAAAACATAGTGTTTTACTAATTTGAAGGATAATATTTTTAAAATAAAATATAAAAAACCCATAAATGCCTCATGAATATTATTTTAAACTAATTATAATAATTTGGATGAATATACTATTTTTGGGAATGTTATATCATTTAATAAAACTCTATTTACTCTAAAATATCCATATTGTAAATTTTAAGAACTATTAATTACATGGACATTAATTATATCAATATAACACATATAATTAAATTAAATAATTTCATTTCATAATAAAAATAACAATGTAATATATGATTTTTTATCCAAATATTTATCTCATACTATAATTATTTTAATATTTTTAATTTGATTCATTTGACTTTTCCATTATTTAAATAATTATCGAATCAATGTTGTGAAAGATTTTAAGGTAATTATTTATTCATTAACAATTAAAAATAAAAAACAATAAATATTATAATTCTAACAGATTTAATAATTCTATTTACATTTAAGCATATCCTCTGTATAACTCCCTATTAAATATGTTATATTTATAAAAAAAATCTGTGCATGGCATCTTTGATTTTTATTTAAATAAAGTAGTACAAATTTGATAATAACATATAAATGTCTCAAAAATGACATATATTATATAAATAAATGATTATATATGATAATGAGTCATTAAATAAAATTAAGTAATGTTTATGGGTCATATTATAGTCCAAAATATTATAATTTTACCCATAATTAAATGATTTACCCATTACCTCGGTAATAAAAATTATTATGATTACTAATCGTATAGGCCAAAAATAAATTTTCCTATTTTATAAATTTTTTCCAATCGATTAGAAATATGAAATATTTTTTCTGGAAATTTACAATATAGTAGTTGTTTAATTTAATTTAAAATTTAACAAGAATAATGAAATGAAAATAAGTTTTTATCAGAAAAATAAAATTTTAATATATAAAATGTTTTTTATACATACATAAATTATAAAATAAATATGAAATAAGATAATTGAATTCGTTTATATCATATTTTTCTAATGAAAATTTAAAACTATTAATAAAAATAATTTTAACTTAACAATACATTCAAATAAAATACATTTTTCAATAAAAAGCACCATTTTTTCAATATTCCTCGAGAAATAAATATTTTCAAAAAACTATCAATACTTAATTTAATGATATTTTTGATATATTTATTTATACAATTAATGTAATTATATCAAAAAAAGTTCTATAACTTTTACAAATTATAATATTTCGTTATAAAAATAATGAATAACATATTTGTGAAGAAAACATATATTTTAAAGAATAAAATTACTTTACTAAAAAATGTTTAATAATCAACATATAACATTTTATTACATTCATACTGATTTGAACGATTATATTTATTTCACAATTTCATTATTAATATTCATACATTACAAATTAGTGGCTTTGTTATAATATTCACATTTATATAATAAAAAGTTGTTTTTTATTTAAGCACGATGTGGTGTATCTAGTATGCAGTCCCGCATAATTTTGAATTTTAAAATATTTGGGAGTAACAAAAATATTTAAAGAGGAAACATAGTTTATTATTATTCTAAAAATGCATATATACTCTCATGGATCATGTTTATTGAATCACCCTTTTTATTTATGTTATATTATATGTCAACCATTAATCCACAATGTATTACCTAAACAATATTTACTACAATTCTTATATAAAAAATGAATATGAACATATACTAATCTTTTTCTAACTTATGATTTTTTATTGTTATTAGTTATATTAAAATGTTGCATTGAATAACACCAATTTCTTATTTTTTTGTTTCATTTTCTTAATATTAAAAATAATATATATGATATGTCATAAAGGATATCAATTGATAATAATTTATAGTGGTTAATGAATGATTATATTGGATCCTATTCATTATCTCTTATAGGAAATAAAAATATCCTTTCTGGGAAATTTCATGGGTTTTTTATATAATGTTTTATAATAAGTCACTAAAACACTAAACCAAAATAGTATTACCGATATGTTTTAAGGAAATATTTTATTTATCTCCAGTAATTACCATATTATTTGTTTTGGGTAAATATAATTACATTGATATTTGTGGAGAAGAATTTATTTCTAAAACATTTGGGGAAGATGCCCAAATTAATTAAGTACAACATGAGAGTCAAATCATGATATCACAAAATGGATTCACTAAGGATGTACATTCAGTAAGTGAGCATCCACCAATGCAAAGATACAATGAAGGTGGTAGAATCCATGAATTTATCATTGTACACACATTTCCATTTAATAATCAATTTTAAATTACATGGTATGAGTACGATATAAATATCTTTGAAAATATTTTATGATGTATGATCTATATTAGAAATATAGAATTCCTCGCCCATGTAGGACGAAGGAATATACAATATCTTATTAAGGATAAATTAAATAACTAGCATGATGAAGTCATAACCCTTTCTAGCAAAATAAGGAACATTAAGTAGAAAACCATAAGGGTTATAGTAATATGTACTTGAAATAGTGTTCCTAGTTATCTGAAAAACCAAAAAGGATGGATTTGTTATAATACTAATGAATAATATGCAGTACCAATGTTTACTGTAGAACGAATCTTCATCATTTACTATAAAATTGAAGAGAAATTGAATTTTTATTTTATTGAAGGAGACTCTACATTGAAATTTTCAATCTCAAATTTTATTGAAAAACAATTTTTAAGGATCAACCTTCCATGCTATTTTATAAGTCATATTGTTAGTTATAGGACTATGGTTTTATAGATATATATGAAAATCATTTGATTTTTTTTTGAAAATTTGGAATACACAATACTAACACCAACAACCATATAGGATTTTACAGAGTATTTACACACATTTGATGAACTACATTTTAGAACAATGGATGTGGTATATCAAAAATAGATCCATATTTTCTAAATTTTATTCATACCTTTTAAAAATCATATAATACTTTTCTGTAATATACGTTACAACCAAAAATATTCAAACATTGGATAATAATGAGATTGAGTTTCATGGATTTTTTTAATGAAAGACTGGATCCTCATCATTCAATCATATTAATTGAAATCCCAATAAAATTGTGAAAGGAGTTAGACATTATTGTTGATTCAATAGAATTAATGGTTATACTTTTAGTTCATTTTGTTTTTCTATATAATCATAATTAAAATATAATTTACCTTGTTTCAAATATGAAGACAAAACCCTTTCATCAAAGGCCCTATATAAGTTATATTATATATTCTAATGAGAAATGGTAGTCATGTTCAATGCAATGGAGATATTATTAATTTAATAAGAGAATCCCCCTTAATTTTATCATTAGAATCCCATGGAAGGAGGTATAAAAAAACATTATAATGGCTCATAAATTATCCATATATCCCCATATTAGATTTCTTTTTAATATAATTGGATTAAAACAAACTATGATTCCATGGAGGAACACCACTAAAATACAGATATAGAGAACATTAATGTTTGATTAATGTAGTGGTTCATAGAAAAATATCCAAATCCACTAGTATAATGGGTATGATCTAAGTGTTTTCTAGATGTATTCAGTTTAAATTAAAGAAACATTTTTTGGGGTTTTACCCATGATTCTTATCCCCTTACTCTGCATTTATTTTACTGTCAGTTCTGTGTTTTACTACTAAATAAAATATTCAATTTTTAATGTTTTTTATATATAATTAGTAGAAATGAACAGAAATAGAGATATGGTGAGAATTACAAGTCATAAAACTCTAGTGTCACATTCTAAAAATGCTTCCCAAAATGAAGGAAAATCAACTAAAAATTTGATTCCTTCCATGCTCAACATTCATGCGGAATAATTTTTTATTTATCTTCAAATAAAAATAATAATTTTTTTTTATTATTATTTATAATTATCAAAATATGTTTGTGGGTGTGTTAATTTATGTTTTTTATTATTATTATATTCTTTTTTGTTTTTTTTAAATTTTATGGTGCCTCATTTTCCAAAAAATATATAAAAACAAAATATAATATGTTTTTTATAATGAAATTTTTTGATGGTTTAGATTATTTACACATTTGTATTATTGAATTGAAAAATAAATTTACATTTAACCTCCATATTAGTTGTTGTAAGTATGATCAAATTAATAAAGATTTAAGGAAAAAATTATGTGTTATTAAATTTTTCCATTTCATTCTTTATATATATTGTCTTAGAATATAGAAAATGAGTTTGAGTACAAGGGTCTTCATGGATTTTTTTTATAAAATTAGGCTAGCCAAATTTTTTACTTAATTTATTGTCACATTTCCTTCATGTAGTAGATCAACATAGGGAGATAACTAATATTAAATTCATTTTACTAAATTTATGATAGATGAATTTGGTTAAATGGGATCTTGATATGATTCATTGAGACATTAGTCACCAGATTTTTTATTATGAAGTTAAATTTAAAATATATAAATTTTTAAAAAAAATCATTCCTTTTAAAAATTTAATAAAACTATTATATTGATTTTTTTTGAATGGAATATCAAACCCAATATATGAAGCTATAAATTGACTTATAACAATTTATTTCTGTTGTATTAATGATGAAAAAATTTAAAATAATTCTTATATAACATAAGAAAGATGGATAAATGGAAGATTAATTTTCTAAAAATTAATTGAACAAAAATTTCTCAATATTACACTTGGAGATCGATCTTCATATTAAATTAATATTAGATTAATCTATAGAAATCATATTCAAAGAATGATGAAAATTTTAATTCCCCGAACCCAATTACCCAGAGTCGGTGAATTATTACATAATATTGACATGATACAAGGAATCATGTCCCGAAAGACCGATCAGTTTAATAGCCTTGGAAGAACTAGAAACATACATAAGTATTACACATATCATGAAATAAAAAAACATTTTTTCCCCTATGAAAACTCTTATATCCCATAGCCTATTCCTATAGGTTAATCGTAATATACTTTTCGCGTCCTTGGAAAAATAAAGCATAAGAAAGGGATGAGATCAGATGCTCAGTAAGGATAACTATATAGGGGAAAATATCATAAATAAGAATAAATATTTAAGGCAATGTATAAGAAAAAAACACAAGACTTTTAAACCTAAACTTCAGCATAATATGGGAAAGATAAATCAAATAATTCCATTTACTTATTCACATTAATATTCTACTACTCGAATAATCACATTTAATATCAATAGCTAATTTCATAATGATATAATGAATAATGTCGGACATCATGACTACATTTTCAATTCCTCATACCAAGACTTCAAATAAGATTTTGTAATGGCCTTGTGCAAAGATGCTAGTTAGTCTCTTGAGACCTACCGATTCATCGAGGAGATATAGAGGGATCCACTCATCACTTACTAAGTCCAATTCATTATTCATATGAAAAGGTTGAATCATATCAAAAAAATCACATTAAAACTAGAATATGAAATGTTAATACGTTAAACATAAACCATTAATGGTATAAAAATAACACATCCATAGTCAAACATATCACAAATCCTTCAATGCAATATGGAAGATTGTATAATAGTAAATCAACTTCGAACAAGTGTAAAATCCATCAAAGGTTGTTGACATAGATGAAATCAAACTATTAGAGAGAAATATCTCTTTCTATTTTGAAATAATTTAAATGTCACATAATTATAAAAGAAAAAATTTGTTTTGAAAATATTTTTATAATCTTGTAAGGGATGCTTCAAAGGTGTGGTAACGGCGGAAAATAACTGCAATCTCCATATAAGTTAAAAAAACATTCTTTACATAATTTTGTCGAAAAGGTCGTAAAGGACCTTGTTTGGAAAGCAACAGAAAGATTACATTATAAAAAATTTATTAAAATTCAAAAAAGGGTATAAATGACTTTAACCCATAGTCTATGAAATAGTAAAAATGTTTTGAAATACATTTTTATGAAACACGAATGTGGATGATAAAGAGGTCTCTTTAGATACTTACGTATAAAAAACATCAGATAATGAATATATTGTAGAATTAACCCTTAACTTTTACTTTTCCTTGATTTAGGGTACATTAACCTCCTTTATAACAGTTAAATAATTTTTATTAAATTATATAAGAACCACATATATAAATAGGACATCATATATGATCTTCTAATATTGCTTTGTTAATAATATTGCAGTAGTATCCTTCAAATATTTCTTTGAAAAAAATATTTCAACAGTATCATTAACATGTTATATTTATTATTTACTTCAATTATACCCATTATTATATCCATCAAAATAATGAAGTGTTGAATAAAAAACTGCACCACGACGTGGAGACGGTAAGACTTACGTACGCACGTATGGTGACATTTTCATTCATAGGATGGATAGAAAAATGAATATGTTTATACCATATATATAATAACATCATAGAAAGTATAAGGTACTAGAGTTATTATTTTGGTATAGAAAAAAAAAAGAAAGAGGAAGTGGAATTAGAAAAGAACATTGAAAGAGGTGATGAAATTATTACCACTTCTTCGGGTACATCCATTTGATTTTATCAAAACGGATCCTTAGTATGGATTCTGATAAAAGTAAGGCCTATAGGATGATTTTATGGTAGTTTGGAGGATATTTGAGTGGGGTTTGTTCAAGTCAAATGGCTTTGGAGGTTTGATTTTGAGAGAAGGGGAAGTTACCTTTTTATAAGAGTGGCGAGGGTCACTTTAGGGATGGCTGGAAATATTATTGTATTATACAAACATTATATGTTTATAATGGCTCCAAAAGGATTTATTGTGAGGATAAGGTGGGGATGGGAAGAAAAACGCTTATCAAATAGGTTTTAGATAGGTTCAGGTCACCATAACAACCTTATATTTTAGATTTATCTCTTCGATAAATAGTTTAACTTTTAACAAGTATTCTTGTACTATTATAATAAATGGTTAATAAACATACTATAAAAATCCAAGTGAACCCCAAGTTGTTAATTATTGATATATATTACCTTATCTAAGTCCTTTGGTGGAACCTTATATTTTTAGGAATATTATATCAATTAATAATATAATATATTTTTTAAAAACACATTTATGTTAATTTTGACACTATTTAGTATTTAGTTTTTTTGAATGAAATAAAAACTTTATCACTATGAAAAAATATTTAATCCAGCCTAACATATCATATTATACTATATAATTCATGTAATACATCAAAATTCTCAATTTACTATTTTTTTAATTTTTGTAATATCAATTATTTTAATATTTCAATAATAGGGTAATTACTGCATCATCATTGTGTCATAAATAAATATAATTATATAATGTCTAAAAATTATAAATAAAATACCATTATTTAGGAAATATTTTTAGATTTCTAATGAATATTTGTAATAGAAATTATCATTTGCATGACCCTATATTAAAAATGGTTTATTTATTAAACATTGAATTTAGCACTTTTAACTCTTTTTTAAATAAAATAATAATAAATGTACTAATCTAACACACATAGACCAAAAGGATCATATTTTATTTATAAGGTTTATTTTGGTATAAATACACTAATCCAATAGAATTAGGAGCACATGAGCCTCATCCCAGTTGCTGAGGTATCTTTATGTGCATCCATGAGACCAAGATTCAAAACTAGGTAGAGGCATATTTTCGGTACTATAGCAGCAATGTAGAAGGTGCTGTAGCAGACACCATAGTAATACTATAGCAGAACTGTAAACTATGCAGGTACTGTAGCAGAACTTTACACTATACAGGTACTGTAGAAGAACTGTACACTGTGCAGGTACTATAATAGAACTGTACACTGTGCAGGTACTGTAGCAGGCCTGTACAATGTGCGGGGAATATAGAAGGCATTGTAGAAGATACTATAGCAGATATTGTTTAGCACTGTTGCAGTTGGAACTATTCACCTTGGGCCATCGGTTTGGGCTTAGAGTCCTTAAGGCTTTCGGGCCACCTAGACCTTCAGGTCAGTAGGGATTTCGTGCCACATTTAAGGCCTTCGGGCTACCTCAAGGCCTTCGGGCCACATGTAGTTGCCCCAGACAGACTCTACAAAAAGGAGTTTCCCGTGAAGAGGATTCAGAGTAGGTTCACTCACCAGAGCAGATCCAAATAGATTTTTGAGAATTAGAGGGTATGGCTATGCCATCAGGACCATCCTGTGCTTGCATGGGAAGCATAGCCAGACGACCATGCGAAGGTGGAGAGATACTATCATGATGTAGATGTTGGGAGGGGTAGTTCCTTGTAGATAGTCTGGTTGAATTCCCTAAGACCCCTATGTCATGTAATCTCCTAAGCCTAAGATCCATGTAATCTTTGAGCCTACGAGCCTTGTAAGGGTTCCCCCGCATCCCTTGAAAAGGGACATGTCAAAAATCAATAAAAATGAAGGCCTTCGGGCCATTCGGGTTAAATAGAATTTGGACATGTGTTAGGGCAATTATAATATCTTTTTACCTTTAATTACCCTATTTACTTTTAATCATGGTTAATAAAATTCAAATGATACTATTAAACAATAGTATTATCATTTTATTGAACCACATTTTACTTACTGATGTGAACTGTGTTTCTCAGAATTTTGAATTTCAATTCACAGAAGCGGTAAAATTTGGTTTCATGCAAATTTTCAAATGTTCCTAGAAGGTGGGTAAAAGACATTAAAAATTCAATAAAATTATATATATAATCATATAATAAAATGACTCCAATGAATTAAATTTAACATATATGGGTATTATGTATCGATTTTGACCAAAAATAAATTTAATTAAAATAACAAATTATTTAACTAAAAAGTCAGTTTTAAACAATAACGTAGTGTTTTTCACTATTAATAATAAATTGAATGTTTTCTGAAAAATAAAAAAAATTCACCCTAAGCTAATATTGAAATTATGAATCAAAAACTGAATTCCATTGTGAAAAATAAAATTTATAAAATTTCAAAAAGTGGGTATTACTATTCAAAATTAATAGTTTGATTGGTCATGGTGTTCTAGAACTCAAAGTTGCGTACAACGCAATCTATTTAATTATTCAAAGAGAAACGTACTGTGGAAGATTGGGGTGTTACATTATTCCCTATTTCAAATAATTTCATCCTTGAAATTTCTATAATATTGCTAAATAAAATGATTCAAGTGGTTCTTCATCATAAGTTCCTCAGCTTCCAACGTTTCCTCTTCCATATTATGGTTTCTCCATGTATCTTTTACCAGATGAGTCGCCTAGTTTCTCAACACTTGTTCTCTGATAACATGAATCTAGACTGGCTCCTCACAATAAGACATATTAAGTTCCAATTCTATTTCTTCATAGGTGAGTGTATGCTTTGGGGCATGCATGTATTTTCTCAATAGTGATATGTGGAACACATCATTAACATTGGAGAGACTAAGAGGCATTGCCAAACAGTAAGCTACAACTCAAATTCATTCTAGAATTTAAAAATTTCTGATGTACATTGGACATAATTTACCCTTCTTACTAGATCGTACAACACCATTCCATGGAGTCACCTTCAAGAAAAAATGATCTCCTACTTGAAATTCCAAATATTTCATTCAGTTATCGACATATCTCTTTTTCCTAATTTGACCTACTTTGATGTGAGCTTTGATAATCTTCACCTTTTCCATTGTTTCCTCAATAGGTTCTAGGCCTATGAGTTTTCTTTAACCAACAAAATCACAACAAGTTGGTGTGCGACATATCTTTCCATATAACGCTTCATTTGGTGCAATCAGAATATTTGAATTGAAGCTATTGTTATTAGAAATTTATACTATAGGCAAATATTGATCCCACATACCTTGATTGTCATGTTAAAAACATATATAAATTTCTTCTAAGGTTATAATTGTCCGTTCTGATTGTCTATCATTTTGACTGAGGTAGGCAATGCTCAAAAAAAGTTCAGTATCTATGGACTTTTGAATAATTTTCCATAATCTTGATGTAATATGGGGATCACGATCAGAATCAATCAATAGGTGTACTCCATGAAGTCTTACAACTTCATTAATATATATTATTACTAAACATTCAATTGGTAAATCTTCTCTTATTGAATTAAAATGTTCTAACTTGGTAACACGATCAACAATGAACATTATTGCATCATTCCTTATAGGAGTCCTTAGTAGCCCTATGACAATGTACATCTTAATATCATCCCATTTCCACTCAAGTATGGGAATAAGATGCATAAATACTCCAAGATGTTATCTTCCAGCCTTAATATATTGACCAACCATACATATTGACACATAATTAGTAGTCTCCCTCTTCACGTTGTCCCACCAAAAATGTTCCTTCAAGTCTCAAGACATCTTAGTGCTACCCGGGTGTATAGAGAAATTGGAGCAATGAGCATCACCCATCAATTCCCTTTTTAGATCAGGTATGTCAGGAATACAAAGTATCTTCCCAAATTTCAAAATCCCATTTTCATATACGAATTTGATCAATCTCCCATCGTTCAAAGCTTTAATTTTATTTTGAAACTCCCCATCATCAGTCTAAGAAATTTTTATCCTTTCTAGTAAAGATGTTTTGGAAACCATTTGAAAATGTATTGATGTTTCACCTTCCATGATTATTCACATTTCCATCTTTACTAGATCCATGAACTTAGGATCCCTTTCAACTCTCATCTTGTTCAAAACATCAGGATTGTTTCTGCTCAAAGAATCTTCCACCTTATTTTCCTTCCCCGGGTGGTTGTGTATAGTGCAATCATAATCCTTAAGTAGTTCAATCCATCGTATTTGCCTCATGTTGAGTTCTTTCTATGAGAAAATATACTTCAAACTCTTATGATCCGTATATAACTAACATTTTTCACCATAGAGATAGTTTATCTATATCTTCAAAGAAAATATTATAGCTGCAAACTCCAGATCATGAGTGGGATAGTTTTGTTCATGAATTTGTAACTGTAGTGATGCACAGTAAATAACTCTATCATTCTGCATAAGGATACAATAATGTCCTTTATTTAAAGCATCACTATAAATAACAAACCCATCATTTACCAATATTTGATCCAATATAGAAGCATTTACCAATATATTATTCAATTATTCAAAAAATTATTCAAAATCTTTTGTCCAAACAAATCTAACACCTTTACGCGTGAGTTTGGTTAATGGGTTAGAAAATGGGGAAACATTTAGGACAAAGTGCCGATAATAACCTGGTAAACCAATAAAATTGTGTACCTCATTTATACTCGTCGATGATTCCCAATCATTTATTTCCTTTGACTTTGATGGATCAACAACAATTTCATCTTTAGAGACAATATGGTTAAGAAAAGAAATCTCATGAAGCCAGAATTCAGACCTGATAACTTTCCCATATAATTCATTTATTCTAAGATTATTTAGAATATTGCGCATGTGATTTTCATGATCTTTAATGATTTTGGAGTAAACCACGATATCATCAATAAATACCACTATAATGTCATCAAGATATTCCTTGAAAATTAGTTCATTAGATCCATGAAGACAGAGGGTGCATTAGTCAGTCCAAAAGGCATTACTGTAAACTCATAATACCCATACCAGGTACGAATTAATGTCTTTAGAATGTATTCCTTCTTCACACACAACTGATGTTATCCTGATCAAAGCTCAATATTAGAAAAATATTGATCTCCATGAAGTTGATCGAATAAATCATCAATGTGGGGTAGGGGATACTTGTTCTTTATTGTTATATCATTGAACTCCATGTAGTCAATGGAAAACCTCATAAATCCATCTTTATTCTCAATAAAAAGAACAGGGGCGCCCCATGGAGAAACACTAAGGAGAATAAATCCTTCATTACACAATTACTCTAGTTGTTTCTTTAGTTCCTATAATTATAAAATTTATATTCTATAAGGTGTCTTTGATATGGGCCTTGAACAAGAAATTAAATCAATGGAAAACTCAATTTCTCATTCTGGAGGTTGTCCTGGTAAATCCTCTGGAAACACATCAACATAATCTTACAGAATAGGTACATTAACTATTTGAACATTTATTTCCTCATGCATAGTTATTTCATTCTCTTACTCCATACTAATTGAATTTAGTAGAGCTATTGGGGGTGGATATAGATAAGAATCAGATGGTGAAGTTTCTTCTCTAAAGATAAGGTACTCATTATCATCATCCAAAATTGTAACCTCCTTTTTATACTAATAAATATACACATAATGGTCTGAAATCCAATCCATACCGAGGATTATATCAAATTAAATCAAGGGTATGTCGATGAGATCCACAGATAAAGCACATTTATATGCTCTAATGGGAGATGATTTCTAAAACATTGTTGCAATGATAATTCCCTTAGGATTTTTGACTAAAAAATTCTTTGTTAAATAAAATTAGAAATATCTAATATTCATAGAAAACTAAGAAGATTTGAAACAATTTGATGATCCATAATCAAATAATGCATTGGCTAAATTTGAGGAAACCACCAAATTACCTACCACCACATCATTGGGAGCTTCAACCATAGCAGTAGTGATCGTATAATCATGGACTTGCTCCCTTGGACTTTTCTGAGGTAAGTTTCCTTGGATCATAGGACATTTATTTTAATAATGTCCCATTTTTCTACAATTTTAGCATTCAACATTGAAAACCTCTTTCTTTCCCTTGCAATCACAAGCTTGGTGGTCTTTTCACCACACTAGTAATAGACTCCCATTCCCTTCAGGAAATTTCCAGGGTGTTTCTTCCCAAATTTACTATAGGATGGAAATTCAATTGTTCCCTTATTCCCCTTATTTCCATTTGTAGAGTATTAAGAAGATATCTTCTTCTCGTTCTTTGTTTTAAAGTCATAAGACATAGATAATTCATTTTCCGTCTTGATAGCACATAAGACAATATCTTCGTACGATTAGAAGGATTGTGAGACTAATGCTCGACGGAGAAATGGTTTTAACCCATAAAATAATCAATCAGTCTTACTCATTTGATTATGTATAAAATATATTGTATGCCTTTCTAACCATGTAATGATAGCCTCATACATTGTGACATTCTCATCCTCCTTTTGCCTCAGACTCAGAAATTGTCTCTTCATATCTGCTTGATGGTTATTAGGAAAGTATTTTGTCACGACCCGACCCTACCTGGGCTCGAGCCTCAACTACCCCAAGCCCGACCCCATAGACCAGGGGCTGGCGACCAGTGTTGAAGGCAAAATAAATCGGGGAGGCCTTTTCTTAAGTACCTGTACACACACACGCATCACACTCAATGCAACAGTGCAGATTAAAGGAGAAAAGACAAGTAAAGTAAAAGTGCAACTACTATATATAAACCACAAATGTGAATCGACCTCTAAACAGTACAAAGTACAAGCTGAAGGTAAACTGAAAAGAAAAGGGGAAAAACATGTGCCCAACCAAAAAGTGTCACAACCTGGAAATAGGTAAAACAACAGTAAACGGCTGGGAGATTCCCACACCTAGAACCTAACTACGACCACCATACGCGGTCCAAGCTCCCGAACTCCGAAGCTGCAGTAAAGTCACGACCAACCTGTCCGTCGTCTGCAAGGGCACACCAAGTGCGGGAAAAGGCCAAGAAGAGGTTAGTATAAAAATACTCAATAGAATACCCAGTAGGCTCGAGGGAGAAACAAAGGAGGTACCGAAGGGTGAGCAGTAGATCGAACGAGGAATAGAACATAAGTACAAAAAAGAGTGCAGTATAGAGTACATATCAACCCAAAAAGAGAAAGTTAGAAGACTCGTCCTAACATAAGGAGCTAGGAATGGTGAGAATATGAACTTCTAGTTGAGCTTTCTCTACCTATAGCAGGAGAGTAGACTCATCCAACCATGAGAAGCTAGACGTGGAAAGCATGTGGCATACCTGGAGAATCTTTGGCTCTCCTAGAAGGAGAGTAAACAAACCCAAGAAGTGGGTACCAGAATAAGGTATATGCAAAACCATATGATCTATCAAGAATCCCAACCAAGACCGTAAGGGGATCTCCATCCCGTAGCTCAGCCCAAGAAACGATGAGTCGCCAACAGTCCAGAAGTAAACACCATCGATGCCCAGCATCCCACATGTTTGCCCCGAACCACAAGTCAAGAAGCTTAAACCACCGCACTTCGACACTATCCGCTTTGGGCGGCACTGAATCAGCTGCACGGTTTTAGGTCACGTCATAGGGATGCATCTCGTTGGGGGAAAAACACCCCATACATGAGATTTCTGAGGTAACGTCAAACCACAACTCGTCACTGCCCCGCAGTCGAGAGGTCTCCTCAAAGTCGAATGGCAACCCCATGCCCACACCCGCTGGAGGGTCCCTGGAAGTCAGCGGGTTCCGACTATAGGGAGACCCGGAAAGAGTCGACGGGTGCCACACTACCCAGTCCGATAACAGGGTAAACTACTGGCGGGCGACCCGACTAAAGTCATTGACGGGACCACTGCCCAGCCCACCTAGAGGAAACCCAGCATCGGGGACCACTGCCCAGCCCAGCTGGAGGTAAGCCCAGCATCGGGGACCACTGCCTAGCCCAACTGGAGGTAAGCCTGGCATCGGGGACCACTGCCCAGCCCCGCTGGAGGTAAGCCCGGCATCGGGGACCACTGCACAACCCGGCTGGAGGTAAGCCCGGAACTGCTCTGGCCATCCCTGCTGGATGGTACTGCTCGGTGAACACCGCTGTACTGGCCATCCATGCTGGATGGTACAACTAGCGAGCCCTTCTCGAAACAACCTCAGCCCTAATGGAAACAACCTACACCCTACTAGAAACAACCTCAGACCTACTGGAAATAATCTCAGCCCTATTGGAAACAACCTCCTCGGTAGAGGATCGGTGCCCACGTAAAGTGTTGGTCACACCGAATCCACAAGAACTCTATCAGGGAACACAGAGGAACAGGAGAAACTCCTCGGGCCTCTCAAGGTGATCACGCTCCAATCCTCTGAGTCACTGTCGAAGCGGACTAAGACAACTCATCCCAGAATGTGGGAAAACACCCACACTATACGAGCATACGTAATCGTAAACGGTGTCGTAGTCCGGTGGAAGGGGAACGGTACTAAAACCCCTCACAACTGAAGAAACAGAGGAACCAAACCATCTCTTTTAGCCAAACCAGAACGGAACCAGGGGAAAACTCAACCCTGCAGGTCAAAAACATAGAATAGGACTAGGGGAAAACTCAACACTGCTGGTCAACATACAAGAACAGGACCAGGGGGAAACTTAACCATGCTGGTCAACAAAAAAGAATAGGACTAGGGGAAAACTCAACCCTGCTGGTCAACAGACAATAACAGAGGAACCCTCTACGTCACGAGAGGTCAAAAGTACGTAAAGTAGAACACGACATGCACATGGGGCCCACACGACGTGTGACCCCAAGTCAACCCCGACCGAACGCACAAATGTTCTCACGTACAATGAACCACATGTACCTCCAAGCGTTTCTATATACTCCCAGAGCATACCACGCTCCATCCCAAAGGCTATCGTGCACACGGCACCCAACGTCAATGCGAATGCATAACGTAATAACTCTAACTTACCACCTCAATAGCTAAGGCACATCCAAACACATCTCTTCAGACACCAAACTCACCCTCCCAGGAGTGCACGCGATCACACGCCAAAGGTCCGCTACAAACACAGTAGAAGAACCGCCACCGGGGCACCTTTCATACTTCCACATTTAATAAGATCGCATAAGAGGATCTGCTCGCCTGAAGAGATTACACTGTTGTAATCCTCGTGGAAAAACATGCGAGATCGACTACTTACTCACCTCAAATGGATATCCGACGAAAAAGTCACCAACACTGCCTCACGCGGGAACGACGTGCCGTGATTCCGAGCCTCGGTCCCGCAAACAGTCGGGCGCATCGCTCCATTGCGATCCCCTCTGGAAAACACATCAAAAGGAGTGCTCACTTGAGTGCAATGGATATCCGTAGAAAAAGATGCATTCTGGCACACTGCACATGAGCGGCGCTTCATGGGTCCCGCATCCCGGTCCCAAAACACAACGAACGGATTGCACCATTGCGATCCTCTCGAAAAAGTACACAAGTTAGACTAATCACTTGTCCAAAACGGTCGCCCGATGATAGAGATGGAAAATCACCATCAACGCCCAAACGACCCCAGTGGGGCCCGCACCATCCTGCCGAATTAGAGCTGGTGGATTTCACTATTGCAGTCCCCTCAGAAAAACTTCCAGAATCGACTGCTCGCACGCCCCGAACGGATGTCCGATGAGAAAGTCACTAAACGCTACTCGCAGCTCAAAAGACGAGCCATGGGGCCCACGCCTCAACTCCGGATTCATTTCTTGAAACCACACTTGAAAACTCCCCCTTGGCACCAGGGTCCCAACACTGCTGATGGCGCTCAAAACAGACATCAGACGCGTCTGCACCGTACAAAACAAGATCCCCCGGAAAAATGACAATTCGCTTAAAGAAGCGCCGCGCCTTCATGGCCCATCATTTCAGGAATTAAAAATTCTAAAAACCATCTCAAAATGTCTGCCTCGACGATACGGCTCCATAGCCGTAGACGGCACTCAAAACGAACGCTTGTAACAGAAAATACGGGCGTCCGAAAACTGAGGGAGCAAGGCCCCTTTGGCTGGAGCGGCCTGGGCAGGCCGGTCCGCCCGGTCTGGGCCAGCTCGGTTTGGAGCACCGGCGCAAAGCTCTGCCGCGCGGGCCGGCCATGAACCCACGGTCCACATGGAGACTGGCCTTCGTGGCCGGTCGTCCCACTGTGCGACGAATCGCGAGACGCGGGTCATGTCTCCCCCGCGGGGTCGCGCCGCGACCCCGGTTTTCCTCCCCCGTGTCGTCGCGAACGACAGCCGCCTGAGGACCCCTCCTCCACGCCGAAGGCCGCCGGAGCCCGCTTCCGAAGCCGCCGCTTGGAAGAGGAGCCGCTGCCACCGAAGCCCCTTCCGCCGCCGCTGGAGCTCGCTGGAAAAAGGAGAAACCCGCCGGAAACATTGAAAACCCACAAACTTCGATGAGCCACTGCGGCCTCCTCCGAACTCGGATTTCAATTCTGAAAGAAGCGTCGGAAAGAGACGAGTTCATAATACATGACCGTGGGCTTTGATTGAAAATTTAGCGGCAATTAAATGCTATAATTTATTTTAAAGAATGGTTCGGAAATAAAAACGCAACAAAAACCTCCTACCGCGTTGGGCTTCGCCCGACGCTTCACGGACGGACAGCCGGAGTTGCCGCACCTCACCAGAGCTACCTCACTGGAGTGGAGGAGGAGAGGGAGGGCTGCCACCTACTACTGTCTAGGAGAGGAAGAAGAAGAGGGAGGGGTGAGTTATGTGTTTAAATAGAAAACACTTAACCACCCGCCCATTGGCCTGAACCCAAACTCCCGACTGGGTCGGGATTAAGCCTCCCCTAGGCTAAAAACCATGCTCTGAATGCAATGGAAGTCTTGGAATTTTAATCCGAGGCCCCATTAAAAAGTTATAAAACTGAACGCCCAAAGCCGCCAAATTACGAAAATGCCCCTGGGACCATTTTTCAAAAACGAACCGCGCCCGCGAAGATTACACCCCTACTAGGGTAAACGGCACAATCCGAACTAAATGGTGACCTCAATTTTCCAATCTGAGTCACCATTTAAGAGATACTTGAGTTAAGCCGTTAATGAATAAATTAATTAATTTAATTATCTGTTTAATGTTCTGTAAGTGGGCGAGGGGTCCAAACATCCTGCGCCGACAAGTTTTATGTCGTTCCTAGGGTAAACACCCCATTCCAGACCCATACGTACATTCGGGTCTCTGATCCAGATCACTGTTTCGAAGTTATCCTCTTTATTTGGCGTTCCCAGTGTGAACGCACAAAAAATTTAATTTCGGTTACTCCGGGGCTCAGAATCGCACGCCTTCTGAAGGAGCTACTCTGGAATATCATCACGAATTTTCCAAAGTCTTTTTCAGAAAAAAACTCGGTTCTTAATTAATTCCCTCCTTCAAGATTTTCATCCCCGGAAAGTAAAACCAGGGAACAACTTAGGGTACTAAGCCCACACCCGACTCTTCCGTACCCAGAAGAACTCTTGCACAGTCCCGCATCACCACACACAGACCAAAGGATTTGATCTGTTCATGCGAGGTAGGACCTTTCTGATGTCGTGCACAGGAGCACGCACACATCTCTTCAGGTAATCCACGCGGGAGACGTCGTGCACCCACCCCAAACTTTGGGTTTAGGTTATGGCGGTAGGGAACCTCTCCATCCATTTGCACGATCTCAAATGGCCTGAAGGCTCTCGGGGGTAGCTCACCTCCCCGACCAAACCCATACGTCGTACACCGCGACTGGAATCACCGCCCACACCTGGAACCAGGCTCGGTGATTCCCTCTTTCAGAATATCCATATGGTGGAACACCTAAGGATATCTAGCCATGCAAGATTTTACAGTCAATGTCTCACAACGAATAAACTCTTACATGCGTGGAAAGTGACGGAGTCGACACCATCGACTAAAGAAAAAGGTCCCACGCCTTTTATCATACCAACACAGGGTTACACCGACGCCTCGCGCCACCCTGGTAACCCCTCAAGCAAGGAGAAGGAAGGAAATAATTCCACACACAGAGTCTAACAATTCTACTGCAAGAAGTAGAAGAGTTGTAGAGCGTACCACTTATCACCTCATGCTCTGAAGGATCGTAGACATCCAAAGCTCACGGCTATCTGCGGTCCCAACTGTTAGCTCCCAGAGCCTGATGTGGACCGCCTAGTGGTGATGAGAAGGCCTCGTAAGGTCGTCCCCCACTACCATCTCCTCCTGCTCCTCTGCTAGAACCAACTCTCTGGCCGCTACTCCGATCACGACACTGCCTCTATCATGGTGGTGCACCTGATGCCTGCCCGAAGCTCTCTGCATGCCTGGTTGGGCAGTCCCCTTCCAAGTGACCTCGCCCCTCGCAAGCATATCACCAACTCTCTTCGAGCCGCACATGTGCCCTCCGCTGCCACTGTGGTGTGCGACCACGCCCCTGAGTCCAGTTTTGAGAAAGCCACCTGCATCGAGGTTCTGCTTGCCGACGCCCGCTAGCTGCGGCAGACGTCTTGGCTCCAACGTGCCTACTGCCACCACCAACTCTAGGATGTAACAGGAAGCTCTCTGTCACCCACACCTAATGTAGCACCCCGGCATATGTGGAAATTCAAAAGGGTACTATGACAGCATGAATCTCTCGGTGGAGACCCTGCTCAAACTTCCACGCTCGGATGTTGTCGTCACGGACCAAGTCCAGGTAAAAGCATGCACAGTCTATGAAACTAGCCGCATAGTTGGCCACCATCATCCCTCCCTACGGAAACTGTAGGAGTTCCTGAATCCGAACAGAGCGCAAGCAGGAGGGGAAAAACTCCTCACGGAACAACAACTGAAAGTCACCCCACGAAATCAACGAATCATCAAGAAACTGAGTCACCAGACTCCACCAACGCCAAGCTTCTCCACGAAAAAGGTTGGCGGCCAAAGCCACCATAAGATCAGCTGGCGTCTGCACAAGCCTGAAAAGGAAAACCACTGCCTCGAGCCAAAACTTTACTGCCTGAGGGTTTGTATCACCACTAAACCTCAGCAATATCTGCCGCTGGAACTCTCCGAGCGTGCTCAACCTGCGCTCAAGCTCAGCCTGCCCTGCTGAAGTTGTCTGCTGCTCAACAGGTGGGGGTGCAGCTACCGGCCCACCCGGAGAAAGGGGCTCGCATGATGGGTCCTGGACTGTGGCCTCATAGCTCACAGGGTCTTCGTCACGAACCAAAGCTGGTATCCTGGTTGGCTGTCTTCGCAGAGACATCCTGAATATTATCAAGGAGTACTGCGGTCAGATGAGCATATATGTATATACCGATAACAACGATGGGGAGCTAACTCAAGAAGGATAGTTAAAGACTCAATCCTATGTGATGCACAACCCAAATGTTTCCCTGCAAAAAGTGTCTCAGCATGCGGAGTCGACTAGCGGGTTATCAAGGTCCTGGTGAATGGATACGTCGGTCGTCGCACCATCACTGGACTCCCTAGCCTGAGAGCCTCTCTCGAGACACGTCAACACTGTTGCCCTAAATCCCAACCAATTCCTTTTATTTTAGGGACGTCCGAACATCATCCCAAGGAACAAACCACCTTTGATACCACTTTATCATGATCCGACCTACCCGGGCTCGAGCTGCAACTACCCCAAGCCCGCCTCCATAGGCCAGGGGCTGGAGACCAGTGCTGAAGGAACAATAACTCGGGGAGGCCTTTTCCTAAGTACATGTACACACACATGAAACACACTCAATGCAATAGTGCATAGTAAAGGAGAAAAGATACGTAAAGTAAAAGATCAACTGCAATATATAAACCACAAATGTGTATCGACCTCTAAACAGTACAAAGTACAGGCTGAAGGTAAACTGAAAAAAAGGGAAAAAACACGCGCCCAACCAAAATGTTCCACAGCTCGGCAACAGGTAAAACAATAGTAAACAGCTACGAGAGTCTCACACCTGGAACCCGACTACGACCACCACACGCGGTCCAAGATCCTGAACTCCCAAGCTCCGCTGATGTCACGACCAACCTGTCTGACATCTGCAAGGGAACACTAAGTGCTAGCAAAGGCCAAGCATGGGTTAGTATAAAAATACTCAGTAGGATACCCCGACGGCTCGAGGGAGCAATAAAGGAGGTACCAAAGGGTGAGTAGTAGATCGAATGGGGAATAGAACATAAGTACAACAGAGAGTGCAGTAAAGAGTACAACTCAACCCAACAAAAGAAAGGTAGAAGACTTGTCCTAACACAACGAGCTAGGAACGGTGAGAATATGAACTTATCGTTGAGCTTTCGCTACCTATAGTAGGATAGTAGACTCATCCAACCATGAGAAGCTAGACGCAGAAAGCACGTGGCATACCCCGCGCGTCTTCACCTCTCCTGGAAGGAGAGTAACCAAAACCAAGAAGTGTGTACCAAAACAAGGTATATACAAAACCATATTCTTTGTCAAGAAGCCCTAACAAGACCGTAAGGGGATATCCATCCCGTAGCTCAGCCCAAGAAAAGTGAGTCGCCAACAGTACAGAAGTAAACACCATCGATGCCCAGCATCCCGCACGTCTGCATCTAACTACAAGTCAAGAAGCTTAAACCACCGCACCTCTACACAATTCACTTTTTCCAGCACTGACTTGGCCGCACAGTTTTAGGTCGCATCACAAGGATGCATCTTGGTGGGGGAAAAGCTCCTCCTACTTGAGAGTTCTGAGGGAACGTCAAATCACAACTTTTCACTGCCCCGCAGTCGAGAGGTCTCCTCAAAGTCGACAGGCGACCCCCTGCCCGGCCCCGCTGGACGGTCCCTGGAAGTCAACAGGTTCCCACTATAGGGAGACCCGACAAGAGTCGACAGGTGCCAAACTGCCCAGTCCCGTAACAAAATAAACCACTGGAGGGCAACCTGTCTAATGTCGTCGACAGGACCACTACCCAGCCCAGCTGGAGGAAACCCGGCATCGGGGACCACTACCCATCCCAGCTGGAGGTAATCCCGGTATCGGGGACCACTGCCCAGCCCAACTGGAGGTAAGCCCGGCATCGGGGACCACTGCCCAGCCCCGATGGAGTTAAGCCCGACATCAAGGACCACTGCCTAGCCCAGCTGGAGGTAAGCTCATAACTGCTCTGGCCATCCCTACTGGATGGTACTACTCGGTGAACACCGATGTACTGGCCATCCCTGCTGGATGGTACAACTGGCGAGCCCTGCTCGAGACAACCTCATCCCTGCTGGAAACAACCTCAGCCCTACTGAAAACAACCTCAGCCCCGCTGGAAACAACCTCATCCCTGCTGGGAACAACCTCATGGGTAGAGGATTGGTGCCCGCATAAAGTGTTGGTCACACAGAATCCACAAGAACTCTACCAGGGAACACGAAGGAACAGAAGAAACTCCCCGGGCCTCCCAAGGTGATCACGCTCCAATCCGATGAGTCACTGTCGAAGTGGACTGAGACAACTCATCCCAGAAAGTGGGAAAACACCCACTCTGTATGAGCACACATAATCGTAAATGGTGCTGCAGTCCGGTGGAAGGGGCATGATACTGAAACCCCTCACAGCTGAAGAAACAGAGAAACCAAACCATCTCTGTCGGCCAAACGAGAACGGAACCATGGGAAAACTCAACCCTGTCGGTCAACAAACAAGAACAGGACTAGGGGAAAACTCAACCCTACTGGTCAACAAACAAGAACAGGACCAGGGGAAAACTCAACCCATCTGGTCAACAAACAAGAACAGGACCCGTGGAAAACTCAACCCTGCGGGTCAAAAAACAAGAACAGAGGAACCCTCTACATCGCGAGAGGTCAAAAGTACGTAAAGTAGAACAAATCATGCACATGGGGCCCACACGACGTGTGGACCCACGTCAACCCCGACCGAACACACAAACGTTCACAGGTACGGAAAACCACATGTACCTCCAAGCGTTTCCATATACTCCCAGAGCATACCACGCTCCAGCCCAAAGGCTATCGTGCACATGACACCCAACGTCAACGCGAAGGCGTAACATAACAACTCCAACCTGCCACCTCAATGGCTGAGGCACAACCAACCACATCTATTTATACACCAACCTCACTCTCCCAGGAGTGCACGCGATCACATGCCAAATGTTTACAACAAACACGGTAGAAGAACCACCACCGGGCCACCTTTCATACTTCCACATTTAATAAGATCGCGTAAGAGGCTCCGCTCACCTAAACAGATTACACCATTGTAATCCTCATGGAAAAACATGCGAGATCGACTACTTACTCACCTCTAACTGATATCCGAAAAAATATTCACTAACACCGTCTCATGCTCGAACGACGTCCCATGATTCCGAGCCTCGGTCGCGAAAATAGTTAGGTGCATCGCACCAATGTGATCCCCTCGGAAAAACACGTCAAAAGGACTACTCACTTGAGTGAAACGGATATCCAGAGAAAAAGATGCATTCTGGCGCACTGCACACGAGCGGCGCTTCGTGGGTCCCGCATCCCAGTCCCAAAACACAACAAACGGATTGCACCGTTGCGATCCTCTCGAAAAAGTACAGAAGTTTGACTAATCACTTTTCCAAAACGGTCGCCCGGTGATAGAGATGGAAAATCAACGTCAACGCCCAAACGGACCCTGTGGGGCCCGCACCATCATGCCGAATTAGAGCTGGCAGAATGCACTATTGCAATCCCCTCGGAAAAAAAATCCAGAATCGACTACTCGCATGCCCCGAACGGACGCCTGATGAGAAAGTCGCTAAACGCTGCTCACAGCTCAAAAGACTGGTCGTGGGGCCCACACCTCAACTCCGGTTTCATCGCCCGAAACCACACTGGAAAACTCCTCCTTGGTACCATGGTCCCAACGCCCCTGACGGCGCTCAAAATGGATGTCAGACGCGTCCGCGCCGTCCAAAACAAGATCCCCCGGAAAAACGACAATTCGCTTAAAGACGCGTCGCGCCTTCGAGGCCCCTCGTTTCGGGAATTAAAAATTCCTGAAACCATCTCAAAATGACTGCCTCAACGATACAACTCCACAACTGTAGACGGCACTCAAAATGGATGCTCGTAGTGGAAAATACAGGGGTCCGAAAACTTAGGGGGTAAGGCCCCTTGGGCTGGACCGGCCTGGGCAGACCGGTCCGCCCGGTCTGGGCCGGCCGTGAACCCATGGTCCAAGTGGTGACTGGCATTCGTGGCCGGTCGTCCCGCTACGCGACCACCCGCGAGACGCGGGACGTGTCTCCCCCGCGGGGTCGCGCCGCGACCCCGGTTCTCCTCCCCCGTACCGTCGCGCACGACCGCCACCTGAGGACCTCGCCGCCACGCCGAAGCCCGCCCGATCCCGCTGCTGAAGCCGCCACCTGGAAGAGGAGCCGCCGCCGCCGCTGGAGGTCTCCGAAAAAAGGAGAAACCCGCCGAAAACAATGAAAACATGCAAACTTCGACGAGCCACTTCGGCCTTCTCCGAACTCGGATTTCAATTCAGAAAGTAGCATCGGAAAGAGAAGAATTAATACTACACGACCGTGGGATTTTATTTCAAATTCGACATCAATTTGATGCTGTAATTGAATTGAAAGAAAGGTTCGGAAATAAAAATGCAACAAAAACCTCCTACCTCATTGGGCTTTGCCCGACGCTTCACGGACGAACCACCGGAGTTGCCGCGCCTCGTCGGAGCTGCCTCGCCGGAGTGGAGGAGGAGAGGGAGGGCTGCTGCCAGCTACTTTCCAGGCGATGAAGAAGAAGAGGGAGGGGGTGAGTAAAGTGTTTAAATAGAAAACACTTAACCACCCGCCCGTCGACCCAAACCCAAACTCCCGACAGGGTCTGGATTAAGCCACCCCTAGGCTAAAAACCACGCTCTGAACACAACGGCGGTCTCAGAATTTTAATCCAAGGCCCTGTTCAAAAGTTATAAAACTGAACGCCCAAAGCTGCCAAATTACGAAAACACCCCTGGGGCCTTTCTTTCACAAACGGCCCGCACCCGCAAAGATTACACCCCTCCTAGGGTAAAAGGCATGATCCGAACTCAACGATGCCATCTTTTTTCGATCTGAGCCACCGTTTAAGATATACATGAGTTAAGCCGTGAAACGAATAAATTAATTAATTTAATTATCCGTTTGACATTCCGTAAGTGGGCGAGGGGTCCAAACGTCCTGCGCCAACAAGTTTTATGTCGTTCCTAGGGTAAACACCCCATTCCGGAACAATCCTTACACTCAGATCTCTGATCCGGATCACCATTTAAGAGTTATCCCATTTATTTTGCGTTCCCAGTGTGAACGCACTGAAAATTTAATTACGGCCACTCCGGGGCTCCAAATCGCACGCCGTCTGAAGGCGCTTCTCTAGAATATCATCAATAATTTTCCAAAGTCTTTCGCAGCAAAAACTGGGTTCTTACATATTTATCTAAGAAAAGCTATTTAAAATCCCTCCCCTCTATATTTTATACTTCTTTAACCTCCTTTTTTTAATTAATTACCACCATTGATCTGCATCTCCCATGAGTCAATAAACTTCCATGAAAACGCTTTCCCTTTCACTACTCCCCAAAGCATGGAATATTTTTTCTAAGGAACTTATCTATTGCGCAGCTAAAACTGGTTTTTTAGTCCCATTGAATGTTGGCAGTTGTTTCCTCATGAAGCAGTCTAACATTGATCCTCTATGTTGGGGATCATGGGGCTCAATATGGGTAAGGTTTTAATTCATAACCACAATGGGTTGTCCCAGTATGGTTATAAGTTTTTCAGCACCAGTTGCATCACCAGCTCCACTATAATTATCTTGAGTATGAGGGAAATCTCTACATGGAATACATGCATTTATAGGGTTTCCATTACTTCTACTAGGCGCCATTTCTAAACAAAGGAATACACTAGATTAGTTTATGAATCACATTACATAATTGCAAACTATTATAATACCTGACATAAATTGAACAGTTTATTCTTATAATCCATAATCATAATAAAATGATTTCATTTATGAGGTATTTACTCATAAATCCTTCATAATGATTTATAATGAAAATTTGAATTATCCTAAGCATATCCCCTGGGAGTGTCGTAATGAATAGTGCAGCATGGCCCGTTGCCATATACCAGGATATCCCAGGTCAAGCCCAAAACTCATTGTCCGAGTTTTCACTCCTAGGTACATCTATGCCAGCACTGCCTCTACATTCTAGTATCCAAATAGGGATGTAATTCTTGGAAAATTCAGAAAATCTCATCATTACCAAAATTCTAGGAAGTTATTCTATACTAATCTTCAACGACTATCTTAGGGTAATGTTCTCTAATCAGAATTTTTCTAAATCTAGTTTCCAAGGTTTGTAAAAAACTTACTCTGATACCAACTATAACGCCATATACATAGTTACCCAGAGTCGGTCCATTGTTAAATAAAATTGTCATGGTACAAGGAATCATTTCCCAAAAGACCTATCAATTTAGTATCCTTGGACGTACTAGATACATACAGCAGTTTTACATTACATAATGAAATAAAAAAACAACATTGTTTCCCCTTTCAACACTCTTATATCCCTTAGCCTATTCCAAAAGTTTAATCATAATATATTTCTTCACATCCTGGGAAAATTAAAAGATAATAAAGGGGTGATCTCAGATTACCTGTAAGGATAACAATATAGCAAAAACTATCATAAATAAGCACAAACATTTAAATAAATGTATAAGACTAAAACACAAGCCTTTTAAAATTAATCTTCAGCATAATATGGAAAATATAAATCAAATAATTCCATTTACTTATTCAAATTGATATTTTACTAGTCGAATAATAACATTTAATATCAATATCCAATTTCATAATGATGGAATGTATAATGTCATAAATCATAACCACATAGTCAAGGCCTCATGCTGTGACTAAAAATAATTTTTTTTAGGGCCTTGTGCCAAGACAATTGTTTGTATCATGAGACCTACCGATGCATCGAGGAGCTAAAGTGGGATCCACCTGTCACTTACTAAGTCCAATTCATTCCACATATAAAAAGGTTGAAGCTTAACATAAAAATTCTTATTAAACCTAGATTATGAAATGTTAAAAATTTGACCATACACAATGAATGGTATAAAAATAACACATCCATAACAAATCAAATCACAAAACCTTCAATACAATATTCATGATTTAATCATAACAAATCAAATTCAAACAATTGTAAAATCTATCAAAGGATGTTTACATAAATGAAATCAAAACAATTTGAGAAAAATATCTCTTTCTATTCGGAAATCATTTAAAAGTAACATAATTATAAAATAAAACATTTATTTTGAAAATATTGTTATAATCTGGTTAGGGAAGCTTCTAAGGTGTTATAACAGAAGAAAATAGCCGCACTCTCTGTAAAAGTTAAAAAACATTCTTTCCTTAATTTTGTCGAAACGGTCGTAAATGACATTGTTTGGAAAACAAAGGAATGATTCATTTATAAAAATTTTATAAAATTTCAATAATGGATATATATGAAAATAACCCATAGTCTAGGAAATAGTAAAAAAAATTAAAATATATTTTTATGAAACACGGATGTGGATGATAAAGAGGTCCCAGTAGATACATACATTTAAATAACCTTAGATAAATCAGATATTGTAGAATTAACCCTTACCTATTACTTTTCCTTGGTCGAGGGTACGTTATCCTCCTGCATAATAGTTAAATATTTTTTATTAAATTATATTAAAACCACATACATAACTATGATATCATAGATGATCTTCATATATTAATTTGTTAATAATATTTCAGTAGTATCACTGTTTTGTGTGTTAACTGATTCCTTTTCCTTTATATGTTTTGTTTTGTAAGTCATGTTTTTTATGGATAGGATGTATTTGATTCATAACAAGAATGATATTAAGTTCAAAAAAATTATTTTTAATCATAAAATGAAAATTATTCTTGAATGATTACGGTGAGAAATGAATCTCATTGTGTTCGTGGAGACGGTAATTCGTACGTACGCACGAGCGACAATATCATTCTATTGTTGGTGAAATCATATGTAATTTGATTTATATCATATATAAAGAATCATTAAAATGTTATATTTATTATTTAATTCAATTATACTCATTATTATACCCATATAAATAATGAATTGTTGAACAAAAAACTACACCACGACGTGGAGACGGTAAGTCGTACGTACGCACGTTTGGTGACATTTTCATTCATATGATGGAAAGAATAATGAATATGGTTGTAACATATTTATAATAACATAATAGTAAGTATAAGGTATTGGAGTTATTATTTTTGTATGGAAACGATAAATAAAGTGTAAGTGGAAGAAGAAATGAACTTTGAAAGAGGTGATTAAATTATCACCTCTTCTTCGGGTGATTCCTTTTAATTTGATCAAAAGGGATCTTTAGGATTGATTCTGATCAAATTAAGGCCTCTAAGATGAATTGAAGGTATTTTGGAGTATATTTTAGCAGGGTTCGGCCATGCCAAATTGCTTTGGAGGTGTGATTTTGAGAGAAGGGGATGATCCCTTTTATAAGAGAGGTGAGGGTCACTTTAGGAAAATATTGAAATATTATATTATTGTACAATCATATTCTGTTTATAATGGATCCAAAAGGATTTATTTCAAGGTAAGGGGGGGTTGGGTCGAAAAACTATAAACAAATAGTTTTTAGATAGGTTTATGTAACCATATTAACCTTATCATTTATATTTAACTCTTAGTTAAATAGTTTAACTTTTACCATTTATTTTTCTATTATTATAATAAATGGTTAATAAACATACATTAAAAATCCAAGAGAACTCCATGTGGTTATGTATTGATATATATAACCTTATATAAGTTCTTTTCCCGATCCTTATATTTTTATTAATATTATATCAATTAATAATATAGTATTTTTTTAAAAATCATTTAGGTCAATTTGGACCCTATTTAGTATTTGGTTTTTGTGAAAGTCATAAAAAGTTTATCAATTCGAAAAAAATTATTTAATAAACCTTAAAATTTCATATTAACCTATAAAATTTGTGTAATACATCAAAAATATCAATTTAAAATTATTTTAATATTTATATTATTAATTATTTTAATCATCCAAAAATAAGGTAATTAATGTATCAACAATGTGTCACAAATAAATTTAATTATATAATCTCTAAAATTTATAAATAAAATACCATTTTTTAAGAATTAAATTTATATTTCTAATTAATAATAATAGTTGAATTTATCTTATGTATTACCCAATATTAAAAATGGTATAGTTATTAAACATTGAGTTTTACACTTTTAACTCCTTTTTAAATAAAATCATAATAAATGTCCTAATATAATCCAAGTGGACCAAAAGGTTCATATTTTTTCTAAGGATTATTTTGGTCGAAATAAACATATAAAATAGAATAAGGTAATGTGTTATGGTAATTATAATATCATTTGTACCTTTAATTACACTATTTACTTTTAACCGTGGTATATAAAATTCAAAAGTTACTATTCACCAAAAAATATTTTCATCATATTGAACCACATTTTAATTTCTGATGTCAACTGTGTCTCTTAAATTTTTGAAATTCAATTCACATAAGTGGCAATATTATGTTTTATGAAAATTTTAAAATGTACATAGTAGGTGGGTAAAAGACATTAAAAGTTCAATAAAATTATATATATATATTCTTATTATAAAATGGCTCCAATGAATTTCATTGAATATTTATAGGTATTATGTATCTAGTTTTACCTTCAATAAATATAAATAAAAAAACTAATTATTTAAATAAGAAGTTGGTTTTAAACAGTAACAAAATGTTTTACACTGTTCATAAAAAATTGAGTTCCTTCAAAAAAAATTAAAAAATTATCCCTTACATAATTTTGATATTCTGAATCCAAAAATGTAGTCCATTTTTAAAAACAGAATTTAAAAAATTTAAAAAATTGGGTATTAATATTCATAACAGCTAGTTTGATTGGTCGTAGTGTGCTGGAACTCGAAGTTGTGTACAACACATCATACTCCATTATTCAAAGAGAAACGTACCGTGGAAGCTTGGGGTGATACATAAATTTTATTAGAATGAACAATAAATTATATCTTATACGTAATTTTTTTTCAAATGTATTTTTTCAATGTATTTTCATGTTAGTTAATTGAATTTCATTATGAAAAATAAATTGAAAACATTACCTATTTTGTTAACAATTGAATAATTTTTTATATCAGATTATGGCTTAAATGTTTTTGATTTGTTCTGGAATTGGATAATCCTGAAATATTTTAATGAAAATCTATTTGTCATGGTTTTAAGATTTTATTATTGATAATTTCCAAGGTGTTAAATAAACAATGTCTATGTATGTGTATAAACAAGAAATGTTTTTACAAATTTTTATCCATATTTCACTATTAAAATCCCCCAAAAACATTATAAAATATGAGAATAAATATAAATTTAATTCATTGGAGTAATTTTATTCAATTAAAACAAATGTGTCTTAGTTGATAATTTTCATGAATATTTTGATAATATTTTATTTGGAATTCTTTATATTCTTATTTAATGAGATTTGGATAAATTAATTTTAGATTTTAATTATTTTGTACCTATATGTGCATGGAAATTACAATTTAAATTCAAAATAAAATACATTAAGTAAGACATGAAATCCTAAAAGTCACACAACCAACATGAATGTATCATGTCCATGCCATAAAATACATTAAGTCCTAATGGTAAACCATTTATTTGATCCAACTGTATCTCTTTAGCAGATTATAATGAACATACCGCATATACAATACCATAATAATTCCATCAATTGACTACATCCTAGGGAAACTACAAGAAAGTAAACTATGTGGTTTCATAATACCACAATCCTCAATGATACAACAAGTCATTAACACTATTGATACTGGCCCTTTCAAATATCTATATCAGACAAAGCCAATGCTTCTCTTCTTAACCACTAATTCGAACCCCCTGTTGGTCAATCCAATTTTCCATTAAAAACACCCAATAATTCCTAATATAGGTATTTTAAAAATTAAAATTGAGGATATTCATAATTTCCAATTATTATTTTTGTTTTTATGTTGTATTTGACCAAAATACTCTATTATTTATCACTGCACGCATTAAAATTTGGACAAGGGATATGTTACCACATAAAATAGAGGTGAGTAAATTCATTTTTTACTAAATATTGATATATTTTTATGGAAAATTTTAGAATACATGTCATAATTTTTCCTTCATGGTGAATGCTAATTGTGGTGATGATTTCCTGCATGGGTTTGTGATGTTGTGTATCTCATCTGTCATGTCTAAATTTGGAAGTTCATGCATGTATTCTCATCTTTAATGGTTTCCCTAGTTTCAGTTATCTATTGATATGGATTATGAGTAATACTATTTCATATAATGTGACATTATCATGCATGGTATCCTATATATTGATAAAATTAAGGTTCTTTCTAAAAGCACATAATTATAGTAGAGGAGTAAAGATGTTGAAATTGTTGCATGCAATATGTATAATCCAGTGAAAAACAATGTTTATATCCTTACAACATTGAAACCCATTTTACAAAGAATTAAATGAACAAATACACTCTCTAGATATCCTATATATATATATATATCAATTTATTCCACCCCTGAAATTTATATTCAATGATGGAGCCTTGTCAGGCATGAATGATGTCCATCGGAAGATAATGATTGATGAGTGAAAAAGGATGGAATGAGTTAATAAATTTATTTCTGTTGGTATTTACATGATAAGGATGATGTTGACTATACCATTAACATTACACTATGTATTATTATTTAGAAGGAAACACACAAGATACATGGTAATATGGATAAAATAATCAAGAAAAAATTAATTGAAATCACAAAGTGACTCTGTCTAATTGAATAGAATTATCCCTCTTACCAAATACCAATCCTCTTTACATCCCAACTCAACATCTATGGAATGAAAACAAATTAGATCCAAAATATGAGGCATAAATTACCTATAAAAGAGATTCATCATGATTCGGTCTTTGATAATAATTCTCCATTAATGACCTCTTCATTCGAGGATAACATGTGGGATTCACCTTTTGAAACATTAATTATTCAACAGAAGTAGTAATATTATAAAAAATAATATTTTTTATTCCCACTAATATCTATTTACAAATAAGTTAGTAAATGAAAAATATTCCCAACCCATCATTATGGGATTCTCATCTTCATAAAAACCCAAAATAAAGTTCTCAATGATAACATGAATTCAACTAATGTCGTGATGTAATGACACACATGACCCTCCATTATTCTCGAAGGCATATATAGCCTGATCATGTGATAATAATTATGAAATTATTCCTAATTTTTGAAATTCTATTTGTGGCATAAACTAATATTTATAAAATGGTATTGGTGGTTATTTTGAAAAAAAAGGTTTCCTTGAAACAATTATTCTTCTATTATTTTTTCAATTCAATTTAAATTAATTTAAATGTTCTATTTAGAGAGGTCTGTTATTATTATCATTTATTTTATTTTATCACTCTATTTCCTAGGGTTATGATATATAAAAATTTATGATATTAGAGGATAGACCTAAGGGTGTGAATTACTATGGGAGGTAAACATATTCCTAATTCCACATTATTATTTATCATGATTTCAATCAAAAATTTGATAATTATTTCACTGTACAAGGACTATGATCTCATTGTTTTTTGGGAAATGGTAGGAATCATGACATGATCGATAAAAAATATAGGATGAGTAGATTTTTGAGAAATATCAATAGTTTTGGGATGTTTATCGGAGGAAACAGTGTTGGAGATTTAATTATGAATTCCAAGATTTTTCAAGAATTTTATATGAATATTCAATATAGTTAGATTATTATCGGAGAGAGGAAGAAACATAAGAGAGGAGTCTAAAGAGCACCGAATAAATTTTTTTCATAATAATTATTTATAAAAAAATCTTGAATTTGAATAAAAATTCTTATATAATCATGAATACAGATTACTATAAGTTTAATCTTTTAAAAAATTTCTCAACGATTGATTAGAGATCAGTTAAAATAACAAAAAATTTCATTTTTAAATCATTTCACCTAAAAAATCAATATTCAATCACATGTTAAGATTAACTGTCACATAATGTTATTTAGAGATTTAAAACAAATTTATTTATTATTTAAAAATAAAGAATAATATAAAACAAAATACTCTATAAATGGGGTTTATTATCAAGTCGAGACCTATTTTCCTCCACATGGAAATAACCCAATTCTAGGAATATTATTATAAATATTATTCTAATCCCCTACATAGATTATTAATATAAACAACAAAACAATTTTTCTAGGATTAATGTTTATTACATAGTTATATGTGGGATCAAATACAACACATTCAATATAGGACACCATCTATAATCATCGTGGGTAAAAAAATAAGAAGTGGTTTGAGAGAATATCAGGTATTATAAGGATTATTTACAAGAGTAAGTTTGTGAAGAGATAGTGAGAAATATAAATCACTACTCAAAACTAATGAGAAAAATAGAAAGAAAATATAAAGTGATATAGAAATTTGTACTACTCATTCTGTAATTCCCTAGATAAACAAGAGTCCTCGAATTTCCCTTATTGATTATATAGAACTTGTTTTCCAAAATTTATTGGAAAGAATAGTTTCATAGTAATTTCATTTCAATATGGATATTCCCTAAAAATAATATCATTAATTAGGGTATGAATGGAACTTGGTCTTATGTGTACATCACTCTTTCTCATTCATATATTTCTTCTCATTACAACCTATCACATGAACCAGAGAGATATTCTGAAATATATATCACTATAGGTAAAACTATTCATTGAAGAATTAAAAATAATTACTTCCCTCAATCAACATACTAAATAAAAAATCAAGTAAACACTAACTTTGACATTAATGAATATTTGATGTCATTTAGGAAAAATCATTAAATTAAACCGCATGAAACTATGTGATTAACTCTATAAATTTTCATTTAAAGCATTATATTTGAATTATAAATACTAGAAATGACAGAAATATGATTTTAGAATGTTTATATGTATCAAAAATCAGTTGTAGCATGAGGCAATGATATCATAGATGGTGGAAGAAATGTTAAAATGATTCCAGAATTCTTGAGGGTAGAGAGAGATAATGGTGGCATGATTGATGGTTGCAAGACAATCACGGTAGCACATAATGATGGTGACAAGACTCTAGAAATGTAACAGAGTTATTGTATCAAGAGTCTGTTGGTAGTAAGATTTTTGGAGGTGGAATAATTTTAACTAACTATGGATTGAGTCTGGAGGTGGTATAGTTAAACTAACTGTATTTCATTTATAATAAAAGAAGCACATTATTACTAATGGTGTCACATTTTTAATAGAATTATAATATTTTAAATAATGTTACCTTATTTCAACACATATCCAATTTTATTACTATTATGATTTACGAAATTAATGTACTATCATAAAACATGAAACTCATTATAAATATAGGAATCCTATTTTATGAGCATTAAAACAATTTGGTTCTACTAATATCCACCTTTTGATGATCAATAATCAGGTAATTTATAAATTATTTATAAAAAACTAGAAGATATATATGAATATGAAGTGTAACATTAAGATTAAATTTTAAAAACACAAATTTGAGATACATCAATTTAAATTTTGAAATATATATACAAATTGACAACTAAATAAATAAATTTAAATAAAACATTTAATTTTTTATGGATAAATGATTTTAGAATAATTTATAACCCATTCAGGATTATAAAAAAGATAATATGATAAAGTGAAACGATAAATAATGAACTCCTGATGAATAGGAGACAATATTATTTAAAAAAAATCATTGGATTAAAAGAAAGAACAAATTAAATGATGTACACCAGAGTCCCTACCAAAAACTAATCCTAATTTGAATCACACTCATCTTGGGAGGGATGATCAATAGATCATTTTTATTTTTTCAAAGACAGGAGGAACATAGGTAGTGGCTACTGATGAATAGGTAGTATAAGTCATCACATGGATTATCACTAGTCTTACTTGTTTGACCACATCAACTAGAGACATACTGAATGACTAATAATGAGGAGGTAGAGGATCATAGGATGGTAAATTAGTGAATTATAACCTATAAATTTCCTTTGGAGAAAAAAAGAGTGTACCCTATAAGTAACATAAATGATACATGTTGTTCAAAATGTCCATACATGTATATCAGACTCTCTATATATAAAAATATAATTCATACTTCTCTACCATGATAAACATATGAAGATAGTTCCTAACCTTGATATTGTATATATATTCCTTGAAATACCTTATAATCGTTGGAATTACAATGTCCTCATTCAAAAATATTAACTTGTAATTCACCTCATGCTTTCTATATACTCTGGAATGATAGAATTTGATAGCAATTATTATGGATTCATTGTAACTTCTAGATTCATTCAGACAATAATATTCTAGTTTATATGGATTTTCACACTATTTTCGAATCATGTAAAGATCCTATTGATGTGATTTTTGGATATATCACATAAAATATTGAATATATTCTCTAATAGTGGATCATATCATCTCACCATCATCTGATGTGGAAGGAGGAGTAGAATATGTAGAAGCAGATGCTAGTAATCTCTCCATCCTCTCAAAAAGATAATCCTAGATAACATCAAAACAGATTCAAACCTCCTAAACTGCAAATCTCATAGCTGATATCCCATTATCCATCATTCTAATTTAAATTTAGAAATATTTAGTGTTTTTAAAATATTCATTCGAATATGAAAAACAACCAAATAAAATTTATTACGTGAATTAGCCTTACTATGATGAGTTAGTAAACATGCCTGGGATCTAATGATACCACGAATATATGAAATAAATATTACTCTGCAATAAACCATGTCAGTACGTCCAAAAATTTTGAAGGATTTGGGGTAACAGTTGGATGAGGAAATGAATCTATATCCTTACTATGAAAAACTGGATCTGGATTCTCAGAACTAGTACCCGGAGATTCTAAAGGAAAAACCCAAATATCTTTAGTGTCATCAATCTACTCTGTAAAAGATCCCATAGGACCTATCCCAACACAATCTGAGATAACTTATCCACCATGTTTCAGTGGAGTATTTTTATTATAATCATTACCATTATCCTAATCTTAGTTCATATATGAAATCCCAATCAATTTTTTACTAGGGGATGAATAACCAATGAATTATTCCTCGTAATCTGATATTTAAGAACCAATATATGAATCTATATGATTTTTATCATATCTCTTGACTTATTTAGACTCTTATTAGTATAGTTAACACTCTACATATCCTTTTAACTTATCCTAATAAAAATATAATAACACATCAACTATAGTAGAAGTCATATAAGTATGTTCTATTGGATCACTTTCCTGACAAACAAAACCTATGGAATCGTCCCCCTCAAGTGTTACTATGGTTTAACATCTAATAGATGTAGAATCACCAACTAGTTGATCAGAAAAATATCTCTCAATGCATATATATCTAGCTGAACAAACATGAGAAGGATGGTTTGAATGATTCTACTCAACGTCATCATATTCTTCGAGATCATAACCACCACTAAATAAATTATCACTATAATTCATATCATAACCATTATCTCCATTATCTTTATTTTCTCTATTCTAATCCTATAATGCCCCTCAACTTCTTTATTAGAAGTTTATGAAATTTTAAATTTTTTAAACTCTATATAATCAATCTCTTAATAATCTATTTCAATCAAAATACTCTGCTTTGAAATGACTGAAATAAGTGCAATATCTAATCCCTATGAAATAGATGATATCATTGGAATATAAAGATCACTATAGTCATCATTAGATGTAGTAACTTCCACTTATTCATTAACATCAACATCTATATATTGGTTATCATCTGACTAAACCAAAATCTCATATTTCTCTATGTCATGATCAATTTGATTCATGGGGCTAGTTTTATGGTCTATAGGATTAAAATACTCAATGAGCATATCCCTATCTTAAATCCCCCTTTTCATAAAAAATTAAATTTAAAATTTATCATTTCTATGTAACACTACCTAAAAAAACCATATCATTTCACATAATATTCCACCTCTATATAAACCAATCCTTTGGCTTCTATCATGGTTGAAATCAACTAAGGGTAAATCATTTAATTCTATCATTCCAATTATATGAAATCCTGCATCATATGAATAATATGTTAACTATATCGATTAATTATATTCTCTATTTTCTAAAGGAAAAAAAGTAAATATCATGATAACCCATAGAATGAAAATAAAATTTAATTTGACATACCATGTTGTTAATGAAATTGAAATGGATTCTCCATTCTCAATCAAATTTAGTATAACATGGCCATATCCTAGAACCATCTCCGGTAATATTTTCATGTGATTTTTCAAACACAAACATTCTAAACCACATTGAATAGATACATGATAGTCATTATAAACTCCATGATGAGGAACATTGATTCTCTTTTCCATTTATTTTTATGAAAATCAATCATATTTCCCATCAACAAAAATCCAACTTTAATCATTATTTTCTATCAAACTAAACACTTATTATTGATATAATTGATTAACCACCCTAAGATAAAAATATTTTTCAATTATAAAGATCCTATACATCCATCCCTTATCCTAGATCACCCCAAGATCAAACAATATACTTCATAAAAACCATTATGTTTCCACTAATTCTTCTACCAAAACAACACGATTCCCAAGCTTGGGGTTACATGGGTCAAAACAGCACGAGTCAATTCCCCATGATACCTATTTTCAAGACATGATCCTTATGGATATAACACTAATGGGTGCTTAAATTGTACCATTTTATGGAAATAAAGCAAGATGAAATTTCGAATATGTTTGAATGTCAAGAGAGAAAAGGATGGGGAAATGGTTCGAAGGGAGTAGGTGGGAGCGGGAGAGTGACTTGACATTATATTTTTTTATAAATTATATCATTTAGGGATTTTAAATTGAAAATATAATAAAATTTAAATAAATAAATTAAATAAAAATTTAAAAAAATAAAATAACTAATGCTATAAGAACTCATTTTCAACCAGTATATTCTCAAAGGTGGCTCTTTCTAAAATTGTATCATCAAAAATATGGATCAATCCCATAGTGGATAACTAATTTTGGACAATGCCAATGGAGGATAATTGAATTGGTGTATCATCAATGGTGGATCATCCCATCGACATATCATTCCAATGGTGGATCACCAATGGTGGTGTGTCCAATGTTGGATTGTCTAAGATAAATGTATTACATAAATTTATCATTAATAATTCATGATTGACATAGTTTAATCTCTAAGAATTAATGAGATTTTTTTGATTACTAGATTTATTATAATCAGTACATAAAATTCCAGAGTTATATCACCATTTTGTAAATGATATCTCTAAAAGTAATATCCTCCATCAATATTCATTTTCATATATTGAGTTATAGGATTCTTGAAAATATTTATCCCACATCTATTGTCAAAATTTATAGGTAAATATGTGAATTAATATCCATTGAATAGTAAAGTGTGTTTCATCGACATATTTTTTTTACATAAAATCCCAACATCTAGGTATTCAAGTTCAGTAATAGACCGTGAAATGTATTGTGTCTTTAAAACACCAATTAGTATAAACTTTCCCAAATTTTGACATGTTATTGATGTCATTTTTCATATAACATGTAACCTCAAAAAAAATCTGAATACCATACTAATTCAAATTATTTCCCTCTAGGATAGAACAATTCATTTTTTTAATATTTGTGATATTTGAAAATTATTTTGAAATCATGTAAATGAGAATATTTAATATTTTCCTAAAAATAGATACACAAAAACACAATAAAAATAATATCTTGGGCAAGAAGTTATTTATAGAATGATTCTATCCATACATCTATAATTGCGTTGATATATGGACTTTCTAGATTCATCAATATCTAACATATAGGTAATCCACATGGGTGTATCACTAAATTTAGTGTTATCTAAACCCAAAAATTTTAGAAGGCCTTTAGTGTAATTTCATTGAATTTAAATAATTCCATATTTATTTTGTAAAATTTGAAAAGAAGGAATGAAATCATGTTATCCCATTAAAGAACATTTCAAATTAATTTTTCATCATCTTTGAAAAATTACTACACAATAAATTTTTATAATATCCAAAATTAATATCAATAATATTAATATTAATTTATAGACCATCATTTGAAATTATTTTAATAAAATGGATAGTTTCCAGTACAACTTTTTTAAAATCATTATAAATTAAAAAAGTTCTTATCCTATCATTCTAATCTCTAAGAGCCTATTTTAAACCATATAATGAATTTTTTATTTGATAATATCATTTGGAAAATAAGTATTTTGAAATGAATGAGTTTTCTCAAAACAAACATCCTCAACAATATAACCCTTATAAAATGTATATTTTACATAAATTTTATATTTTTTAAATCCAAATGTAATGGATAGGTTCATAATATTTTAATTATTTTATATTATCCACCGATGAAAAGCTTTCGTCATTCTCAGTACACACTTCTTAATTGTATCTTATTAAAAACAATATTTATCTATTTTTGACTATAGTGCATGACTCACTAACATTAGATTGAAACAATCACAGAATTACAATGGTTATGGTGTCTTTAGGTCTAATTAATTGGTCACATATATTATTCCTTTAAAATTTATTATATTCTTCATGAGTTTGCATTAGACACAATTCATTATTTTTTGGATAATTGATGTTCATAGGTTCGTTATGTGAAAATAATGAATTATTTTTTACTTGATTTCTATGAGAAGATCTAGTGTGTTTTCCTTTTTCTAGGTCTCCAACAACAACATCTAGAGGATGGAATCTATTAATAAAAAGTCCTCTAGGAATAGAAGTTCTAGTTATCTCATTTCCATTTAAAATACTAGGTTTAAGTTATTCCTCATAACAGGATGATATTTCTTCTTGTTTAATATAATTTTTTAAATGGGACAAAATTGATGTTCATATTTAAAAAAACATCCTCAAAGTATTCAAAATGTGTCTTAGTTTCATAAGGATCTATTTTATTAGAGTTTATATGAACATATTCTTCCATATTATAGTTCATTTTATAAAAAACTCTCTATCATTTACTAGATGTTGAATAACAATGGAAAATATATACATACCCCTTGGATGATTCTTTATAATGATTATCCTATGTATTATAAGTAATGACTTATCATCAAAAAATTATAAATTAACAAACAGTTGTACTTATACAATTCCATTATTCATATTAATTTTTTTTCATGTGAGGTCTAACTAAATCACAATTGATTATAAAAAAAGATTTATTCAGAGACATTGCATAAAAATAAATAGGTAAGTCATACAAATAATGAATTTTATATGTAATTTCTTGTAGTGATCTATTTCATATTTTTATAACACCATTATGATATGGGTTCCTTGGAGAAAAATGTTAATACAATAACCATTTTGTGAGTATAATTATTTAATGTATTTATTTTCAAACTCACTACCATGATCAATTAATAATTACTAAAACCAATGTCCACAAATATATGATACTTATTTAGTAGACATGGTAAAATATGAATAGGCTTCACTCATGTGAGATAGAAATAATACAAAAGTATACCTAGAAAATTTTACTTCATGTTTATTAACCTAATGTATATCATTTAGTCTAGAAACTCCTGAAGGTCCAATAAAGTCCATGAGAACCAACCCTAGGGGTTGAAATGTTTAAAATCAATTCTTTGATTTGAAGGAGATATTTTACTTTTTTCCTTTTTGGTATTGGTTATAGACTTATCATTTTATAATTCATGTTTAGGTAGATCTGTGACTACCTCATTCATAGCAATCATTCTATGAGAATGAATATTATAAGGATCTGTATAGTTACCAATTTTCCTTAAACCGGCTTTGATAAATACAAAAAAATGATTAGAAACTAGTTTCCAATTCAAAATCCAAAATTTATTATGAAAGGATCCTAGAGAGGATATTTTTTTAGAACATAATGAATCTCAATTAAGAGTAAAAACATTATTATTTCATAAATAAGAAAAAAATAAATCATTTTTAGAATCAAAAACATTGAAATTATTATTTCCAAAAAATCACATGAAAGTATTCAACAAATAGATGTGAGATGTTAGAATATTTTACATTAAAACATCAACTAAAATAACATCAAAAATTAAAATAGTGTCAGTATTATAGATTTTAAAAGATAAAACATTACCATTTCAATTTTCATCAAAATTGACTTTTCCACCATCCAATTTTATCAGGTTGATGAAACATGAATAATCATCAATCATATCTATGGAACCACCATTTTCCAGACACAATATATTCCAATATTTTCAAGTTTGATTAAAGCATAACAAAATTCACACCAAAAATAATTTTGGTACCCTAATATTCTTGGCTATATAAATGTTAGTTTTAAATTCTATCAGAACACAGATTTTATTAACATGATTCCGATAATAATACATTAAAATTTTATATGTAAATACTTTTTTGGGTACCGATGAATAAATACTAATATTAGTGATACAAATAGGAATGAATTTAGTTTTACAATTCTTGATTGTCCAGTTGGATACCCTATACATGTAATGTATTTAGGTGTTATCTATTTACCATGTATCCAAGTAAAAGTATTTCTCACACTACTAAATTATTATAGACCATTCATTAATTTAAAATTTGTTAATTTTAATTAATTTTTATCCTTTATTATGTGATAGTTTTTATTTTTTCTCGATAATAAATCGAGACATGAAACCATAAATAAAAACAATATTATTTTATAATGTTTTATAATTATACATTATTTCATTAAATTTATCATCCATCATATTAAAATAATCAAAATTTATTCATTTCACATGTCCCAATTATATTTTTTCATCATTATATTTTAAATTTTTTTTTAACTAAATGAGTATGTAAAAAATTATTAACTAAAATGTGTTTTTTATAAAATTAATGTTACCTCTTCTATGATCTTCATCTTTGGATGTGTCTGGATCATTTGAACTATATTCCAAATCACTTCACATCACATTCATTACATTAATTTACATATAATCATTATTATCATACATAATATTGTATTTTATCTGATGATAGTCAACATTGAGATTACCTTTATTTTTACACTCATAACAAATGATTTCATTTGAAACATCATATTTCACCAACTCCATTAACATGTTTCGTATAATACCATATTTTTCTTTTTTAGTCGGGTTTTATAATGATAATTTTCTCCTTGTAAGATATCTTATATCTTCATGTCAGATGGACCCTCACTTTCTCAATATTAGTAGGTGAATATTCATCACTTGAACTGTTATATTGTGATTTCTCTAATTGTTTTAATGTAGTATTTTTTAGGACAATTATTTTATTATTTTATTTATCCTCTCATTCATGGTTGAAATTTATTTCTTCCCCTCATATTATCATAATTACAATTACTGCTGTGACATGTAACATAATTACATCACATTATTATTTGACTAATAATATTGACTCTAGCCATCTATCCAGTAGATACCTGAACATGATAATCACATGGTAATTATCCCAAATAACATTCCCCAATGACTAAATTATGTTCAAGATATCATTAAACTTGAGAGACATGTCAAAAAATTTATCTTGAATTTTCATTCTAAATGTTTAATATTAAATAGTATTAGTATTTAATCACATTTACATTACATATGATTTTTTTAATAAACTAGGATACATGAATTTATCATCGAAATCATTTTCCAATGAAATTTACTAAAATAAAATGTTACAATACAATAATGGTCAGGACCTGTCCTCTGAGGCTTGTTCTATGAGTACCCCAAGCAGAACTCCGATATTCCAGGGGATGATGATTAGGGCCGAGTAGGCATATCCCACAAATGGGAGTCATTTTTCTTATGAACCTGCACAAATGAACCCAACTCCAAGACACGTTGGCTGGAGAGAGAAAACACTAAGAACGAAAATTCATGCAAACCACTACAACCCAACAACAGAGTATGACATAAAGTAAAGAAGTAAACTACAACTGGGATAGAATACAAGCCCACTAAATGAAAGAGTGCCGCAATGTCTGACATGTAAACACAAGTACTGAAGCTACTATAGGAAGCTTCCAGGAACACCTTGGGTTGTCTGATCTCACAAGGCATTGTCTGGTCTTGGTCCTCATCATGCACTTCTTAGGACTCCACCAAAGCATCGATCAACTTCAAAAGAGATGACACGTGTGGGAAAAGCCTATGCATGGGTGAAAAAAAATACTCAGTAGGACACCCCAAAAACCATAATGGAAAACCACAAGGGAAAACACACAAGGTATAGTTAGTTCTAAATAGTTTTATTCCAATACATATACCAAGAACATCTAGATAATATCTTATCTAGCACTATTAATCATGAGATTTTATCCTCATAACTAGAAATAAGATTCTCATCGTAGGTTGGCAAGGTAACACATAATACTCATAGATCGCACTCCATGACCACAACCATCCATGATGTCACTAATCTAAGAGGAACACTCCATTGTGAACAACTCTACCTTTCTTAATGGTATGTCTGAGAGAAAATTATCCATCAGGAACATCCTAATAGGTCCATCTCATGTGCTCAACATCATAGGTTCAATCATCACCTTCATTATCCCAACACAAGACTAAGGAAACCCAAGTGGAGAGGCCCACCATTATCACAATACACAGATGAGGGAACCCTACTCCAAAACATCTCATTAATCCTTTTTCAAACATATAAGGAGTGACATACACCTCAATTCATCAATGGAGCACTAGATCCTTTATAGTAATCATTCACATCATGTGGATGGGCCCAATCCTCATAACTATGTATGACAGCTGAGGGAGGTCCAAATCCAATGGAGGAACCGCCACCATAACTGCTTTGGAAGGGGGAGTGAAACTCTGTATGTGTGTACCCACACCCTGATCACATAGGGGAGTATGATTCATGAATGAATCGTACCCTAGTCCCATAGGGGAGTATGACTTCATAAGTTTAGGACTTTCACCCAACCAGGTATTTGAGTAGTACTCTGTGACTAGAGGAACCGAACCCTGGAACGATAGGGGAGTACCGAATTTGTTAGTTCATGCATGGGGTACTCGTACCCTGGAACAATAGGGGAGTACTAACTCCAATATTAGAGGCCCCGCACCCTACACAGTAGGAGTGTACTGACTCTATGTACATTAGATACGGAGGACTCGTGATCTAGTCCTTTAGGGGAGTACCAAATCCATAGATAGAGGACCCGCTCACTAGTCCCATAGGGGAGTACCTACTCTTCCTTCATGAACATTATTGAGAACCTATGACCTAGTCCTTCATAGAATTTAGAGCCTCATATGAATCTACACAAAGGAATCATACCCCATCCCGCAACATCGGGAGTCCAGTGATTATGAATCACAAAAATTTATGATCAAGGGTGTCAGTACTTAGATGAACTACTCCTCAAACCATTAGTCCATCTATAAACTTTCACAAAAACTCACCTAGTGTATCTTAAAAGGGTTATACCGTTGTATGGGTTCCAACATCATAGAAGGCTCGTCAAACAGACCCTCCGTTTGAAGGATATAGGAATTTTAACGAAAAGGGAACGGTTGGGCCTGGGTTCAGACCTGAGCCGGTCAGGTCGACCTGGGATCCACCGACCCGACACATATTGAAAGATCTGACCCGAACCACTAGGACCGTCCTGATCCACCATCCCAGCCGACCCCATATGGGAAGAGAAATTCATCACATAGGGCCACCCCATGGCCCGGTTCTCCCGGTCTATCCCACATTGTGTAGTCCGGTCTCTTATAGCACACAGCTCAGCCATGTGCCATGTCACCCGAAAAAATGGGGCGCGTTGCCGCCATATCATGTAGTCTTTCCGATTACATGAAATGGGATTCTCACCCATGTTATGTTGACCGCATGACACCCGATCAGTGCAGCAGAACCACATTGTCGACTCACACTGCTGTATCCCACCCTAGTCATAGCCCCATAACTACCCCCGACTGAGCCACTACCAGTGCTGGTGCACCATTGGGGTCTTCTTCAGGCAACCGAAATCACTCCGATGGTCGCTTCTTCGATCTTAAAGATTTTATAGAATCCTTAGGTCTCCATATTCACTGTTGTGGGATAGAATAATTGGCTTTATCCATCCTGGTGCAATGTCGTTCGATCTGTGATATTTTCCACACTACCTCAATCCATCCACTAATTTCTTCATGATACATTCATCGTGCTACATCGATTCTAGTTCCCCGATATCGGATAGTTACAGTAGGAAATGATCACACAATGATAAATTACTCAGGACATGTCGAGTTGTGGGCCAAATGAATAATGCCTGCGATGAATGATGAATTGGGGTAGATGAGCACAAGGAAAAAATATAGGAATGAACCTCAATCAATTATCGTGTTGATCTCGATCTGTCACCATTAGAATTAAAATCGAATAAACCCAAATAATTCACCAAGATTAATCTCCCATTAAAACCCCACAATGATAAATACCTTCCTGCAGTACACATGTTCTTTGAATCAATACATTTGTTGATAGATTCACATTATTTGTAGAAAATTAGAACGGGAAAAATCAAAAAGGAAACAACTGACGTACCTGAAATGTGGATTGGTTGGCATTAGGTTTAGATCATCGATCCTCAATCCTTGATTGATTAGATCCACTAATATCTTACCATTGTTCTGACGTCGATCTTTCAATCTGTTGGCGTTCGTCAGAGGGTCTCCCTCTCCTTGCCTCAATGGATTCTAAGGTTATGTAGATAACCCTAGAAATTCTTACAAAAGTCAGAAAAAAATTCCTAGATGAGACAATAAAAAATATTTCTATTAAATATTTTTATGATGATTAAATCCAAAAACAACCATTCACCCTTGACCCACTCCGTTCGAGGTCAGGCCCCACCTACGGTAAATTCATTTTTCCAAACTCAACAGTGCCCATTTATTTATGATTTGTGTAGCTGTTTGAATGATAATAATTTTCAATGTAAGACACCTGATCAATTTTAATTAAAAAAGGATCATTATTCAAATATTTATTTCGGGCATACTAGGCCACAAAATCACACACCATATCAGCGTTTGGTCTCTATGTTTTGAAAAAAAAATTTAAATAAAATTCAGGAAAAATACAGGTCATTAAATTCTCCCCAACTTTGGGGTTTTCATCCCCATAAAGAAAAAACCATACACACATGGGAGGTAAAAATGAGCTCCCAACTTGGATCCCATGCCAACGAGCTCATCATGGGTCCCTATGCTCCTTATAAGCATGAACTTGAAGGAACCACTTTTATAAAACACTCTCATGTCTAGATTATTCTTGGAAAATACAATGCAACAATGACATCAACTCATTAGCTGTGATAAATGGGGAAACACCAAGAATAATAGTCCACTTGTTGACATGTGGTCTAGCAGCTCACTCCATGGTAACCTAACACAGATACTGATGAAACTCAACTTTTCACATCCACCTGTGGTCAAACTGTAAAACACCTCCACAAGCATTACAGATTCTAGGTTGACTCTGAATGCACAAGGGTATTTAAGATCAAAATAGGCCTGCCCAAGAGAGAGCACTAGGTCATATGAGGACCTCAATCTACAAAATCTAGCTTCTACACAACTTTCTAGAACAAAAACACTTCCATACCCACTAGTGGAATCCCTGCCAAGTATGGATGGTAAGAAACCATTCCATACTATGGAAACATCAAGGGGTCTAACTCAGCAACCACAAAAATGATCCCAAGAAAAAAAGGCGTGTAGAAAAACTCCACTGGCTGGGACAGGACCAACTCTAATGCTTTAATGAAAAACCTCACCCAGGATATGCAAGACCAAGTGATTCACCCACCATACCTCAATACTAGGTTTCATGAACCCCATTCTCAGTAATACCATTATGAGGGTCCACCCTATGATTCTAGGGTTTCCCTTTCACTGATAAGGAAACCCTATTTCATCATCGCAGACACACCGTACCCATCACCTAAAATAGTAAATCCGATAATGAATTGTGGTAGTCCATAACAAGGATGATGTCATAAGGCCTCGACGCTATGACCATGATATCCAAATTAAACTCTTTCCTCCAAGAGTCGGGTCACACTATCAATTCTAGTGTGTGATTATCGTTCCTCCTCCAATATAAGACTCTATGTGTGAAGTTAAACTCCACAGTTTGACAAGAACCTCTAACTCTAAAACAAAACACACATTAAAATGATAAATAATAGCACAAGTGCCTATTATTGTGGTAGAAAATAAATGAAAAGACACATGTCGTACATCAGATCTCTCTTGGAGACTCTAGGTCATAGTATATGACTACATGAAGCTGTCCTCATCCTATCTCCTATGGCTCCCGGAGCATGGTGTGGACCACCTACTACTTCACTTCCATCTCCTTAGCATCACACACCATCTTGCGGAACTCCATGATCCATTTGATATCTCTTCCAAGTCGTCTCGTCTGACGACTCCCTCTTAGTGGCACGATGGGTCATAAAATCTAAAGCTAGATGCCCCCAGTCATCGCTAGAATAATAGAACCACTCATGTGGCTGATCCAGTCCTTGGCGCTGCTCCTCGCCATAAATCTGCACGATGGAGTTCAGACATGGGTATGCCTCCTACACAGAGATACTATAACTTGTAGTATACTTTATCTCGATGAATCATTTCTCTTGTGACCTCTGGTGTGGGTCACATCTATATGGTCCTCATATATGGAACTATAAACAATCGGGGCTCTCTCTAAAATCTAACATAGCTGGGAATAGTTTGTGGAATTACTGATGCCTAGATCTGTCAGTGTAATCCTTTTTAACGGTTTGAGATCTAAAACAATGGTCTCACACCATGTATAGGGAGCACTAAGACATGTTGGTGAACCTCACTAAAAACTATGCCACTGTTATATTTTCATTATCAAAGCTGGAGAAGCTCATCGATACATACTATCCTTAGCGTGGCTGGGTAAAAAAGTTTCTTGAATATTCGTTCGAGCTCCTCCCATGTGATTATCGCTTCGTTATGTGTCTCGATCACTAAACACATCCATCATCCACCTGGTCCTTAAATTAGGCTTGCGACTAGGACCACCATCTAAACAGGAGGTGTCCTCACTAATGGGAAAACATGAGTGACTCCTCTAAATCCATTCATAATATTCCTACGGCTCTGGATCACCCTGGTATCTGAAAGGCTTCTACTTCTGGAACTCGTTTAGTGCACTCAGCCTGCACACGTCCTTGAACTAAACTACTGGTAAAACGTGTCGAACTACAGTTGGTGGCACCACCAAACTACAACTCGGAGGAAATGCCTCAGATTTATTGTCATGTACGGAAGCCTCCTCATGGGGCAGATAATGATCAGGATCATTCTATTGAATCCAATCTGGATTTCATCATAGTGTAATCCTAAAATAGATCAAGAGAACCAAAAATAATAGATTATATCTGTAGAGCTACCTCAATAATGACATGGAAAACACAAAAAATTCCTATATGATGAATGTACTATTTATTTCTCAGTGACCAGTTTCCTAATGTACCATGTCAAAAATAATTTTATCAGAGTCCCAATGAATGGATACATTGAATTCACCACCAACATTAGATCCTATTTCATGATAACCAAACTTGAAACATCTTAACACTACCTCTATAATACCCAAACCATGATCACAGAACTTCGATCAGAATGTTGAACCGAACCACCTCTGATACCACTCTGCAAAAACCCATTCCTTGAGTATTATGGTGTGAGTACCCCAAGACTACCACCGTTATGATAGGGGTTAGAGAATTACGACGAGTAGAAAAATCCTACAAGTGAGGAATTTTCCTATGAAATAGTGCACACACACCCAAATCCAAGACACAATGGCTGGAGAGGGAAAAAACTATGTAAAGAAATATCATGTATACCACTACACCCCAATAACAGAGTACGATTGAAATTAAAGCCGTGAAGTACAAAATCGACAAAATAAAAGCCCGCAAAAAGAAAGACAACCAAAAATTCGGACCTGTAAACATAGGTACTAAAGCTGATGTAGTTAGCTTCCAGAAACACGTCAGCTCAGATAATCTCACAAGGAACCATCCAGTCTTGGTCATTGTATATATCCACCAAGTACTCCAAGAAATAATCAGTAAATTTCATAATACATGACAGGTGTGGGAAAATCCTGTGTAGGGTAGAGTAAAATAATACTCAGTTGGACAACTTGAAACCCACAAATGAACACCACAAGGAAAAATACACAAGGTACAATCATATCAACATAGGTATATTACCATACATAAACCAAGAACATCAGGATATTCTCTTCTCCAGAACTATGAATCATGAGGTTCTATACTAATTTCCAGTAATAGGATTCTCATCGCAGGTTTGCAATGTGACACATAAAATAAGGATATCACACTCAACAAGATCAGCCATTATATATGACACCCATCGAAGAGGTACAGTCAATCAGGATGAAATCTATAATTCCTAATTGTAAGTCTAAGAGAGTGTGCTCCATCAGGTTCATCCTACTAGGTCTGGCTCCAGATATAAACACAACAGGTTCAATCATCATCATGTTGTGCCCAATGCAATATTATAGAAACCCATGTAGAGAGGACCTCCCTCTCCCCTGTACACAGATGTTGGAGCCCTACTCCTAACCATCTCATGAAACCTATGTGAAACCTATAAGGATTTTCCCACAACTCAATCCTTTGAGGTAGAACTAGATCTTATCCATGTACCGTTCACATCAAGTGGAAGGGTAACTATGTCCAACAGCTGAGGGAGCTCCAAATCCAATGGAGGACCTTCTCTACGCCACTACTCAGGACGGGGCAGTGCATATCTGTATGTGAAAACCTGAATCCTAATACCACAGAAGATTATTACTCATGACGGACCCAGAAATTGATCACAAAGGGGAGAAAAACTTCTTATGTTTAGGACCTACACCCTACCTATGAATGGAGTACTACTCAGTGACCAGAGGACTGAATCCTTTGTTCGATAGGGGAGTACTAACTCTATTAGTTCATGTGTGGGGGACCTATCCCCTAGAACAACAAGGGAGTACCAACTACTATAATAGAGGACATGCATCCAACCTAGTTTGGGTGTACTGAATCTATGTACGTAAGATATCGAGGACCCGCACCCTATTCATATACGGGAGTACTGACTCCATAGATAGGGGACCCGATCCTTGGTCCCATTGGGAAGTACCTACTCCTAATTCACCAAATTTACCAGGAACCCATGCCCTTGTCTTTTAAGTGAGTAAAATCCCGGTAGGAAGCTACCCAAATTAAACTAACCTACTCCCACAATGTGGGGAGTCCTATGTTTACGAAACACGCCTATTTTCTCTCAAGCATGCTACTACCAGGAGGACCTACTCCTAAAACCACTAGTTCATCTATAAAAATCCACAAAAACTCAATTGGAGAATCTCAAAAGGACCGTCTCGTTGAAAGGGTCCCAACTCAAAAGACATGTTGCGAAACAGATGCTCCATTTGAATGTTATGGGAATTTTAGACAAAATGGGTTGGTTGGGCTCGGGTCCGATCTGACTTGGCCTGGGGTCCACCGACCTGACCTTGTTTGATGGGGCGTACTTCCCACACCTTGTCCAGCCGGTCTACATACATAGGTTGGTACTTTCACATGTGGTCTATTGACTTTGTGCCTCCGGCTCGGCGTGACGTACCCACGTCACCGGACCAAAATGGTCGCAACCCCATTTCCACTCATGATCGATCAACCATGGGTTCCTCCACCAACCGCCACGCGAGGCTAGCTTCCACCACACCGGTGCACTGGTGGGGTCTTATTGGGGCCTCCAGATGCACTCCTGTGGTCCATCCTTCAATATGAATGTTTTTATGGAATCTTCAGGTCTCCATATTCTCTGTCATGGGCTGAAATCCATGCCACGATCCATCCTAGTGCAATGTACTTCAAGTGGATATATTTTTCACACTGCCTAAATCTTTTTGCCACCGTCTTCATCGCACCTCTATCATACTATATCCATCCTAGGTCCACGATATTTAATCGTTCCACCAAGAAATGAGCATGTAACGATCAATTTATTGGGACGAATTGAGTCACATGCAAAATAACGAATGCCTACGATGAACGATTAATTGGGGGATAAAATCACAATGACCAAATAGAGGAAAAAATATTGATCGATGTTCATGTTGATCCTGATCCTTTTACATTATAACGACAATCAAATAATCCAAACTAAATCTTCAAGATTAATATCCCGTTAAAACCCAGGAATGATAACTCCCTTCTAGCAATATATATGATCCATGAGTCAATCCGTTTGTCGATTGATTCATGTTCATTGTAGAAAATAAGAATTAGGGAAATTAAAAATGGAATAAGTTAACATACCAAGATTTTGGATCAGTTAGTGTTAGGGTTCGACCGTCGATCATCGATCCTTGATTCATTGGATCCTTTACCCTATGGTCTGTATTCAGACATCGATCCGTCAATCTGTTGGAAATCGTAAGAGGGTCTCTTTCTCCTCTCCTCAAAGGATTCTAGGGTTATAGAAATGACACTGAAAATTATATAAAATAACATATTAATTTGAAACCCGTGTTGTTTCAATAAAAAATATTTTCATTAAATATTTTTATGACCATTACTTCTCCTAACTAAAATTCACCCTCGACCCATTCCAGTTGATATTAGGCCCCACCTAGGGTATTTTCATTATTCTAGACAAAATAGTTTCCTAAAATTTCTTATCTGTGAATTTGTTTGAAAGAAAATAATGTTCGTATTTAACTTCCCAAGAAATTTTAATTAAAAACTAAAAAAATTAAAATATTTATTCCGCACACATTGGGCCTCAGAATCGTACACTGTGTTGGCTCCCGGTCTCAAAATTTTCCCAAATAATTTCAATAAATAAATTTAGGAATAACCAAGTTCATTATATGCACGAGTGATAACACACAATCATAATATTAAATATTTTTTGAACATAATAATGATCAAGGGTTTTCACGAAGAGTAATAGAAATATACTACATCAACTAAATTCCCCATATCTTCAGAACTCCCGCAATCATAAACCAACAACATAAAAAAATAATCATCACAACAATACCCGAAGGGTTATGCCGAATTATAGGATAAATATCCAAAAATACACTGACCGAGATGTATCTTCCTCAATCATAAATAAATACATAGAATTCTAAAGTGCAAAAAACAATAAGAAACGAGTCAACCAAGCGATGTTTCGACATTCCTGAGCAATTGGCTAATGTGTTGAGTCATTAAAAATAGGTTACAAAATTGGAGTTCCCTTAGTATCAATATAGATCAATAATGAACTAGAGATAAGACTAACCATATAAAACCGATGAATATTTAAAAAACCAGCACCAACCAAGATATTCTAAGGAGAACATAAAACAAAGGAATGTTACAAAGAGCTACATCCTTAGATAAATTCCAGTAGTTAGAGAAATATAGATCTGAATGGAAAATCCAAAAGACCAAGTTATCTATGTACTTTAATCGCTATGAGAATAATGTCATCAAATTCCGCATTCAGGAGTGAACTGACAAGGCATGAGCACATAGACAGGTCAACCACTATTTTCTACATAGGGTCTATAAATGAAAAAATGAAATATAACAAGAAACCATTGATCATAGTAGTGATGTTTGAGGCCAAAAAAGATTCAATCACACATTCCTCTACTTTGAGAGGAAGTGTAAAATACATTTCAAAAATAATAACCAACACTAAGATAACATTCCAAAACACACTAAAACTCAAATAAGCAGTCAACTCAACATTGAAGCAAAATCTTCACCAGAAAAAAAAAATTTATAGAGAATAAAATTAATTCCCAAGGAATGTTTATAAAGATAAAAATAAGAATTTATTTTTTATTATTAAACCATATTTATGAACATACATTTCTTTATTTGAAGGTAAATATTATATTTAATATCACTATTATGGTATTTTTGGAATGTAATTTCATCTTGTTTAGCCATCCATGAACTAATTATTTTACTCACATCATCCTCAACCAAATGATAATCTCTGTACACATGATCATTATTTTTATCACACACCTCATCATCTAAACCAGAGGTTTCAATAGATTTGACAACTATCAATATTTTTGGATGTTTAGTGTTTTCCATCCTAGAGGATTTAATGATCTTGTAAAGATTGTTATTTCATAGTTAGAGTAGTATCTATGTTTTCCAAAAAAAATTGGGATTTATGGTAATGAATCCATCACCGTTCACCAATGGATTTTACCCTTCCTATCACTTGATTTTAAATATGGTTCCTCAATTTTATTAGATTGATCATCATCATCATATAAGGATTCCCTAGAGTTAGAGAGGGAATACTGAACCTTATCACATGTTTCATGGTTTTCACTGAAAGAGGAAACATATAAAGTACTATCATCATTATGTGTTTGGTCTCTATGTAAAGCATAAAAAAATCCAAGAAATTAGAAGGATACAGAAATGAACTAGAAGGTATGGAATAGGTTTGATTGAAAATGTGTTCCTCTGGGGAATTATAATGTTCCTCAACCAATTTTAGTATTCATTTTGAAACCCATACATAAATTTTTGTGATATGGTTGTCAAATAGAAAAAGGTATAATACACAATCCTTGGTGTGGTGGCCAATTTAAAAAAAAATTCTATAGTAGGCCGAAAATATTTTTACGAATATTTTTTATATTAAACCAATGTACCCATTTTTAATCCTTATGTGTGATGGTATGTACTAAGAGATATCAATTTCAGTACAAATTCGAGAAACATATGGTCTATTATGGTTCTTGGTTGTGACATCATGTTTTAGTGGTTTTCCAAATAAAGATAAAATTTAAAAGAGAGAATCCTATTTTAAAAGGTGAAGAGGAAGACCTTGTAAACCCAACCAAATTGGTGAAATAGAGGACTCAAAATCGAAATATAAATATGGATACCATTTGAATAATTTCATGGAGCAACCACAAATAGACCAATTTCCAATCATCCAATGTCCGTTATAATCAATTTCAGATTGAAATAAAAAAAGACATGAGAAAAATTCAACAACCCTACATTGAATCAAAAAAAAAACCAATAGCTTCCAAAGTTTCACTATGTAATTTAATCGAGGGTATTCACATAAATAATCTAACAACATGCACAAATTGAAGATCAGATGTATGAAAAAGAACCTCTTCCTTTAAAAAGAAATCCTCGCAAATACTTGTTCTAGAATTTCATTAGTTTAATGCGGCCCACAAACATTGCATTATCATTCATGGGAAAGGATTGATGATAACCAAAAACAATATATACACAATAATACATATCTGTATTAGGGATTATTCATCGTGTGCTTGAGGACACAATCTCCCACTAGTCTCCCATCTCCTTCCCAAACCTCAATCTTACAATAGATGTTCCCTCATGGTAAAAAAATAATATTTTTAAAATTATTAATCAAATTTATCATTAAAATATAATATTAAATCATCATATCCCATGTTTAGTACACATAATTCATGGATATATAATTATTTTTGTAAGAATCTTTAGTATCAGAACTCTATATAACTCAAGATGACTGAGGTAATTCATATTTTTCCTCAATAATTGCCCATATTTAAAAACACATTATCTTAGGATGCATTTTCATTTTATTTTTCCACTAAGAATAATTAATGACACTCAAATAAAGAGGTTTTTGTAACACCCCAAGCTTCGACGGTATGTTTCTCTTTGAATAATACGATAACGTGCGATATACGCAACACCGAGTTCAAGCGCACCATGACCTATCAAACTAGCAGTTTTAAAAGTGGTTATGAATATTAATAACCACATTTTGAATTTTATATATATCTCATATAATCTTAACATTAATTATTTTTGTTTCAAAGACATAATATGTAGGAAAATTCATTTTTTCAATAAAAGTAGTTTTTTTCAGAAAAATGCAGTTTCTCTGCCTTTTAATGGTGATCCCTTTTTAAATACACTATTTGAAACTTTTATATATTCAATTTGGAAAAATAAACTTCTTATTTAGAATCGATACATAAAAATTTAGTTTCGATAAATTTTTGGTGTTTTTCTGAAAACTTTCATATTTGGATGAATAGTGAAAAATACTAAATTTTAACTGGAAACAACTTTTTTAATCAAAATAATTTATATAGTTCAATTATACATTTGAATGGTTTTTAATTATAATTAGATTATATTTTTACCATTTAATAAAATGTTGTTCATTGTAAGTAATTTCAATTTGAAATTAGACATAAACAAGAGTCAATCTTTTAATAGTTATTATTTCTCAAAAATACGCTTTTTGGTTTTGATAACAGGATTTAATTTTAAATTAATAAATTCAAATTCTATTTTTTTAATTTGGAAAAATAGACTTCATTTTTGAATTTAGAATATCTAAATTATCATAGGGTGAAATTTTGGTATTTTTATGAAAACTTTCAATTTTTGATGAATAGTGAAAAACACTACGTTATTGGTTAAAACTGACTTTTTATTTAAATAATTAGTTATTTTATTTAAATTTATATTAGGTAAAAATAGATACATAATACCTATATATGTTCAATGTAATTCATTGAAGTCATTTTATAATAATTTTATATATATATATAATTTTTTTAAACTTTTTACAGTCATTTATCCATCTCCAAGGAGCTTTTCCAAATTTGCATAAAACATAATTTTACCGCTTCTGTGAAATGAATTTCAAAAATCCGAGAGACACAGTTGATATCAGTAAGTAAAATTTGGTTCAATGTGATGAAAATAATTTTTAGTGAATAGTAACTTTTTACTTTTATTTACCACAGTTAAAAGTTAATAGGGTAATTAAAGGTAAAAATGATATTATTTTTACCCTAACACATGTACTAGTTCTATTGGACAAGTGTTTCTCGACCAAAAACAACCATAAGAATAAAATATTATCATTTAGGTCCACTTGGATTAGATTAGGATATTTATTATTATTTAATTCAAAGAAGAGTTAAAAGAGTTAAAATCAAAGTGTAATAACTAAAAGATTTTTAATATAGGGTTATATATAAGATGAATTCGATTATAAATATTCATTAGAAATATAAAAATATTTCCTACATAATGGTATTTTATTTATAATTTTTAGACATTAAATAATTTAATTTATTTATGACACAATGATGATATAGTAATTACCATATTAATGAATGATTAAGATAATTGATATTATAAACACCCAATTAAATGTATTTTTATACTTTTTATAAATTACACTAATTTTTTGGGATAATATGACATGTTCATATTGATTTAATTAACTTTTTTCTATGTAATCATGCTGTTATTATTTTCACAGAAATCAAATTCCAAATAGTGTCAAAATTGACATAAAAGAGTTTTTAAAATAAATATTATATTATTAATTGATATTCTATTCCTATAAATCTAAGTTTTGGAAAAAAGACTTATATAATTATAGGAGTATCATTAATGAACCTCTTGGGGTTATCTGGTATTTTTATATTATGTTTATTAACCATATAGTGTAAGAATACAAGAAGACACAGTAAAGGTTAAATTATTTAACTAGGAGTTAAATCTAAACGATAAGGTTAATATAATGACCCAAACCTATCTAAAACCTATTGGTTGAGTGTATTGAGACCCATAACCACCATATCATTGAAATAATCCACTTTTGAGCCATTATAAAACAAAAATTATTTTATTATAAAATAATATTTCTTGCTTTATCTAAGGTTCCTCACACCCCTCTTATAAAAGGGCACTCCCCCTTCTCTCTAATTCACACCTTCAATGAAATTTGGATCAGCCGAACCCTACCCAAATACCCTCTCAACTGTCCTCCCTTCATCCTAGAGGACCTACTTTAGTCAGAAATCCAACCTAATGAGCCCATTTGATCAAATCAAAAGAAAGAACCTCAAGAAGAGGAGGTTAACCTACCCTCGACCAATGAAAAGAACAAGGTAAGGGTTATATTTCAAAATCTCATTATTATTTGAGATTGTCTATACGTGTATATCTACTGGGATCTATTTATCATCCACATCCATGTTTCTTAAAAATTTATTTCAAAACATTTTTACTATTTTCTATACTATGTGTTAAAGTCATTTATACCCCGGTTTGACTTTTTATAAGATGTTTATAAAGGAACATTTCCATCGTTTTCCAAAAAAATTACTTTATAACCTTTTCGAAAAAATTAAGGTAATAATTTTTTTAACTTATATGGAAGGTGCGGTTATTCTCTACCTTTATTACACATTTGAAGCTTCACTTAAAATCCTATAAGGATATTTTCAAAATAATGGGTTTCTCTATAATTATGTGACTTTTAAATGATTTCAAAAAAGAGATATTTTTCTCAAATAGTTTTGATTTCATCTATGTCAACAACCTTTGATGGATTATAAGATTATTTTTAGTTTATTTATTATGATACAAAACTTCCATATTGTATTGAAGGTTTTGTTAAATGTTTGACTGTGGATGTGTTATTTTTATACAATACATGGTTTATGGTTAAGTATTGACATTTCATATGATAGTTTTAATATGAATGTTTATGTTATGTTTAAACCTTTTCATATGTGGAATGCATTGGACTTAGTAAGTGATGGGTGGATCTCACTATAGCTCCTCGATGCATCGGTAGGTCTCATGAGACAAACTAGTGTCTTGGAACAAGGCCTTAACAAAATATTATTTGTAGTCTTGGCACAAGGCATTGACTATGTGGTTATGATAGTCTGGCATTATGCATTCCATCAATATGTAAGTGGCTATTGATATTGCATGTGATTATTCGACTAGTAGAATATCCATGTGAATACGTAAATGGAATTATTTGATTTTATCTTTTCCATATATTGTTGAAGTTCATGTTTAAAAGGCTTTTTTAGTTATACATTATCTTAAATGTTTATTCGTATTTATGAAAGTTTCCATTATATTGTTATCCTTACTGAGCATCTGAGCTCACCCCTTTCTATGTTTTATTTTCCCAGGATGTGAAGAAGTATTTTATGACTGACCCACAGGGATAATATGAGGGGATATGAGTGTGGTCTATGGAGACAAGATGTTGTTGTTGTTTTTATGTCAGGATTTATTGTAAACCTTATGAATGTATCTAGTGTTTCCAAGGATACTAAACTAATCGATCTTTCAAGACTTGATATTTTGAGATCATGCCAATGATACCTAATAATGCACCGACTCTAGGTAACTGAGGTCGGGGCATTACAGTTGGTATCAGATAAAGTTTAGTACAAACGTTGGAAGCTAGATTTAGATAAACTCTGATTAGATCACATATCCCTAAGATAGACTTTGAGGATTAGTATAGAATAACTTCCTATAATTTTGGTATTGTAGAGATTTTGTGAGTTTTCTGAGAAATACATCCCTATCTGGATATGAGTAGGTAGAAGCAGCTCTAGCATAGATTTATCTAGGGGTAAAACCCCAAAACACTGCTTTGAATTAGACTCAAACGGAAACTGGTGCACAAAAATGGGTCTTGCTGCAATCTTGGTTACGACACTCCTGGGGGATATGCATAGGATAATTTTCATTTTCTTTACAAACCATTATGAAGGGTTTATGAGTATATACTTCCTCAAGGAATTTTTTTATGATTATGGATTATATCCATAAACTGTTTAATTTCTGTTAATTTTTTTACAATTTTGGGATTAGGTATTTCGATTCATAAACTAATCTAGTGTATGCCATTGTTTAGAAATGGCGCCCAGTAGAAGGAATGAGAACTCTAGCAATACGCATGATACAAAGAGTAAGAAGGATTATATCATTCATGGTATTAAGCCAGCATTTAGAAGGTAAATAGTCTCCCATGTAATATCTTCATATGAAGAAATAATATCATGTGTTGATAAGATAAGTAAAGAATTATCGGAGTCCTATGGCTTTGAAGGGAAGCTATAGAAGAAATGGATGGTATGGAGAAGGAAAGAAAAAGGGAAGAAGGTAAAGAATAATTTTCCCATATGTGATAACTGTGGGAAGAAACACCATGGAAATTTCCTGAAGGGAATGTGAGTTTGTTATAAGTGTGGAGAAAAAGGACACCAAGTAAGTGTCTGCAAGGGTATGAAAAAGGTTTCAAATGTACAATACTTCATCTGTAAGGAGTTGGGATACTACGAGAATCAATGTCCAAATCATCAGAGTATTCCACAAATGATGTTATTGGATAATAATCAAGTTATTATACTACCACAGATGAAGAGGAATGATTAGAGTTCTTATGTTTTTATTATATAATTATTTCATCAATGATGTACTAGTTATATGAATTATGGAAATAACTAAGGATTGTATTGTAGTACTATTTCATTGAGGATTTTAGATTTTATGGTACTATGAAAAGTGACTCTACATTGAGTTAAACTTCTTGGAAATTACATGGTTGAAGAAAATATGAACCTTAATATGTTTCTGATACTAAGGTACTGATTTTGGAATAAGAGATGGTTGATTTGGATAAATTATATTGGTTATTCTTGATTACCATGGACCTGATTAATGGTTTGTTTATTTCATCTTTGATTGGAGTATTCAAAATTTTTGGATATAAGGAATATATCTAGTATTATATAAGGTATAAGTGAGTATTAATTTATTCAACAAGTTTTTATGGTAATTCACGGTGTTACCATGTTTTAAAAGAATACGTGATGAAGGTATTCACGTATTATTTAGTTGAAAAAAGAGATCTTCATTGTGTTTAAATTCCTTATAAATTTTTGAACTATGAGTTTGGACACAAGTATTTTGGATAAATCTAAAGGTTATAATGGATTAAGTTTGACATTGGAAACTCTGGTTTAAGGTTAAAACATTTCTTAAGATTGGTTTTGGATTTTTATAAAAAGGACAACCTAAAGGTCGAGCGACAACCTATCACATCCGGCAAGGCCACGAGACTTAAACCCGCAACCGAAGGGCGAAAAGGGTGCATAACCTACCAATGTCCTACATGATGTCCTGCTTTGTGTAATGTAGTTTTATTTAAAATGCTCTGGAAGATGAATTACAAATTCATTTTTTTGGAACCATATTCAGTTAGAATAAATAGAATGTTTTTCAGTTCTATTACCTTTTAGAGTGAAAGATAAGTTTGTGGTAAAAATATAGTAAAGAATTAAAGTATACATGATAAGTAAGTATATTTACTTATTTTCTTAGAAAATATAATAAATAAATTCATCAACATTATGAAAGGTAACATTAAACAAAAATGATGTCGTTAACTTTTCCTACTGGGGAATCAAAGACCATTTAACAATTCACAAGTTTGTGATTTTCTAGTAGTTAACTTTCTCTTAATCATGTTTTCTACGACTATCCATCAGAACTTTATGGTTTGTTTCTCCTTCATATCCATGTTTTCATGGAATCCTAATATGGTTCTCTTATGTGACCTTTGTACTTCTCTTTCTTTCTTTTAAAGTTATATTTTTATTAACTCTATTTCTGATGTGGGTTTTCCACAAAGGTATTTTCTATTTTCATCCTTTTATTTTCAAAGAAAAATTTCAAATTTTGAGGATGAAATTTATTGAAGGAGGGGATAATGTAACACCCCAAGCTTCCACAGTACGTTTCTCTTTGAATAATACACTAACGTGCGATGTACGCAACACTGAGTTCAAGCACACCATGACCTATCAAACTAGCCGTTTTAAAAGAAGTTATGAATAGTAATAACCACATTTTGAAATTTATATATATCTCATATAATCTTAACATTCATTATTTTTGTTTCAAATGCATAATATGAAGAAAAATTCAATTTTTCAATAAAAGAAGTGTTTTTCAGAAAAATACAGTTTTTCCGCTTTTTAATGGAGAACCCTTTTTGAATATAATATCTGAAACTTTTATATATTCAATTTGACAAAATAAACTTCTTATTTATAATCAAGACATAAAAATTTAGTTTTGATAAATTTTTGGTGTTTTTCTGAAAACTTTCATATTTGGGTGAATAATGAAAAATACTAAATTTTAACTAAAAACAACTTTTTTAGTTAAAATAATTTATAATGTTCAATTATACATTTGAATGGTTTTGAAGTATAATTAGATTATATTTTTACGATTTAATCCAATGTTGGTCATTGGAAGTAATTTCACTTTGAAATTGGACATAAACAAATGTCAATCTTTTGATAGTTATTATATCATAAAAATACGCTTTTTGGTTTTGACAATGGGAATTAATTTTAAATTAATAAATCAAAAATCTATGTTTTTAATTTTGTAAAATAGAAATCATTTTTGAATTCGGAATATCGAAATTTTCTTAGGGTGAAATTTTGGTATTTTTATGAAAACTTTCAATTTTTGATGAATAGTGAAAAACACTACGTTATTGGTTAAAACCAAATTTTTATTTAAATGATTAGTTATTTTATTTAAATTTATTTTAGGTAAAAATAGTTACATAATACCTATATAATTTCAATTTAATTCATTGAATTCATTTTATAATAAGTTTAGATATATAAAATTTTAATAAACTTTTTACCGTCTTTTACCCATCTCCTAGGAGCATTTGAAAATTGGCATAAAACATAATTTTACCACTTATGTGAGTTTAATTTAAAAAATCTGAGAGACACGGTTGATATTAGTAAGTAAAATTTGGTTCAATGAGATGAAAGTAATTTTTGGTCAATAGTAACTTTTTACTTTTATTTACCACGGTTAAAAGTAAATTGGGTAATTAAAGGTAGAAATGATATTATTTTTACCCTCACACATGTCCTAATTATATTGGACAAGTTTATCTCAACCAAAAACAAACTTATGAATAAAATATTATCATTTAGGTCCACTTGGATTAGATTAAGACATTTATTATTATTTAATTCAAAGAAGAGTTAAAAGAGTTAAAATCAATGTTTAATAACTAAAACATTTTTAATATAGGTTTATACATAAGATAAATTGGATTATAAATATTAATTAGAAAGATAAAATTATTTCCTACATAAAAATATTTTATTTATAATTTTTAGACATTATATAATTTAATTTATTTATGACACAATAATGATGCAATAATTACTGTATTAATGAATGATTAAGATAATTGATATTATAAATACCCAATTAAATATAATTTGATGCTTTTTATGAATTAAATTAATTTTATAGGATAATATGACATGTTAAGATTTATTTATTAACTTTTTTCTAAGTAATAATTCTTTTATTATTTTCAAAAAATCAAATTTCAAATAGTGTCAAAATAGACATGAAAGAGTTTTTAAAACTAATATTATATTATTAATTGATATTCTATACCTAAAAATCTAAGGTTCGGAAAAAATACTTATTTAATGATATTTTTATCATTAATGAACCACTTGGTGTTTTCTTGGATGTTTATTGTATGTTTATTAACCATATATTGTAAGAATACAAGAAACACGGTAAAAGTTAAATTATTTAACTAAGAGTTAAATCTAAATGATAAGGTAAATATAATGACCCAAACCTGTCTTAAACCTACTGGTGAGTGGATTTCGAACCACCCCCACCTTAGCTTTGAAATAATCCACTTTGGAGACATTAGAAAACAAAAATTATTTTATTATAAAATAATATTTCTAGCTTTTCCTTAGGTGCCCCTCACCCCTCTTATAAAAGGGAACTCCCCCTTCTATCTAATTCACACCTTCAAAGCCATTTGGCTCTGCCAACCCCTGCCCAAATACCCTCTCAACTGTCATCCCTTAATCCTAGAGGACCTCCTTTAGTCATAAAGCCAACCTATGGAGCCCTTTTGACCAAATCAAAAGGAAGAACCCGAAGAAGAGGATGTTAACCTACACTCGACCAAGGAAAAGTACAAGGTAAGGGTTTTATTTCACAATCTCTTTGTTATCCGAGATTGTATATACATGTATATCTACTGGGAACTATTTATCATATACATCAATGTTTCTTAAAAATGTATTTGAAAACATTTTTACTATTTATTATACTATGGGCTAATGATATTTATACCCTTGTTTGACTTTTTATAAGATGTTTATAAAGGAATCTTTCCATTGTTTTCCAAACAGGGTACTTTATATAATTTTCGAAAAAATTAAGGTAAGAATGTTCTTTTTAACGTATAAGGTTGGTGTGGTTATTCTCCATCATTATTACACCTTTGAAGCTTCCCTTACATGCTTATAAGGATATTTTCAAAATAATGGTTTTCTCTATAATTATGTGACTTTTAAATGATTTAAAAAAAGAGATATTTGTCTCAAATAGTTTTGATTTCATCTATGTAAACATCCTTTGATGGATTTTAAGCTTATTTGAAGTTGATTTATTATGATAAAAAAATTCCATATTGTATTAATGGTTTTGTGATTTTTTTGACCGTGGATGTGTTATTTTTATACCATTCATGGTTTATGGATAAAGATTTGACATTTCATATGCTAGTTTTAATATGAATTTTTATGTTATATTTAATCCTTTTCGTATGAGGAATGTATTAGACTTAGTAAGTGACGGGTGGAGCCCGCTATAGCTCCCCGATGCATCGGTAGGTCTCATGAGACAAACTAGTGTCTTGGCACAAGGACTTGAAAAAAATCATGGAACAAGGCCTTGACTATGTGGTTATGATATTCTAGAATTATGCATTCCATCATTATGAAAGTGGATATTGATATTTCCTGTGATTATTCGACTAGTAGAATATCCATGTGAATATGTAAATTGAATTATTTGATTTTATCTTTGCCATATATTGCTGAAGTTGAAGTTTAAAAGGTGTTTGTTTTAGTTATACATTGCCATAAATGTTTATTTTTATTTATGAAAGATTCAGATATATTGTTATCCTTACTGAGCATCTGGGATCACCCCTTTCTATGATTTATTTTTCCCAGGATGTGAAGAAGTATTTTATGACTGACCTGCAGGGATAGTATGAGGGGATATGAGTGTGGTCTATGGAGACAAGATGTTATTGTTGTTTATATTTCATGACGTAATGTAAACCTTATGAATGTATCTAGTGTTTCAAAGGCTACTAAACTAATCGATCTTTCAAGACTTGATCTTTTGTGATCATGCCAATGATACTTAATAATTCACCGACTCTGGGAAACTGGGGTCGGGGCGTTACATTTTTTTTTCTAGTAGAACCCCCTTATATATTATACATAGTGAACTAAATTTATAAATAAACACAATTTAATTTCTTTAAAAAAAATTCAGTATTGAATGATTTTTGAAATTAAATTGATACCAAATGTTGTTCAGAGTGAGGGACTCTTGACAGGGGGTGAATTGATTACCTAATAATATTTATGTTATAAATATTTTTCAAAACCCTATTTAATTAAAAACACCAAGTTTATAAAAATAATAGTTTAATATAAATTTGATCATTTATAGATTTCACAAAGTCTGATTTGGGATTAGTTAAAAAAATAAGAAATTAAATTAACTATTGAAATCGATTTACATAAAAAATAGTAATATCAATAGAGATTAAGATTAACTTTCAAAGCATTTTTTTTGTGATTTAAAAAAGATATTTTATTATAACAGTAAATGAATTAAAACTAATCTAAAAAAACATGAAGGTAAAAAAAGGTTTCAGTATCATGCTAAGACCTAATCCACTCCACTTAGAAATAACACATTATCAAGAAGATTATTATAACAAATAATCTAATCCATTACATTGAACGAGTATACATGAAATAACAAAATCTGTCTAGGATTAATGCATCTTTCATAGTTATACATTGAAATAAATATAATAATGGTCGTACAGGACCACTTCCATTGTTTTTGTGGGAACACAGACAATAAGTGGTTTGACAGAATATCATGTATTCTTAGGTTTAAGTGTAGGAGTTAGTGTGTACAAATATATAGATAAATACATAATATATTTCAATATTAATTTATATATATGTGGAGAGAAAATAATAATTTATCGAGAAATGTGATGCTTCCAAGTCTGTAAATCTACATATGCTCGAGGTTCTTTGTATTTTACTTGGAGAGGATCTCGATCAAGTTCCCCAAATGTTTTTGGAAAATAGTGTTTCATGGAATTATATTTTCAATATGAATATGCATTGAAAATATTATATCTATTCAATTCAAAATGAGAACATTATTTTCTATGCATGAAACTCTTTAATAGTCTCAAATATGTATGCATTCCACCATAGAATGTGCATGAGGGATATCATTTTAAATATATAGAATGTTTGGTGAAAATATCTATTTAATAATAATATAAAATATTTCATTGAATCATTTAATTGAATAGGACGTAATGTTAAATCAAAAGTGATATTTTATGAATTATTTGAGTTTTATATATGAAGTCAATAAAGAGAACCATTATAAACTTTGTCATTTAAATCCATAAAAATCAATTCAAATCATTACATTCAAATAAAGAAGAAAAAATGGTTGAAATATGATAGTAGCATTGTTAACAATAAAAAAACTAAATAGTATCATGAGACAATAATAACATAGTTGGCCGGTGAAAAATTATACTAATGGTAGTACACCTAGTGGTATTCGAGATATGGTAGTGGCATTCCTTATGGTAGAAAACCTATGGAGGTGGAAAAGACTGATAATTGCAATACTCTGGTGGGGGAACAAACCAATTGTAGAAATATTCTGATGGTATAAAGTTTTTTCGATGTATCATATTCTAAACTAATAGTGGAACAGGTCTAGTGGTGACATAGTAATACTAACAATATAAAATTTATAATAATATTAGAACATTTTTTATAATGATATAGCATTTGTACTAATGGTAAAATATTTTTACTAATGGTATCACCATTATATACATAGATAATTTCAATCCAATTATGATTTGTAACAATAATATACTATCATAAAATTCAAAACTCATCATAAACATGGAAATAATTATTTGTAAGAATTAAAATAAAGTGGTTCCACAAATAATGGTTATCTATAAATGTAGTTTATTTCAATATAATTTGGATGGTGAAAACATAAACATATAATTGAGGTTTTGTGTGTGTGAATTATGGTTTCATCCAATTTTCACATAACACTTTTATAGGATTTTCAATAGCATGAATTTAATTATAGAGGAAAAATCTAAATAAAAATACTCTCTAACATCTATATGTTTTAAATATTTAATAGAACTATAAAAATATTAAAAATTGATATAGATAATGAGAAACCAACTCCATGAATACATGATAATGGAGTGTGAAAATTTACTATAAGGAATCCATTTTTAACACAAAAAATGTCGACCATGTTCTTGGGTATCCATGGGATCAATTACCCATTCATCATTTCACATCATTATTTATTTTATTTTCTAATTTATTGAGCAGATAATTAAAAAAATGGTTTATCACTTTTATAAAATATTTGGGTGTGTTTTTGATGATGTTTTAACTTTTAAGGTATGTTTTTATCTATTAAAATAGTTATTTTTATTGATATTTTTATTTATTTATTTTTTGTAATGTATAATTAATGGGTAAATTCTTAGAATAGAGATCTCATTACACTATATATTCTAGTATCCATCTTATTATTGTCATAGGGAGCACTATATTTTATGTTTTATGTCACCCTAAAAACATGGTTTATGGGGAAAGGATGATATAAAATGGAATTAGCAATGTTCTTTTACTGATACTTGATAGTTTGGAAATAATATTGTTTATAAGTGTTAAAAATCTATTAGGAAGTTGTGTGTGTTTCTAGTAGGTACAATACTTTAAATTTTCTATGTTTTTATCGATGTGTTCCTTTGAATATTTATTCATTAAAAATGATGATTCTGGGATTATAAATCAAACTAGGATGAAAGTGAATAATGCGGGGAACATGCATCATTTAGGAACATAGGAGCACAATTTTTGTGCATGAATTCATTAATGGATGACAATTAAATGAACATTAGTAACGAAATTTAATTATCAAGAATCAAATAATTATGTTCCTAGTTATATTATAAATAATTTATTAGATTTCATAAATAATATTCATATGTTCGATAAAACATTTTTAAAATATTTATAAAATAATTACATTTTAAACAAGTGTGTGAATTTATATATAGTTTTCTTTCTTATTTTTATATTTGGGATATGTACTAATGTGTTTTTTTATTGTATAATTGAAATACAAACCCAATGAGGTGGGTTGATGAGGTATGTGGAGTGTAGGTTTAGAATGATAATTTGGATTATCGACATAATGAAGGGGAATATGAGAATTATACAATTTTATAGTGAGCATAAATACATGGTGGAAATGAATATCATGAAGATCCTATTAATGTATTTCTATAAAATATAGGTGAGGATTCAAATTTTATTATTTATGGTGTCTTATATGATATGATAGTTTTGGGGGGGGGGGGAATACTCAAATTTATAGTGTTGAGTCTATGACTTTGTAATGTGAATTTTGGATCGATAGAATGGAAAATTCACTTATGTTTATAGATTCTATAAAGTGTAAGAAGGTGAAAATTTATATTATTTTGCATGATGGGATATCCTAGTGATACTGTGATATCCTGGTCTATGAAAAGCGAATGAGAAGATTTTTGTGTGAATATTTCCACATCAACAGTTATGAAATATATGGCCTACTTTTATGCATTTTGTGGATCACTAAACTCCATAATCTAAATATAGGACCCATTTTTTAATCATCGGTACATCAACTGGGAAGTTAAAAACCCCATTTTGTATCCAAATGTCTATAACAAACCTTAGAATCATCTTTAATTATATAAAATAGCTAAACTACTAAACCAACATCACATATAGCCTTGGATGAAAAATAATACATTACAGTTATGATCTACATTAAAATTTTCAATGAATTGAAAAATCATTTGGTATATTTGGAATAATTGGTTAAACCGTATAGAAATTCCTTATAGGGAACATATTGTTCCATTCAAAATCCACTATGTCTTGACATTGGATGTATTAAATAGGGTTAGGGTTTCTATAATGGTTTTTAGACACATACATCACGGTATGAACATGGTTTTGCTCCACCAAATTAACCATATTATGTTATTTTCTAGTGGATATAGACTTGATATATGTCCAACTACCCATCATAGATAGTATAGACAAAGAATATAACTATTACACTCACCTAATGGCCTTATAGCAGTGGTGTCTAAGGGGATAACATGTGTATCCATAATTATATCATAGTCTAGATATACGAATCTATTTTATCTTGTTGGAAATGCTCCGGTTTGGATTGGAAATGATGTACTAGTGGACTAAATCCATCAACTTATTCATACATATATAATGATGTGGGTTGATTTACAATTCATCAAAAAATCTGTTTAATATCAAATGTTTGTTTTTAATATTTCCATTTTAAATAAAAAACATGAATATCATTCAACTAGAAGTTCCATTGTCATCAGATTTTCTTTCTCCTTATGCCGCCACTATATTAATATCCAATATTATTATAGCATAAAAATTAATTTCCAATATAAATATTTTTCCTTGTTAAAATATTTAGTATTGTAAAAATGAATAATATGTACCGTATAACAAAAATGATCATGTTATTATTTCACCCATATATGGCATTACATATATAGGATATATGTATATATACTCTAAAAAATTAATATTAGTATTATGTGATTGAAAAAGGAAAATAATCTTATTATAATTATGAAATCTATAGGGTTAGGGTCTCTAAGAATTTTGACACCGACAAAAAATAATTTGAAAAAGAACCCAAAAATATTAATATAATAACAATTCTATACATGATATATATGAATCTTTTATTTAAAATAGTGTAAATGAATAATGATGGTAATATTAATTATTTTCATTCATTTTAAAATATTTTTTGACCATTAGAATAGTAACAATTCTATAATACATTGATATTTTGTGAAAATTTTCACCAAATGAATTTAATCTTTTATATATTAATAATTACATGAAATATTGAGTTTATCATTCGATACATGAAACAAAATTCTTTTCTTCCATTACACACAAAATCATTTATGTCATGCGTTAAACACAATATAGGGCCATCTTGTGTTACACATGATGGTAAGATTTAGAAAAACCAGAATATATTATAGTTATTTAAAAAAGAACATTATATCCTAGACATTGGACATGGTGATATTAATGGTAATTAAAAATTTTTAAATATAAATTTTAATTGTTTTATATGAATAAAATATATTTTTAAAATGTACTTAAATTTTTGTGAGGTTTTTAAATGTTTCAAAAATACCATTTTCTCAAAAAATGATATTAATTTATTTTTATAAAAATTAATAAAATTTAATTTTCACAGTTTCAATTTTTTTTATAATATCAATTTTTTTTCAATTCTCCAAGTAAAAATATAATATGTGTAATTTTTATAATTTTCTAAAAATATTCATTCATCAATGAATCATAAAAAATATTGAATTTTAATTAAAAATTGTCTTCTTGTTTAATTTATTTATCAACATATATTATATTTTGAATTACTTATAAAAAAAATAGGCCATTTATATATATATATTAATTAAATATATGTCATCTAAATCAATTTAATTATGTAAATAGGTAGACCCTATCATGTCTATTTATATATAATAATAATGTTTTTCCCCTTTAAAATAAATAATGATGGATACACATTTTTCATTTCAATAAATTGAAAGTGTCCCACTCTACTCAATTATAATGGGACACCCCCCTCCTCTCTTATTCATTTCCTGAATCCTTTTATTATCAAATACATGACCAAATATATTCCAAAATTTTCTAATATGGTCATATATTCCTTATTTTTTTGAGTAAAAATAACACATTATGTCTTTTTGTGAAAACCTAAGGTGGTAACCTGGGAAAGAAGTAGCATTATTTATTGAGCATATTTATTTTACTCTTGATCGACATCATTAAATTTTTATTATGCCATTATGATATATTAAAATCTCTATAATAGATATAAAAATATGTTTCTTTGATAATTTATTTACCTAAAACCATCTGCACTTTCCTCAAATGTGTTACAAAATCATCACACTTGTGTACGGAGAACTATCGCCACACGAACCAATATAATTTGTTTTTTCCATTACAACCTATAATTTATAGAAATAATGATTTAATAATGATTTATATATTATAATAATGATATTATAATACCTATGTAGGTACTATACCCCACATACCTTCACACACTCCATTATTTTGGAATACGATAATGTCGATCTTGTGTACAACGGTCTACCATCTCGCAATGCGATGTGGTCTGTTCTCTCTCTACAAGGAAGGTAATAAGGAAGGTTTTAATAAAAATATGTGAAATATATGGAATAAAAATTATTATATAAATATAATATATAACTTAACATTCTCTCATTCAATCCAAGATGAAAATGGAAAAAAATTTCATTGATACATATAACTTTTCGTCTTTATGAATAGAGTATTTCATTTTATAAAACTAAATTTTATGGGATAAAAAATAAAAAAATAATTTATTTATATTATATAAATATATATCATTTTTTAAATTAATTATATTATTAAATAATTATCAATTCGAGTACACAAAAAAATATCAAATCAGAATCTATATTAAAAAACAAATCGTTTTTTAACTGAAACATAACACTAACATGTAATTTTAAGTAAATGTGTAATAAAAGGTAAAAAGAATATCATATATGGTATGATATATATAAATAATTATCATTAATAAATTTATATTAAACTTATATTTCTTATACAAGATATTTGAATATTTATATTGGATGTCAATTCTTAATGAAAGAGATTTTGATTCTCGCTTTTATTTCTGAGAGACATCTTTAAATTCAAAGCTCATTTCTTTTGTATCATATGTAATTTAATATTTACATGTTATATAATGATTCTCATATGTTAAGTTATATTTAATGTTTCATTTGATTATCGGGTCTTATGATTCAAATTATTACTAATGCGGTATGGTGTTTTTCACAATTTACCTTCTGTGAGTCATATTTTATGTTTTATACCTATTTTCATTAATGAGGATTATATAAATACCATTAGAAATTTAATATCAATGATTATTATTATCCCCATAAAATTATATGTTTCATATAATTATGATCCTTCATGGTTCCTATATTTCAAAATATAAAAATTGGAAAGGATTTTATGTTATAATGTCATCATTTATCTGAATTTGTTTAAGAATAATTCTCTAATATTGAATTTTTATGATATTAATATCAATAATTCTATTTAAATTTATTCACATATAGATATTAATCATATTTTTAGGTCATATTAAAAAATTCCATCTCTTTTATAATTAATGTTATTGATATATTTTTAATGAAAAATCGTCTACTCTTCTCCCTTCAATCAATAACGCCTTTTCTTGCAAAATAATATTTTATAAATATTTTCTAAAAAAATAAAAATATTTAAATGATATAAAATCAATATTATACCCATTTTATAAAATTTAAAAAATATTTTAAATGTATTCTTCATGTTGTTAAATAAAAAATGATGATTTTACTGTTACTGAAAATTTTAAAAGAATCCTTATTTATAAGTTTCATAGCATGAATAGTATTTCCAAATATCATGACCATTAAATTATTTCATGATTTCCTTGTATGTTTTAAACAATTTTTATAAAAAATCTTATATATTTTGAAAATTTTAGATTTTATATTAATGTTTTCAAAATGAAAAATAATTATAAAATAATTTAAGTTATAGAAAAAAAATCAAAGGTGAAAGGATATTTATATTAAGAAAGTATTTAAATGATTTCGTAAGCCTCCATAATAAGTTTTAATGGTTATGTTCAAGGAAAATGATTTTCAAATTTTTTTAAAAGGATTTTTTGTAAAAAAAAATAGTTTTTCTAAAAATGATGGTTTCCTCAAAAAAATTCTCCATGTGATTTATCATTCAATAGAATTATCTATAAAAGATTTCATTTTTTGATGTTACATATGTTTACTGAGGATAAAATTTGTATTCCTTCTCGGAAAGGTTTATTAATAAGATGAAACTCTGTTTATGATACACATTTCTCATCCATGGGTTTTACCAAGATAAAATGCTTTTGAAACCTGCATACTTTTCTATGCGATATACTTTTAAGAAATGGTTAAATGATTATGAAAACTATTTTCTTTCTATATGTTGTGTTATTATAAAATTTTTAGGAAGACTGTTATATTTTGTCGATTCAAATATTATGAATGTTTTATGGTATTTTCACAGAAACATATAGTTATCATTTTATTATGGTTGCTACATTATATCAATGGATGATTATTTCATTATAAAAAAATTATAGTGAGACTGATAACTCCAAATAAGGAATTTGGTAATGATTTATATCTCATGAGATAGATAGTTCTAGAATGTGGGGTGAACTAAGTAAAAGATGAGCCTTTTGCAATATGATATAATTGGGAGAGATCATTTACTTCAATTACATTTCAAGGAGTGAACACATTCCACAATTTCAAAAGGGATTCCATTGGGGATGGTGGTGTTTCTCACCCAGTAGGTGTATCCTCCCAAGTAATTCTATAATATATTTTTTGAAATTCCTTCAACGAATATGTAATTTGTTTTCCATGTTAATGTATATTCCACAATTCCATTCCTTAAACTATTATTATGATCTCATAGATCATTTTCTTTGATTTCATTATAATTCATGTCTTGGGGACTCCCTAAATTTATGACATAACTCAAGATGTTGTTATATGATATGAATTGTATAGTTTTTTATGTTATAATTATGTTCTCTAACCCTTATAATCATTTTATGGTTAATTATTTTTCTTTATCAACCATAATGAACTTCAAATCTCACCCTTTATTATGACTCCCTTCCTCATGTTATGATTATAGGTTATAAGTAGGGTATTTATATGATTTTTAAATAATAGGAATAAAATTATGGTAGACATTGGATATGTTTCAGGAAATTCAATGATGGTGTTCCTAGTCTGTAAAGATACTAAAATATTATGGTTCTCAAGATTGTTTTCATGCAATGTAATAAATATTCATCTAAAATGATATAATATTCATATATGGAAATATAAGATCACTATAGTTTTTATCAAATTACCGATTTTGATATCCTATATAAACTAGGGTGACAAAACGATATTGAGATCCCAGCCGATATTTCTAAGGAAGTGTTTAGGGATTTATCTAAAGATAATTTTAATGATTTGTCAATGTATATTAAAATTTCATGGAATTTTGGTAGATAATAGAGAATGTGGTTTCCATGTAATTACATCCATTTTTTTATACAAAAAGTTGACGTGACTCTAGAAGATAGGTACTGAGGGGAAATATCATAAAAAATGGAACATTGAGAATGACTAAATTGTCACCCAATGGATGAAAATGGGTCATTCTGTACCTCTGGTTTGACACTCCCGAGAGATATGATATTGAATATCATAAACACTTTACAAGACATAAATAATGATTTCAATAGATAATGACTATGAATTAACTTGATTTATCCTATACACATTGATTGTATGAATGGTGTCATTATTTTAACACCCTATAAAGGAATGTTCATTATTATATGGTTCACCACTATGACTAATGATTATGAAACTATCTTTTTGGATTTATTCGGTGGATGGAACCTGAAGGAAACATGTTAATGTAGAGTTTGATAGATAATGAATGGATTTTATTCCTGATCATCAAAATTTTATTTGACATGGATGGAAAAATCTCATAGTTTTTCTCATACAAAATTCTCATGTTGTGAATCATACTAGCCTTCCAAAAAATACTGGAACACAATTATATTAATTAGTTATTGAGGAAGCTTCCTCCTTCTTTTAGTGGGTCTTTTAATCCAGTAGTGGCTGGACAATGGATGAACACCAGTGTAAAAATATTCTCTCTTCTACAGTGTTCTAAACATGAAAAATTTATTCAGGTTTTCAATAGTTTTGATGTTGAAGTAGATCATTGGTGGAATATTATCTATATTAATAGGGAACATGATGAAATTGACTCCATGTTATGGGATGAGTTTACGAAATTATTGTTCAATATTTATATTCATATAACGTATTCCTCTAGTATGATCATCTACCCTGAATAAAATGTTTATTCATTCTTCATTGTCTTAAATCCATGTATTTAATTGGAATTATCAATAAAACACATAAATTTTAATGAAGTGAATTTTTTATCTCTATCAGTTTATTAAAAGTAGGATGGAGTTACACATCAATTTCATGTTTTTGATAAAAAGGTATCAAAAAATAATTCAAACAATAATATTAGAATTGTGGATCATAGATGATGAATTTTTCTTTATTCTCAATGTATGGGAAGAATAATTAATAAATTTATTTTAAGGGGACTGATTAATGATTTAATTATGGAAGGTATGTTCATTGGTAAATTGATTGACGATGTGATAGAGTGATGTAAAATAATGTTAAAAATTAATAGAATGTTTCTTAGAATGCACAACTCACACTGTTTTGTTTCAAATACAAGGTGTTTAGGAATTATAAAAATCAATGGTCTAATCCAAGGGCTAATTTGGATAATAAGACACAAAAACCTATTAAGAAAAATGGAAACAATAAATCTTATACAATCCTGATAGTATAATAGAATCTTTATAATTAGGGGACACTTTTACTCCAATATTTTATAGGGAATTCCATCATTAATTTTGAATTAATAGTCCAAATGATAATTTTAGGGTTCAAAATTTTGTGAAATAAAATATAATTATATCCCTATAAATTTATTTTTGAATAATTAAATGTAATTTCATATTCTATTAGTACAATGTTTAACACAATCTTACAACATATATTTTTTTATATAAAATAATATATTATTTATGGAATAAAGGGTGGATTATTTAATGTAATGATATATTTGTCTAGGTAATACTAACTTAATTGTTCTATATACAATCATGTTTTTATAAGTGTATGTTTTATCATATGTTAAAATTAATTAACAACCATTTTGATGATTTATGTGATGGGAGTTTATCTGTATTAATGATATTTTAGGAGACATTTATTGAAATAAAACCATTTGGTTTAATATGTAGTGAATGTATTATTTTAGGACGAATACAATTACACTTTGTGATAATATGATTAATAGTTTTGGAATCCTTTTCGTTTTATCTTATCTTCAATGTTGATATAATTTTGAGTTATAATCAATCACCTTAGGAAGCCAGAACACTTCATTATTACTTGAGAAGATTTATCTTTGGATATAATTATGTGAGTATAAATTAATGAAGTGGTAAGGATTCATAGTGTACCTCATTAAATTGTATTTTATCATAATATATTGTTTAAATCATTTTTTAAAAATATTTTGAAAATACTATTAATATAGAGTTGAGTTTCATCATTGTGTAAGAGTTTTAGACATATGGTTAGTTTTAGAGGAAAATTCAATCCTAGAAGGACAATATCTGATCTTGTCCAATATATTTCAATGGTGGATGGGATCAGAACATTCCTTAGGTTGAAATTTCATACAGTTATAAATTTTACATGGTCATTCAGATGGATCCTTCGGTAATCCTTTTATATAATTAACTGTAGAAATCCAACGTATTGTAATGAAATATCAGAAAGAAATCTATTGCGAACTGATCATCATGATGAGACATTAGAGATGGTTAGATCCATTAAACCACATATAATTACTTTACTATGTCGAGTGTATTATAATGTTGATAATTTTTGACATGTCTTATAATTTGATGTTTGTTATAATATAATTCCCCTAATATTTTGGTGAAAAAATGAAGGGGAAACTTTTCCCCAGGTAAGTACATCCAATTAAAATAATTGATCATATACAGATAATAACATATCATTAGGAACATCAATATTACCTCTATCAGATTCATGATGTTTTCCATTTATGAATCCTATGTAATTGCATAAATAATACATCATATTTTTATAAATCATTGTTCATACCAATAGACCATGAAAATTATTATGAGTACAAACTAGTAGACTTTATGGAATGAATAAATAAAGTTCTATGAAAAAACATCACTCAACTGGTCAGTAATGTTTAGGTGAAATCATCATCTTGAAGTGTGACATGGGAACCTAAGGTGATATTTAGGTATTTTTATCCTCATTTTTTGGTACCAATGTGATGAAATTCCTTGGTGAGAATTATTATAAAGGGAAGTATATTGTAACACCCCATGATTTTGTGATTTTTCGAGGAAATTTAACAGTTAATATATTTTTCATTACACTAATTATTAATTTTATCAGGAATTTAATTAAAAATTTATTTTTTCCATTCATTACATACAACACCATGTTATTCTTACACTATATTCAATAGTGTGTTACATTTTGTTTCACATGACACTGAGTTTTATTAAAACCATGATATATTTTATGTTTTTAATGTGGATGTGACAACCCTTACATTAATAATATAGATATGAATATTAATAACTAAATTATAAATATTATGTATTATAGATTCATATACTGAAAACATATTTAATGAACATATTTTTAGGTAAATTCTTCATTTGTATTGAAAATACTAATTTTTAAAAAATGATTTTGATTTCTTCTTATGAAAATTTAGAAATATTAATTTTTAAAATGTGTAGAAAATTAATTTTAGAAAATAAATTCTACTTTTGAAATCATTAAGTCATCATTTTCTTATTATGAATTACTGGGGTTTTTTAAATAAGATTAATTTTTTAATGAATAGTGGGAAATACATAATTTTAATTGAAAACAACATTTTTGATTAATGTATTTATTCATATAACATATATTTTAAATTGGATTGAATATGAAATTATATTATATATATATATATATATTAATCAAATTTAGGTCATTTCAATCTATTTTATTTCAATATTGTATAGAAAAATATTGTAATTTTTTTATCATTTTTAACTTAAAACCAAGGTTGGCCTTTTCATATGTGGGATTAACATTGAATTTGAATATTTACACATATATGAATAGAAATAAGAAATATTCTTCCAAATTTGTAATCATAATAATTTATATACTTTAATAAGGTGAGAAAAATATTTTATCAAAAATAATAGTGAAAATAGTAAAAATTTATTACAACAGTTAGGGTAAAAATGAGATTTTATGGGGTAAACTAAAATCATTGGGGTGAAGATGTCATAAATACTTCTATAAAATCAATTATATGGAAATATTATGACCGTATCTCATCAATTTATTTAGAATACTCTATTTTGGATTCGATTGGAATGTGAAAATCATTGATACAACCTTTTCTTTTTAGAATATTACATACCTTCCACTCAACTCACAAATAAAAGTCCAACCATTATGAAAAATTATTGACACATTAAAACCTTTTGTATCATCCATTAAATACCCCAATCACATACCAATATCCCTACTCTCATATTACAATCCTTATTTATGGTAAAAATCCATCCAAGGAATGTTTTTTCGGTGAAGTCATATAGAGGTTACCTGTAAGAGAGATAAATTTCTCAATGAATGTTTTCATATAATTTATTCTAAAAAATAGATCAATTATTATTATACCATTAATATATAATAATCACCTCATCCAATATATACTAATATATATTCATTTTAATGTAATAATTCCAAACATCCCCATTTCTATGAAATGGGTTATGAAATCATTGTTCGTGTTTTCGGTGGACTACATCCCCATGAACTGATGTCATTAATTTTTAAATTATCACCTCTCAAGGGAGTCCATAATGACAAATTTATTATTTTTATATGAAATTTATGATATTATAATAAAATGGTAATATAATATAACAAAAACCATCATAATATATGTTATTTCAAAATACGATAACACCACTCATCTATACGGTGGACTACAACCTTGCGAAGTGATATGATTCATTTATTCATTGCATGAAATGTAATAATGATTATTTTAATGAATATAATAATATATATGGAAAATAATTTTTTTTTGTAATGATAATATATTTTAATGAAACAACCGCACTATCCTAGAGCTAGTGCTAACTTTATTATGTTGGCATAAGATACATTGAATTACATCATGAAGGACTGAATAGTTTAGTAGTTTTGTTAAACTAGAATAATATTTTAAATTAAAATTACATTTTAATAAAAAATATAATAATGTCTTTTATTTGAGAGAAACATTATACTCTTAGACATACCCTACATATTAGTTATAAAAAAAATCTTTCCAACTTGGAAGAAATAAAAATATCTAAAATGGGTGAGCTCAAATGCTCATTAATTTTAGATTACATCATATGATAACTTGAATAAATGAGCATAATAAAATAGAATGTCATATAACTGTACACACATGCCATGTAATCAATAAACTAAGAATGAAGATTCTTCAAAATATTTTTTTCATGTTGAAAATAATCAGGATAGTAATAACTAAAATGAAGGAAATTCCTAATGGAGGATGTATGAACTATAAACATATCTCCTCTGGATAGTTACTATTAATATCAATCCTCTTTTCAGATTAAGTATATGGGAATAAACCTTTCTAATTCTACATGGAAACAATTGAATAGGGAAAATTTATAGTTGATTCCACATGTTATGACTACTGATTCATCATGTGGATTTCAAAAACATATCCCAACCCATGTATATCATGTCAAAATTATTCCTCTCATGTCGAATAATAAATTTAAAAAGATACATTTAAATCAATTTGTCTGACACCAATTTAAAATATTTGAATAAAAATTCCCATCAATGTATATAATTATCAAATGAAATATTAAATACCAAGATGATAATGATATTCAGGATATGGTATATCAAAGGGGTATTGCAACACTTAAAATAAATAAGTGGGGAATATGGAATATGTCATAGAAATAAATGTGATATGAGAAAAACCCTTACCTCACTCATTCCTTTAGCGTGGAATTCATTAAAATAATCATAATGTTTTATTGAATTTTGATTAACTCATTCCATTGTTATATTCATATTTATGGTAACTCATATGATGATTTTATAATATCTTATTACCCATTGATCAAATAATATTATATTATTTACATTGTTTTGGTGTGTTTATTTCATGATTTCATGGTCAATTCATTAGTGTAAAATCATTGATGATATTTTAAAATGGAATTATAACCCTAGAAGTGGAATGGAATAGTATTAATGAACATTAAAATATATGAGCGTTCCCATTTATTTTTTTTATCATATATATTAGGATTATTAATTAGATAAAATTATATGGATAAATGTTTAATTTATTTTGGAAATTTTTCCGATCAGCACAAACCAGTTTGGTTTTATTTACTATTATGAGTATATAGTACTTCCAAATTATTAAATTGGATATAATTAACCTATTAAAATCATATTTTTCCTACATAATAGTATTATTAACATACATTAAAGAGGTAATGTGAAACTTAAAAAATCTTTATTTATGAAGACCTTTAACATGCATAATTGGGGAAATAGTTTTGTTTCATTGATTAATGTGGAGGTAAAACTGGATAGATATAATATATTTAATTATGAAAATAAAATTCTAGTATATGTATTATTTTGAAGTCATATTTATATAATGGACAAATTATTTTCTGAGAATGTTGAAGAAAAAAATGAAATAAGTGATGTATTTTGAGAGAAATTACCTCTTGAATATCACATCCTTAGAGGATCTTTTAAAGACCTTGGAATTGGTAATCTGTTAACACCAAAAACACATGGACATTGGTAGAGTGAGGATAATATATTATGGTATATATTTAAGTATATTTAACTATTTTTAGTCAAAACGGTATGGTGTGGATAGTATTTATACATGAGGATAGTGAGGTTTAAGTTATTAAATAATTATTATTTAAAGTTTAAATAAAACTACATTAAGGTTACATTAATTCCCACAAATTTGGTAGATAAAAAAATGTTTTAATTCCTACATGGGGTCTATAAATAAATCAACCCCCCATTTTCTATTTTAATACTAAATTATTTTACTCATTTACCTTTTAACATTGACACTTTTCATTATTTAACCTATAATAATGTAAATAATTTCTTTACGACGGTAAATTTATTATGTTTAAAAATAATAATGATCATACAAACAAATATTAAAAAAGAAACTAAAAATATAGAATTCGTTTATCCAAATTAAATTCATGTATTTGGAACAATTATATTTGATATTAATCTTGTAGACACAATGAAAATGTGGGGTTTTAAAGTGAAATGTTCAAAAGTATGAAATTTTGTATATTCAATTTCAAAGTGAAATTGATAGCAATGCACCAAGTTGGTTTGATTTATGAAGAATTTAAATAATTTTAATTTTGAAAAATATTGTTATATAACATAGAGTTAATAAAAAATTTGACAAAAAGGTAAATTGTAATTAAAAATAAGTATTTTTCACTATTCCTCATGAAAGGAAATTTATTTGAAAAATACCTAAATTTCAACGTAAGATAAATTTGATATTTAAAATTAAAATAATTTTTTTATATAATATATATGAATTTATAAAAATCGTTTTTTTAATGGAGACCAATTAAGAGGTAGAAAGATTAAAATTTAGAAAAATATAGCTTTTATGCTAAAAATTAGATTTATGTTTGATATTAATCATATAAAACATAATAGATGAATTTAAAAAAATATTATTGAACACATAACATATAAATTTTATTATTGTTATAAACTAATAGTGATTAATTAAATTTATTACTGAAAAATTCCATTATTTTCTTCAAAATAGAATTTTTAAACACATCCTTTTTAATGAATTGGTTATCAATTTTATTTATAATTAATTTTCAACCGCTGAATACATTTTAAAAATAAGTTTAAACTATAATTTCATTATTTATTTAATCTCATAGATTCCCTCTATTACAATAGACAAGTGATAACTATTACGATTAAATAAAAGTATTTAATCATTTTTTAAAGCATGGTCATCTGTGTGACATAAGATATCGATGAAATTGAATTTATTTAATAAGAGACATGCCTAAATATCATGATGTGTCAAATTTTCCCCTCTATAAATAATTTTCATCCTCTCAATATTAAATTTATCTTCAAATATCAAAGGAAGATAAATGAAAATACCATTTTGGAAAACCCACATCGTAAATTTTGTTAAAAAATCTCCTTAGTAAGAGGGAAATATAAATGGGAAGGTCAACACAAAATTAGGATTAATAATAATATAAAATTATTGAAATGTGAAAATAAGGACAAGAAAGATAAATTGAAATATTGAGTTCTGATAGAGAGTGATATATAACATGGTCATTTGAATGTCTATCATTTGAAAACAGAAATTCTATGATAGGTTAAAGAGGTAATTTATTTATTGGTATGAAAATTAAATGATTAAAAATATTATTCTAAAATACATTTCCTAAATTTTATTGAGCCATTTACAATCTAGACAATCACATGAGAAAATAAACATACTTTATTAATTTTCATTTCTTAATAATAATTTCATTATTTGGTTGTAAATCAATGTATTTTCATATCATATTTTATACCAGGAAATATATTTACATGATTATTATTTTTATTTAATATCTTTATTGAATCACAAGATACAAAAATAATTTTTTACTCCTATAAATGTTTACTGAAACCAAAATTTTAAGAAAACATTTTTAATAAATAATTCCCAATGTTCAACATAATCCATTACATATGATGTTGTGGACGCTCCTTTTAGTCACATTGTCTAAACGAATGGAAAGGGAAATGACTTAGCACAAATTGATTCATCCTTTGAAGTAAACATCAAAAATCGACAAAGGCATGAATAAGCCTTCAAATTCATAAGGGTCGCACAAGTTCCATCACTTTCGCACAAGTAAACTTGCACGCCACCTAATGGTCACACAAGTGACTTGTGATCCCTAAAGGATAACCGCCCGGGGTTTCTCTAGCCTATAAATAGACCCTATGGGCCCCCCATTTGGAGAGGAATCTTTTTCCAAAAACTGATATTTGAGCTCCTGGCGCCCTAGTCTCTTCTCAAAGCTTCCGAAACACTTATAAGGTAATTTCTTACCTAGAAAACAAGATCTAAAGAGGGGGAGGTAGGCCTAAGTGTTGAAACTCATCAAAACATGCGCGCCTGAGTTGCCAGCCATTAAGGGAAATGGCCACACTTGCACGCCGCCTAACTCTTTCAATAGAACTTGTGTGCCACTCCTCTGGAAGAACCTCAAGATGATTCTAAAGTCTTTAGTCAAGAGTCGCTCAAGTATTACCCTGCTGGTTAATAGTCGCGCAAGTACCCATGTGTCGTGCAGGTATACCTGCGTGACCAGGACTTGCGCACCCATGCAGTACCTGCACGCCTGCCATGACTTGTGCACCCCTGCCTTTTTCGGTGCCCTTTTTGCCCATTTCACCCCTCTTAAGACATTCTACCTCTCCTATTCAAGATTCAGTATTCAAGACAGTCTTCAAAGACAATTATGGCATTATTTCTTGATTTGAATTCCTTATCTGAAAGGAATTCTGTGTAATATATCTCAAAACCTAGTGACTTACACATCTTTATGTCACTAAAGATTGAGATTTCATTCATTCAACCTCATCCTTTAAGATGAGAGAACTCATTAACCTGGGTCTCCTTTTCAGAAATAAGCCCCAGTCATAATTCTTAACATGGGCCTCCTTTTCAGGAATAATCCCCAGTCATAATCATTAACCTGGGCCTCATTTTCAGGGGTAATCCTCAGTCTCAAATATGGGCATCCTCTTCAGGAGTAAGCCCCAAGTCCCTTAATTTTTCAAGTCTCTTAACCTAGGCCTCCTTTTTAGGAGTAAGCCCCAGTCTTAATTTATCTTAACCAGTCCTAATTTATCTTTGATCTTGGATTCCTTTTTAGTAGTAAAACCCAATCATAAGTCCTCTCCTAATTTGGGCCTCCTTTTCAGGAGTAAGCCCCAAGATAGAGTATTCAAATCTCCATGAAGCACATATACCTTTATGGACCCTGTTCCTGGATTTCTTCCCTGAAGGAAATCCTAATATTCATTTATCTGGGCAATCATACATACATAAGTCCTACATTATTTCTTATGATTGCATCTTTCATGACAAAATTGCCTAATTTTTACCAATACCTCTTGTTTCTCACACTGATCATGACTCACATGAGCATAGAGTGTAAAAGTAATTATGAAATCCTTCTTTGAGCCATAAATCATAAACATCATACTCCCTTACTCAAACTACGTGGGTTATGATTACTTTTCTAAACAAATGATACGTAGGTATCCCATCTGCGGGTTCAATCCTAACTCTGAAATAATCCATTCCCTTCTGAATGACAATAAACTTCAAGTTCCCCACTGAGTGGCTTTAAAACCAGCATGGTCATCATAATGACTGAGAGACTTCTATATAAATGTGTCAAAGGATACCATTGACCATGAATCTCTAATAAATATAGATTATTCTCTATCGATGAAGAACCTCGAATACATATAAAATATTCTCTAAATTTCCTACATATTTAATCATTGATTGTCAGATCTGAAGGAAATATCATTTTATACTTGTTAATGTAATAAGGATTCATGAACATAACTTAAATCTATAAACAAAGTCCTGGAATAGACAATAATTCCCCTTAAAAAGGTGTGATGAGTCCGACCTCCCATCCTCTCGACCAATGAATATTCATAAGCCTCATCAGTCCACAAACTAATGAGTGAAAACCATTGGAAAGTAGGTCCAAATGGATGTGGAATCATTGGATGTTTTCGGTTCTACGAACAAACCCGTTAGAAACTGATTGGAATGTTTGAACCTTCAATCAAGGAGGGAATCCCCAAATTCCGATGGAAACAAAAAATGGTGAACCCGACGTGAATCCTTAACCAAGCTAAAATGATGTTTTACCTATTTGTTAGGCCCCTATTTAAAACTCAATCAGAGGGCCAACAAAAACAATCATTAACATATGTTCTCATCCAAAAGATCTAGTGGCTGAATTTATCTTGATTACGTCTGTTATATCAAACATGTACTCTTTTCCAAGATCTTCTGCATTTCCAGAATGGCTTCTCTCAAGTTCACACCTGTGAATACCGCTGCTGTGAATGCCACTATTGCTACTCCTGCTGGATCGTCGTTCGCTCTAAGGATGACATCACCTACTCAGTGTCTTCAACGTTGGGTATCAAATGTGTTGGTTAAGGAGTACCGTCAACATAGTACCATCCTAACTCTGGAGGCTTCCCGACAAGCCCTCAAAGTGAACAACTCACACCGGTCATCCGAACAACAATGACCAGTGATCAAGAAGCAGGCGGTGCTAACTACTGTCTCCAACCGTTTCGGGTCGTTATCCTCGGAACGCAATCACCATTCACTCCCATATTCTGGGGAGGTGAATGAGCAGATCCCTCAGGCCCTTAATTCAAAGAAGCATGATTCCTTCCTGAGGGATCCTATCAACAATTGCCGCAAGACTCGTGCAGAAGTATGCCCTCTACATGATGAGGGTACCGACTCTAGGCGTTAGGCTCAGGTTCCTCGAACTATAGCAAGAAAGAAGAACCACCAGAGGCGGAATCCGGTCAACAGTGAGCAAGTTCTCATCTATGCCATCTCTGGAGAAGCCCACCAACCTAACTTGGTGGCATGCAACGAGCAGGAACATACACCTGCCCATTTTAATTCTGGTGTCTAGCAGACTCGTCTGGCAGCATCACATCAATCCCGCCAGGCAATTCCGACGAGTACTATATGCAGGAACATACACCTGTTTATACATAATCAGCTAGTTAGAAGGCTTGTCTGACTACATATGATGGAGCTCTTCAACCACGTTCGGTGAAGTGAAATCAGAAGGCACATACACCTGCTAATACTAATCAAACTTACCAACAGTCTCTCTTGGCAGCATTCAGAGAAGTTAGTCAAAAATCCCCGACAACAAACAGGAGGCAGACTCAACTCTCTGCCCCCACAGTTGAGTACTGTCAGGATTCACTGACAGGAAAAGGAGGACAGGAGCTGGCACATACACATACTCCAATCACAGAATGGACGTATATCCCCTTTCCAGCAGCTGAAGTCACCAATCATATTCTATCAATGGTGAAAGAGTAGAAGCAAATCCTTGCTCATATTCTGGATGCATTCCAGGATATTATAACAGCTTCAGCAGCATCTTAGGGAAAGACACATAAAGCTATCCCCACCAGTGGAGTCACACATAAAAAATTCACTCCAGAACAGACACACACATCTGTTTCAGTCCAAGAAGGTTGTGGGGCATACTCCCCCATATCATACGGACAACCAAGTCAGGCACATACACCTGATTTGAGTGGAGATCGTCAGCCTAACCTGGCCATCTTTCCTGATCAGGAACACACACCTGCTCAAAGCAACCACTTTCTTCAACAAGTGGTTTCCAAAGAGAGTACGAAGGTGTCTAAGAAAAAGACCCGCCCAACACAATCATAAGATCAAGAGCCAATCTGTAACAAGGCCTTGCTTGATGCTAGAGTTCCTGAAGCCCTCAGACAGTTATATGTTGGAATTCGAGATTCTACTCCCTCATTTCTCAATAGTGGGAACATTAATTCCGAAGGTCTTCAATAGACACTTCCTCACGAAGGCTTGCTTCATGATAATTCGGTCGATCTCGAGGTTTCATCTTCAGATGAGAGCCACAGGAACCCTATGTGTGGTCAGAAGTATAAGGAGCAAGAGATCTCATCTTTTGCTGTAACCCATCATGGTGGTCCTCCCCATGATGATGAATTTCTCTGCGAAATTCCTCTCCGAAGTAGTGATGCAAATTTCCCGGAAAATGATCCAATGGACAATGTAGTGCTGAGAAAGCCCACTTATCTTGAGGCACTTGAAAATGAGAAACCACTCATGTCTGATGCTTCATCGCTAGCAGGTGAAATACTTTATCAATTAGAAGATAGCCCAGGGTGTAGGTCATTCTACGAACCACCCCTAAGTCATGCATCTTCTAGATTGATCAATGATTTCTCTACCAATCTTGTTGAATCCGATGAAGCAACAAGGAAACACCAACTCTGGTAAAATCAGGTAGAATAATATTCATTTAATGGTGAAGTTGAAATGCTGAACATGAGAAAACAACTAGCGAAAGGTGAAGTGCCAGTCATGATTTGGCCTCTGGATGATTTTCATTATGACATTCCAGAAATGTTGACGGAAGATAGAATTCATGATATTTGTCTCAACATATGGAAAACTATTTTTTAGTTGAAGATGAAAGTATTATATTATGATGAATATGAAAATTATATTAAGATAATATAAGGGTTACAATGCCAAATTGACTTGGCATCTCTATCAGTCTCTCAATACCCGAAGGCTGAAAAGCAGCAGAGAGCCCTTCAATGTTCATGCCTCGGTGCACTAAGAAGATTGCATTAGTTAATTTCCAATGCCCCATCTGGTATTCATGTCAGAGGATGGGGTGTTCATGGAGCACTACATTTCACGGTGCTCTCCAGTCAGCAAAGTCCGCTGAAAATGGTCTCATGCAATGTTAGTGCCCATGGCCAACCATAGTCAATGTGCATTGTTTGTAATCAAAATATTTCCCAAGAACAGGCCTCAACTAGTTCCTCTCAAAATCAAGAATACAGAGAAAAAGTTGTTGAATTACTCCTGTATCAAGCAAACAAGAATATTGAGCAGGCCTCTTGTATGGAGAAAGCACATCATCAAGTGACAGAAGTGTCGGAAATCATCCAACGGTCTTTTGAACTAGGTGATAAAATTGGATACAGGTTAATGCATCCAGCTAATTTCCAGACTAAGTTTCGAAAGATTAGGAGAGATTTTAAGAAATTCTCAGACATAGCATGTCAAGAGCCACCCCAGCTTGCCAGACTGGGGAATCTTTTAAACCAACCCTCGGAATAAACAAATAGGATTCAAGGAGTTGAGCGGGAACAGCAGGAATAGCCCCAGTCCATCGGACTGGGGACTTTTTCAAATCATTAATCCCCTCATCAAATAAATTTGGTCTTTTCTCGATTGGGGAAGAAGCCTCAAGAGGAACGAAGAGCCAAATTATCATGATATTCCATCCAAATTACGGCACGTCAAGAAGTTCCAGAGGGATCGAATCAACAAAAGGAAATGTCTCATCAACAACATGGAAGAAAACAATATCACAGAAATGCTGATATAATGGATACGATGCATTATGCATCAATCAATGTCATCAATGTCATTGTTGCTGATCCACCAGATGAGGCTCACTCAGGGGACTCAGATAGAGAGGTTCCTGCTCAAGAAGATGTACACACCGACACAAATAAAGAAGGTTTGCGTACACAAAATCAAATGGCTACTCAGAACCTAGGTAATCCTTCAAGTAACCCACTTCCCCCTCTCCGAAAAGGATACAACAAAGGGATGGGAAAGAATAAGGTTACATATCCTTCATCTAGAGAAGGTCAATCGCTCTCACTAGAGAAAAGTTTTTCACAACAGGAGGAAGAAATGAAGGGATTAATGAGGTTGAATGTAGAACTACTTCAGGGTTGTCTTCTTCATAAGCGTGCTGGAGTCAGTCATCCAAGGGAATTTTTTGCAGCTACTAAGATGGGTCAATAATATCCTCCTCTATCAGTACACCCTCACAGGTCTAATCCTACGGGTCAAGTGGAACAACAGTTGGCAGTGCTACCATCAGTTGCAGCACCAACAACCACATCTGTCCAAGCTCTAGTCATTGCACCTACCCAAGTCCAAGTTCAACCGGGTGTTTCTCAAAAGTTAATAACTACCATTGAGTCATTAACAGCTCAGTTATAAACTATGAATGGGAAACGTGCGCAGGTTCAACCAGAAAAGAAAGTTTACCCTGAATGGGTAGATTCAATCTCTCCTCCATCTAGTTTTGGAAACCCTGTATTCCCTATTTTCAATGGATCAGGCGGCCCTAAAAAACATTTAATGCATTACGTGTCTTGTTGTGATCCTATGATGGGAACTCCGGAGCAGCAAGAAGTAGTAAAACTCATATGTTTCGTATGGACCGTGCAAGGACTAGCCTTTGTTTGGTATACAAGCTTGCAATCATGGTCAATTACTGGATGGGTTGATCTCCATCAACAATTCCTTCTTCAATTCAGCTCAACTTTTCCAAAGAAAACAGTTTTTGATCTTACAAACTGTAAGAAAAGGGAGAATGAAAGGGTCTCAGATTTCATTTCTCGTTGGAAGGGATTAACATATTCCCTAATATTAGAACTCCCTCAAGAAAAATTGTTTCCAATATGAGTGGAAAATTTGTGTGACGAGTTACACATGCCGTTGATCCCTGTGAAATACACAAGAGGGTTTCGAGACCTTACTTTAATTGCTCAGCAGATTGAAGATTCCCTTTTTCAGTCTAATGCTAAATCTCGTGTAACTCCATCAGCTCTAGGAAGGAGAATGGGTAAAGCCGAAACTGCTATAGTTATGCTTAAACAAGCACCTATACCTATTTCTACTTCAAAACCTTCTTCTTCTCGAAGGGCTACACCTCCTGAGCGCCAACAACAAAGGCCATTTCGTCCAGATGATCAAAGAGATCAAAGACGAAAACAATTTGAGAATCTGAAGAGTAAAACATTCTCTTTCCGAAATGAACAAGCTCTTGTTTACTTCATTTCGGCTCTGGAAAATAATATGGTTCAATTTCCAAGGCCTAAGAGGCCAAATAAAGAAGGAGATGAAGATCGTCCCAATTATTTCCCTTTTCATCAAATGTTGGGGCATCCCATCCAGGAGTGTTTTGTCTTCAAAGATCTCCTGCAAAAGATGGTCGACTAGGGACAAGTCATACTGAAAGGTTCTTCATCTCAGGTAGCATGTGTTACTGCTACAATTCCAGAGGAGGAAGGAGAATGGTAAGAAGTCAAAAGCAAAAATGCACCGAAGTATGATGATTGGATGGTCAGAAAGACAATCAACTGAACTCATGCTATTTTGTGCACACAATTAAAGAAACTGATTGTTTCTTCTGCCATGAATTTTGTGGCAAAACCCTCTTCATTAGATGGAAAGTCCTCAATGAAACAGCATGATTCAAAGAAAGAAAAAGAATCAGAAGAAGATGAGTATGTTTTAAAGCCTAGGTTGTCTTTTACTCTAGAAGACTTCATGCCATATACTTCAAAGCCACGGTCACCGCCCCACCAAACGGCATAGCCTAAATAGGGTAATCAGGTAGAGTCTTCATCAGACGAAGAGTTAATCTTCAGTTCTGTTAACATGATTCAATTAACGGATTCATATGCTAGTCACAGTTTTTATTTCAATGATCCTGAATTCCCTGTATAAAATAGGGGAATCAGAGGAAGTTCCAGAGGCTCAGGATACAATGGAAGATGTGGATCTTTCAGAAGCCACTATTCCAATTCTACCCCTGCTAGAACTGTGTACACAGCAGAAACTCGTGGTAGATCCCTTCAGCGAGCTCAGCAAGAACAAGCAAGTTCTTCTACCAATAGCAAATTCAGTTCTGGCATAGTTATTTTGGAATACCGGTTGAAGGTTCCATATTCTTCCTCTTGTCAAGTAAATGGATCTAATCGGTCTAATCTTCCAAAACCAGGAATATTGCCAACTCCTATCCCAATACAAGATGCATCAACATCCAAAGCATATGCTTCCAAGGTACCAGCTAAACCACATATTCTTGTTGGGAAACACATAACTCTGGATCAAAAGTATGATGTATTGAAACACTTGTCCCAAGTACCATCCATGTTATCAATTCTGGATGCTCTAAATCTATCAAAAGATCTTCGGGAAGCACTCATCGAGGCTTTGTCAAGTCCTTAGGAGTTTGAAACTGAAATTGCTACAGCTAAAGTCTATCACATAGAGAATAATCATAAAGAATGCCATGCAATAATATCTTTTACTGAGGAAGTTGAAGATGATGTTGTGCATGGGAATATTAGTCCTTTTTACTTATCTATCAAGGTCAATGGCTTAGACATCTGAAGAGCTTCCATTGACAATGGTTCAGGAGTCAAACTCATGCCCATTCGTACACTTCGTCGATTGGACCTCACAGAATCTGATTTATCTCCTTCTACCATGATGTTACAAGGATATGATAAAAATTAACAAGAACCACTGGGCGAAGTTACACTCAGAACTCAGTTTGGAGATCTTGTATCAAATTCAGATTTCATGGTTGTTGATCAAGACTCATCTTTCAACATCTTGCATGGAAGACCCTGGCTACATCAACATGTGGTTATCCCTTCATCATACCATCAATGTCTCAAATATTGTTTTGATGGTCAAGTTGGGACATTTTATGGTGATAAGGCCTCTTTCAAGACATGTGAGTCTCAATACATTGAGGTAGAATTCTATAACATGAACGGAAGGGAGAAATCCACAACAAAGGAGATTACCAAAGTTAATGCTCCATATGGTTTGGAGAAGATTCCAGTAAATCCATTAACACATGTGAGTATAGATTATGTGTTTCCTATCAGTAAAATTGAAAAGATAGACCCAAATCAAAATACTCTTATGGAAAGATCCATAATGTCAATTACGACAATCGAGCCAGACCACATGGGAGAAATTGGTAACCCACCAAGCAGTGATGAAAGCACAAATGGTGATATCTTCATTTCATATGCTGAAATCCAAAAAGTCTATAATTCTCCAATTAGGCTAGAAAATGTTATAGAAACATCGGAGGTGAACAATGATGTCGATTCTCAATCTATCATCTCCTCTTTATTACCCAAAGAAGACCCTTCATCATCAATCGGGTTGGAAATAGAAGCTTCTTCTTCAAGATATGAAAATTTTGACATCTCTTCTGATCATGAAAATTCTGCTTTATCATCTACTATGCAAGTAGAAACGGAAGAAATAACACGTGATGAAGAAGAAGAGGAAGATCTCAGAGATGCTCTTCCATAATTTGAAGAGGTATCTCTACCACATTGGATGAACTCAGAGAAATAAATCTGGTTACAAAAAAAGATCCACGCCCTAATTTAATCATTGCGGCCATGAATCTTGAAGAGAAAGAGATGAATATTTATTTACTAAAGAAAAATAGATATATATTTTCTTGGGACTATACAGAAATGCTTGGGCTTGATCCTGATGTTGGTACTCATCATTTGGGTTTAACAGAAGAACATCGAGGATTTAAGAAAGCCGCGAGAAGAACACACCCAACTTATGCTTCCAAAATTGAAGCGGAAGTGGATAAGCTTATCAAAGCTAAATTCATCAAAGAAGTTTAGTATCCCAAGTGGTTGGATAATATTTTCCTTGTAAAGAAGAAGAACGGAAAAATTAGAGTTTGCATTGATTTCAGAGATCTTAATCGGCATTGTCCTAAGGATGATTTCCCAGTTCCGAATACAGAACTTTTAATTGATGCAACAGCTGGCTATGAAGCACTTTCATTCATGGATGGATATTCCAGATATAATCAGATCCGAATGGCCCCAGAAGAAGTGGAACCCACAGCCTTTAGAGCCCCTCAGGGTGTGTTCTGCTACTAGGTAATACCCTTTGTCTTAAAGAATGCAGGTGCAACATATCAGTGTGCCATGCATCGTATCTTCACACCCTTCTTAGGGATGTTTGTTGAATTCTATGTAGAAAATTTTGTGGTTAAATCCAAACAACGTTATAATCACTTGGCTGATTTGGAAGTCATATTCCGTAAGCTTCAATAACATAATTTGAAGTTGAACCCCTTATAATGTTCTTTTGGGGTAACCTCAGGAATATTTCTTGGATTTTTTGTACGCCATAGTGGTATTGAAGTCGATCCTGAGAAGACCAAGTCAATACTTAGTATGTCACCTCCTCAAAATTTTAATGAATTAAGAGGACTTCAAGGAAACTTATCCTAAATTCGGCGTTTCATTTCCAATTTGGCAGGCAAAAGTTTACCCTTCACCAAATTGATGAAGAAGGGAGTCACTTACCAGTGGACTGAAGAATGTCAAGAAGCCTTCGATATTCTCATGAAATACCTCTTGATCCCACCAGTACTCATGACACCTGTTGAATGAAGACCACTTATCCTCTACGTGACAGATCTAGAGCGATCATTGGGTGCCGTTCTTGCTCAAAAAAATGATGTTGGGAATGAAAACATCCTCTACTATCTCAGTCGAACTATGCTTGAAGCAGCAACCCGATATTCAAGTATTGAGAAGTGCTTCCTAGCATTAATCATTGCAGTTCAGAAGTTGAGAAACTACCTACAACATCACGAGGTCCAATTGGTATCTCGCAATAACCTGCTCAAATTTATCCTTAGTCATCCAATGCTTACAGGACGTCTGGCAAGGTGGGCAGTTATTTTGCAGCAATTCGACATTCAGTATGTGTCTCAAAAGGTGATAAAGGGCCAAGCTCTGGCTGATTTCCTGGCTGAACACCCTTCAGTGGAAGACACATCATTAGATATTGAACTCCCTAATGAGGAAGTCTTATCTATTCAAGAAAGTCCTCAAGCATGTGAAATGTATTTTGATGGTGCTTCCAGAAGTCCAACAGGGAGGAAGATGGAAAATCCTAAATTCAATAAAGTTGGCTTAGGAATTGTGCTCATTTCTCCAGAAAAGGAAGTTTTACCTTATTCCTTCTTATTGTGGGAATGTGGTACCAATAATGAAGCAGAATACCATGCTCTCATCACAGGTTTGGAATTAGCGCTTCAAGCACAAGTGAATCACTTAATGGTGAAAGGTGATTCAGACCTGGTAATCAAACAAGTCCATGGGGATTACGCCATCAGAAAAGAAGAACTAATCCCTTTGTATGATTACATTAGAGACTTAATGGTGGAATTCCCTTTGGAACCAGAATTTTCTTATGTCCCAAGATCAAAAAATGCTCAAGCTGATGCACTGGCTAATATAGCCACAGCTCTGGCAGATCCAAATCGGGACGAGACAACCATCAGTATTGCCCACTATCGTGAAATTTCACCTTATATTCGAATCAGAACAGAGGAAATTAATGAAATTAGTCCCATTCCTGAAGAGTATGGTCATACTATAGGATGGATGTCACCTATCAGGGAATACCTTCAAAATTGAACACTTCCACCTGATAGAGCCGAGAAAGAACAAATTCGGCGACGTGTGGTCAATTTTACTCTTTATGATAGCCCAGATCACCAAGATAAAATTCTCTAAAAACATGGTTTTGATGGAGTTATCTTCAGATGCATTGATGGTGAAGAGACAATGGCTGTTATGAAAGAAGTGCATGCAGGAGTCTGTGGTGCCCACCAGTCTGGAAATAGACTGTCTGATCAGATTCAAAGGCTTGGATACTATTGGCCTTCAATGATACAAGATTGTGTTTATTTCACAAAGAAGTGTCATTCATGCCAAGTACATGCCAAATTCATTCATCAAACTCCATAGTTGCTTCATACAGCTAAATACTCATGGCCATTTTCCGCACGGGGAATTGATGTGGTGGGACCTTACCCTTCAGCTACGGCTAAAGAGTTTAAGTACATTCTTACTGATACTGACTTCTTTTCCAAATGGTAAGAGGCAATACCTCTCAAGGAAGTCAGTTCTAAATGCGTTGTTTGCTTCATCAAGTCTAACATCATTACCAGATTTGGTGTCCCTCATACCAGATTGACAGACAATGGCACCAACTTCTGTTCATCTGAGGTGAAGAAGTTGTATCAAGAATACAACATCAAATCCAACCATTCATCTCAGTATCATGCAGTGGCCAATAGCCAGATAGAAGATTTCAACAAGTCTCTGTCAAATATACTGCAAAAGATGGTGGATAAAGATAAGAAATCATGGCCTGATAAACTCTTTCATTCTTTATGGGCTTATCGGACTACCACCCGCACTGCAACTCGGTCAACTCCATATTCATTGGTATATGGAATGGAAGCAGTCATTCCAATTGAAGTTCAACTACCCTCGCTCAGAGTTTCCATTTGTGATCAATCATCTACAGATGAACAATATCAAAAGTGATTGAATGAATTGGTATGATTAGATGAGAAAATATTGTGCACTTTTCACCACTTGGAAGTCTATCAGAATCGAATATCACGAGCTTTTAACAAAAAAGTTTGTCTTCGTTCATTCACTCAGGGAGAATTGGTATTAGTTCTCAGAACTCCAATGATACCTGGAAAGAAACCTCCCAAGCTTGATTCAAAATGGGAAGGACCTTAATCGATACATAGGGTCTACTCCAATGGAGCTTATTCATTAATCTCGATGGATGGAGAACTCATCACGACTCCAACCAATGCCAGATTTTTGAAGAAGTATTTTGTATAAACACAAAATATATCATCCATGGTCCGGTATGACCTTAAACTGCACCACCATCCAGCAAGACGTTAAACTGCATCATCAACGGTCCATGCATATGACCCTAAACTATTTGCACATACGTCTAACAAGACAGTAAACTATGTCCCCTGCATTGTCCTTGATATATGACGTTAAACTATACAGCAACGGTCCATGCATATGACCTTAAACTATTCGCACTTTCATCAAACATGACGCTAAACTATATCGTACGGTCTAGTATGATCTTAAACTGCACCATGGTCCGATATGACCTTAAACTGCACCACCTTCCAGCAAGACGTTAAACTGCATCATCAACGGTCCATGCATTTGATCCTAAACTATTTTCACATACGTCCAACATGACATTAAACTATGTCCCCTTCATCGTCCTTTCTATATGACGTTAAACTATACAGCAATGATCCATGCGTATGACCTTAAACTATTCGCACTTTCGGCCAACATGACGCTAAACTGTATCATATGGTCCAGTATGGACTTACACTGCACCATGGTCCCGTATGACCTTAAACTGCACCACCATCCAACAAGATGTTAAACTGCATCATCAACGGTCCATGCATATGACCCTAAACTATTTTCACATACGTCCAACATGACTTTAAACTGTGTCCCCTTCATCATCCTTGCTATATGACGTTAAACTATACAGCAATGGTCCATACATATGACATTAAACTATTTGTATTCCTTTCATCTCACATGATGTTAAACTGTGATGTCCTAACTACATGATGCTAAACTGTGAAAAAAGTCCCTTACATCCAGCATGATGTTAAACTGCATCATCAAAGGTCCATGCATACGACCATAAAATATTTTCACTTTCGTACAACATGACGCTAAAATGTATCGTCCCTTTTTCATCCAACATGACTTTAAACTGTGAAAAAAGTCCCTAATACATCCAACATTATGTTCAGTACTCTTTTGTCCTCACTACATGACATTAAACTACACAGTCCCCCATTCGTCCTAGATACATGATGCTAAACTGTGCAAAAGTACTTTGATACGTCCTACATAACATTAAACTATACTTTGTCCCTGCTACATGACACTAAACTGTGCAGCACCAATAGTCCTACCTACAAGACTATAAACTGCATAGTCCCTTTATATGTCCTACATGACATTAAACTATGAATTGTTAAGGTTGTTGTTACCTCTTGTTTCTCACACCGAGTATGACTCACGCGATCTTAGAGCAAACCACAACCATAACAATCTCTCTGGGATACTAACCATGTGTAAGTCCCAACAACATCATTTTTAGGTCATTTTCCCCAAGAACAACTTGATCATTAATTCATTCTTTAATTGAACTACGCACACTTTGATCCTTGCCTTCTAGGCTGGGTACGTAGGCAACCTCCCAAGGTTCAAGCCCAAAACCAATCTCTTCACATTGGTTCACCTCCATCTCATACGATGTTGATTCATGAAACCGCCACTGGAATCAATATCATTACATTAGTTCACTTTCGTCCTTGTTATATGACATTAAACTATACAACACTTTTGTCCAGTATGACAATAAACTACAATATTCTTTGATACCCTCACCTGAGAGGGAATCGTTATTTACATCGATTTTTCAATCATGTTTCATTTCAAAGACTACGTGCATACATGGCAATGACCAAACCTTTTATCTTGTGTTAAACCATCATTGTACTAAATTCCCCTTTCACCCTTCACATGTACGAACCAAATTTGTACAGAGGGTATTTCAAGAACTACATGGGATTGATTACCATCCTTATGGGATACATAGGAACGTTCGAGTGTCCCTCGAATCCAGCCCCAAGTCTTTTGGGCCTAACCCCAAATTCCACTTCCAGTCCCTTGGCTGAAAAGTCCCCATGAAAACACACACTGTGAATTTTTTACAATGGTCCAAGCTCTATGACCCTAAACTAAGATCTCTAATCCTTTTTTTCCACACGACGTTAAACTGTAATTCAAGAACTATGTATGGATTGATTCCCATCCTTATGGGATATGTAGTGAAGTCCAACATTTCCATTCAGGACCCAGCCACAACATGACTATGGTTAGCATTGATTTGTGTATCTTTTTATACATTGGACAATACCCATCTTTATGTGTCATAATCCTAACCTTAAATATTTTCAGATCTTCATAACCCTTTTCTTGACTTTTAGTCACAAAAATGTCAAACTTCTGAGAGTTCTTTTTCCTGACTATGCAGTATGTGCCCTTAGGCAACCTTGTATAAACAGTCTCCATAACAGACTTGTCAGCCAAAAGATACTATTATTTGACTATGCAGCCAATTTCCTTAGGTGGCCCTGCATAATTCAACCCCCTAACGGTTTTGTTAAATAATGTTAACTTCATTCATGGGAAGAAAGCCTCTTTTGTCCTTATTGGTCTAAAATGATAGTATATAGGGATCCGCAAAAATAGCCATCCTTAACATATTTTTCCCATATCCTTTTTCATGATCTGAAAGTATTCAAGCCTATGGCTTATATTCACTTTCCCTAAGTTTGGGTCAGACCTTCGAAGAAGTGATATCCATACAGTTCTTCGATAATCTTGTTCGGAAATATCTTCTCCATATTCAAGTACCTATTTCCATACAACAAACTCTATACTTTGGAAAATTTGAATCTCCATAAACTTTCACTGGCTTTTAGCAGTAGAAAGGTAAATTTCTGAGAGTTCTTTTTCCTGACTATGCAGCACATGCCCTTAGGCGGCCTTGCAGAAACAGTCCACATAACAGACTTTTCAGCTGAAAGATACTATTATTTGACCATGCAGCCAATGCCATTAGGTGGCCCTGTATAATTCAACCCCCTAATGGGTTTGTTAAATAATAGTAACTTCATTCATGGAAACTACTTCTTCTGATTCTTTTTAGCTCTTTTTCATATCATTCCTCATATTCAAATATTCTTAAGCCATAGTTTACATTTTTTCCCTCATACTTGAGTATGGTAATATGTTTTCAGATATATTGTCAAAGAATTGATTCAATTCTAATTCATTCGGTCAAAGCTATTTTCGACCTTAAACATTAGCCTCCTTATGTCCGACGTTCCTGACTTTAAACTTCCCACAAAAGACAAGGGAACTCTAAATAAAAGTCATGTTCCAGCTCACTAAACATACATTTTGTATGATTTAGGTAATACTGATCAATTATGAGTATCAAAGTTTGTAGGGTTATTTATATTAATCCTAGTAAAAATCAAGCTATGCTTACTAGGCCTATTGGCTTAGGTAAAATTTAAAGATGGTAGTGAAATAATACAAGCATAAATGATTGAAGATAAAGGTATTCTCCATTGATGCACATGAATTAAAGGGACATCCACAGATTGGAGCCTCTTCTCTTTTTCATGAGATTACAAAAGACTGTCTACATAAGTCTTCATTTGATGTACAGCATCCCGAGCTTCATCAGCAGCTACTTGAAGCTCGTGCACTCGACCATCTTCACTCTTCTCATCTTGATGGAGTGCCTTCTTGGCATTTTCAATGGATTTCATACCATTCGTTTGAACTCCCTCCAATGAATTATTGAGCTGATCAAGTTCCCTAGTAACAGCATCTAATTGTTGCTGGAGCTACACTTTCTGGACAACTTTTTCTTTGATTTTATGCTTCAGCTCCTTCATCTTGGCAGCATAATTAGCCTCAGCTCAGGATACCGCAGCCTCAAATTCACCGATGTTAACTGACAATTTCACCCTGGTCATATATTCGCGACATTGTTGCTCCTGCTCCCTCCTGAAGATGTCATGTTTCACAGTGGTATGGATCTTTTCATATCCAAAACCGCCAAGTCCTATCATGACTAACTGGGATGAAAATCTAGGGATCTTCGATGATATCTCTTCTAAAGGCACCTCAGATATGATTTTCCATATTTTGTTCCATGCCTTTCATCATGAAAAGTTGAATGCCTTAAGCACCACTGGGTCTGATTCAACATCATCATCACAAGGGGGCATGTAATCTAGGATTAATGCACTTAAAAAAGTGCCATGTTCTGCTCTTTCCCCCCTGACCTGTGCTTCTTCGGTTTCAATTCCCGTTGGGGCAGAGGCTGAGGCCTCACCTCCAGATCTAGCCACTTCAGTTGATGGCACTGCATGATTAATTGAAATATTTGGTTAGCTTCAAAGGATAACAAAAATATTGATTGTCTTGCAAATTAAGTACAATCACAAATATTGTTATCCATTACCCGACAGTGGATCAGCAACCTGAGAAGACTCTTCCCCATCTTTCCCAGTCTCAACAGGATCTTCAAGATGGGTCTCCGGAGGGTTTACTAGGTTTATATCTACTTGAGATAAGGTTTCTGTAATGGTAGGGTTGACATCCATGTCCACACCCTCTTCAGGCATTGGCAGTTCAGCTGCTTCAATGGATGGAACTGCATATTATTTTCAGTCATGATTAGAAGTGTAAATTATAAGAAAATTTACTGGGTGAAGGATAACACTCACACCCAAGGTCTTCTAAATCACATGACAACTTAGCATGATCATAAAATTATTCGAAAGACATGCCATGATTCATCATTTCATCCAATGATATTTCAGAATGCTGGTTAGTCTCACTAGTGGGAGCGTTTGATGTGTCTTCTTGACGACTTACATCTTGCATCCCCTGACCCTGGACAACATCTTCAGATAAAATCACGGAATCAGTTGCAACAGCCACCAGAAGCTCTAATGGAGGAGTTGAACCTGAATTATCACAGAATGGAAGTAATTTGGTGTTTCGTTCAACATTTTTATGAAGTAATGTTGACTTACCAGAAATAGGTTCTTCTCATCTTGCAACAGCTGCAGGAGGGATACTGGGAATAGATGCTAGCACTTCTCCAGGAGCAGCCAAGTCAGCTTGGATTTGTGATTGTTCCTGTGATTGTTCCACAGCACCCTCGGTGGTCCTTGAAGGAGGATCAGTCCTTTCCCTCAAGGGGTAAATTGAAGAAGCCCCTACAATCCCCAGGAATATGAGTAACAATGTGGTCATGGGTATAGACTCATGATTACCCGAAGGACTTACCGCTGCCAATGAAGCATTAAGATGTGGACTTCCTCTTTCGTTGCCTTTGCTTCTTTGGATTTTTGGGAGTATCAGCAGTCTTCCTTATTGGCACTTGGATTGGCGAATGGAAGACTATTTCCAATGCCTTATTCATGGCCTACTGGCCTGAAGATATCTCACCTGGTTCGTGAGTAGAATCAGCACCAGCCCCGATGGAAGTACCACCAGGGCTATACTGTGGCGAAGGAACCTCAGTTACTTTCTTTGAACGTTGCAAGATGAAGAAAATAACTTCCTTAAGTAACAAATCTTCAACTGAAATCATGTTGCAAATTAATTAAGGAAAGGAAACTTACATCTTCAGGAGCCACGTAATCATGCCACTCCTCATCTCCAGAACCCCCAGCCCCCTCAGTGGCACCATGGTCAATCATTTCCATCACCCGCCTGGTGACAGGAACGAACTCATCAGTGGCATATATAGGCATTTCCATCTCTCTTATGTAAGCCCGCACTTCATTGGGGTTATCCTCATATTGGATATCTGTAGAAGCCATGAGATTCCCTATTCCAGGAAGTTTTAGGCCCTCACACAAATCCAGCCAGGCGGTCTCAGTACCACAGTATGAACCCTTCCATAACTGGACAGCCTCTGGTCTTAGATATGAAGGTTTCAAGGTCCAACAATCTTTGACTTCAATTTCTTCCCAGCTCCTGCAACTGCAGATAGAGAATAAGAAAATAAGACTTATTGCATTATAAAGTAGCAGTGATTAAATTACTACAATGAAGTAACTCGCCAGGAGTTGATGGAGTGGGTCTTTTAATTCTGGCCGGAGGATTATATCGGGCACGAAACCGCTTTTCCACTGGTTGTGCCTCATCATCCCCATCATGGGAATCCGTTGAATCAGTTCTAGAGGAGGAATCTGCCGAATCAGCTTCAGGTGGGGAAGCATCACCTTCATGAGGAAGGTTTTCTTTCTCTACTGTCCTCTTCCTCTTCCCCACTTGATAAACTGGGTGATTCGGTACCCCATTGGGGTATGATGCTATCCAGTGTTCAGAATAATATATAGTCAAATTATGTGTCATTTTTTTCATCTGGTAGATCAAATACTGCCCCAGTCTTCTCCCTTGACGTCAGCATCCATAGTTGCTGAGCAACCATCAGATGTTTCTCTAACCCGGCATGTAATGGAGGAGATACAGCAATCTGTTTCAGAAATTTGAATTGACATGCAAATCTATATGGGGCATAGGCCTCGCATATAATTTCTCCTTTAATCATGGAAACTATCACACCATCCTTATAAGCTAGCATGTATGCCCTCAAATCCAAGTGGGTTGTTCCATCATCGAAAAACCACCCGGTTGGCATATTTCCATAGGGAAAGAAGTTGAATTACTTAAACATGCTCAGCCTCACTTTCATGTCATAGGCATTAACATCTAATTGAGAAACTCCAGATAATGCTTGCACTGACGGCCTGAAAGAACTTCCAGGAATTTGTAATCCATTCTGTACATTGTAAGTCCTGAAGTGAGTGGCGATCCATCCCCATAAAACATGGAATGGTCCCTCTATTCTTAAAGGAGATTTACCCATGAATAAATGAAGTAAACTCCTATGAATTTTTACTAAAATAGGGGTATCCAACCCAACCATTTTTCCCTCAGCCAACTTTTCCGCAATGACGAAGGTCCCTGGCCTGATACCTCCCTTCGTATCCCTGTCTGGAAAGAGTTAAGCACTGAGCCACATTGCCAAGAAGCCCGCCAGACAAGTCTTCTTTGGGATCCTTTGATTCACCTCAAATCCCCACTTCTCGAACTCTCCTGCTTCTAGAGTTGGCCAAAATGTGCCAAGAGCACCCCTCTTCTCAAGTATTGGGCAGGTGGTAGGACGTTTGGGCCTCGTATCCTTGGATTTCTTTTTCTTGGATCCATTGTCTTTCAGATCCTTCTCCTTTGGTTCCCTCTCTTTCTTCTCAATAAGAAATATATTCATCCATTCCTCCGGATGAATATCATTTCTAGAATGAGTTAATGAGGTCTCTGAACTTTTGATCCTGTGGATGATCTTAAATAATTCTCGAGCTAAATCAAGAGTCTTCTCTGAATCATTCCAAGTCACTCTGGGTGGAATGAATTCATCATACATGTCACCCAAAATTGGAGCCCCTGAGATCTTGTGGACATCCCACAAACTGATGCGTACTTCTCCATGAGTCAGATGGAAAGAATTAGTTACTAGACTCCAGTGGATGAGTATCTCTGGCACGAAGTTATCATGTCTGTAAACATATGTTTTCCCAATCCAGACAGCTTCGTATATCGCCACTCCTTTCAGATCCTCGACAAACTCTGCACAGGTTTGTCGCACCCAGTATGCCCACATCCAAGTAGGCTTCATGGATCCCCCAAGATGTAAGTCCCAACTTTTATTCCAGCCTTTGGATTGATCCATCTAAGAATTTTAAAAGATTAAAGGATAACAATGTGGTCGCAGCTCAGGAGTATGAGGTTTCAGATATGGAGTACAAGGGCTATGATGCATCATGTGGGCCTTCTCCACTGTTCCAGCATTTATAAATACTCCTCCACCTGAGATATTTTCTGAAGAAAAGTTGGTGTAATTCTGAAACCACGAAAATGGGAGATAGTTCTTTGCTTCTAGAATAGTAACTTCTTGCAGATGACCGTAGTCATACAAAGGAAAATAAATGCTTTGGGGGAAGTCGTGGTGATATTTCTTCAGATACTTAGCCAAATCCGGAAGAGTGCTACTTTTGACGGTATAATAATCATGGCCAATGATGTTTATCATATCATCAATCCGCTTTCTAGCCAATTCATCAGCTATTCCGGTTCTGAGAGCCATTGATTCTGAACGAAAGTTGAATAAATTAACTTTTAAGTAAGTTGATTTTTCATATAATTTTTGAAGGAATTTCAAAAAAAATGGCAAAGGAACTAAGGCGCGCAAGTATCAATGTGTCGAGAAAGTGTTATTGTGCCGCGCAAGTTTCTTTCGCGCAAGTATCACCGCACAAGTCCTATTACCTTGACAGCAACGCGATGATGGAGAAACAATGGAAAACGAGAGACTTGCACGGTGAAGGTGACCTGCGCGGCGAGAGCTCGAGAATCCAGAATCAGATGATATGCGTGGAAAATGACCGTGTATTTATAGGCCAGGCGGCCCACCTGTACGCCTACACCCAACGCGTTCCATCCAGTGCGCTCCAGCCCTGCGCAACTCGAACCTACGCGCCAAGTGTTGCGCACTAAAAGACTTGCACGCCACCTTTCCTTTTGTTTTCTTCTTTTCCTCAGAGTCACATCCTCATTTCTTTCAGATCCAACTCTGAGGGGGGACTTTTGTTGATGCTCCTTTTCATCACATTGTCTAAACGAATGGAAAGGGAAATGACTTAGCACAAATTGATTCATCCTTTCAACTAAACATTAAAAATCGACAAAGGCATGAATAAGGATTCAAATGCACAAGGGTCGCGCAAGTTCCATCACTGTCGCGCAAGTATAATTGTGCGCCACCTAATGGTCGCGCAAGTGGCATGTGAACCCTAAAGGATAACCGCCCAGGTTTTCTCCAGCATATAAATAGACCCTGTGGGCCCCCCATTTGGAGAGGAATTTTTTCCAGAAACTCAGATTTTAGCTCTCGGTGCCCTAGTCTCTTCTCAAATCTTCCGAAACACTTCTAAGGTAATTTATTACCTAGAACGGAAGATCTAAAGAGGGGGAGGAAGGCCTAAGTGTTGAAACTCATCAACACTTGCGTGCCTGAGTGGCTAGCCCTTAAGGGAATGGTCACACTTGCGTGCCGCCTAACTCCTTCAATAGAACTTGCGCACCACTCTTCTGGAAGACCCTCAAGATGATTCTAAAGGATTTAACCAAGAGTCTCTCAAGTATTACCCTGCTGGTTAACAGTCACGCAAGTACCCATGTGTCTCGCAGGTATACTTGCGCGACCAGGACTTGCGCGCCCACACAGTACCTACGCGCCGGCCAGGACTTACGCACCCCTGCCTTTTTGGGTGCCCTTCTTGCCCATTTCACCCCTCTTAATCCATTCCACCTCTCCTATTCAAGATTCTGTCTTCCAGAAACTCTTAAAAGCCATTTATGGCATGATTTCATGATTCGAATTCCTTATCTGAAAGGAATTATGTGGAATATCTCTCAAAACCTAGTGACTTACACATCTTTATGTCACTAAAGATTGAGACTTCATTCATTCAACCTAATCCTTTAAGATGAGAGAACTCATTAAACTTGGCCTCCTTTTCATGAATAAGCCCCGGTCATAATTCTTAACCTGGGCCTCCTTTTCAGGAATAATCCCCAGTCATAATCATTAACCTGGGCCTCCTTTTCAGGATTAATCCCCAGTCTCAAATATGGGCATCCTCTTCTTGAGTAAGCCCTATGTCCCTTAATTTTTCAAGTCTCTTAACCTGAGCCTCCTTTTAAGGAGTAAGTCCCAGTCTTAATTTCTCTTAACCAGCCCTAATTTATCATTGATCTTGGATTCCTTTTGAGGATTAAAACCCAATCATAAGTCCTCTACTAATTTGGGCCTCCTTTTCAGGAGTAATCCCGATGTTAGAGTATTCAAATATCCATGAAGCACATATACCTTTATGGACCCTGTTCTTGGATTTCTTCCCTAAAGGAAATCCTAATATTCATTTATCTGGGCATTTATACATACATAAGTCCTAAATTATTTCTTATGATTGCATCTTTCATGACACAATTTTCTGATTTTTACCAATACCTCTTGTTTCTCACACCAAGCATGACTCACGTGAGCTTAGAGTGTAAAAGTAATTATGACATCCTTCTTTGAGCCATCAATCATAAACATCATACTCCTTTACTCGAACTACGTGGGTTCTGATTCCTTTTCTAAACCAAGGATACGTAGGTAGCCCATCTGCGGGTTCAATCCCAACTCTGAAATAATCCATGTCCTTCTGAATGACAATAAACTTCAAGTGCCCCACTGAGTGACTTTAAAACTAGCATGGTCATCATAATGACCAAGAGACTTCTATATAAATGTGTCGAAGGATACCATTGACCAAGAATTTCTAATAAATATAGATGATTCTCTATCGATGAAGAACAAAGAATACATATAAAAGATTCTCTAAATTTCCTACATATTTAATCATTGATTGTCAGATCTGAAGGAAAGATCATTTTATACTTGGTAATGTAATAAGGATTCATTAACATAACTTAAATCTATAAAGAGTGTCCCAGAGTAGACAATAATTCCCCTCAAAATGTGTTATGAGTCTGACCTCCCATCCTCTCGACCAATGCAAATTCCTAAGCCTCACCAGTCCACAATCTAATGAGTGCCTACCTTTGGAAAGTAGGTCCAAATAGATGTGGAATCATTGGATGTTTCCAGTTCTACAAAAAAAACCCGTTAGAAAACGATTGGAATGTTTGAACCTTCAATCAAGGAGGTCATCCCCAAATTCCTAGGGAAACAGATGTTAATCACATGGTTCATCCAAAATACATCAGGACAAACTAAAAGCCAAAAAATTACTAACAATATATCTAAATATCAAAAATTATATTCCCTAAACATCATAATGCAACCCTTAATATCACATAAAAAATATATGAATTCCTTGATCTCCTTAAGACCTTATTTCAATCATGAATTCTTCCAAATCCTTAATGAATAATTACTAAAGTTCAATCCTTATATATCTCATTAATCATTTAAGAATAAGATCATTGAATTTTAAAACATATTCCCTGAATCCAAGAAAACTTTTACTTTTATAATTCCACATAGACTCTAGTAATAGTGTATGCATTACCTTGATCCATTTCCTTTTTCTAAGGTATATTTTTGTGAAACATGGGGATTTTTATTTTGTATTTCCCCATTCCTCTAAAGTGTAAAAAATTGAATATATGTCTCTTCTTTATTCCCATTTAATTATTTTTATGGTGATACTTTTATCTATATGTATATAAAAACAACCAATCCATTTACGGATTTCCCATGGTGATTCAATCCACAATTATCACATGTGGTAAAATCCTTCATTAAATTCATCGCATTGTCCATTATTTTCTCTTTTGGAATCTTTCTTTCTTGATTCCCTTAAAGGCCAAAGGAATTTGATAATTCTATCTCTATAATTAAACCACATAAAAATATTTCATAATATGATTAAAATTTTCGATATGAAAATTCCTTTTCGGAGATTTTTCTTAATACATTCAAATAAATGATCAATGATGGAATATAGATTATATAAATAATCTACAGCAGATCTAGAAAGTATTCAAATGTATCCCCATATTATTTAATATATTCTTCCTCAATTTTTCAATAATCTTGGGAATTTTCTATTTATCTCATTTCATTGTTCATGAGGAAAATATATGTAAACAAATATTTCATTAAAATATGTACATTCTATGAAATCAATTTCATCTTCCTCCCTAGAATCTTGGATCAACCAACACCATTGATCAACATTTCCCATGATATAATATAATAGTGATGCTATCTTTTAATTGTCATTATATCCCAAGGATATAAATATCTTTCAAATAGAATTTATAAATTTCTCTTATACTATCGGATTAGTAGTACGACTACATTATGAGAGATTCTACCACATGAAATTACCCAACATAGGTGTAAAACAGTTATTAATATCATCCTAAGTAAGTTGTTATAATATGAAAATGATCTCTCACCTCCTATACCAAAAATATTAGCTTTCTATGTGGGGAAATGCATGCATTGTCCATAAGTAATGATTCCCGTCCTACCGTTATACACTATTAATAAATAATGGAACACACGGGGATAGACTATAATAATCATGTGTGTTAGTTCACAAAATAAAAATTCCTCTAATGGTCAATTTTTTAAATGATGTGAGGAATTATCCTAATTCTCAGGTCGGTTATATTTATTTTAAAATCTAGATCCCATGGTTTATTCTAAAAATTCCCCCATACCAACTGTAATGACCCTGGAACCCGTAACCTATATATGTTGCTTTAAATTATTATATTGGATCAATATAAAAATAATCTCTCCCCAAAGGATCAAATATTTTATTAGTTTCGATAAACTGGATACATATTTTAAATTCAAATTACAATTTAAACATAAAATAAAACAATTCTTTTATATGATTACTACATTATTCCCCTAATATAACCAAGAATATCAAACATAATAAAATGATAATGATCCTAGGGGAAATAAAAAATAATTGGTTGAGCTCAAATTATTTATTATGGATGAATACAGTGGGAGCTCACCTAAATCAATGTTCATTATATGAAGCATTGTAAATAGATGAACAAACATGCCATTTATTCAATAAAATCAGAGTGAAGATGAATAAATATAATTTTTCATTGTTAAAATTATATGTATAGTTATAAATGAAATGAATGAAATTAATAATGTCAGAAAGCTGAACTATCATGATATATCCTCTATATTTTTTCTGTCATGTTCAATCCTCTTTCAATTTTAATTTTTTGGGAAGAAACATATTTTGTTATACAAGGAAACAAAATAAAAGGGGTTTTAGATATTTATTACATATTAAGAGGATACACATGCATTTATAGGATTTCATTAACTGGTCCCAAACCTGTTTCCTCCATGTCCAAATCATTCCTTAAATATTTAAAAATCAAATTAAAAAGATATTTTTAAATGAAAGTAACCCACAACACATTCAAATATTTGAATCATAAGACCCATAAGAGTAAATAATGATCAAATGAATCATTAAATACCTTAAATAAAATGAATTTCGTGATATGATATTTCAATTGGGGTTTACACCACATAAAATAAATAAGTGTGGAATAAGGAATATCTCACAGAAATAATAGTAAGATGAGAATAACCCTTACCTCATACATTCCATTAGAATAGTGATCTTTTAACTCAAGTATACTTGTTTAATGAATGTTATAAACTCATTATATATGTATATTAATTTTTTTAATCCCTTATATAATATATTTATTACATATTATGACCAATTCATTATCAATATTACATTATTTTCAGTGTATTAAGTGCATTCATTTCATGGTTACATGATGAGTTCATTAGTGTAAAATTATGGATGTTTATGTAAAATGGAATTATGACTCAAGAAGTGGAATGGAAATGTATGAATTAAATTCCATAAGTATTAATGGTAGCATTTATATATTTTTACCCTATATGATTATGACTCATTAGAGAAAATGTTAATGATAAATGTTTAATTGTTTTGGTGACTTTTCTGAAATCATGAACTAATATTGTTTTATATTATATTATGAGAATTTAGTATCTAAAAAATCACAAAAATGTCATAATATTCCTATTAAAATAATATTTATCATTTTTAATATTATTATGACCAGTCGTGAAGGAGGTAATGGGAAACAAACTAGATCACTAATTATAGATATGATTAACTGGAATAATTTGGACAATAGTTTCATTTCATTGAATAAGAGGAGATAATAAATGTGATATATATAAGATATTACATTAGAATAAAAAATACATATATTCATTATTCTATATTCATATTTTCTTAATGGATGAATGAGATGATGATAATGTTGATGAAGAAAATAAAATAAGAGAGGTTTATTGAGAAAATTACCTTTTCAATATATATACCTTGAGGATCCCTTAATGTCCATTGAATTTATATATTCTTTTGAAATGAGGTAATTGGATGCGGGGATAGTTTTTAGGAGAGTGGTATATATTTTATAACATTCAAGGCCTTTCACTTTAAATAGGGTGGTGAGGGGTGTAATTTATTCTTGAGGATAGGTGAGATTAAGTGGTAAAATAAAGATTATTTTATGTTTAAATCCATCAACAAAGAGGGTTCATTAATTTCTAGGAATTTGGTAGATATATAATGTAATAGTGGATTTTTAGGGTCTATAAATTCCATAACAATCTGTTTAGTTCTATAATTTCTATATATTTTATGCCTTATCCATTTATCATTTGCCTTTTTATTTATTTTACCTATAATGCGTTAAATATTTTATTTACCATGTTAGATTTTTTAAGAAAAAAATTGTAAATATCATTAAAAACTAATACGGGCATTATGATTCCAAATATAAAATAAATTTTACCAAATTAAAGTCACTGAAATGTAAAAATTTGATTTAAGATTAATCCCACAAACGCAATGAAAAATATGTTTTTTAATGTGAAGTGATCAAAAGTTTAAAATTTTTTAAATTAAATTTAAAAGTAAAATTGATTCCAATGAACTAATATGGTTTAATTTATGTAAATGTTTACCAATTTTTCTTTTAAAACGTATTAAATAATTTTCCTTAAAATAAAATTAGATGAAAAAGACTATTAAATTTAAATTAATTATTTTTTATTATTCATCAAAAAATGATACTTATCTAAATAATATCAAAATTTCACCCAAATATAATATTTATATTCAACATTCAATAATTAATTTTATGTTTTCAGAAAAAATTTATAAATGTATCAAAATTTTGTTTTAAAATTGGTCTTCTGGTATAAGGCTGCAAAACAACTACTTAGAAAAATAAAGGGTTTTTGTCTTTAAATTGGATTTATTTAATATATTTTGATTATAAAAAATGATGTATTAATTTTTAAAAAAATTATTGAATAAATAAAATACAAATATCATTAACCTATTTCACTAATATTGGATAATTAAATTTATTTATGTAAAATTTCATTATGGGCATAAAAATTGTTTTTTTTAAAATAAAATTTATATTCAACTCATTCTCATTTTTATTACTAACTACCTAGTAACAAATGAAATAATTTTATAAGATAATTTAAAATATTTTTTCAATTTTTTAATCTAATCAATTCTTCCATTCCAAATAATTATGTACTAAGTAACACCTTTAAATAAAATTATTTAATTATTTGTAAGCATAATGTTTGGTGTAACATAAGCTATCGAGGAAAATCAATTTATATAAGAATATACATTACATAAAATATTGGTGTGTTACATATTTCATTTAACATTAAATAATTCAATCAAATATGAAAATGAAAATAGTTTCCTTGCATATGTACGACATATCGTTTCCCTGAATGGTGTATTTCAATTTATATCAACAAATTTTATAGAATACTCCACATAAATATATATACTAAATATATATATTGTATTTATAAAGTTGGAAACATTTTTTATCTAATTAAATCATTATCAATGTAATAGAACCAAAAAAAATCATTACATATATCATAATGAAACACAACTGTTATTACCTGAAACATAACATTAACATGGAATATTAAAAAATGGGAAATAAATGTCCACAATAAAATAATATATTAAATGATGTATATAAATATTAATCTATGATTTATTTATAATAATTATATATATATATATATATATTTCAGTAGGTTTTAGCATGTATAATAGATTTCAAGATTTAATGAAAATGATTTATTGTCTCACATTAATTTCAGGGAGATATATGAAAATTCAACACAAATTTTTTTGGAGTGTATGTAAAATACATTAAGACATGATATATAATGAAAATAACCATTTTTATGATATTTTAATTTTCATTTGATTTTATAATTTATTGGTCACTTTGATCCAAAATATGTCTAAAGTGGTAAGGGACTTTCTTCTCTATTCTCCGTTATTGAGACACAAGTTAGGTTATGAACCTATTTTTTGTTATGTTGGGTATATACAACCCCATTCAGATGTAATGTCATTAATTTTGTAATGTTCAATAAATTTAATGTTTTATTTAATTGTTTACCGTCATCATTTTTATGTTTCATAGTTTCCACTATGGTAATGATTTTATGTTACAATCTCATCAATTATCTAGATTTATTAAGATTAATTATCCAATATTCATATCTTATGATCTGATTCTCAATAATTACCTTTATTTTTATTCACATATAGTTAATCATTATATTTTCAATAAATATTAACCTTTTACTAGTCTTTGATACTTAAAATAATTGAGTATTTTTAATAAGAGATGACATTACATATCTCTTTGGTCGAAAAAACATTTTCAAAAAAAGAAATGTTTTCTAAAATTTCATTCAATTTTTTTAATTTTATTAAAATTATTTATAAAATAAATATACACCCACATTTATCTTTTAAAAAAATAAAAGGTATAATCATGTTGTTTAAAAAAAATCCCATTTTCCTTTTCTGAAAATGTTAAAATAATAATTCTTTTTAACATGCATAACATGTATAATATTTTCCATCTTCATGGAAACTCAATGATTTCAAGATTTCTACATATGATATCAAATTTATTTTCAATGAAATTTTTTTCCTTATTTGTAATAATTTATATATTTTAAATATATTCTTTAAAAATAAAAATATTTATAAAATGTTTCATGTTTTAAAAAAAATTGAATAGGGAAGTAAATTTTCCCCACGAATTGATTTAAATAATTTAGTAATCTTCATATATTATTTTTCACTTTTATTTTCTATGAAAAGAATTTCCAAAATGTAAAACCCGACTTAGAAATTTTTTTTATATTATTATTTTCTTGTATTTAGATTATCTGGTTGTGGTTTCAGTTGAGTTCCAGATATGATTTTTTTGGAAGTTTTTGCATGTATTTTTTGACTATGTGCAGTTTGTATGTATAGTTTTAGGGATAACAATGTGGCTTACTAAGTTTGAGGTCATTTTTTAAAATTATTCTTGCATGGTTTGACTTGAACAGTTTGCGAATGGCTTGGTAAAAACTATGTGATGCCATAGGAATGTATTATATCTTGGGTTCACTGCATGCGGCATGGTGCATAGCCTATACATGGTTAAGGAAATCATGTGGAAAGCGTGTGAGGGGTTATGCTATTAAAATAGTGGTGTTTCGAATTTTGGCCCTTGGTTTGGGAAACCATGTGGCTATCCTTTTGGGGTTACTTCGTCTACAGTAGGGTGAACATGGTAGGTTCATGGTTTGTCAAACCATGTCACATACCAAATTCATTAAAATTATGAAATTACCCTTTTACCCCTCTGAGGTTTTAACACTATTTTGGGGTTTTCCAACCCTGTTGGAGCTAGGTTCACCAAGGGGATCTAGAAAAACCCTTTTCCCTTGCAACCCTTCCTCAAGTAATTCTCGTTGAATGGTCCTATGTAAGTATTTTTTTATTTTTGGTCTGCTTCCCTCTCATGTTTCTGTTATTTACTAGTATCTTGGTTTCTCTCAGAGGGATATATCTCTTGGCATAAACATAAGGGTCAAGGATGAAGTTTGGTTTATTTTCATTGATGATAGGGTTTGTGGATAATATATTGGGTTATAATCTTCCTTATCATAATGTTTTGTTGTGTTCACACAACATTAAGGTTAGTTTTTTCATCCATTTTCATTCTGACACGTATCGTTGATTCGTGAGCTATCCTATAATGCTTTAAATGGTCATTATCTTTATTTTTGTGTGCTGTTATAATTTATTTGTTTTTTTAATGATTGAAAATATGTGATAAATTGTTATAAAAGGGTTTTATTATTTATTCCTATATTTAAATTCATGATAGGTGTTTGATGAAATTCCCATTGTTTTCTAAAAATAAAATTTAAAAATTATAGTGATATTTGGATTTTTTATATTATGGTATCTTGGTTGAAACTATAAATCAGGTGTGATGTGTGCTTTTTATTCCTCTTTATGTATTGTTGAATTGTTTTAATATTTTGGAAATGTTCTTCTAGTATTCAAATTCTTATTTTTACTTTTATAATTTTTTGAAATTTCTGGTTTTGGTTTGAAATCTTGTGGTGTTGCTTGAAAAATGATTTAGGGTAATTTTATGGATACATGATGAGTATTTTTGGATGATGGTACATCTAGGGGTACATGGGGTGTTCACAAGGATATACATTCTATTAAGGATAGTATTTAAAAATAAATATCTTCTTGAATACCCTTTTTTCAATGGTTTCTCATACCTTCCCTTTGCCGTTTTCATAAAATGGTTCCTTAATTTCCAAATGCAGAATTGCATATCCAAGTGACTACAAAAGGGGACATCAATTGTATTTTTTGACACATGAAATGTCTAGAACATTGAGACATGTTTTGTTGAATGAATGACATGAAGGACCATTCAACAATTTAATACAAGGAATTGTGACTATATAGTGCCTAAAACTATAGTTTGTTTGGAATCATTATGTATATTGTTTATTTTCATCTTGTTCATGAATGTTTGTTTGAAATGGAATTGTTTTTTCGATGTGTGAACTCAGTTTTGAAAAAAATATGATTTCGATTTTTTTTAAAACTAATGTGATGTGGAAGCCCTTTTTTATTTTATAGTGTTTAAGAAATAGGTTGAAAAGAAGTATGATGAATGGGTCATTTGGAACTATTTTAACATGTTGATTGATGTCGATAGGGTTATGAATTTTGTTTTTAATGGGAATTGTTAAAGGCGTATTAGGTACATTATTTTGTTTTGGGAAAATTTGATTTTATGTGAAGTGAATTGAAGGTCTAGTTTTTATTTTGTGATGGATTAGAAAATCATTTGAATGATTATATGGTGTGATGTCCTGATTGGTATTTTGTGATGTTTGGAAAATAGGTTCTTGAAAAAATAATTTTCTGACAGCCCAGATAGACCTTTTGATTGGATTAATGTGATATGATCACCCCTATAATGGAATTCCCGATATGTGGGTTATCCCATTGGTGGTGTTGGTGTTTGGGGGCATGTAAGGATGGAGATGAGGTTGGTCCATGTGTGTTTGGACTAAAACATTTCATTATGTACCATTATTAATTTGGGATTACTTAGAAACATCTAAAGGTTCAAGTGAAGGATTATATTTCACATTTATTAGAATAGATAAACACCATATGTTTACTGAGAGACCAGGTTGGACATTCCACTGGATTGGATTATTTTCAGAGGCCAGTTGGGTTATTAAATATGGAGTTTCACCCTTATTCTACAAGGTGTTTCCAAACTGAGTATGTCCATGGATTACCTTTAGTCATGTTCAATAAGTTGTCATGATCTAGTAATAGTATGTTCTGTTTTTTTCTACTGCATGATGGATATTATCCATGCTAGTTATGCCAGTTTGTTTCATTTCCTTTACTTTCTGTATATCCCCTTTTTGGATACATAGTACAGATTACAATTGGGTTTTCATTTTGACATGGGTTGTGTAAGTTGATTTTTTTTGAAAATGAAAGCAATGTGGGTTGGTATAAAATGGAAACTACTAAAATTATACGTTTGGTTGTTTAAAATGATTGAAATCCTATTTTATAAATGTATTTAAAACTATTGTGTGTGGAATTTTTGGGAAAGGAAACATATGGACGCCATTGTGATAAACTACAGAGCTATTTAAGATCACACCCTACATGTACCATTCAGTGTTGGTATGCTCGAGTTTTTTATAGGTTTAGGTATCTAGTTATAGTTTTTCATTAGATAAAGTTGGTATCGTTTTTTTTGGTGACCAACATGTCACTTGGAGATTGTGTTAGAATATTTTGGTTTTCATTTTATATTTTGTTTCTTCTTGTTCATCTGTTGTGGTATTTGGATTATTTTGTATATTTATTGAGGTTCAATTATTGGTATTTTTTTCATTTTTAGTTTTTTCCATATCAATACTATTTTATTCATAAGATAAATCGTTAACATTGGATTATTTTGATGACTGACACCAGTTTCAATCTTGTGGTGATCAGGAACTCCTTTCATGGATTTTATTAGACCTTATTGGGTGATGGATTGGACGTCATAATAGATAGGTTCATGAAATAATTGTGTCAAAGGAGGCCATTTTTATTTGGGGTTACATGTGTATCATATATTAGGATATTTGGGAATGGATGGGTAGGTATGGGAAGGAAATCTTAAACCATTTCTCATCATGATCCTCATGTGTCCAAGGGTAGTACATGATTTTGTTTTTTTGGATTTTTTTGGAATGAAAATGGAAGTGATCCGATGTCATTTTGCGGTTTAACATGGAGTAGTTACCCATATCAAGTCTAATTGAATGGTTTATGGACCTCTTATATTTTTATTCCTACTTGGGTCCTAGCCTACTAACCATGTTGCTATGTTTTGAATGAACACTGGTTCCTCATCCTGAGATTTTGTTGTGAGTTATGATTTTCTTGGTTGGTGTGGTAGGGTTCTAAAGTAGAATATGGTTATTAGTAAAAGGGATTTAAAACATGGTAATAACATTTTTGAATTTTTTTTGTTGAAAAGTGGGTTTTCAGTTTTATGAAAAGATGATATTTTTAATTGGAAAGCATCATTAGAGGAAGGTATTTTTTAAATTGGATTGAAAGGGTAGTTTTTTTAAAATAGGATATTTTTTTTGTTTAAAACATGTGTCTTGTGAGCCTATTTTTTGGATGGAGATGATCTTTTCGGTTATGTTTTGTTTTGATGTTGATTTTGGTATTGTGATCCTTTTGGTTTTCTGAATAGGACCCCAGAAATGTCTACATGGTTTTTAGTGTGTCTCATCATGTTTGTTGTTCTACATAGAAAATTCACATCTTCATTTATGAATAAAGACCATTAGATGTTTTGGAATGGCTTGAGGATGTTGAGAGTTACATCAGACCACTAGGAACTTCCAAAGCATTAAGAGTTTCTACTATTTTTAGTTTAGTTGAAGGACCGAGTTTGGATCAGTGGAAGGTGATTTTATGATCATCATTTAATGTCGGGATTATGTGGGTGGTTTTTGTGTCAATTTTAATCAAATTTTTCATACATGAGGTGGTGAAGACAAGGAATGTGGTATTGGTGTTGAGTAAGCATGGACAATATAAAATGAAGGATTATAATTACCACTTTAGGGCGGTGGTTTCTTTCTCATTCGAGAAATATTTCAAGGATCATCCGATAAATACTCTTTAAATATGGGATCTTCATCTAGAGATAAAGGAGTGAGTCCTTTCATACACACATTTTCAGATCAATAATTTTGTAAATGAAGAGTTTCTATCCAAATTGTAGTCAGTGGAGAATGATGAACCAGTTTGTATTAATGATCATAATGGTTCCCAATCTAGGGATAAATGTATTCCATAGGTACCTATTTATGAAGAGCCTCCCTTATCTTTCATGACTCCTCATATAATAGATTATTTTCTCATGTGGATCTATTGTGGTATGTTTTGGAATTCAAATTCATTGTTTCGTAAACCAACAATGGTATGTCATCTTTGTTGTCATTTGGGTCATCTGTAGATGTTTTTTAAGAGGCGTTTCACCAAGAATAAGTATTGATTAGAGGATTTAAACTTCTAATTGAGGGGAAATAGATTATTCATGACATTGGGGATCCATACATAGTCCATGGAGTTAATCATTTCATGGAGTCCATAAATCACTGGGTGTATGGGAATCCATGGACCGTATTTTGTGTCTAGGGATAGAGATGATAACGTTTATGTTCTTTTTTGTTGTTCTCCTTACTTTTCTATGTTTATCTTTATTGTAAGAGGATTGGTGGGGGTTTTATCTGTATATTTTTTCCTTTTTTAGTGAGTGAAATTGATTTGTAACCCCGCTTATGTGATCTTGTATGTGTGATATGGTTTTGGTATTCTTTTGTGATCATTTTAGAGATATTTAAACTTCTTGAAATGATGAATTGAGGTCATGTTAACTGTTTAGTATCGATATCATTCATGAATTTTCCATTATTATGGGAGGTTTTTATTTTTTGTTGTAATTTCATGTGTTAGTTGTCCCATGGTTTCAATGTTGAGAATCCTAGTTCTAGTGCTAGTGTCACATACAATGTATGGTGATGTTTGGATTTGTTCTTGTTGGGAGTTACTGTGTTGATTGACACATTGTTCTGTGGTTGGTAGATCCCTTGTCACTATCATCGTGTTGACATTTTCAATTTTGGTCACACTTGTGTGATTATAATGGTGGGGAGAACCCTAGTATTTTTTCAGTCCTTTTATTGTTGTTTCCCATAGAGTTAGTTGGTTGAGACTTGTGGAGTGAAGGGTCACACCGAGTTTCATGGTTTTGTTCAGATTCATTCATGTTCGATATCGAGTTATTTTTTCCATTTTCCTAGGTGAGCTTCCAGGGGAATAATGTTTTTCGTGGTGGGGATAATTTTCACACCCCAACCTTTGAATTTAGTTTTGTTTAATATTTTTAAAGAATTAGTACTTTTGGATGAGGTTGGGCTGATTTCCTAGTTTCAATTTTTGAGTTTAGATTTTTTAGGTAGATTTTGTCCCTTTCAACATTTTGAAGGTTAATCATGATTCTTATTAAATAGGTGGGAACATTACATTAAAAATATAATTTCATTGCATGAATTTCATGGTTTGGCCATGGCTTGGGTCAAATAGTGTGAGGCCATGGGAAAGTTGCAGAGCATGTTGGATAGTTCATAGGGCACACTGTATGGTCTACAAACCATTAAGGAAAACAGTGTATCTAACATGAAAGGGGTTTTTTAATTCTAATAGTGATGTATAGCATCATTGGTGCATAGTTTTGGAAACCATGTAGACAGTCCAAGTAGTGGTCCCTATTCCCTATTAGGGGGTACACGATTGGAGCATGATTTTTCAAACCGTCTGCCAAACAATGTGGCCTGGCCTTATCAAAAGTAATTGGAAATTATCATTTTCCCACTTAGCCCTTTTAGGTCTATTTAATAATTTTTCTCCCTTTTTTTCATTGGAACATTAGTTGGCTCAAGGTAATCCACCATCCTCTGTCAAATTCTTCCATTAAAGCTCCATGAAGGTTCCTAGTTATGTTTCTTTTGATTTTTTGGTCGATTTACCTATCTTCCAACCTTCATCTCCTAGTTTCTTGTTTGGTGGAAGTTATCACTTTGTCTAACTCTATGGGTTAGGTATGATGTGTGGTTTATTTTCATTGATGTTTGGGTGGGATGAATATATCTAGGGGTTTATTAATCCTTCTCCCAATATTTTCTCGTGTTCGCACATCGTTGAGGTAGGAGCTTCCATACATTTCCATTCTCAAACATTCCATTGATTCTTGAGATATAATTTTACGCTTTAAAGATTTTATAATGTGAATTTTGGTGTGTTTTTATGAATTTTATTGTTCTTTTAGGATGGAAATTGGTTGAGAAATGGTTTTAAAAGAGTTTCTTTAATTATTCTTATATTTAATGCATGTCAGGTGTTTAATAAAATTCCAATTTTTTTCTCAAAATTAATTTGAAAAATTGTGGTGTTATTTATCCTTTTTAATATTTTTGATTCTTGGTTTAATATATAAATTTGGAATGATGTGTGATTTGGAATCCTCTTCACTTATTTATGGTTTGTGCTAAAATTTTTGGAATGGTTCTTTTTATTTCCAAATAATTAATTTTGTTTTTAAATTTTCTAATTTTATTTTGGTTTGATATTAAAGAATGTGGTGTCTCTTATATATTTGTATTGGGTGTTTTCATTCATACAAGAATAGTATAATTTTATGATGGTACATAACACATGGATGGAAATTCCAGTGAATACGGTATTCGAAAATGATACTCTTCTTAATCCTTGGGGTTTCAATGGTTTCTCCTCAATTCCATTTTATCTTTTCTAAAAATGGTTATTTGATTCCTAAATAGGGAATTGGTTTTTATTGTGACTTGATAATTTGAAATAAAATTTGTTCCTTAAAACATGGTCCTTTTATAACTTTGATTAATTTTCTGTTGAATGATTTTCATGAAGACCCATTTGGAAATTTGAGACAAGACTTGGTAACTATGTGGCGTTTAAAACACTGAATGGTTTGGAAAAATTGTGTACAATATCTATTTTTAGAATGGTTATCTAATGGTAATGAAAATGGAAATAGTTTATGGAAATGTGACGCATGTTTTCCACTTGAGATACAATGTATTTTTTTTAAACTCGTCTGATGTGAAAGCCCATTGGGTATTTTATATAGTCTAAGAGAGAGGTTTCAATAAAGTATGATGTAAATGATATTTGATGCTATTTATAAATTTATTTGTTCTTGACATGGTTTTTTAAATGGTTTTTAATGGAAATTCACAATAGGCTGGTTGGTACATTGATTTGTTTTGGGAAAATTGGTTTTGATGTGATTTTATGTGAATGATAAATTCTTATTTTGTCCTATCTTGGAAAATTATTTTAATTCCTATGAGGTGTGAAGGCTCGGTTGGTATTTTGTGATGTTTCAAAATGTGGTTCACCAATATCAAGTGTTTTGATATCCTAGTTAGAACATGAGATTGGATAAATGTGATATGGGAAAACCTCACCATGATTTCCCCATATGTTGTTTATCACATGGGTTGATTCAATTTTTTGTGGGAAATCATTGTGGTGATGTCGAACCATGCATGTGAGGACATCCCCCTTTAACATTGGATTATTATTATTGTGGGATTCATATGTTTAACCTAGAGGGTTGAATGACTATTACTTGTTGACCTTGATTAAATGGGTGGAACCCCCTAGGTTTGATGAGATACTGGTTGAGATATGAAACTAGGATGGCTAGTTTAGAGAAACTATCTAGGTTATTGACTATGGATCCACACCATTATTATGGAATGTTAGTCAAAACATAGTATGTATAGGGATTTCCACATGATATGTTCTGGAAATTCTCCTGATCTATAATATTTATGTTTTTTTATTTCTTATACATGTTGGATATTTTCCCTACTTTTTGACTCCTGATTTCATTTACATTAATTTCTATATATACCCTTTATAGTTAAATTTTTTGGATTGCACTTGGGTTTAGTATTTGATCCAGTTTTTGGAAATTGAAACTATTATGGAAAAGGAATGATGTGCGGGTTGGTTTAAAATGTGAAATTGTTAAAAGATGTGTTTGGTTGATTAAAATTATTAATGACTGATTTTATAATTTTTTTAAAACTACTGTTTCTATACTATTTCATGAAATGGAATGTATGGACTCAAAGGTGGTTTCCTATGAGCTTTTTAATATCCCACATACTTATAACATTATGTGTTTTTATACCTATGTAGTTTTTCATGTTCAGGTTTCTGGTTCAAGTTTTCTTTTGGAGTAGGTTGGTCTCTTGGTTGCTGGTGACTAGTAGGTCACATGGAGAACATGTTAGTGTGGTTCGGTTATCATTCTATATTAATTTTCTTATTTTTTCAATAATTTTTTATATCAATAACAACTTTTATATTTATTGATGTTTAGTTTATGGGGTTTTCTCTATTTTCTTTTATGTTCAATTTTATCTTATTATTTTTCTAAATCATTCTCATTGAATTATTTTAATTTCCAACACTAGTTACCAGACCATGGAGATCATGAATTCCCATCAGGCCTTTACTTAGACCAGATTGGGAGTCAAATAGGATGGGATCCCAGCTGGGTTCATGACAAAAAAATATTTTATAAAGATTTTTTTTTAAAGTGATTTTTAAATAAAGATTATTACTCTAATGAAATATTCAATGTGAATTATCATTCAAAATCATTTTCCATTGAATATGAAAATATATTATGTTAATTATAAAATATAAGGATACCATTCATTATAATTTTATAAATTAATTATGTTTATGATTAAAATATTTTTATGAAATTTATTTCTCATTCATGAGTTGTACCATGATAAAATTATATGAATCATTCCTCATGTTGTATAGTTTATGGTTTGATAAAGTGATGAAATGATTAAGAAACATGTTTATTTTCCACAAGTTATTTTATGATGAAATGGTGAAGAAAGAAATATAATTTAATGGGTTCTAATGTGGTTATTTTTTATGATCATGTGGAACACATATGTATTATTTTCATTATGTGATAATTGTTACATTATATATAGGGATGATGGTAATGATTTAACCAAGGATTGAATTTATGTTATAAACAAGGATGAGTGAGACATATGAATCCCTCTTTTCCATTTGGTAATGATTTATATCTATTGATATTGATGGGTTTGGAATAGGGAGTGAACTCGGATATGTTAGAGACTTTGCCTGCTATATTGATATTGGCAGTGATCCATGACTACAATGATTATTTTTGGATTAAAAACATTCCACTATGTTTAAAAAAACATCCATTATATGGAAAAAACATCCACTATGGATGGCGGTGTGTCCCACCCTTTATGGTTATCTATGACATCCCGGACCTGAATTCCACTTAACCCGTGCTTGGAGCCTATTTCACCACATGACCACTGGAACATCTCCGCATAAGCTAGGGGTTGAGAACTAAAAGTGGGGGTGTGTATATTGTATAACAACGAGATTGTACCCCCATGTCAAAGTAATGTAGTGGGTGAAAAAGTTATTAAATTTTAGTTGAATAATATACAAAATACAGAAAAAATAAACAAAGGAAGCATAACAAATAACTAAATAACCATGTACCAAAAGAAACTGATAACTGTATATAACAACCAATATCCTCTGAGGCTACTGTCTGATACGTATATGGATGCATGGAATTTTGATAATAAAAAAGAACTATAAGGTACACAAATTTCATATAATACTCCAAAATAAAACAAAAGGACAAATACAGCTCCATCATTACCTTTAATCTAATCCTGAGTATGTTCTCCTATACTTCATCTAATAATCACCAGTCAACAACAAATATTAGGTGATCTACCATTTCAAAAACATTCATTAACATAATTTTCTCTATGCCAAGGGAGTCTTGAGTAGGGTGTGACAAAAAATATCAGTAGGCCACCACCAACAGTGTCTACGTGTAATCTAATTAGGTGCTCGCAAGTAAAATTTTTTCAAGAATAAAAAAGCAAGTAATAAGTGAATATTAAATAAATAAACTTTCACATTGGGTTTTAAAGGATACTTGGCAGTTATAATTTCTTTTTCAAAAGGATGTAATTTATAATAAAGTCACCATATACAAATATATATATATAGATCATAAATTTAATGAGGTAAGAATTCCTTCCACACATACACACAAATATATAGATCAAATTTGGTCTAGGGTAAGAATTTTTCACACCCATTCACATTAATATATAGTTGTCATGGGGTTATAATTCCTCCAAACCAATAATATTTATCTATATCTAGAATTTGGTAAGAATGACTCCCACCCATTCACATTTATGTATAACTGGCATGTAGTAAGAATTCCTCCCACCCATTCATTTTTTTGTATCTCTATAATGGATTATAATTCCTCCCACCAATTCATTTTTTTGTATAGATGGAATGGGGTAATAATTCCTACCACCCATTAACATTTATGTATAGATGGAACATGATAAGAATGCCTCCCACCCATTCATGTATATATATATATCATTCACATTATATTATCAAGATCAATACATTCCAAGAATCTCATTTTTCATTTAACAATTTGCACATGGAATAGACAAATGTATGTGTTCACCGTCCATTTATGAGGTTTATTTAGAAATAAAATTTATTAATATAATGAATTTTCAATAAATCATGAACAAGGGAATGACCATTCTATCCCCTAAAACCATTCCATCAAATCCATTTCATTTATAAATGTTACAACTGTCTTACCTTATCCAACCTATACAATCCAATCCTCCTATTTTCCAAAACATAGAAAATTCCATTTTTAAGATTAGGGGTTAAGAGTATGGCCATGTAACAACCCAATAACCCAGTTTTTAAATTACATGTCAAAAGGAGGAAAAAACATTGAGGCACCTTACAATAGATTAATTTCACATGGGAAAAAGGCTATATCAATAAAAAATCAATCCCAAAGTAAAATTAGAATCCTTTTATTTTGAACCCTTTGGCCCAAATGGCCATTTTCATGGTCGTGCACATATGTGTGTCCATATAATGCAATTTTGAATTCTAAACCCCTAAAAAAGAACCAATTAACTTATATCAAGGAACTGGGGTCATGTAGACATGGAGGAACCAACACAATTAAGAATCTCTACAAAGGTTGACTTATAGAATTAAAATAATAAATAAAAATGACCAAAACTAAAATGGAAAACTATTTGACCTCCTAACATAGGGCCTCTTATGAATCCTCGCCTGATATCAACCTCAAATTTGGAGCAGTTTGGAAGAGATCTGTGTATTTTTCCCACACACAAATAATAGGGTGAATGAGACAGAATATAAATATCGCAATATTTGGAGAGATTATCTGAGGAAAGTGGAAAGCGCAGGGTTATCCTTACCTAGGGCTATCTGGTTCTTTTGATGGATCAACGATCAGTCACCGGATAGAAGAGTTATCAATGATTGATGCCTGGGGGAAGATCAAGGAGGAGGAAACCCACTAGTTCTGTCTAATGGAAGCGATGAGGAAGGATGGATGACACAAATCTATTAATAGGGGAAAATATTAATTTATCACAAAATAACACTATGTAATGTTTATGTAAAGGTTTAAATATGATGAAAAAACCTTGTGTTATGGATTTATTCACAATCTTTAGCGATCCAAAAAACTGTGCACCTAGGCCATCATAGTAGTAGAGTAACTGTCTAGACATCCAACTTCCCCTATCTATAGCCACCTAGTTTATTCATACCCTACACTCAAGGTCATATTGTTTATAATAACCATGAATCCCAGCCTCTATCCAATTTTCCAATCCTCTGGCCTCTTAACTACCCTTGAATGCACTTCAGACCCCCTAGGATGTAGTATAAAATCACCATGGTTAATTAAATGAATCAAACTAAATAATTAACGATCAATACATTCAAAAAAAATTGGTTCTTTACAACCAAAATTCCTTCTATCAAGTCATCCTCAAGTTGTCCTTATGAAGTTAATGATGTATTTTTAGAAACTATTTCCGACCATTGATATTTTATATGAGCCTCCAAATCACTTGTCCCATCCTATACTAGGGCGGTCTACCATGGAACCAATAAAAAAAGAATAGACCTTCGTTAGATTTTATTTATGCTATAATCAACTATATGAATTGGATACTCCACAAAAGAAGCATCTATATTCAATTTTACATCTTGTTATTGAAAGAAATGGGTCATATCTTGACAGTATCTCTGAGGTTGGGATACATGAATGAAATCACACATAGACCAGTACCTCTAAGGAAGTGAGAACTAGTAATATGTTGTTCCGATATTATTCAAAACCTCCAAGGGTCCAACGAATCTCAATGATAACTTACTGAAATTCAGAATACACATTTTCACCAAAGTGGGTGAGACATTTATGAACACATGATCTCCCACCATGAACTCGAGAGGCTATCTACATTTGTTGTTGTATGACTATTTTCTGTTCTGATCTATAAACATAATATTTATAATCAATATGACCATTATTGTAGTCTCGTGAATGATTCAATGCCTAAGAACAACTTCTTCCTCTACTACTAGCTAGTACATAGGTGATTAGAAAGGCCTAAAGTATAAGGCATCATTGGGGTCCATCTCAATGGTATACTGAAATATGTTGTTATAATAAAACTTGACACGTGGAATGTGTTACTCCCAGGAACCCCCAATATCAAGAATTTACATACAAAAAATATCCTCAAGAACCTGAATTGTATGCTCTATCTGTCCATCGGTCTTTGGGTGGTAGACCATTATCAAAATTACCTACGTGCCCAATTCCATTTACAACCCTTTCCAGAATCCTGACATGATATAAGCATCGATGTCAGAAAGGATAGAATGAGGATCTCTATGATGATGTACCACCTCCTTGAAATAAATCCTTCCCAACTTGTCTACTGAGAAGGTATATCTCACATGTAATAAGTGTGTGACCTTCTTCAGATGATCAATAACAACCCACACTAGGCCATTTCCATGGGGTGATCTTGTTAAACTAGTCATGAAGTCCATAGAAAAATCATCCCATTTCCACTCAGTAATGGAAAACAATTCAAAAAGCACTTATAAATGCTAATGTTCCACCTTAACCTCTTAATAGGTGAAAAAATTAGTGATGAAACCTATTTTTTAACATTTCATACTAGGAAAACAATATTGGTGTTGTAGATCTCAATACATTTTGGTGACACTGGGGTTAACATCCCATGTCGAGGCATGAAAATTTATCATCATATCCTCCATGATGTCTGATGGGACCCATACACTCCTACTGAATAATATAGTATCATACCCATTGATCGTCTAACCAGAATTAGTATCATCATCTATGAGACATTACTAGAGGAAAAGTCCTTTAGAATCGAAGAGTTATCATAGACTTCAATATTCCTTATAATTAGATGTCACCGGTAAGGATTAGTGAATAGTTTTACCATGTTCCTTGAGAACCTCAATGTTCCCCTCTGTGAACAAGGTTATAAGCTTCCATTTATCATTGCATTCCTACACCGCCAGAGGAGAGTATTATGGCTTAAATCACCGACTACTAAATTCTCATTCCTTGGATTTTAGGAAATCTCGAATCAAATAATTACATATACTTGACCCACCAATACTTCCTAAGATTCAGATCCCACTGATTAAATATGTACATGAGGATTATTTGGTATGTGAATGCCACAAGACCCCATCATAGTAAATAGTGACTCCAACAGTGTAAGGAATAGACAAAAACAATGAGCTTGAGGTCATGCCTTAGGTAATTCTTCCCATGATCCCTCAATAGATGGGAACAATATGAAACGACTCACTTATTCCTCAATAGAATAGCTCCATGGACAATAAGTAATGTCTACAAATAGAATATATAGGCCCTTCCTAGCTCTAGTAGAATCAGTTTCATTGCTGAATTGAGTCTTCCCTTCAATTATTGAATGGTTGGTTGACAATCTTATGACCATTTAAATTTCATATCAATCCTTTTCAAACTCATAAGCGGTGTTGTAGGGAATGTGATATCTTTATCAAAGCATCTATATTATCTATAAATCCCCAATAATATCCATATATCAATTATTTTTTGGAATACTATCAAGAAACTACAACAATCACTTTCTTTATGTCAATAGAAACTATTGACTTCATGGTGATATGACTAAGGAGGTGAAATTTATCAATAAAGATATGGAATTTACTAAGATTATCATAGAGATGATTCTATCTCTGTGTATTCAACATGATATCAATATGGGTTACATTGTCGTGTCTGGAGAATGAATACTCCATGAAATCTCCAATGAAGACTACCCCAAAAGAATCCAGATACGAGTGGAAACCATGGTTATGAAGACAATAGTTCTGTTCGTGAGTCCGAACGGCATAAACAGGTACTCATAAAGGCCATGCTTTCATTTGAAATCATTGGGGGTATGTTTTATGTCCTCACATGCACTTGGTGATCTTCAGAGCTCAAATATATCATTTAAAAACCTTCTCTCCTTGAATCTAATCAAATAGGTTGTCTAATTTAGGTAGTGTATATTGGTTTTTAATCATCAAATGATTCAACTGATAGTAATCCACACAATTCTTGATGTTTCTATCCACCATAATAGTGATGAGGATTGGGGAACACTATTGAGATGTACTGGATTTTATAAATCCTTTCTCCCCCAGATCCTTTAACTTCTTCTTGAGCACAAAAATTACGTTAGGTTCCATTCTATAAGGAGGAATGTTCATAGGTGATACTCCACGTAGAATATCAACAGTGAATCCTACCTCTCACATCAAAGGTAGACTAGAGAGGTCATTAGAAAAAACATCTATAAAATGCTCTAATATAGGAGGAAAAGTAGTGGGTTATAACACCTAGTCATCTAGATAAAAACTGGTATCATGTGATGTAACACTACCTAACCTCTACTACTCAGGTCCTGACCATGTCGCACTGAGATCTCATTCTCTGTTATTCATGTGTTTTATGACCTCTTGGGATGTAAACATCACCCTTAGATTATAGATGTCAATACAGGCTTTATAGGGTACTATAGAATCCATTCTAATAATTACTTCGAAGCCTGTCAAGTTGAGGAATTACAAGTTCCAATCAAAACTATAATCTCCTACCTCAAGGGGACAATTTTGTCATGGTAGAATTCCCTCCGAACTGATACCTAAGGATATTTATCGCAACATCTTGCCACGATAATACTTGATGATGTGGCTGAAAATCAAAACGATAAACACAAATATAAACAATTATGAAGAACCTATTTCAAAAAATCAGACAAAAAATTGGAGGCCACTAGAATACTACCATGTACTGTATATGGTCTGATTCACTTATCCTATAACATAGGCTAGACTCCCTATAACTTGCATGTTCCATGGACCTAAGTCATTTCCTAACTACACTATGTAGTCCCGATCTACTAGCGATATGTATCATATATTTGGTTTCCTCTTCCTTGATCATCACCTCATCCTGATTGACCAGTGGTATTCCATCTACCTAACTATTGTGATCATGAAATTACCACACCTATCCCAGGATTATGAGAAGATCCCCATGATATAGGAACTAGAGGGAATGTCCTATAGATATGGTGGATATACCCCATTCATCCATAGTATCTTCACTCAATTGTGTTGCATGGACACTACCTCTTGAAGCGACCTGATGCTCCACACTGATGAAAGATAGAAGAACTACCCCTAAAAGGATCATGACATGCGCTTCCACTACAGGATTCATTAACGCACCATTTTTTCTATGAATAATATCCACTAGAAGCCTTTGGATCTGAACCATTCTAGCTCATACCATTTTTATATTTCAAATTCCTCATTGTAAATAGGGAATTATTGATGATTTTAGAAATTATCATTAGCCTAAAAACATTGAAATGAAATCGAATGGAGTAACAAAACCTGAACCCAAATCACCTGCCATCCATCAGGTCATCATCAGTTAGAGAAGGAGAAAATCACATCAGCTTTGTGAAATTGGACGAGTAATCAATAACTAACATGGTTCCTTTCTATAGATTCATAATCTCACTAGCTCCATCATCCCTCATATTCTGGGGAATGATGTAGTCATTGAAGACTGTCTGAAAGTCATCTAAAACCATATCTCTATGTTTTCCTTCCTAGGTAATGTCATCCCACAACCTATTTCATGAATGTTAAAGCGTGTATGAAGCTATATTGACCCTCCACTCTAAAGTATTCTCTAGATGATCGAATATAGACAAGATACCTTCAAGCCAAGACACCACAAAAAGTAGTCCACCAAAACCAAAGAAAGTGGGAAGATGTTGTTACTGAAATTCATGAGTTAACTATTCCATTCATAGTCCAGGTGAAACGCCTCCTTGCAAGTTCTAAAACATACACAGAAAACCATCACGAAATTGGGAGTTGATGACCACATCAAGAATAGGAAGAGGAGCCGTAGGTGGCTCAATAGGATGGATGACCAATAGCTAAAGGACCAGCACCTCAAGAACATAATAATATCCACCTTCATGTATTATTTCTTAAGGACATCTTGATGTAATAACAATACAATGACAAAATAAATTCATAGAAATAAATCGTGAAATTCTGAAGATCGCTTTCAAGATAATATGAAATGTACTGAATCTTTCCTTTGAAAATAGACATCGCTCTCTGCCTACATCAATTTCTAGCAGTATACATAGAAAAATAACATAATAACTCATAAACACCAACTACCAACTAAAAAATATGTGTAAGGATCATTTTTCTATGTTATTCATGTAAAATATGGTTATTCTAAGGTTTAAAAGTCATTTTCCACATTAAGGATTGCTCATTTAACCATTTAAAACATTTTATACTAGATGAATCCAATGATATGGTATTTTCTATTACATAAGGGCATGTAAACCTTATAAACCAATTTATGGGATTCAATTTTATGTAATTTTCATTTAAACTATTCTTATCTATAAAATTATACTTCTTTTAAATGGTTGATCTTGCGGGAATTCAATTTTCGGATCCATAATGGTCCATACACCTTATGAACCAATGAGTGGAACCCACTAAACTCGAAAAATTGTATGATCTAAATCCTGCAAAAGGTGTGAGAAAAATAGGATATAAACAACCCTGAACAATGACTATGCAACAAGAAATGCTTGCTAAAATTTAAAAGTGACATAGAAAAAATCCCTGAATTAGTCATATAATTCATAACATGATGCTTCATTCAGACACATAGCCCTCATATCATTGGGAAATATTATTGAAATCCTAATTCTAGTGACATTTATATCAATAACATCACAAGGAATATATATCATCAAATAGTGAAATCATATAAATAGTTGATAGAAGAATTAATAACAATCATAATTATGGAAAATTGGTCATTACCCCATAAATGGTTGAATGAAACCCAAGAACATATTATGACAAATTCCCTAGAATTCATAATCTACATTCGATTGTTTCAAAAAATTAAGTGAGAAAGGCACCTCTCTGATACCACTTTGTGATTCCTCGAACTCAGATTCCACTTAACTCGCACACTAAGCCTAGTTGGACGCATGTCCCATGGAAATTATCACCATAATACAATGGATTATGACTTGCAGCGGGGGTGTGTAAGTAGTATAATAGGGATACTATACACCAAGTCAATATAATGAAACATGCCAAAAAATATTAAATATTAGTGAACACATATATAACATAAATATACAATAAATAGTGGAATAATAACAAAAAAACTAAATAACCAAGCAATGGGGGAAACTAATAATTTAATATGACAACCAAAAACCTCATAGGCTAGTTTCTGATACATATATGTTTTCATGGAATGATGATAATATAGAAAATAACCATGAGGTATAAGCATTCTATATAATAGTCCAAAAGGAAGGAAAATGACAAAAAGAGCTTCACGAGATTCTCGAGTATAAGACTGATCCTACTCTCCTATGCTCAAGATAAGTTGTACAAGTCAACAACCTATAGAAGTTCCATTACCTTTTCTAGAACCTATAACAACATAATCTTATTGGGTTCCATGTATGGCCTCGGTAGGGTGTGAGAAAAAAATATCAGCATGCCACCAGCAATGGTGTCATTGTGAATCCAAATAGGAACTTATATATAAATATTGTACAATAATAAATAGGTTTGTAAGTAGTTCATAATTAAAATATAACCTCCTGGTCATGTTCCTAAAGGATACCTAGAGAGACTGCCAACTTCATCTGAAGGATAGAATTCCTGATCAAGTCACCATATATACATATGTATATATAGATCATAACTTCTGTGGGGTATGAATGCCTCCCCCCCCACACACACACATATATATATTATTGTTGGGATGGGGTAAGAATTCCCTCAAACCTTCCCATTTATATAAAAACCCTAGATTTTATGAGAATTATTCCTTTTAATTTCTTTGATGTCTTCTGTTGTACGCTACACCAAGATTATCTTGCGCTATACGCAACATCGTATTAGCTTGCAGTATACACAATACTATTTGTGGATCGTGTTACACACAATTTCATGTTCGTTTGATAGTAGTTATTCTACGCAACATTGAGTGTATATATATATATATATTCAATGTATAAATGAAATATTGTTGGATTATATAATATGAGACAACAAAGGAGTTTTTCACTGCACACAACCCTGACTTGGCTTGCATTGTACGCAATTGCGACCTTCTTCGATAGTGTGTGTTGTACACAATACCAGGTTTCACTAAACAACGATATATTGTTATAATATTATTATAAAATATCCATTATGAATATTATTAACTAAATTTTGAATTTTATAACATTATTATTCATCTTACACATTTTCTAGAACATGGTATGAGAACAAAATAAATTTTTTCGGGTAAAATAAGTATTTTTCAATAAATGCAGTTTTGCCGCCATTTGAAGGAATACCCATTTTAAATATAATTTTGGAAAATTTTATAAGTTAAATTTTACAAAATAAACTTCTTCTTTTGAATCAAGATATAAAAATTTACATTGGATAAAGTTTTGATATTTTTCTGATAACTTACATATTTTAATGAATTGTAAAAACACGCTATATTTTAATTAAAGAAAAATTTCATCGTAATAATTTATATGGTTAAATTATAATATTTAATGGTTTTAAATTATAAATAGAATATATTTTTACCATTTAATATAACTTATGTCATTAGAATTGTTTTTACATTGAATTCGTAGGATAAATCAATTCACTCTTTTGTAATGTTTTAAACAAAAACCCGTTTTCATTCAACAACATAATTAATTTTAATTTAATTTCTGAAACTTCTTTGTATTGAATTTGAAAAAATGGATTCCATATTTGGAATCAGTGGGTACGAATTATATTAATAGAGTACTTTTTATTTTTGGGCATTATGAATAGTCACTACGATAAATTTTATTTACCATAGTAAAAGGTAAATCGGGTAATTAAGGGTAAATATAATATTATAAAATTACCATAACACTTGACTTAATACAATTGGATGATTATATTTTTTCCTAAGTCATATTTGGGTCGAAATGGAATCCATTATAACCCACTTGGAGGTGATTAAGACCTTTAGTTTATTTTATTTAAAGGAGAGTGAAATATGTCTCACTCAAACTTTAATAATTAAAGTATTTTTAATATAAGGTCATACAGAATATAAATTCGGTTATAAATACTCATTTAAAAGCTAATTTTTTTTATTTATCATGGAAATTTATTTGTAATTTTTAAGAGTTATTTAATTACCTTATTAGCTTATACATTAATGATGCAGAAATTATTTATTTCGTAAAAAAATCATTAATATTGTGCTTATTGAAATATTAATACATATTAAAGGGATCAAAAACCTGAACAAAACATATTGATAGTGTATATATACACCATAATAATCCAATTACACAATATATGACCGTTTGGATCCTTATAAAAATGATTATGACACTTATATTATATTATTTTATATGATGTCAAAGTTGTCACCTTCATAATTTAATAAATATATCATTTTAAAATTTTGGTGTTTTAGAAGATAAATCCGACTAAATGTATTATTATGAAATATATAAGATTTATATTCATCCTAGTATTAATATTATAATTTTTATGAAACAAATAAGTATATTTAATAATTATATAAAAATGTTGTAGTAATTATTTTATTAAGAGAAATATCAAATAAATGGTTTTACAAATAGTAAAATAAATATTATATGAAATATTTAATGTGCTACACTAATTTTATAGATTACTATCACATGTTAGGATCCAATTAAATAATTTATTTTGAATATATCCTCTGTGTGGATTTTATTTAAATTCAAATGAATGAATAGTGTCAAAATTGACACTATTGTTATTTTATAAAAATAACATATTATTAAATTGTTTAAAAATCACAAAAATATTTAAAAATTATAAAGTTAAATTTATATAGTCTAAAATTTCATAAATTATCTAATTATGGATAATTCACAGTACATAATTAATTATTTATTACAATTTAAAATTTAGAATCTTATTACCACAAATAAAATTTAATAGATTAAATAAGGATAAATCAAGCTGATAATGTATAAAATAAATTCCCTACATGTCTAAATTTTATTGGATGATGATATTACAACAATATTTCATATAATATTTAAATATTAGTCATTTTGGAGGTTTTTAAGTGCAGTTAGATTTGTTATAAATTAATATTTTTAAGATTTCTAAAGGAGCCCCTCTCCTCCCTTATAAAAAGGGAACCCCTTCCCACTTCTCTTCACACCCTTTTGAGCCTTGAATATCTACCAACCCATAAAAATTTATCTTCTACACTTACCTAGAAACATTCTTGAGGTTCTGCTCTTCTCAAAATACCAACTCTACTTCCTTAAGAGAAGGCTTAAAGAAGGTGCGTCGAAGAAGAGGTAATCTCTTCTTCCGATTCTCTCAAGTTTCTTTCCTCTTATAATTATTATTATTTAGTTGTCTCATTATAAAGTAATAACATAAGTATTACATATATACTGATATGCTATTATAAATATGAAACAACCCTATTTCACCTTCTACCCATTCTACGGAAAATGGAATCACCGCGCATGCGTACGTACGGAATACCATCTCCACGCCATGGTGTAATCTGTTTTCGACCACCACCTTACTTGAAGGGGTATAATGGTGTAAATAAATAACTATATATGATTACTGTAAAGTGATATTGATTCTTAAATATTATACATACACTTCAATACAATTCCACGATCAGGAGAATGATATCATCACTCGTGCGTACATACGGACTACCGTCTCCACGACGCGATGAGATTCATTCTCCATGTTAACTATTCATGAATGATTATAAAGTATATATAATTAATAATAAGGAGATATATGAAATAATAATTATACTGGATTTATGTATATATATATGTATGTCATCTACTTAATTCCATTCAATTCAATAAGGAAACGAAAACATCATTCATGTGTACGTACGGCCTACCGTCTCCCTGAACGGTGTATTTCATTTCATTTATCAATCTATCATATATATATATATATGATGAATATTTATTATATATAAATCATGTTTTGAAATCTGAAATTATGGAAATCAGGATATAATTAATAATATCAAGAACAACATGTCGAAACATGTACGATAAATGAAACGATTTTACCCAAAACGCTGCTTTAACATGGATTTACAAAAGAACGTGTAATATAAAGTCATAAGTTAACCATATATGATATCACAACGATGAATATGATTCATTAATAAGTCAATGACATTATTTAAATCATTATACATGAGGTTTGGATACGAACGAAGCATATCAGACCTAAGGTAAGGGATAATGTTGCAATCTCAATTGTTTTCTATCCGAGATTTCTTATACGTAAGTATTTACTAGGGTTATATTTATCATCCATGTAAAAGTTTTATAAAAAAAATTTCATGTATGTTTAAAGTCCTTTTTACCCATTTTTGACTTTTACTACATGGTATGTAAGGAATCTTTCTCTTATGAGGTACTTTTTGACTTTTTCGTAAAAAGTGCTAGAAGAATGTTTTTTTTAACTTATACAGCATGAAAGGATTTTTACGGTTTTATAAAGCCATATTTTCATGAAGCTTACTCCAAAATATTTCATGACTATTTTCAACAAAATCCTTTTGTTTTAAAATTTCTTGGTATTTTGTGAAAAGATATTTATTTTGAAGAAGAAGGGATATTTTCATCAAGAATTCATTTCAAATGTTTTATCAAAACCATTTTCCATCTAAGATGAAATTATTTCATATGTGTATGTTTCAAGTATAATGTCTCTATGATTTACAAGGTTTCAATTTTCTTATGATGAAATAATATCCATTTGTTTTATATGGATTATGTTTTGATGGAATGATGTTTATGAAACCCAATTTATTCTTTGGGTTATGATGAATGATTTATGATTGATTTGTGGAACACGTAAGAATGATTTAATTATGAGATGGGTGGGACCTATATATCCCACCAATGCAATGGCTAATGATTTATATATCATGATATAGACATGGCTGGAACGGAAAGTTAAACCAGTTCAATAATATAGGACTAGAACGAGAAGTGAAATCGATTCAGAAAGGGACTTTGTCAACTAAGATGGTCTTAGCAGCAATGCCTTGGCTACTATCGAAATCAAAAAATGTGCTTAATGGTTGCCACAATTACATGTTTTATTCCCATGCTATTTTATCATTATTAATGTTTCTTTATGATCTATTCCTTACGTACTGCCATGTTTTATGTCATTTCTCATGATTTTGATGTTTAAATACTATGTTCATGTTTTGAAGTTCAAATGTATATGATTTGTTTTATTTTATCCATGATTACTCTTACTGAGAATTTGAGCCCACCCTTTATATGTTTTCTTTTCCCCAGGATTTAAATAAATGTTTTAGGTAAGAAAACAAAAGGGTAAGATCTTTATGGGAGATGTTGAAGATCGTTCTCCACGATTAGATGATTATGTTCTGAGTTTCCAAAGACACTAAACTATTACGGTCCTTGAGTGTTAGTTCTTATTATGTATTAAGTATTCTGCAAAAGTAATGTAATGTTCATGTACATCAAGATTTGGGTTTCTATAGTTGGTATCAGAGGAAAGGTTTAGTTATCCTTTGGAAACTAGGATGCGAAAACATTAGGGAGATCCCTAGAGATATTTCTAATGTATGTCTAGGGATGTCCCTAAGGTTAAGTGTATGTATAGGTTATAGTCCTAGAATTACAGAAACGATATTAGAATTAAACCTAAGATGTTAGATATCGAAGGTACTCCCCCTTTATTATGTTGTTTTCCTAGCATGATTTTTACCACTCAAAATATTCTTTTTGGGTTTTAGAAAATGGCTGGAAACGGGAAGATTCACAATAATGGAGGATATGATGGACAATGTAACGATATTCTTCATGAGCAACCAAATGAAATTGGATCTGGAATTCCAAACTTCATTATTATGCCTAATCAGAAATCTCATAATATGATCAATAATCTCATCTTTGGTAAGTATCCTGACTAAACTAAAAAGAGAAATATGGAGTTTCATGATGATCATAGAGGAAAGAAATATCAATTCCCCTCATGTAAATCATGTGGAAAGAGGCATCCGGGAGAATGTTTGAAAGGAACCGGAAGATGCTTTGGGTGTGGAAAAGAAGGACACAAAGCCATTAATTGTGAAGGAAAAGGTTCAGTTAACCACATGGACAAGGATAATGGTATTTCTAAGACATCAACAATGGTTAAATATTTTAAATGTGGAATGTACGGGCATTATGCAAACAAATTCCCTAAGGGAGAGTCTCATGAAGAGAATCAGCATGGTCTTATGGGTAGTATTTATGTTGATGATGATTAAGAGACTACAAATGATATGTGAGATGAAAGAATTGTTGAATCTCGGTTAATGGTTTAAGAAGGTTGTGGAATTATTAAATGCTTATCAAGAGTAATGTTGTATAAGTATTCTCATGGTACTATGGAATAAAGAGACATCTAAGGATTGTTACACTGTTGTTTTTTCTAAAGTATTTGAAAGTATATGTTGAATGGTACCGGTAACCAGGAAAGGTTAATTCTTATATTTTTGGAAAGAAGATGATATGCGCATAATGAATGAATAATGAAAAAAATGAAATCAGCTCATTATTGATATAAGGACAAAGGGATATCATGGTTTGAGTATATAGAATTTTTGGGATTTTGGTATGTGGAAAGAGTTACCTTGTGAAAACATTCATGTTTTCACTATGGTTCAAGAGAATACATGATTAAGGTATTCACATGTTTGGAATGTGACCAACAAGATATATCGTATGATATATGGGGGATAAATGATGGTATTCACATGCTCGGTAGATGACATTTCTAGTAATTGTTTTCTTTATACAATGAGATTGGACATATGTATTTTTGATAAGCCTAAAGATTAGAATGGATTATGTTGAACATAATTTAGTGTTGTTTAGGGATAGAAATTTTTTCGATATTATTGATAGAATGTTATAATAGTGTAGCTTAAGAAAAGGGACAACCTGCAGAACGGGCGACAACCCGTCGCGTCAGACAAGGTTGTGGGAATCAAACCCACAACCAAAGTGCGACAAAACTTTATTTCCTACCCATGGCCTACAGGAAGTACCTGGTTAGTAGAAAATAGTTTTATTAAGTAGTATGATAGATGAAGTATAATTCCATTTTTGAAATAATATACGATTAACCTCACCATAGATGGACTTATGTATATTTGATAACTTTTGCAAAACTTTTTTTTGAGACATATGGAATGACCCATCATTCTATCACATGATCTGTTAACACTTCAGGAAAGACATATTCAACTTCATTTCTTTAAGAGATGAAGTGGAAATTGTTCAAGGCATGAATAACGGTGATATTATACCAAAATAAAGTAAGTATTTCTTCTATTTCAAATTTTTCAACTTTAGGAAAATGATCTTGAAAACCAAAAATTTTGTCCTAGTGCCCTTATATCTGATGAATTAGATGGTACCATAAACCATCACAAATTTATGGCTTTGTGATTGATGGATTTTTCATAGCCATGTTCTCTACCACTCTCCATCTGAACTTGATGGTTAGATTTCTCTTCCATATCCATATTTTCACATGTGTTCTCCTATGTGAAATCCAGTGATTAGTTAATCTGGGTAACCGTCAAGTTTCATACTTTAGTTTTTAAAGTTATGTTTTGGGATTCCATTTTATGATGTGGGTTTCAATTAAAGAATCTTTCAAGTAGAAAATCATTTATAACCCTGACGAATTTTAAGGGAGAAATTAATTTTAAGGGGGGTAGAATGTAACAACCCATGATTTTATGAGAATTATTCTTTTTAATTTCTTTGATTTCTTCTGTTGTACGCTACACCAAGATTATCTTGCGCTATACGCAACACCGTATTCGATTTCAATATACACAATACTATTTGTGGATCGTGTTACACACAATTTCGAGTTCGTTTGATAGTAGTTATTCTACGCAACATTGAGTATATATATATATATATATATATATATATATATTAAATTTATAAATGAAATATGGTTGGATTCTGTTATACAAGACAATAAAGGAGTTTTTCACTACTCGTAACCCTGACTAGGATTCCATTACACGCAATCGCGACCTTCTTCGATAGCGTGTGTTGTACGTAATACCGGGTTTCACTAAACAACAATATATGGTTATAATATTATTATAAAATAGCCGTTATGAATAGTATTAACTACATTTTGATTTTTATAACATTATTATTAATCTTAAACATTTTCTAGAACATGGTATGATAACAAAATAAATTTTTTCGGGTAAAATAAGTATTTTTCAAAAAATGCAGTTTTGCAACCTTTTGATGGTGCACCCATTTTAAACATAATTTTTGAAAAGTTTATAAGTTAAATTTTACAAAATAAAATTCTTATTTTTAATTAGGATATAAAAATTTACATTGGATAAAGTTTTTATATTTTTTCTGATAACATTCATATTTTAATGAATAGTAAAAACAAGCTATATTTTAATTAAAAACATCTTTTTTCATTGTAATAATTTATATGGTTAAATTATAATATTGAATGCTTTTAAAGTATAAATAGAATATATTTTTACCATTTAATATAATGTATGTCAATATCATTGATTTTACATTGAATTTGTAGGATAAATCAATTCAATCTTTTGCAATTTTTGAAACAAAAACCCGTTTTCATTCGACAACGGGATTAATTTTAATTTTATTTCTGCAACTTCTGTGTATTGAATTTGAAAAAATGAATTCCATATTTGGAATCAGTGGGTCCAAATTATATTAATAGACTACTTTTTATTTTTGGGCATTATGAATAGTAACTACGGTAAATTTTATTTACCATAGTAAAAGGTAAATATGGTAATTAAGGGTAAATATAAAATTATAAAATTACCATAACACTTGACTTAATACAATTGGATGATTATATTTCGTCCTAAGTCATATTTGGGTCGAAATTTAATCCATTAGAACCCACTTGGAGGAGATTAAGACCTTTAGTTTATTTTCTTTAAAGGAAAGTTAAATATGTCTCACTCAAACTTTCATAATTAAAGTATTTTTAATATAAGGTCGTACAGAATATAAATTCGTTTATAAATACTCATTTGAAAGAAATTTTTTTTCATTATCATGGTAATTTATTTGTAATTTTTAAGATTTATTTAATTACCTTATTAGCTTATACATTAATGATGCAAAAATTATTTATTTAGTAAAAAAATCATTAATATTGTGTTTATTGAAATAGTAATACATATTAAAGGGCTCAAAAACCTGACCAAAACATATTGATAGTGTATATATACACCATAATGATCCAATGACCGAATATATGACCGTTTGGAGTCTTATAAAAGTGATTATTACACTTATATTATATTATTTTATATGATGTCAAAGTTATCACCTTCATAATTTAATAAATATAACATTTTAAAATTTGGGTGTTTTAGAAGATAAATCCGACTAAATGTATTCTTATGAATTATATAAGATTTATATTCATCCAAGTATTTTATTTTTAATTTTTATGCAACAAATAAGTATATGTAATAATTATACAAAACGGTAGTAGTAATTATTTTATTAAGAGAAATATCAAATAAATGGTTTTACAAATAGTAAAATAAATATTATATGGACTATTTAATGTTCTACACTAATTTTCTAGATTACTATGACATGCTAGGAACCTATTAAATATTTTAGTTTGAATATATTCTCTGTGTGAAGTTTATTTAAATTCAAATAAATGAATAGTGTCAAAATTGACACTATTGTTATTTTATAAAAATAACATATTTATAAATTGTTTAAAAATCACAAAAATATTTAAAAATTATAAATTAAAATTTATATAGTCTAAAATGTCATATATTATCTAATTATGGATAATTCACAGCACATATGTAATTATTTATAACAATTTAATATTTATAATCTTATTAACACAGATAAAATTTAATAGATTAAATAAAGATAAATCAAGTTGATAATGTTTTAAATAAATTCCATAAGTGTCTAAATTTGATTTTTTGATGAGATTAAAACCCTATATCATCTAATATTCGAATATTAGTCATTTTTGGAGGTTTTTAAGTGGGGTTATATTTATTATAAATTAATATTTTTAGGATTTCCAAAGGTGCCCCTCTCCTCCCTTATAAAAAGGGAACCCCTTCCCACTTCTCTTCACACCATTTTTAGCCTTTACTCTAGGAAAACCCCTGCCCATTTCTCTTCTCCACTTCCCTAGAAACATTCTTGAGGTTCTGGTCTTCTCAAAAGACCAACTCTACTTCCTTAAGAGAAGGCTTAAAGTAGGTGCGTCGAAGAAGAGGTAATCTCTTCTTCTGATTCTCTCAAGTTTCTTTCTTATTCTACTTCTTATTATTTATTTGTCTCATTATAAATTAATAACATAAGTATTACATATATACTTATATGTTATTATAAATATGAGACAACCATATTTCACCTTCTATCCATCCTACGGAAAAAGGAATCACCGCACGTGTGTATGTACGGAATACCGTCTCCACGCCGTGGTGTAATCTGTTTTCGACCACCACATTACATGGATGGATATAATGGTGTAAATAAATAACTATATATGATTATTTTAAAGTGATATTGATTCTGAAATATTATACATAAACTTCAATATAATTCCACGATCATGAGAATGATATCATCGCTTGTGCATACGTACGGACTACCGTCTCCACAACGCGATGAGATTCATTCTCCATGTTAACCATTCATGAATGATTATAATGTATATATAATGAATAATAATGTGATATATGACATAATAATGATACTGTATTTATGTATATATATATTTTTGTCATCTACTTAATTCCATTCAATTCAATAAGGAAACGAAAACAGCGTTCTTGCGTACGTACGACCTACCGTCTCCATGAACGGTGTATTTCATTCCATTTATCAATCTATCAATTATATGTATATGCTGAATATTTATTATATATAAATCATGATTTACATTCTGAAATTATGGAAATCAGGAAATAAGTAATAATATCAAGAACAATAAGTCGAAACACGTACGATAAATGAAAAGATTTTACCCAAAACGCTGATTTAACATGGATTTACAAAAGAACAGGTAATATAAAGTCATAAGTGAACCATATGTGATATCATAACAATGAATAAGATTCTGTAATAATTCAGTGACATTATTTAAATCATTATACTAGAGGTTCAGATATGTATGAAGCATATCAGACCTAAGGTAAGGGATAATGTTGCAATCTCAATTGTTGTCGATCCGAGATTGGTTATACGTAAGTATTTACTGGGGTTATATTTATCTTCCATTTCCAAGTTTTATAAAAAAATTCATGTATGTTTAAATTCCTTTTTACCGATTTTTGACTTTTACTACATGGTATGTAAGTAATCTTTCTTTTACGATGTACTTTTTGACTTTTCCGGGAAAAGTACTAGAAGAATGTTTTTTACCTTATACGGCATGAAAGGGTTTTTACAGTTTTATAAAGCCATATTTTCATGAAGCTTCCTCCAAAAGATTTCATGACTATTTTCAACAAAATCCTTTTATTTTAAAATTTCTTGGCATTTTGTGAAAAGAAAATTATTTTGAAGAAGAAGGGATATTTTCATCAAGAATTCATTTCAAGTGTTTTATCAAAACCAATTTCCATCTAAGATGACATTATTTCATATGTGTATGTTTCAAGTATAATGCCTCTATGATTTATATGGTTTCACTTTTCTTATGATGAAATGATATCCATTTGTTTTATATGGATTATTTTATGATGGAATGATGTTTATGAAACCCAATTTATTCTTTGGGTTATGATGAATGATTTATGATTGTTTTGTGGCACACGTAAGAATGATTTCATTATGAGATGGGTGGGACCTATGTCTCCCTCCAATGCATTGGGTAAAGATTTATATCTCCTGAGATAGACATGGCTGTAATGGAAAGTTAAACTAGTTTAGTAATACAGGACTCGAACGAGGAGTGAACTCGATTCATAAAGGGACTTTGTCCACTAAGATGGTCATGGCAGCAATGCCTTGGCTACTATGGAAATCATAACATGTTCTTAATGGTTTCCACAATTAAATGTTTTATTCCCATGCTATTTTATCATGATTTATGTTTCTTTATGATCTATGCCTTACGTACTGCCATGTTTTATGTCATTGCTCAAGATTTTTATGTTTAAATATTATGTTCCTGTTTTGAAGTTCAAATTTATATGATTTGTTTTGTTTTATCAAAGATTACTCTTACTGAGAATTTGAGCTCACCCATTATATGTTGTCTTTTCCCCAGGATTTAAGGAAAGGTTTTAGGTAAAAAAACAAAAGGGGAAGATCTTTATGGGAGATGTTGAAGATCTTTCACCACGATTAGATTATTATGTTCCGAGTTTCCAAAGACACTAAACTATTACGGTCTTTGAGTGTTGGTTCTTATTATGTATTAAGTATTCTGCAAAAGTAATGTAATTTTCATGTACGTCATGATTTTGGTTTCTACAATTTATATGATGTTGGAATGGGGTAAGAATACCCCCTTCTCATTCAAATTTTTATATATATGGAATAATGTAGGAATTCCTCCCACCCATTCACTTTATGTATAGATCAAATGGGGTAAGAATGCCTCCAACCAATTCAAATTTATATATAGATAGCTTGGGGTAAGAATTCCTCCAACCTATTCACATTTTATTTATAGATGGAATGGGGTATGAATGCCTCTCACCCATTGAAATTTCTGTATTTCTGGAATTGGGTAAGAATTACCCCCTCCCATTCACACCCATAGGCACACACACACACACACACATATATCATTAACATGATATTATAAATATCAATCCATTTCATGAATCTAATTGATAATTTATTAATTTACACAAGGCATGGATAATGGTATGGGTTCACCATCCATATATGAAGTTCATTTAAAAATAATATCATTTTCATATAATAACATTTCAATAAAACATGAACAAGGGCATGCACATTCCATAGATAGAAACCATTACATCAAATAAATTTCATTTAAAAAGGATACAACTAAATTATCCTATCCAACCTATACATGACATCCCCTCCAATTTTCTTAAACATGGAAAATTCCATTTTAGGCATAGGGTTGAAGATTAAGGCCACGCAGCCACTCAATTGTACACTTGGTAAATTCGGAGTCAAAAAGATCCAAACACTATTGAGGCACCTTAGAATACATTAATTACACCTGGGATAAATTCCATTTCAATTTAAATTCAAGCTATAAGCTAAATTGAATTCCATTTATTTTTAACCATTTTTTTTCAAGTAGCGATTTTCAAGGTGGCCCAACGATGGTTGTCCGTACAATGAATTTTTGGTGTCCAAACCCCAAAAAAAGAACTAATAAACCTATATATATGATCTTGGGTATTTTAGACATGAATGGACCAAAATAATTAAGAAAATTGACAACATCGAGGTTATGTAATGATGAGAATAAATATGAAACTATGAAAAATCAAATGGAAAACTATCTGACCACCTACCATTGGGCTGTAGATAAATCCTCAATTGAAATCAACTTCATATTCAAAGCATGTTGTATGATATCTAAATTTTAATCTAATTACCTAAAAATAGGGTGAATGAGCCTACATTTTAATAGAGTAATAGATTGAAAGATTCACTAAGGACGGAGGAATGTGTGGGGTAATCCTTACGCTAGACTCTCTAATGCTTCTAATAGATCAGCAGTTAGTCATCGACCAGAGGAGTTATCAAATATTGAAGATTGGAGGGGTTTCATATCTCAAGGAGGAGGAAACCCACTTGTTTAATCTAATGGAGGTTAATAGGAATGAGGGATGAGTGAAAAGATTAAAGAGTGAAAAAGGGTAATTTTTCCCCAAAATCCCATTACACACATTTTATGCACATGGTTTACAAATAGTGTGAAAAAAATGAATTAAGGACCCATCACTCATCTGCATTAGTTTTCATAACCATGCACCTAAGCCCGCACAGTTGCAGTCTAACCGTGAAGACTTTCCTATGCCCATCTTGGAAGCTGCACGGTTTTGCCAAACCGTTCAGCCCACCCTACAGCCAATTTTACAGATCTGTAGGATCCATACCAACATAAAATTCCACTCAGACCTCCTATAGTCCATTTTTTACATTTACCATGGGTTAAGGAAATATTCTAAATTAAAACAAATTATCTATACCATCGTCAAAATGGTAGGTCATTAATGTATCTACCCATAGACATCCCTATTATGTTTTGTAAAAGAGACCTGACTATCATGAATTTGATTTTTATAAGATTATGGGTATTCTGACATTCCATGTCATATTCCAATGTTATGATCTCTTGGATTGTATTTTTTTATTTCCTTATTATTCTTGTGGTATAGACAACCATTCAGTTTTCCATGGCTCATGATTATGATCCATTATATAAAGGGTTTTGTTTTCATATTTAATTCTCACGTTCTCATAAATGTATGCTTATTTTATGATTACACATTTCTTATGATTACATTTAATGATCATCTAATCACACCATTTCTTATGATTACATTCCCCATGTTCCGAGGAATGATTTCAAGTAGAGTATTAATATGAAGTGTACTTATTGGGAAGATCATTATAGTAGCCATAAAATATCATTCATGAAATAAGAGTATGGTGCGACTTTCCTTGAAATATGATAACCAAATATGGACCATGGGAGTGTTTTTGTGTAACGTAATGAATAGTCATCTAAAAAATTGTAATATACATATATGAAAATCTCAGGGGACTATTATTAAGGTTTTAATAGTAAAATTTTCATTATGGTAACTAATTACATAATAAAATAATTAAATTTTATAAAAAGGTATTAAATTAAATTATAATATTATTAATATAAAATAATTTCTCAGTATTTGTTTCCAATGTAATTAAAACTAAATGTTTAAAAAACCAGCACAACATTATATGATAATAAAAATATTTTTATACTAGAAATAATTATTAAAATTAAATATTATGAAAATAAATTTTGAGATAATGAATGCTATTTTTAAATCCATTACATCAAAATTACAGGACAATTATATTTTTTAAAAGATCATAAATAAAGAAATATGTAGGTGAATAGTAAAATAATATAAAATGAACAATTTGAGAATTTATATTAAATACATTTTTAATTAAATCCAACGTGTTATATATGAAATAATTAAGACTTAAACAAAAGTTGGAATGAATGTGCTAATTTAACATTTTACATGGAATCTAACATGAATTAATTTATTATTATTTATTATAACTTATTAATTCTAATTTTCAATGCAATATTTATTTCATTATGAAAATGAATACAAAATTATACTTTTTTTGGATCGCTAGGATCCTACTTCTTTGCACAATTTTTTGGATCCACAAAACTCGATGAAACAAATTTATATTCCCTATATATTATCCACTTGTTAACCATAATTTCGTAAATTCAATGCTTCAATATCCATTTTTCTGTGTGGAAGATCTATGAACCTAAAACCCACATAAAATTACTAAAAATCATGCAATATATCTGTTTACATGGATCCACCCATTCTTGATCAATATCTATCTGGAAACATATGAAAAGTTATAATAGCAGAGGACCTGTCTCATATTCATGAAAATTCATTCATACAATATTAATGGTACAATATGAGTTTAAATAGTAATGTATTCCATTCCAAAGTGAATCTTAATCCCACAGATATGTTAAATGTCACACCCTGACCTATCTTTTTTTTATTTTATTTTATTATTTCTATAGTGTTAAATAAATTTTGGGTTGAGGTTCAGGTTGTATCCCGAATTTTTTTTAGTTTATGTTAAAATGTACGCGTTTTGAGTTGTTGTCGTTTGGAACACGAGGATAGTGCATTTTGGAAGCTATATGGATTCAACCATAAAACATCACAACCTTTCATATTTGGGAAAATTAAAAATAAATAGTTTTTGTAATAAAACACAAATTAATTGTTTCTTCATTTAAAATCATAATTGTGTTAAAAATTTTATTATTAATAAAATAATATCAGTACTTCTTTTTATCACTTTGATTATTATTATTATTATAATTATTAATATTGGGTCCGGTGCGCGGACACCACACAACTAGCGGAAGCCTTGCGGTTAGCTCAGGCACCTGTGTGATTGCGGCATTTGAACCAGCCAAATATAATTAAATAAATGTGTTGAAAATTTAATATTTCAATAAATAAATTACTTATGTTGTAACGATAATATAATTTTAACATGACTAATAATATTATATTGTTATTAAATAAGTGTAAGTATTAGAATTATTATTTTTTATAATTTTTTATATTATTATTATGGATGTTTATTTTATTATTATTATGTGTATTATTATTATTAACAATATGATTATTAGTTTGTTTTCTTTTATTTTATTTTATATCATTTTATTTCATATTTTTCACTCTCTCTCCCCTTATTCCTCCTGTAGCGCCGCCAACCGCCCCTTCTCCCTTGTTGCAGCGCGAGTAGGAACCCCCTCAGAACTCCTCCTCCGGCCGCCCTAGTTGGCGACCTCCGGCCTGCGGCGTAGCACCCTAGACCCACTCCTCCGTCATACTGCCTCCCTTGTCCGTGACCATGCCCCCCTCAGCTCCCCTTCCAGGCGCCACCCATCCTGTCGTGCCTCCTACTGGTGAAACTAGCCTCGTCTCCCCTTCCGAACACAACCCAACCATCGGCCTCCCTCCTGTCGACACAGATCAGCCGCGACCCCACCCTCCGGCTGCCTCCACCTCTTACCCGCACATTGTACGACCCCTGCCCGCCATCCATCTCTCCTCCATCTAATGAAACCACGACCCATATTGTGTTTTCCAGCGACTACACTTGCCGACGCACACCCACTGAATCCACAACCTCCCTTTCCAGCCTTTTTCCGGCCAGCGAGAGTTTTTTTTACATTATTTCAAAAAAAAATTTAAAAAATACCAGGTTTAAAATATTTTTTTTTTACCTCCCAAAGGCGGCGGTTCAGTTTCCGCTGGGCCAAAGGCGGTTCTCCAGAAACCACCTTGCGCCTTTGGGGAAATGAAAGATGGCACACCTGTGCCCGCCTTTCGATTTTTTTCTGCGAAAGGGGGCTTTGGAAGAGCCATCTTTTGTGTTTTAAATGGCCGAAGGCGGATTCCCAGATGCCGCCTTCGCCAAAAAAATCCCTATAAAAGGGAGTCGCCCCACCCATCCTTCCTCACTCACAAATCCCTCTTCTCTTTAAAATTTTGATTACTCCTCTCTCTAAGTTGAGTTTTCCTTCGTGGTGCTTCTGGAGACGCAAAGAGTACAAGATTTTTGCGTCAAGCATCATTTAGAGGTATTTTTTTGTATTTTGAAGTTATTTATTTATTTAATTGTAATTAGTTAATTTTAAATATTTATGTATGTAGTAGTAGTTATTTAAAGAAAAGAAATAAATAGTTATATTAATAATGTTTTTATTAGTTAATATTTAATGTTAGATTAAGGTATATGTAATTTAATATTATTAACGAATGATGATTAGGGATAAATTTTTTAATGTTAGATTAAAGTATGTATAATATAATATTTTTAATGAATGATAATTAGGGATAATAATAATTTATTAATATTTTAGAGATAATCATAGAATAATTAAATGATGATTAAGGAATAATTAAGTCATGATTAAAGGGGTAATTAACCATGGATGATTAATTAAGGAATGTTTAAGGGGTGATTAAGTGATGATCAAGGGATGATTAAGGGGTCATTAAGGTAATTAAGGAATGATTAATTGATGATTAAGGGGTAATTAAGGAGTGATTAAGGGGTGATTAACTAATGATTAAGGGGTAATTAAGGAATGATTAAGTGATGATTAAGGGGTAATTAAGGAGTGATTAAGGGGTGATTAAGGGGTAATTAAGGAATGTTTTAGGGGTGATTAAGTAACGATTAAGGGGTGATTAAATAACGATTATGGGGTGATTAAGTTGACATTAACTAATGATTAATGAATGATTAGGGGATGGTTAAGGGGTAATTAAGGAATGTTTAAGGGGTGATTAAGGGGTAATTAAGGAATGTTTAAGGGGTGATTAACTAACGATTAAGGGGAGATTAAGGGGTCATTAACTAATTAAGGGGTAATTAAGGAATGAAAGGGTAATTAAGGAGTGATTAAGGGGTTAAGGGGATGATTAAGGGGCAATTAAGGAATGATTAAGTGATGATTAAGGGGTAATTAAGGAATGTTTAAGGGGTGATTAAGGGGTAATTAAGGAATGTTTAAGGGGTGATTAACTAACGATTAAGGGGGTGATTAAGGGGAAATGAAGGAGTGATTAAGGGGTTAAGGGGATGATTAAGGGGTAATTAAGGAATGATTAAGTTATGATTAAGGGGTAATTAAGGAATGTTTAAGGGGTGATTAACGAACGATTAAGGGGTGATTAACTAACGATTAAGGGGTGATTAAGGGGTCATTAACTAATGATTAAGGAATGATTAGGGGATGGTTAAGGGGTAATTAAGGAATTTTTACGTGATGATTAAGGGGTAATTAAGGAATGTTTAAGGGGTGATTAACTAACGATTAAGGAATGATTAGGGGATGATTAAGGGGTAATTAAGGAATGTTTAAGGGGTGATTAACTAACGATTAATGGGTGATTAAGGGGTGATTAACTAACGATTAATGGGTGATTAAGGGGTGATTAACTAGGGATGCTTAGGGGATGATTAAGGGGTGATTAAGGGTTCATTAACTAATGATTAAGGGGGAATTAACTAAAAATTAAGGGATGATTAAGGGGTCATTAAGTAAAGATTAAGGGATGATTAAGTGGTGAATGACCAACTCCTAACTGATTAACCAACACTTAAGTAGTGATTAACCAGAACTTAAGTAGTGATTAACAAGCGCTTAAGTAGTGATTAACCAACACTTATGTAGTGATTAACCAGCACATAAGTAGTGACCGACACTTAAGTAGTGATAAACCAGCACTGTAATGAATCTTATTTTTTAGAGATCATTGAACAAATCTTTAGGAAAGTTAAAAATTGTTCTACAAAAAATTAGTGGCTTAATTTAGGAAGGTTTTAAAATTTTTGTGTCATGAAAGTTTATGTCATTATATAAGCAATTAAATCCCTTTCTGGATACTACACGCGGATGTGGCTCTGGCACAGCTGTACCTAGGGGTGAAAGCCCCGACAAGGAGTTTCGGCCCTGACCTGGGGTATCCTGGTACACGACAACGGGCCTTGCTGCACTCCTGGTTTGACACTCCCAGTGGATATGCTTTAGATGATTTATATTTACTTCATGAAGTACTAAAATACCTTTAAGAAGATAAAAAATGTTATTTAACACGTAACAAAACATTATTGACATATTCAGTGATCAGTAAACATTTTTCATGTAGAGAGACATGTTTTCTTGTGTTTACTGCTATGGAAAGGTTATTCAAACTGAGCAAGGAGCTTCTTATAGTATACAACCAACATATATGGTTAACACATCTGATTGTGTAACCATAACTGATCATAAAGATAGAATTAGTTATTTCTTAAATCTCGGTCCTCATCAAGAGATAAAGTCTATTAGTTATTGACATTTTCAATTCCCTGCCACGTTATGACATCTTGTTTGTCCATTGGCTGCTGATGAGCACTGGGTCCAGGCAGGAACTTTATTTTCCCAACGGTCTCATGGTGCAATGATGGAGTTATATGTTGATGTTTCTAATGTACAACAACATAAAAATGTTCGAAGTCATAGACATGCACAAATAGTTGTTGAAGAAGCTTCATCCCAAGAAATTGATGATGTTCGCCCTGTTGCGGAGGAGGACAACTTAGATGATCTGCCAGATTGACATATAAATCATTTTTCAGATGAGGAATTTAATAATGATGGAACAGACGGAGAAGACAATGATGATGGGGAGGGATCTGGAGATGGGGAGGGAGCTGGAGAAGATAAGGTAGTAGTTTCTCGAAATAGAGTAGTTCAAGAACATTATTGACCAACATTAAATAATCCACCACCATTTGAATCTTGGTCTGAAGCAATGGAATGTGTACCTGAATTCAACAACAATGTTCTGACACCTGGAATAGAGTTTCCTGGATTTATAGTGGACAGTTTTAGTGAGTTGGTCAAAACATTATATAATGGAAGGGATTTTCCAAGTAAGGATGCGTTGAAGAGCTTCTTAAAAAGATTTCATATTGAGAGGCATTGTAGATATGTAGTTGAGGCATCATGTCGAAAAAAATACGTCATACGGTGTGATAAATTTGATGAAGACTGTAGATTCTGGTTGAGGGCGATTCCAGACATTGCATTTGGTGGATGGAGAATTTTAAAGATTGAGGCAGCTCATTCTTGTGTTCAGCCAAACTTGACACAAGATCACACTGCTTTGGATGCCAAATTTGTGTCAACTGTTATCGTCAAGATGATTAGGACCTGTCAAGATGTTCATATAGCCCTTGTGCAAGAGGGAATACATCAAACTTTCGGTTATAATATTTCTTATAACAAGGCATGGATAGTGAAACAGAAGGAAATTGTGAAGGTCTATGGTGATTGGGATGACTCGTATCAGGTGTTGCTGCAATTATTAGCCATGCTGAGCCACAACAACCAATTTGTCTACCATATAAATACGAAGGAACATGTGTTTGAAGATAATCGATTGGATCAATCTCGTGTTCAATTTCATCGGTTATTCTGGGCATTCCTCCCATGTATTTTTGCATTTCGTTTCAGTAAACAGTTCATACAAATTGATGGATCATTTCTATCTGGAAATTATAAGGGTGTATTGTTGATTGCGGTAACCCAATATGGGAACCGTTCACCACTTCCGCTTGCATTTTCAATAGTGGAGAAGGAAAACTATGAATCTTGGAGCTGGTTTTTGGCATGCATCAACAACCATTTCACATGCATTCGAGGTTTATGTTTGATATCTGATCGACAAAGGGAAATCAATGAGGAAATCAATGCGGGTCCTGATTCATGGAGGCCCCAAATGCACATCATCGATACTGTATCAGACACATTGCTAGTAACGTGTGCAAAACCTTCCATAATGAGGCTATGAAGAATGCAATCACGGGGCTTGGTAAGCAATATCGTCATTGATGTTTACTATTTTAATGTAAATAAAAATATAATTTCTATGACCTGTGATCATATTTAAGTAGCATATGATCCAAATCAATGAAGGTTTGAGGCGCGTTACGAAGAAATCCGCAAAGCTAACCATGAAGTGTATGATTATATGATGAAGATTCCAAAAGGGAAATGGACACTGGCCTATGACGGTGGGAAGAGGTACGAACACATGACCACAAACATTGTGGAGTGTATAAATGGCGTCTTCAAGGAGCTTCGCAAGCTACCAATTACTGCCCTAGTTCAGAAGACATTTCATCGTTGTGTCAAGTACTTCGTTGATAGACAAAAACTAGCCTCAGATGGGATTCAACAGGGGCTAAGATTTGGAAAAAACTTTCAACGAGATATTGACAAGAACATTGAAGAATATTCTAGTTATCGAGTGTGTCTATTCCGTCGGGAAGACTCGACATTTGAAGTTCCAGAGTATTGTAACCCCATCACAGGTAACAGCGGTGAAAAATTAGTGGTACTCCTAGAAGCAAAACAATGTCAGTGTGGAAAGTTTCAGGCATTAAGGTTTCCATGCGCACATGCCATCGTAGCATGTGCGTCTGTGAACGTATCATGAGAAGCTTTTGTTGATCCAGTATACCGATTGGAGGCCATTGCTAACAGTTATGTTGCACCATGGACGCCTGTTGGGGAGTTTCGATATTTCCCAATGCCTGAAGACCAGCCCATACTGATTCCTGACATCAGTAGATTATGACCACAGGGAAGACCAAAGACCAACAGGGTACGAAATGAGATGGATTGGCCTCAAGAACAAGTGAAAAGGTTGAGATGTCGTCTATGTCATCAAGAAGGGCATAACCGGAAACGATGCCCTAACATTGGTGGATCGAGTTCACACACTCAGCTACAATGATGTGTTGTATCCAACATAATCTTTTCATGTAGTCAGTTATATGTTGTTAATATCAGAGATGAACTTTTTAAGAATTTTTTCACATTTCCAATAAGAAACTTCTCTCTTTCCAATAACGAACCTCTGTATTCAATACTTTTAAATCCATTAATCTGAACATAATCTTAGAGAACAAAAATATTATTAAAAAAAGGTTATTTGTCATCGAAGAAAAAAATTTATTAAAACATTTATCATAAACGATCTTCATAAATCATACATAACCTGGATAAAATGTTTATATATATAAATGTATGACACCATATCTTAAAAAACATAATTTTCATGGTAAAAACATATATAAAGACACGATAGATAAATGTTCTCCAAAATATGACGACATTCCCTTAACTTTTTCTAAAAAAACATCACATATCATTCATTGTACCAATCATAACATTCTAATAAATTTAACATTATATTTACATTTTATAGTGAAGACTAATTTCCTTTTCTGGTTTCCAGATGGATGATATTCCACTCCTCACCGAGCATCATAGGCATGTTTCTTGTGATGTGATAGAGGTTTGGGATGTTCGACGGATTAGGGTGCGGAGAGCACACCATTTTCGACACATGGCGCCTCCAGCTGCTATTATACCATACATACGTCGTGCTGGCTTCTATGGAATTTCCGTTTCTGATTTCACTTACACTGATCATCCCCTTATTGCTGCCTTGGTCGAGAGATGGAGACCAGAGACTCACACATTCCACTTTCCAGAGGGAGAGATGAATATCACCTTAGAGGATGTGGCAGTGCTACTCGGTCTTCCTATTCAGGAAGATGCAGTTATTGGACCCACCAGTGGGGATTGGGCTGAGCTGGAACAAAGATTATTAGGTGTCGATATTTTGGCTGATCATACTGCTACAGATGGTGGGTCCAAATCTATGCCTTGTATTGCTTTGCAGTTTGCACATTTACCTGCTGATGCTGATGAGAAGACCATCATGTGTTATGCTCGGGCATATATCTTACGACTTATTGGAGGTACATTGTGTTCAGATCACTCGGGTGTGCATGTGCACATGATGTAACTTAGTTTACTGGAGGACTTTGATCGGATCAAAAGGTACAGATGGGGATATGCATGTTTGACCTACACTTATAGAGCATTATGTATGACATGCCGCTCAGATCACATAGATCTCAAAGGATGTGTCATCCTTATAGAGTTGTGGGAATGGGAGTGCATCCCTGTCCTCGCCCCTGTTACTGTTGGTCAGAGGCTTCCTATAGATGTGCTATAGGATTCTCCACATGGACGATAGTATGATCAGTCATATTTATTTGTTTCTGATTGTATTATGAATTATTATATTTAATTTATGATTATTTATCACTTTCATTGTTGTATTTGATAGGTGGAGTCAGGAACATCGCTTCGTTGATGCTCCGACCCACAATTTGGCTGCATATCGTCTCATGTTGGACAATTTACTACCTGGCAACGTAAGTATATATCATCATTTTTGTTTTTTGGAAACAAATTTCTCTGATGAAATGTCACATGTCATTACGGATTCATTGGATGCCATACTGGAGTCTGGTTCAGGACATACCTAAATACTATACTGCTGGACTTCATGAGGTTATGGCTGTAGTGCCACTCATTCACTTTCATATTATTGAGTGGCACCAGCCCGATAGAGTTATGCGTCAGTTTTTCTGTTTTCAGATGATTCCACCTGCACCACGACAGTTACCAGCGCTTCATGGCTTGAAGCTCACGGGGAGACAACATGTCGATTGGCGACGACGACATGCCGAATATGTCACCATCTGGGACAATCGAGCAGAGCATCGTATCATAGGTGTACGTACGATGCGATTCTACCTATAAGATGAGGTAGAGTATGAGCCATGGTATAGAATGAAGTCTATATTGTATCTGACTCAGAACAGGAGAGGGATTCAGGATCTGGTAAGTCAATAAATTTCAGATAATATATTTATTACACTATTTTCTAATTCATTTTGAATCTCTGTACAGCATACCAGACTACGACGACTATGTCGCATGACTGATCCAGAGGAGGAGGAGGTTGCTAGTTTATATGTGATCCACGATGCTTTGGAGGAGACGATGCCGACTTGTCGATCTATTCATGATAGTATCATCCATCCTAGAACCCAGAGACATGATGTTCCTGCTCAGGAACATGATGCTCCTATCCCAGGAGATGAGGGCCCTACTCAAGAACCTGTAGCAGAAGCTGGTGCTATTCCCCAGTGACGAAAACGACGACGAAGACCGCGTCCTGCTGCACGTGAGCCCTCACGTGTTCCAGAGGCACAGGTCGGTGCTCTATCAGTCCAGCCTAACCTGTCTGGGTTTGTGCAGCAGTATGCAGCATGGGATCCATCTTTTTTGACCGGATATCCACAGTATTCACCAGATATTTATTTTCCAAAGATTTATCAGGGGTCATCTCCCATGTCGCCATCTTTCATACCGAATCCTTCACAACCTATATGGTTTAACGAGGGTATGATGACAGCCCCTTCTACTTACGTAGTGGGATAAGGATCTCGTGCACACGATGACATCCCTCCGACACCTCCTTCCATGAAGACTATGATAGAGGATCCTGTGATTGATGTTCCAGTGCCCGAAGATCATCCCTCTCCAGGTCATCATACTCCATCCCAACTTGGAACATGTCGCTCCCGATATGGACGTACCATTCACACACCACCTTGTGGGACAGAGCCTCACCATAGACATTGAAATTACTTCTTCATGTAAATGTTCTCTATTTATTAAAAAGAGTGCATTAATTTTAGTCTAAAATAATTTCTTAAAAATTATCGATGACACATAATTTACAAGCTTTCAAAAACACCTATGTGAAACTTCATAATGGTTAAATTACGTGAAATTGAAAGATTATAAAATATAAACTATAAGACCGATATGAATGAAAATTAAAATACGAATTAAACATATAGGAGATAGTTGAAAACAAAATGAATTTCTTAAGAAATGTTGATGATAAATTATTTAAAAGGTTTCAAAACCACCATCCTGAAACTCAAAAATGTTTCAAGTAAGTGACTTTGAATGTGAAATGCTATGACAAACCTTTAGATGAAATGTGTCAGTTCCCCACTAGATGTGCATGTTCCTCCAAAATTTTCAGGTTAGAGATAATCCACCTTAAGTTCCACATAGCCTTATGCCTTCCATGGATTAATGTCAAACACTTCATCCCATTTGTTTACTTTATGGGGAAGTAAAACTCATTCCTTTGAATATGCAAATTACCATGAACATATACAATCATCATTTTGCAAGAAAAACTACTAATCTCGTGTACACTGAAATACCCCTTAACGTAAGAATGATACAAATAGTGTAAGTACCCAATAGAAAGATTACAATCCATTTTGACTGGGCTATGTGGAATCATTGGTGTTTTCATCTGATTAATAATTTAAAAGGTTTCAAAACCACCTTTCTGAAACTCAAAAATGTTTCAAGTAAGTGAATTTGAAAGCCTATAAAATATAAACCATAAGATCTATTGAAATGAAACTTAAAACATGGATTAAACATATAATAAGAAATTGAAAATAAAAACCATTTCTTAAAAATTGTTGATGAAATACAATTATAAGCTTTCAAAAACACTTCTTGAAACTCAAAAATATTTCAGATATGAGACTTTGAAAGCCTATAAAATATAAACTTAAAGACTCATATAAATGAAACTTAAAACATAGATTAAACATATAAGAAGGAGTAGAAAAGTAATTAGTTAATTATGGTGAAGGGGAAAACTGTTAGACCCTAGAATTGAAGGATAATGAGGATGACAAGGAAACATCAACCCCCACGCCCACCCCTTCCACCCATTCAACCAACTTCGGTAACTCCTATAGAAGTAGCTTTTCAAAAAAAATGAAATGTCACACCACCACAGCTTCCTACATCCTTATTAACCCCCAATGTTAGTATCATTAAATGTGGAAAACCCCCATTTTTACAAAAGTCAATGATGCACTATTAAACCATAACTTTTCAACCCCCGCCTCAACAATACAAAATTCTTTGAGAGATGAGAAATGATTCGGCGCATTTTAGAACATTGAAATGCGTCGAATCATTTCTCATCCCTCAAATCATTTTGTATTTTTGAGGAGGGGGTTGAAAGTTGTGGTTTAATATTGCATCATTGACATTGGTAAAAATGGGGGCTGTCCACATTTAATGAAACTGAATTGGGGGGTTAATATGGATGTAGGAAGCTGTGGTGGTCTGACATTTCATTTTTTTGAAAAGCTATTTCTATAGGAGTTACCGAAGTTGGTTGAATGGGTGAAAGGGGTGGGCGTGGGGGTTGATGTTTCCTTGTCATCCTCATTATCCTTCAATTCTAGGTTCTAACAGTTTGCCCCCTCACCAAAATTAACTAATTACTTTTCTACTACTTCTTATATGTTTAATCTATGTTCTAGGTTTCATTTATATGAGCCTTTAAGTTTATATTTTATAGGGTTTCAAATTCTCATATCTGAAATATTTTTGAGTTGCAAGAAGTCTTTTTGAAAGCTTATAATTGTATTTCATCAAAAAAATTTAAGAAATGGTTTTTATTTTCAATTAATTATTATATGTTTAATCCATGTTTTAAGTTTCATTTCAATAGATCTTATGGTTTATATTTTATAGGAATTCAAAGTCACTTACTTGAAACATTTTTGAGTTTCAGAAATGTGGTTTTGAAACCTTTTAAATTATTAATCAGATCAAAACACTAATGATTCCACATAGCCCTGTCAAAATGGATTGGAAGCTTGCTATTGGGTACTTACACTATTTGTATCATTCTTACGTTAAGGGGTATTTCAGTGAACATGAGATTAGTAGTTTTTCTTGAAAAATTCTGATTTTATATGTTCATGGTAATGTCCATATTCAAAGGAATGAGGTTTTACTTCCCCATAAAGTAAACAAATGGGATGAAGTGTTTGACATTAATCCATGGAAGGCATAAGGCTATGTGGAACTTAAGGTGGATTATCTCCAGCCTAAAATTTTTGAAGGAACATGCACATCTAGTGGGGAACTGACACATTTCATCTAAAGGTTTGTCATAGCATTGCACATTTCTTGAATCTCTCTTCCTGATGGTATAATACCTCCCTTCACATCTCACCTTACCAAGAAAAATTATCTAGAGCTTTTGAGGTTGATTTATACTCAGGGGCATGACAAAATTGCAAAGATATTTCTATTGTGTGTAAAACGCATAAGCTGGTTGAGGTTTTCATTATTGGAATGCATCTGAATGATACGACAAAGTTAGAAGGACTAAGTTAAAATTAAAAATTTTACTAATTTTTTTTTGTCCAAAGGCGGCACCTGGTGTGCCGCCTTTGTTCTTTAATTATGGGCAAAGGCGGCACACCCGGTGCCGCATTTCTTCAGCACTGAAATGCCCAAAAGGAGGCACATGGTGTGCCGCCTTTGGGATGTAAAAAAAATATATTTTAAGCCTGGTTGTATTTTTTATTTTTTTTTAAAAAAATGTAAAAAAAAACTTGGCCAGCGACCTTCGGTAGGCCACTTTCCCAGCCTACGACCCATTTGTCGGTCTCTCCCAGCCAGCGACCCTCCCTATTGTTGTTGTCTCCCCTTACCGATTATCATGCTGACCCTTGCCTCATTCGTTCACATGGCCAGCTGGGCGCTTATTTCACAACCGAGCGCGCGACAAACTCCCGCCACAGAAGGCGAGCAGTTTTTAGACGAGGTTTACATTTTATTTTGTTTTCTTTATTTTAAATTATTTTTATGTGCTTTTAGTTATCTTTGTGGTTGTATCATGTTTGAAATATTTTTCCATGGTCCTGCGATCGTCAGCTTGGGCGTTCTTGCGCGCCCATGCGAGGCATGTTGCGTTGTCATGATTGGTCTGCGATTCAAGGTAGGTCCCACACTACACATTTCATTATATTTAGAATTTATTATTTTCTTATTATTTCAATTATTTTAAATAAATGGAAAATAATATTAAATAATTAGTTTTATAATAAATTTTTGTTGTGGAGGTTTCCCTTTGTATTGCCTTTAAATTAATGAAATATATATTTCTTTCTTTTCATAAGTTCATTTAATGAATGTTTGTAATATCAAGTTTTTTTAAATAAATTATTATTTTGAGGTAGAGTGATTCCCCTCAGTATGTGAAATTCATGAGAGTATTTTGATAAATGCACATACCAAGTGTTTGTCATATTGTCTGGTTGGCATTTGTAAGCAAATTGGGTTTTTTTAATTGGATTTTTTTGAAAATGTGTTTGGGTTTCTAAAATTGTTTTCTTAAATGGGGTTTAAAATGGTTTGATTTTTAAAGTGGTGTTTCTTCGATTCTTTGGAAGAGATTTGGCTTCTGTTGGTTCTTATGAAAATAGTTTTTTTGTCGAGTAGTTGGTTAAGGCCTTTTTGGAACATTAATAAAATAAAATATTTTGGAAAACATTCTTCAGGGGGACTTAGGGGTGATCTTGTTGTGTATGTCAATTGTGTGAGTATTTTGTGATTTTTTTTCATCGTTAATAAATACTTCATTGACATTGATGACTCACCCTTTTTTGTTACACGTGTTGACATGATAACCTGGCATAATAAGTGATTTTTCTGTGAACGACTGCTGCACTAGTTTAGATAATGCACTGGATTGTGGCCCATAGAAGAGAGGTGGTTTATTATTATTTCTATGGGAATGAGACCCTTGATTAGGCCAGGTAGATATAATATTAGGTGTTAGAGAATTATGAAGTCATCGAGAGTGGTCATGCCTTTAGGGTGAGTCACACGTATAGTACATTCTGGATTGTTCATGAGTTCCTTGGTTTGACGAATTCCTTCTTGGAGCACTGTTGCTAGCAGTGATGAATGTTGTATTTGTATTTTTATCTAAATATCCCTTTTTTTTGTACTTACCAATTTTCATTTTTGTGTAATGTTTTCTTGTAAAATGCTGAGCTAGTTTTGAGTAGTTTTCTGAAAACGGTTCTCAAATGAAAGTGTTTTCTTCTCTTTGTACAAATATGAAAATGTAAAAATCACTTTACCTTTTTAAAATTCTATTAGCACTAATGAAAAGAACTTAGTTTTTAAAATAAATAAGGTCAATGGTTCATGGTTTGTTTTCACATAAAATATTTATGAAAACCTATTTTTATAAATTTTATCTCAAACTTTAAATTAGTGAATCATTATTTAATGGTATGTGCATTGGGAATAGAATTAGTCAGGCCTACCTACTGAGTTTTAATACTCATTCATTTAGTGATTTATTTTTTTTAGTTTCTATCTCATGTTTTACTCGAGCTTGTTCACCGTGGGTGAGAGTTGGTGGTGGTTTGGTGAGAGACTCTCGGGGTCGTGAGGAGTTTGGGTCGTGGTCAGGTTTGTGCATTGTTGTTGATTGTTCTTTTGTTTTTCATGTTGTTTATTTGTCGTGTGTTGTTCTACCTTTTTTTCACTTATTTTTTTATTTTTATTTGGTGAAATCATTACCATGTGCTTTCTATTGATTGTCTGGCGCTTGTCGCCAGCCCGGGAGGATCGAGAATGCCTATCAGGCCTCTTCATAGATCGGCTTGGGTGACCGGTCCAAGGTCGACCCGTGTTTGTTTATGAAAAAATGGTATTAGAGGAGGTAAAATATTGAGAGGAACTTGTTTTTCAGAACACCCATTGTTATTTGGTGTTTTCATGGGAGAAGGATTAGAAATTTCGGGACTCGAGGCATAGGTAAGAGAAGGACTTCATGAACCCTTTCTCATTCTGAACCTTGAGTTACTGTGGGATGTCCAAGATTTTATTGTCTCTTGAGTTTATTTGAATTGTTTTGTGTTGGGAAGTGAAAGGGGAGTTGGGAATGTAGCCATGTGAGCTCGCAGGGCTTGGAAAGCCATGTGGAACTGATGAAATTTCCTTAGACTGCTCTCTATGATAGTGGCATGAATGACATATACCTGAAAACCATATGAATGAGTCACCCATAGACACTAGTTTCCCCTAGTAAATCATTTTGAACTTCCTTAATTCGGAAAACTGTTTTGTAAAGTTTTATTTTGGAACTTGTAAAATTTGAATTTAAAATGGTGATAACCATGTTTTGATCTTTCTCCTTGTTTTCATGTTCATTAGTGCTCACCCCCATGAAGGATCGATGTATGACCATGGTGAAGCTTTGGGTGGTGAATAGTAAATCATGTAGTAGATCAACCCATGGACTACATCCTTGAGTTTCTGATGTTGAACCCTCCTCTCTTTTATTGGAATGTAGATCCTGTTGAGGCAGAGGAGTGGTTGTGGAAGATAGGGAGTAACTTCTGTTCTCTCATTCCGCTTGAGTCATTGAAGTTGAAGTTGGCTAACATTATTCTTGAAGGTCCAACCTGGAAGTGGTGGAAGTAAGTGTCTTGAAACAAGCCTCGATAAGATCTTACTTGGGAGTTGTTGATGTCGCCATTCATCCAACAATACTTCTATGAGGTGACAAAGGTGAGGAAGAGTAGGGAGTTGTGCGGTCTTCAGTAAGGTGTTGGATCGGTATTGGAATTCATTCATCGTTTCATGGAATTGGCACTATATGAACCAGGGTATGTTGGAAATTATCCCATGGAAGCTCAGCATTTTGAGCTCGGATTACATCCTATGTTGTAGTGGATGGTGGAAGAGTTCAATGCAATAATGTTCCCTAACATAGTGAGGAGAGCTTTCCTTGCCGAAGCTGAATAAATAGGAGGGCTTGAGGTGGCGAATCTTCCTCCATCCTTGGGAAGAAGTGCATAAGATATCGATAAAAAGAACGGGAAGTGGCCTGATGCTGGTGGTCCTGGTAGAGGAATCAAGAGGCCTTCTGACATTCAGTCTTCTTCCTCACATAACAATGCCTTGATCTATCACCAGTGCAGTAAGCAAGGGAACAAGAGTCCGATGTGCCCAAATTCTCCAAGACCATACCACACCTATGGGTGACTAGGTCACATGCATCAATTCTATTGAGGTGTTTCCAAGAAGCGTGCTAAAGCCATATCTGGCTCATCAAAGGTCATGTAATCCTGCTAGTAGGAGTAGGGCGATGTTTGCGGATCGGATTGAGGTTCTATCTTTATAGTGTTTCTTGGATGTAGTAGTCATCAACTGTTGCATTTTTTTTTGTTTATTTTCCTTCAGTTGTACGAATCGTTATTATTGAACCTCTTTGAGACTGTTATTTTATTGGATGTGTGTTTGGTGTAATTCTGGTTTGTGTGTTATGTTTGGGAATTTATGAAGCCTAGTTATGATGCAGGAGATGCTTCAATCATCAGAGCTCCATCCATAGGTCCTAGAGTGAATCTTGCACGTAGTCAGGATAACCCAAGCATTGTAAAAATACAATGGGAAAATCTATGTCTTTAGTGTGGCATGGTTTGTGTTCATCAGATGGTGTGAAGTTTTTAGTGTTTTGGTAACATAAGATTTAATTCTCTATCGGTTGGGCCCTACCATTCCCTACCCTCCCCTTTATGGTAGGGTTTCTGGTCCGTGCGAGAAGTATCTAAATTCTATTAATCTCATTAGTCCGTATGGTGGGGAGACCCATTGCGGGTCTCGTTGAATTCAGTTTTTCTTGTTTCCTATGATGGGGAGTCGGTTTGGGCCTCCCCCTGTAAGTATCAGAGTTTTGGATCGAGTTTTGTTTTGGTGGTCTTTAATGTGTTCACGTTTTCAGGATATTTTTCAAGTCATGGGAGCACAATGTTCGTTCGGATCGATTGACTAGAGGTGCATAAATTTTTCAGGTGATTGACACTTAATGAGTTTCATCATTGTTTATAGATCTTAATGTGGCTTTCCAGGGGTGGAAATTTTAGTGTTGGGGAGAATTGTCACTCCCCGACCTATCCTTTCTTTTATAATATTATTTTATTATTTCTTTAGCGTTAAATAAATTTTTGATTGATCTTTGGTATGAATATCGAACCAAGTTTTTGTGTTTATGTTAAAAAGTGCATGTTTCAAGTTGTTATCATTGGGCTCATGAGAATAGTTCATTTTGGAAGCCGCATGGATTCTCCGAGACAGCTGAAAAACATTTTGTCTTTAAGAAAATTTAAAATTAATAGTCATTGTAATTATAACACACATTAATTTTTTTTGTTAAAAATCATAATTGCGTTAAGAATTTTATTATTATTAAAATAATATGGGTACTTGTGTTATTATTTTTATTTATATCATTTTGATTATTTTTACTCTTATTATTATTATTATTATTACAATTATTATTATTACAATTGGGGCCGGTGCGCGGGAACCACATAGCTAGGGAAAGCCTTGCGATTAGCTCGGGCACCGGAGCGATTGCGGTGTTTGAACTAGCCAAATAAAATTAATTGAATGAGTTGAAAAATTAATATTTCATTAAATAAATGACTTACATAGTAATGATAATATTATTTTATCATGACTAATAGTATTAGAATGTTATTAAAGAAGTGTTAGTATTAGAATTATTATTTTTTATAATTTTTATATTATTATTAAGGATGTTTGATTATTATTAGTGTGTGTATTATTATTATTAACAATATTATAATTAGTTTATTTTATTTTATTTTATTTTGTTTTATTTTTTATTATTTTTCTCTCCCATAACCCTAATCTCCCCCTTCTTCCTTCCATAGTGCCGCCAACCCCCCCCCCCCCTCTCCATTGTTGAAGTGCGAGCCGGACCCACCAGATCTCCTCCACTGGCCGCCCCAGCTGGCGACCTCCAGCCAGCGGCATAGCACCCCAGACCCACACCTCCCTATGACCACCTCCCTCATCCGCGACTGCGCCCCCCGACTCCCCTTCTTCGCACCATCCAGTCCTTCATGCCTCCTACCGGTGCAACCGACCTCGACTCCCCTTCCGTGAACCACCCAGTCACGGGGCTCCCTCCTGTCGGCGCACATCAGCTGTGACTGCACCCTCCGACCACCCCCGCCTCCTACCTGCACATTGTACGACCCCCACCCTCCACCCAACTCAATTGCATACACTGGAACCGCGACCACTATTGCATTTTCTGACGACTACCCTTTCTGACGCACACCTGCTGGATCCGTGACCTCCCTTCCTATCATTTTTTCGGCCAGTGACCTCCTGCAGACCACTTTACCAACTTGAGACCACTTTGTCAGTCTCTCCCAGTCAGTGGCCGTCCCTTTTGTTTTTTCTGAACCTTTACGATTACTGCACCAACCCCTACCTCATTTTTTCGCATAGCCACCTGCACGCTTAGTTCGCAACCGAGCATGTGACATACACCCGCCACCGAAGATGAGCGGTGGGGGTTCGTTTCAATTCACATTCACTATGGTTTAAGTGAGGTTTTAGTTTTATTTTCGTTGATATATTTTTATATATCATTTTTTTAGTTATAATTGCAGTTGCAGCACGTTGGAATGATTTTTCAATAGTCCTGCGATCGTCAGTTTGCACGTGCTTGCGTGCCCATGCGAGGCGTGTCGCGTCGTCATGATGGGTTTGCGAGTCGAGGAAGGTCCCTCAATGCACATGCCAATATTCTTAGAATATATTAATTTTTTTTATTTCAATTATTTTAAATAAATGGTAAATAATATTAAATAATTAATTTTAGAAGCATTGGTTGTTCTAGAGGTTTTCCTTTTCATTGCCTTTAAATTAAGGAAATGTTAATTTCTTGATTATCGCACATTAATTTAATTATAGTTAGTAATATCAGGGTTTTTTAGAAATAAATGATTATTGTGAAGTATAGTGATTTCCCCTATATATGTTAAATGCATGAAACAGTTTTGATAAATGTACATACCAAGTGTTTATCAAATTTCCTAGGTGGCCTTCGTAAGAAAATTGTGTTTTTTTAAATGTCTTTGGTTGAGAATGTATTTGGGTTTCTAAAATAGATTTCATAAATGTGGTTTCAATCAGTTAGAAGTTGAAAGTGGTGTTTCACCGATTATATGAAAGTGAGTTAGCATGTGTTGGTTCTTCTGAAAATCGGTTTGTGTCGAGTGGTTGGTTATGTCCCATTTGTTACTTTGATAAAATAAATTATTTTGAAAAAAAAATATTCGGGGTGACTCAGGGGTGATCCTGTTTTGTACGCCGATTGTGTGATTTATTTGTGATGTTTTTGCATCGTGACTGGCTACTTGATTGACATTATTGACTCACCATTTTTTATTACACGTGTTGACATGGGAATAAATCATATTAAGTGAATTATCTAGGAATGGATGTTTCACTAGTTTAGATTAAGCACTGACCAATGTCCCATAGCCGAGAGGTGTTTTTTTACTATCTCTATGGGATTAGGACCCTCGATCAGGCTAGGTAGGGTGACAATCGAGCGTTATAGAGTTATGAAGTCATTGAGAGCAGACATTCCTTCCAGATGAGTCACATGTATAGTACATTCAATAATGATCACATGTTCTTAGGTCCGACGCTTGTCTTTTTGGGTCTCTGTTGCTATAAATGATGAATTTTGTACTTTTATGGGTATCTACATTTCCCTTGTTGTGTACTTACCAATTTTCATTTTTGTGTGATGTTTTCCTGGTAAATGGTGTGGTTTTTTTGACTATTTTTCTGAAAATGGTTCTGAAATGAAAGTTTTTTTTCTCTTTTCACAAATAAAAAATTGTAAAAATCACTTTCCCTTTTTAAAATTCAATTAGAACTAATGAAAAGAAATTAGTTTTGAAAATAAATAAGGGCAATGGTTCATGGTTTTCTTTCATGTGAAATATTTATGAAAACCTATTTATATAAATTTTATCTCACAATTGAAATTAGTGAATTATTTATTTAATGGTATGTGCAATGGGAATAGAATTATTTGGGAATACCTACTTAGTTTTAATATTCATGCCTATAGTGCTTTCTTGTTTTTAGTTTCTATCGCATGTTTTAATCGAGCTAGTTCACTATGGGTGAGAGTTGGTTGTGGATTGGTGAGAGACTCTTAGGGCCGTGAGGATTTTTGATGGTCATCAGGTTAGTTTATTGTTGTTGATAATTCTTTTGTTTTTCATGTTGTTTATTTTTCGTGGGTTGTTCTACATTTTTTCACTGCTTTATTTATTTTTATTGGGTGAAATAGTTCTCATATTCTTTCTGTTGATTCCTTGGCGCATGTCGCCAGCCTGGGAGGATCGAGAACGCCTCTCGGGCCTTGTCTCGGATCGGCTCGAGTGACTAGTCCAGGGCCGACTCGAGTTGTTTCGTGGCATTAACCCTCATTAATAGTAGAAAAACTACAAGAAAAAAATCAGAAAAATTTCTTACATAACAATAAAATTTAACAACTCATATTTGACCTTAAAAACATCTTTTAATGAACTATGATATATTAATTAAAGACATTCCTCCTATAATTATTTAACAATACTTGAATAGTGAAATGAGCCTTTTAAAAATAACACCTTTTATTTTTACTATTTATAGTTAAATAATTATAAGTATAAAAATTTAAAATAAATTAAAATCTCATTTTTCAAAAATCGAATAAGATAATTTTTTTAATATAATTTTTATTAATAACATAGAATCTTGATTTTCCTCGAACATGTGACCAATTTTTTATAAAATTTAATTAAAATTATTTGGTTGAACTAATGTATATACTTTTTGTGTGATAAAATAGGCATCCATATGTATATAGTTTATTTAAATAAAAGAACAAGGAATGTGTCATGTAACACATCATGTAACTAAAAGAGATGATGATAATTCAATCTAATGAATACCTCATACATATTTGTATTAAGTAATAAAATTCAATTATGTCAACATCATATGTAGGAAGTTGTATCAATTGTGTTATATAGTTCTATTCATGAATAAATTTAATATTATATTAGTAAGTTAATAAGTATAAAAACATAAATTATAATATATATAATAATTTTTCATTCCCCAAAAAAGATATGCAATATAAAACTATATTAATAATCATAAGGGAGAAATACTTCTTTGACATATTATATAATTACACATAATCTGAGATATAGAAAATCAAACAAAAATGTGAACATTATTCATTAAAATATATGATAAATATAAAATTATATGACTTATGATATGTATTAATAATTATATTATTGTCTAAATACAATTACACATATCCTCTGAACAGAATATCCTATAACATTTTGAACAATTTGATTTCATACTTCTATTCTAGTTCATATAAACTCCTCTTATGGAGATTTCTAAGGATGTGATTCATGTGAAGAAGACACAATTTCTTATGACCCCCTACCCAATATATCCTATTTTATCTTTTTATAGTAATAGGATGTAAACTAGCCATATAAATATTATTTATGTATACTTTTATAACACTTAATGGTTAACATATTAGTAGGGAACTAATATGGAATTTTATTGTGACATGAACCTCTAGGACAGTACCACATTCAATGTCACAAGGATGAATGATCATTATTTTATTATATAATTCTCAATATTATGTGCCATGAATATATAGGTAGTCCAATGTAAAATTTCAGTTGGTTTTTGGGAACATACTCCAATACAATCCCACATGAAAAAGAGATAAATGAAAACAATATAACATAAAATATAAACATGATAAACACGATTCAACTATCTATTACTAAAACATCTAATCCTTCCACATATTTGTGGTTAATCTAATTACTACAAAATAACTCATTTATGATGATCCCTCATGATTTCATATAGAGTTATATAATATTTTTTCCAATGGAATCCCTGATATCAGTTATAAAAACATAGTTATTTTTTAGTATAATATGATTTAATTTTACTATCTAATTGAAATTATAAAATCTAAAACAAATAAATTTTAAATTAGCTTCATTAGCTGAATCAGAAGTATCAACATACATTGAATATGTATTTATGGAGTCCAATTGATGTAATATGACTAAAATCCTTCCTACCATAGTCTAACTATGATATTTGATCAAACTATTTTAATTTGGACAAGTTTTATATCCAATTTAAAACATGTACTCTCATATCACCACTAACATTGAACTGATCCAGTTTTACATTATCCAGTACCATCAGATTGTTTTATATTTCAACCATTGAGTTCATATAATCATTATTAATATTTTACAACTATTCATTATAAATAAGAAATATCAAACCATATTACATATCGTCCCATGTGAGATAAATTTTTGAAGTAATCGTAGAAAAATATTGTTTATTCATAACTATGATTTGATGTGACACTATAAATAATTATCATGAATTATTCCATATTATCATTTTCAATAAAATGCATAATAATTAACTATGATTTTTTCCAATCAGCACCATTTAACTTTATTATTAATATTTATTTCAAAAACATATTTTCTTATTACATTAATCAATTTATGGAGAAAAAATATACAGTCTTTATTAACATTAGGAATAATTATTTATTTTCCATATGTTATCAAATATATCTATGTTGGAAAATTATAAAACTCATATTAACCTCTAATATAAACCAATAATGAATTCATTACAAATATATATTAAAATTATCATCATTCTTTTTTCCATAAATAATATAATCCATGATACTTTTCATTATGTAACAAAATTCATTGTTTTTCAAAATATTATGTTTGCATTGTAGAGATATCTTACAAATAGTTTCCACATGGATGTTTGATTGGAATTACAATACCCATTTTGATGATCATATATAGTTAATATGAAATGAAAAATCCCACAATATTTAATAATTATTAATTAGTGTGACAAGTCAATCCATATTGAAAATAAACTTTTACCAACCGTTTCTAGTTTCTACTAAATACCCATCTATGGTTGTGCATCATCTAGAGAAACATCCAAAATGTTCTGCTATAAGAACCTTGTTTTTCAATGAGGTATGAATAATTTAACTATAAGTATAATTCTTTTTAAATGACATAATATGAATTCCTATTGAGGATATAGAGTAAATGACGGTGTTTTATGCTTGTTCAGGTCTTAGAACCCCGGGCGATTGAAGAATCTAATAGGTCACATGGTTAGTAGAAACCATGATGCCTAATCAACATGGTTTATTCTAACCATTAGGGGAATTAATTGAGTATAATAGGGTACATTGTTTTCCCTAACTATGAACCTAGGGCCACATGACTAGGAAATAACATTGAAAATTTTAGCAATGAAAAAAACATAGGTTTTTCACATAATTCAAACAATTATGAAATTGAAACATGAATGTAATATACATGGATAGTTTTCCAAGAATGACTTTGTAACAGTTTGGCCCTCTTCACATCCAACCCATGCATCCCCTGTATTTTTTTTTGAAAAATTACCACTTTCCCTTAATAATTATTATATTCTAAATCTATTAATACTTGTTCATTCCAGTGGACAACCCCATCATATTCAACCTAGTGTAACCTCGTCCTCCTCCCCACTTAGTATTATGGATTTACACACTAAATGGAAATGGAATCAAGATATTTTTCCCTTGTTTAATTCATCTTGGTAATAGCTTCTATCCACAAAAATTTTCATCGTTTTTTATTTCACTCGAATACACTATTTTGTTGAAGACTCATATGCCCAATTTATAGGAAATTCATATTTTATTCAATTCCATCTGATAAAAACCAATATAATGGCCAATAGTGGACTAAGAGAGTGATATTAGTATACGTAATGTTTCTTATAAAATTTAACTATAAGAATCATCATTTATATACTGTCGCATTTGTTTGAATACTAGTTTAACAAGGATATGATTCTAAAATTATCATGCATTTTTTTGGTAGTCTTGTATTTTAAATGCATAATTACACATGTTCTTTAGGCTTTTAGAGTTTAATAACTCAACATCGACCTCCAAATTATGTTGCATACCATGTTATGACTTTTTTCCATTATTTATACTAAATAAGAAACTATTAAGGAGTGATTTGGATATTACTTTTAGTGGTATGCCTTTCATCGAAATAAATGTATATTGGAATGATAAAATATAAAGTATGTTTAATGACTTCACATGTCCTAGTTAATATTTGATAAAAATGATTGTTATTTGTTTCATGTCCTCTAACCCCTTTCAGGTTTAATGAAAGGTATGTAATGAAAATACTAAATTCTTATAAAATAAAGTGATAAATGGTTTCAGGGCCATGATTGACCATGTATCAATGTTGAATGGTAATGGAATTATTGTAGTTAAATATTAAATGTAATTATTAATACATGGACTAAACTGAATATTAAAATACATATATGACTATACGAATTGTATGAATTGAAGAATTATTGGATTCCCAAGGGAATGGCTTAAGCACTCAGAGGATACTAATATGATTCAAGGATCCTGTTTCTTTAAGAGATAACCTCCTTGGAAATGGTAATTTTATATTAGTGGGTTCCTAACATGAAACCATTAAATACATTAATTATATATCTTTATATTATAATTCCTTATATATAATCCTTGGATTCATATTGACATCTTACAAAATGTGGATGCATGTATTACCCCATTAGTCTCAGTCATTCATAGCTCAAAATTCATACAGATGAGATCCATGGACTCTACGATACACATTTATAGTGGAATATCTAGGGAGATCCCATAGTATAATAGACAAACCAGTTATATACAAACTTCCTGAGTTACTTCTTTGAGTTGGCTGACCCCAGAGGTCAAGCATGACTTGGATTCATGTTGGATCTACTTTCATTAGTATTATGGAATATAAAAGTGTTTTTAAATAATTTAAATGATTTACCTATTTAAATTAAATATTAAATATATTAATTAAACTATATCATGTTCCGTGACATTTCTAGATTTGGATGAAGAAATTTAAATTTAATAATTTTCTATTAAATGAAATATATATACATTTAAACTATTTAGTTTTTATAAAAAACTATATTTTTATAGACTCTATTGGTGGAAGCCTACTAATATTTATTTCACACACATTCCAAACCACCTTTAGTACATTGGATGATTATATGATCACAGTTATGGACTACTGGAAGCATCATACTTTGGAAACCTAACCTTTTGTCCTGTATTGGGATGGAATATTTGTAGAAAATGACAAAGATGGTTCTCATGATGCTTGGATTGTTTTTTATCTTTATGATTCATTTTTATAGGACTTATTATATGGACTGGATTCTTCCATGTATGCATATTTTACTCTTTTTAGATACTTGACACCATCATATTATATATTATATTTTTAGATAATTGAGTTCATTATATTGATTGATGATTTTTACTTCATTTTTCAGTATTACTTAACCATTTTTATGAATTTTCTGATTATCCATATATTATATCATCACTGTTATTTAATCTTACCATAGAGTATAGTATCACACTATCACAACCTAGTCCATCACTACTTGTCAACCACCTCTAGCATATGGGTAGATTATCATGAGTCCATGTGGCCCACCCACTCAGCTAACTGTTTGGTGGATTTTGGTTCAGGACATCCCAATGAATCATCACATGAGATTCTTTTCTAATAATTTTTTGGTAAACTTATATAGGAGATTAGAAACATGTTGGATGATATTTTTAATTTCAACAATTGAGTTTCTAACCAATTTTGGGGAAAATAAAAAATTTCTTAGGAATAAGAAATTGTTTCTATGATTTCTCATATTATAATTGATATACATTATCCATTAGGTGATGTGCATGTGTTCTGGTATTGGATATGAAATATAGATACCTTACATTCACCTAGAATTTTAAGGTCCATCATTACATAAATCATTTTAGGAAATATTATTCACATTCTATTCATATTCTATGCCATATAGGTTTATTTCGTGAGTTCTTATTGATTTTTGAGTGATATAGGGTTCTGATATATTCCTATATAATAAATATCATATTTATGGAATGGAAAAGGTTGATTTAAATTCTCAACACCAATCTAAATGGTGATATCCTAGATATATTGGTGGCAGAATCAAGGAAATATAGGTTATACCCTTTTTTCGTTATATACTCAATGTTACAAGAGCTGTGATTTGATGAAATCACAAGATTTTTAATTAATGTTATAATGTGTATGGTCCCATATGCATTATAAATGATAATTTAATGAATCGGGGCATCACAATTTCTACCCGTTACATTTTTAGCCTATGTGTATTGTAACATATTGGGATTAAATGAAGATTGATTTTAGTTACAATGTTTATGTGAAATTATTTACATGGATTTATGACCCATTTAATTGAACCATATTATATATAATCATATTAAATCATTAAATTAAAATATTAAATGATCAATAAAATGGAATGGATTCTAGTAAATTTAGAGGAAAACTATAATTTAATGATTGGTTTCCTCCTTAAAATGAAATTTACCCTTCCACATACTAGAACCCCCACAAAGAAAATCAGGAACTATTACCAATACAATAGAAATAAAATAGGGTCGTGGGGATAACATACCATGGATAGTGTTCCCATTAACTTATTATATTCTTGTTATACTCTTTATATCTGCATTAAAATATTATATTAAGGCGTGGTATTGGAATTTTAAGAGCTAAGCCATCATGAAAACATTGAGTCACGTGACATCAGTGTGTCGATGAATATGATCTAGAGATGGTTTGCCCTGATACACTAGTCTAACGACCTGAAGTTCCACATGAAGAAAAATGTGATATACCTAAAATGGGAACTAATAATGACCATCACTAGGGATTTATCTATTTAATATAGTACATTCATGGTGGTCCATTACCTACACCAATAATTGACGATCTCACTTATATATTCCAACAGTATTATCCTCACATCCTAACGGGGGATGGTGGTCTCTATATTTCTAATTCGGATCTATGATACATTATCTCTATGTTAGAGCCTTTTTATATTCTTCTAGAGAGGAGGGTCAAGCTCACCATCTACATGCTATATGATTCCATAGAAGGCTGGTGTCATTTAATTACTGAGGTTGGTCTCTAATATGGAAATGTCTAGGGGACTTCCATAATTCTTTTTATGATTCGTTTTTCTGTTATATAATCTACGAAGAATATGATATGGATTTCATTTTCATAAAGCACTATTTTATTTACATTAAAGACTATTCAGTGTGTCACACAAAATCGAAACAATTTTCAGTTATTTGATCTCATGAATTGTGATCATGAGTGAGTCGTTTCGAGTATAGGCTAATTTATTCCATCCACTCACAGGTTAATTTCGTTTTCCAATCAACCATTTCTATGACTGTTGATCATGCTCTTATCACTAAGTGAAATCTGAGTTAACATGATAGTACCTGTAATAGAGGATCAGTGCTATGGTGAGGCAGCAGTTCAACCAATAGTAGGAAGGGTAGCTTTGAGGTTTCTCAATGGGGAAGTGGAAACTAGAGTATCAACACTAGAAGCTCCATTATATTCCATTGGTGTGGAATGTCATGGAACCCTAGAGCATGCCGCACGATGACTTCCCCCCCTTTTGGCGGCGGGAGGGGGGAGGCTGATCCTCTGACGTTGAAGCCTCGAACCCCCTTTGTGCCGTTTACTAACCCTAACTACCTCCCAGATATTCTGTCGATTGCTTTACATCTGAAGGTGCCTGACCTTCACCTTGGGAACCCTCATCTACCGATCTCGGAGTTGGAGTTCTCTAAAGTGACTAAGCATCTTGATCTGACCCTGGTGGCATGATTCAACTCACGAAGGCCGTCTGTTGATGAATTTGATCAATGTGTCTTTTCCAAGTGGGACATGTGGGATCGAGCAGTGGTTGGCCTCCTCGACAATTCTCACTTAATGATTCGTTTCACCTCTGATGAATATCTGGTTCGTGCTTGGTCCAGCACCCCTCGACATTGCAACGACTGTATGTTATTTCTATTTAGGTGGATGATTGAATGCTGTATGAATCAGGATCCCACTTCCCTTCCGATCTGGGTAAGTCTCCCCAATCTGCCTTTACCCTTTCAAAATACAGCAATATTTTGTATACTGGGGAATATGATCAGTCGCTTCCTTTGTTCGGATGTGCGTACATCTACCCTGTGCCACCCGATTAATCCCTGGTGCTGTGTTGAGGTGGACGTTTCTAGACCGCCGGTGGAATGGGTGTGGATTTCAGTCGGAGAGGAATTTCGATGGAAGCAAGCGGTTATCTATGAATCCTGGGTTGATTATTGTTCAAGCTGTAAAATATTGGTCCATTCCTATTCGAGATTCCATGACGGGTTATAGTGCAGGAGGCCACCGACACCGAGCTCTCTTGCTGAGGACTGGAGACCCGCTGTGGTGGAAACTGAGACAGGCAATCTCGGACTGCGGGGCACGCTGCCTGTTAATACATCCACAGGTGCTCCTTCGAACCCGTTGGTGTCTGCAGTTTTCGCGCGGCTCAGGTAGGATCTGAATAGGGGAAGGAACTGTAGGTATGTGATCCCAAAGGTGCTAGTGATGGTGGGGTGGTATGCCCTTCAGATGGTCTCACAGCTTTAGTTCTTCAGCAGCAACATGAGGCATCTCTTGTGCCAGAGAGGGATGTCAATGCTCAACTCGGTTGGTCTAAGGCTGGTGCGGATACTCAGAGGGAAGGGGGTAGCAGTGGTGGTATGAGTCAGTGTAAGAAGGGGTCTGATTTGAGTCATGAAATGGATATAATGCAGGGGTCTTCCCCAGATGTGAGGCAGTTGCAGTCTGCTGGATGTAAGCAGAACCGAAATATGGAGCTTGTAGGCAGCTGCAGTGGTCAGGGTAATGTTGCTAGTTGCGTGCTGATTAACGTACCCACAAGGAATCTATTTCAAGGGTTATACATGGCGGCTGGGGATGAGATACCGCCTATATGTGGCAGTGGCAGCATGCAGAATGAGTGCAAGGAGAATGCAATAATGTGTAAAGCTGGGATTGACGCTGAACATACAATGGCGGAACAACCTCACTATTTGGCTATGATTGACATGAATAATCAGTTTCAGCAAAACTAGCTAGTGCAATATCAAGAGATACAGTGCCATGGGAAATGGGGAGACCTTGCTGACAGTGATAAGGAAAATCATGGGGAGATTATTAGGCCATCATACAGTGAGATTGTCCAAGTGGGGAACAAGGCGATGCCGGTGATCTTGGAAAAGGTGATTTCTTCTCCACGAGGAAGGAGGAAGAAGGAATACTCCTATTTGGCAAAGTCAATGCCTACCAGATCGACTGCCAGAAATATGAAATCTTCAAATGAGTTTCTTGAGCTGGAGAGGTTGAATCTGAGGAGGAAATAAGCAAAGGTTCTGAAGCACTACAAGAGTTCGGTGTGGGAAACGGCGACTGAGGAAGAGTTTGTTTATCATGGAGGTGACGAGGGGTATGATTTTGAGGATTTGCAGTGACTATGCTGGTTTGGTAATGTTTTCTCTCCTGTCATTTTCTTTTATCTTAATAAATGGTCAGGGGTTCTACCTCTGGCTACGCTTTCCTGGTAAACACTCTTCAGTGTTGTGTATGAGGCTACATAGGTCATCTATAGATGTTTTTCTTATCATTTTCACTTGTTTCTAGTGGAATAGGATCCATTAATACTCCACCTTCAAGAGAAGGTTCGGTTACAGTATGTCTAGTACGACATTGGAGTATAACCAATGAAACATGATAAAGAGGTGTTTTGGATATGGTACTGTGAATTATTATTGTCAATCCCATTATATAATAACTACTTAGGGTATTTCATCTATAACAACAGGATATGTGTCAAGCCCATTTCATAGATTAGAATTGATACCCAATAATCATAGTACATGACTGTCCATATTATAAGGTACTATTCTTGGAGACTTTACTACATAACATGATGTATTGTATATAGGTTCTTCACACTTCATTATATCTTATTAAACATTGTAATACCTAGGGCTAGAAATATAGTGTATATGTTGGTTAATGTCCCTAGACACAATATATGATTTTTTTCTAGATGGGATACATCAATGATAGAATCTTCCATGATGTAGGATATTATCACTTCTTATGGGACCTCTTTGTACTCATGATGAATGGCATTGATTTCATTCTCATGATGGATTGGATGGTTCCCTATCATGCCTATATGGACTGATATTGTTTCATGTTAACATTTTAATCACTATAGTGAAGTAGTTATGTCCAAAAGGTTGAAAATAATATCTAGGAAATCATAAATATAATATTTCTTCATTGAAATGGTGAATTAACAACAACGATTTCTAGAATGTATCTCGTTGAGTAGGATTTAAATCAGGTAGAATTTACTCAAGTAGTATATCACTACATGTGTTTCTTTCTTGGGGATTTTTTCTCATACCTAATTATATATTGGTATAGAATATTATTTATATTTTTATAGGAGAATCACCAGTTTCTATTACTCCATTTATGATTGCGCCTATTGGGATCAAGGATTTCAAGAGATTGATAGAGAATTTAGTATTTGAGGGTATTAATTGATATAGTACATCATCTTGTGTTTAACCATGATTTTTCCAAAAAAGGTGTATAGAAACCCCCCATCTATTCATAGAATACCGATGGTTTTACATGCATTTATTTAAAAAAAAGGATTTCCTTGAATGGATTATCTATTCAAAAATATATGTGGAGATAGGTTGTTTTCTTGGATTGAATTGAGATCATTGTATCATCATGTGAAATATAGACCTTAAAATTGACCACATAATTAGTTTCAATTTATGTATGGTTTCAATGGGTATTAGGTTACTTTTTTCAGTCTTAAAAGCATGAAATCCATTTTTCAGGGCCTCTGGGAATTATGTATTCCACCAATATATGGAATCATTTTCCATGGTTTTTATGCAAAAAATCATAGTGTGTTCTAATAAGTTGAGTGATCCTTCCAAATATAATGATATAATATAGAATAAATTTATGGAGAAAGAGAACTATGATAAAAATTATATTTCCCACTTATGGATCGACAATGTTCACATATTATGTCGTATCATTTCTAAATTAGGGGAATGAGTTGACCCATAAAAGTATTTTGTTGTTGTTAATGAAGAGGAGACCAAGAGCATTTATGATATACATCGTTTCAAAGGGATTACTGGATATTACAGTCATATAATATAGGAATTTTAATGCCTTTTTTAACCACTTATAGGATTATCTAAGAAGTATGTGAATTTACAGTCTTTTGAATCATGGATAAGGCCTTTCAACAGGTAAATTAAAATCTTACCTTGGAACTCATTTTGATTCTACATGAGTTTTTAAGAGGCTATTTAGTGATTTGTGGTGCATCCTTCATCAGGATAAGTGATATGATGATGAAAAAGTATAGATTCATTGTGTAAGTGTTTCACCATTTGAGAAATAACAAACATAATTACCCCATGCAAGAGACTGGGTGACCTTTAGTTGTTAATGCATTTAGTTGATGAAGATACAATCATATGGGTGAGTGTTGTTAGATGTATAAAAAACAAAATTTTTAAATGAATATTGTTAGATAGTGTGACATGAATCTCTATCAATAAAGATTGTTTGAATAACTTTTGTCTTCTAACATTGAGCATTCCTCTACGTCTAGATAAGGAACTTTTGTCGGTAATGAGCTAATCTTGGAAACTCATACATATGAAATTTAGAAATCCATTGATGATATGAAATTGATGAACATATTTCTTGGGATTAATCTAGAGTACCATGAGAGTAACATGAATTCATATCATTACTCCATGGAAGTTACCTCTTCCCACCATGATCGGGTGATGAGAAGGTACTTATCAGACCACTATGGTCAGGTCCTATGGAGAGTGTTTCTCTTTGGGACCCACCTCCAAATTGATCTATCAATGTTTATGAAATCTGACATATAAATGGGAATTTCTGGATTCCTATAGACATGGTATTTTTAATTATGTGAGAGACATATTCTTCTCATTAGGAAGATCATCCATGATTCACTAGGATTTATCATCATATGAGTGGAAAGTATTTATGGAATGAGATAAAATAGAAGATAGTATGTATGATCATTATATGTTTCACCTATCACCAGGTGGAGGATGATCACCGATGGCCTCTAGTATTGTTATCTTCATTTCCATTCCAGTAATGTAAGTGGGATTATATCACAATGTAATTATTAGTTTTCTTATTTAGGTTACCTTGTGGGAGTGATGTGGTTTGGGTAGTCATGGATCGAAAAATAACGGATGCCTACTTCCTTCCTATCCAAAATACATTATCTATTGAGGATTTGGGAAGAATGTTTCTCTATGATATCATATAGATACACAAGGTCCCTCATCCTATCACTTTTGATAGGGACACTATTTTTAAGTCATGATTCTTGAATTTAATACAGAGGGTTTTGTGTACACATGCAATTTTGGGCAGAACTTTTCTCCCTCAAACTGATGGTATTTGGAAGGAATGATACATGTGTTGATGGATAATGTTTCATCATGAATCCTTAATTTAGGATTTTCATGGGAGAATCATATTTCTCTCATTATGTTCTTCTACAATAATATATATCTATTTATGATTCATATGATTCCATATGAGTCCTTATATGGTATGTAGTTATGTTCACTCTTATGCCGGGGGAGGAAAGAGTGGTAGGTCTACTAGGATCCCATATCCTAAAGGAGACATTAGAGAGGATGATATTGATAAGAAAAAATTTTTCTCGTAATCAGTCTAGATTGAAATATATTGCTAATTTTTATGGATGAATTCTAGAGTTTGAGATCAAGGATCATGTTTTCTTGTCGTTATCACAAAGAGATTGGAAAAGAAAAATACATAGAAACAGAAATATTAAACTCTCTTTTTCATTCCATTTTAGATCTTTAATAGATATATATCGACAGAGTATTGGTTTATATTACATAGGTGGTATCATTACATTCACGAGGTCATCATGATCTTATTGGATCATTGTAAACAAGATGACATGACATAATATTGAGGCCGAGGATGTTGATTTAGAAGTCAATGCTTATTTTGAAGAGTATACCATTCACATCATTGACCAAATAAAAAAGGATATGTATTGGTGGTATGTCCCTTTAGTAAGAGTTATATAGAAATGTGACTATGTACAAGAGGATACCAAGGAGTGGGAGGCCAATGTACATGCTTAGTTTCTGGATTTGTTTTCAGAAAACATTATACCACCCCTAGAAGGGAATATTAGGGACTATATATTTTAAGGGGGAGACTGTAAGAACATGGATACTTCATGAGGAATAGATCCTTTAATTTTAATTAAATTTAATTGATTATTAACTAATATTATTTACTGGTTATGATATGGAAGAAACAAGTATTTTAGGGTCCATTTCAATGCACATAACCCATACCGGTGGATGAAACCACTAGGCCTCAATGTTAGTAGAAACAATATGGCCTGGTCTACATAGTTTCATCTCACAGTGTGTGGATTTCTTGTGAGATGTAGTGGGAACACAATTTTATCTAACCATACACCAAATTTTTCATGCAACTGTAATACATCTACTACTATTAGCATAGAAAAAACACAATGTTTCAGTATGGTTTCCTAAACCATGAGCTTTAAGTGTGTGGGTACTCTACTGGGAATTTGGTCCATGTATTGTAGGTTAATGTTTTGGAAAACCATGCGCCCAATCCATGAGACCCCCATATTTTCAAAAAATTTCTAAATTAGCAAAAAAAACTTATAACATAAAAATAGTCTCATTTAATCATTATAGTGGTCAACCCCTAATTTTATCTACCAAGGAAGCTCCTCACCCTATCCACTTGGTTTCATGGATTTCTTCATTATTTGGACCTCTAATAAAAATGGATTCATCTTGTTGGATTACTCTCTGTATGTTCTTCATTTCATAGGACATGTTAGTCATTTTTTCTTTCTCTCGATGATTCTATTTTAATGTAGACCCATATACATTATTTTCAGGGTTTTATTCCATTCTCTTATTTTCATCTGATCTAGGACAAAATATTTTCTAATAAGTGATGATGATGGTTATATAGGAACAATGTAGGTGTCCATTGTGTTTTCCCTAATAATATAATAGCTTATAAATGTGTTCAGTTTTTTGAATGCATGTTTCCCTGGTTGATGCTTCTAAAATTCATATGCCATAAATAAACGTTTTTTTTTCATAATATAAATCAATAATTACACATGTTCTTGATGCTACTGGAGGCTAGTTCCTCAATTTCAAAAACCCAATTATGGTGTGTACAATGTTATGCCTTTGTTATATTGTTGATATTTTATGACAAAATGATTAGTTGTGAATTAACATGTCATTTTGAAGGTAACTATTCTATAATAAATAAATGAATATGGAAATGATGAAATTCAATTTATATTTTTTTATATCACTAGGACAAGATAAAATGTTTTTGAAATTATTTTTTATTGGTTTCATGACATTTTAAAAATGGCATGTTTATTGAAAGGAATCGAATGCAATTATTAAATGATTATAAATTAAAATGATAAATGGGTGTATTACCTATATTTTACATTTTATTATACAGAATTGTGATGGAATTAATGTAATTAATTATTAAAATGAAATAGTATTAAATGTACTAAATAATATAGGAAAATATGTATATGGTTAATTTGGCATATGGAACTTTTTATCCTTATAAGAATAGTCAGGCATGTTCCATCATTCAATTCCTGAGGTAATTCATTGATCACTCAGAGGGTACAATTCTGATTGAAGTATCCTATTTCCAATGGAGATTCCCACTATTGAACATAGTCCATTTCTACTTTTTAATGTAAGAACTGATGTTGTAGGATCCCTTCAGTATCTCTCAAAATATTATATTTCCTTAGATATAGTCATTGGATTTATTTTGATATATCAGAACATAAGTGTAAGAACCCTGTTAATTTTTTATGATGTAATGTTTATTCATTTTTCTTTTCCTTTGAGTTGTTTTTGGGAAAATATGGAATACTGGAAAAATGTTAAGTATTAGTAGAACACACCATGTAATCTTATTTTCATGCCATGTAATCTAGCTGTGTAGGATGTGGATACACAGTTTTTGAGTTTGTTGTCCTTGGAGAGAAGATAAATCCACTACACGTTATGCACTACTTGGTACTCACTGTGTAGTCATGTCGACAAGATCAGTGCGAGACATGTACAGTAAGTTGGAAAATTTATGAACAGTAAAATGATATACACTCCTTGTATGCTATCTTACACACTATGTACTACAAAAATTCGTCTTAAAATGGGCAGTAGCCTCATTTTATCTTCTCCTAGACAGAACATCCAACGGGTGAAGAACCAGGAGCCGTGAGAATAATTCCTTCTCCCGTTTCTTTATTCGAAACCCGAATTATGTAATGTCGGTCTCGTTGGATTCCTCTCCGTAAGAATATTCTTCTCCTTGATCCGTTCTTGATGATTTATGTTCTTAATAATGTTATTAAAGGTTTCATTATTTACCTCTTTTCATATATCTATGCTTTTCTAGGCCGATTCAAGTGTGGACCTTATATTATATCAATTATAAGACATCGAGGTAGGTGGTCTTATGACTTTCGTTAAAATGTTGAGTTGATTATATGTACCAAAATGGTATGAGACCATTTTGGGGGGTTTTCCCTAGAATTCAATCCTATTTATGCCTAATTATGCTTAATTGTTTGATTATATGATATTGAAAAACGTGGTTGCTAAATTGATTGATTTAGCAACACCCCATGGGTGTGTTCCCCATTGTTAACCAATTTTCATGAACGCCAATGTGGAGTGTGAATGTTTTCCATTTTTGGGGTTGATTTGAATTATATATTGTTATGTGAATTTCACACATGATTTTTTATGATTACAACCATGTAATAGTTCAATTTACATGTGTTTTCTGCTATGTGAATTTCCCACATAATTTGTTATGTTTAAACCCATGTGATACTTTAATATACATGTGTTGTTTTTGAAATGAAATGATAAATGATTAAAGGAGGTAATTAGTCATGCGAGAGAAATAGTCTCAATTAAAATAAAAGATCTGGCACATGTGACTAATTAGACCCTGTATACCTTGGGTGAACCATTTTCTCGCATAAAAGGCAATGGATAGACTCAAGAGGATAATTACTTAAGGTCCGTGAGTGAGCCATAGTTTTGGTGGTCGGGCTTATATGCCTTCTGTGTGAAGGCCGGGTGAATATTTGATCCATTAAGGGATACCTAGAATGAGCTACATTAGAAACTAAAAAATTGTTTAAATGTTGTAATGATTATATACATAAATGTGAGATGTTTATGTCATGAGTTGATGGTTACTTTGGTATGGGTGTCGACAGGCCTAGGCTGGACAACGATTCCTTTTTTTAAAAAAACATTTTAAATGAAATGGAATGACTTATGACGTGTCTTCCAAGCCAAATCACGTGCCTGGATTCGGTGTTCACTTTTTTTTATCTAGATGATCATTTGAGACATCTGTTGTGTTAACTTCTATAACGGGGATTTTCATGCTAAGTTAGAATCTGGAGATAGATGTACATAACTGAAATTGAACTGATAAATAACATAAATAGAATAAATAGATAGTTTTCTTGAGTACTTCCTAGTTGTTATTTTCTTTTACTGTTACTATATATATATTCACTGACCGTTAAGAACATACATTTGGTGGTTGTATACTGGGATTAGTCTCACACCCTGTTTGGGTCATGCTTTTGGTCCCAAACAGTTTATATTATTACAGGTGTAGATAAAGGAATGAACCCTTATATAGGTATTTTATTGATACTTTGGAGAAGGAGATCAAGGGACCAAGTCGAGGTTTGTGATGCTTCAGAGTTTTATTTCTATTTCTACACGTGTATTGTATTTGTATCTAATTGCAATGTATCATACTTTGGATGCTTTATTTAAACATATAACATGATGAATTATCATTTTTATGGTTTAATACTTGGATATTTATCTATCAAACATTTACTGTTTGTTTTTCATTTTCATGCAGTTTACTTCTTCCACTATTTGTTTAATATTTATTCCTCTATGTTACACTCTTTAAATGATGGCATAGTATCCCCATTATCACACCCTAAACCCTCACTACAAGTTTCCAGCCTCTGGTGTTTGTGGAAATCCTCTTGTGGCTATATTGCCAATCGGTCCGACTACCGGTTTAGTAGTAATATGGGTCGGGATGTTACAAAGTGGTATCAAAGGATTTCATCCTTCTTTGAATTACTATTTGGAGCCAAAAGACTCAATAGGAAGGGAATATAGATTTGGTACTAAATTGTGCTCATGGTTATCTATCTCGTGTATAGGGAAAAGCTGAATTACCTCTAATTAATTGTAATTTTCTGGTTTTTCCTTTGTATAGATTTCACCGTTGGGTGACAAACTTGATTTATACTGTTATTATTGACACAATTATGGGTTTTATTTTAGTTTCAATGTTATGAGATGAGGGTATTCCATCTCATGCCTCATATAGGCTCTTGTAATAATCACATGCCATGCATTATTCCAGGCTATCTAGAATGCATTAGTTATCGCATGCTATTGTAATAGATGATTTGATAACTATGCATGCCACTGTGATAGGTGTATTGGTATGTGCAATGGTTTTTATTGAATGGATTCCAAACATTGGTTCTAGAGGTTTATGGGTCCTCTTGGAGTAGAATTTGGTGGATCCTGATTGAGTTTTTATCTATAATTTAATCATGACATGTTTTTCCTGGGTGCCAACCTTTGATCTGTGGGGAGTATGGGCCCTCATGGATCGGAATTTGTCATTTCACTAGTTGGGTTTTCTGTAGAACAACAATTTTTTGGGAAATATGTAGTTTATGTCCTAAAAAAACTTGTATACATGGTGTGTTGACTATATTAACAAGCCGTGTGTTATTACTGGTTGGGGAAGAATGTGTCCTACATTTTCAGAAGAACATGTAGTGTACCATGTATACACGTCCTGTAATCCTTGACAGTGTAACCTGTCGTCTGAGGAGGGAACACAAGTTTTTTTGCACTGAGTATCACATTCGGTGTAATGTGAGTACACTAAATGTATAGGTAGACCATGTATCTAGATGTGTGACTAATGACATGGGTGGATGAAAAATAATATGTACATGTCATGTCAAGGATGAAAATTCCATGACGTCTTACACCGGTAGAAGCATATATTTCTAGACATGTAGAGGTACCTGGGAAGGAAGGAAAATTATGTTCACACTATGTCTATTGGGGAAAATTCCATGTACATTGGGTGTTACATGGCCATGATGGGAAGAAGTACACTCTCATGTAAAGGCATAGGAAGAAATGGCGTGTAAGGTGTAATACACTCCCTGTACTCATATTTTGAATGAAAATTTACTCTTTTACCTTTTATGCCCTTCTTATCACTTCTGAGATGAACATTTATCTTCGCTAAACCTATGATGATGTGTTTGTGTTAGACTCTACAGAGCAATTTGACCACGATGACCTCGAGTACCGCGCTAGGAGAGCGGTAATGAGTATACCCTGGAGGTGGTATTCCATGGGCTATTGATGGAACTGCCAGTTGGGATAGTTGAAGAACCAACCATTGTATTGGATGCGGGTTCATAAGTGTAGTTCCAAGGAGGTTTTATGAGGTTCATGTAGACCTTTTAGGGAGAACCACAGTCTTGCACATTCATGGGAGAGCTGACACGTATATTCCAGCAGCATCATCCACCTAATTTTTCATGGGACAACAGACCATAGCCTAAGGAATCATTGCTGGAATCGGTGAGGACTATCTTTTAACACCCTGATATGCCTCCTGATAGAAGGGTCATGCTCTTGAAATATATGCAACATGATTCCTCCAAAGGTGGTGGGATTTTATCACATAGATAGAGCGCCATCAGGACATGGCATGGGGATACTTCAAGACAGTCTTCTATGACAACTTCTTTCCTGATACCCTAAAGGATGATCGAGCCCAAGAGTTTATGAATCTGGAGGAGGGTGTTATATCAGTGATAGACTATTATGCCCTCTTTGTGGAGCTTCATAAATTCTAAACTGTTTTGGTGGGTGATGAGGTGTTGAGAACTATGCAATTTGAGGATGGTATTCAGTACGACATTGGAGCTCAGGTGAGTTATTTCAAGTTTCCTTCTATCAATTCCATTGTGAATCAGGTACCGTTTACCGAGAACAACCTACGAGAATCTGGGAGTGCGAGCTAGGTTGGTTCGGCACCACGATATGGTATTGTCTCAACCGGAAGTAAGAAGCATTGTATGTTGTTTTATCGTTGGAATACGAGCAGTTAAGATGTATCTTCTGGTAGCAAGATGAGGTTCTATCAGTGCGGTAGAGTGGGAAATATGAGGCCCCAGTTCCCAGAGGACCCAGTTGAGTGTTGAGCATATTGCATGATGGCCTATCTACATCGATTCTAAAAGATTAGGGTTAGTAGCATCTCACCAGTCTGGAAACATGAATTTGTTGGGGCGAGCGGACCAATGCGGTGGGTGTGGTAATGGTGGCCAAACTCGAGGATCTCAAGGATAGCTGTGTGGGTTAGATCAGGGTAGCCAGGCTGTGTCACAGGGTCACAGTACTGGTTCGACATATGCAATGCAACAGACTTAAAATGAGTAGGATCCAAAACCTTCATGTCATAGGTACTATTCTAGTTGCCTCTGTTTTATCTTCTTCAATTTTTGATACTGTTTAAAAACATCATTTTAAATATTTTCCCACTATAGAGAGCTTTGGAATTTGTTTTTCTTCAAATAGGAATTTAATGATTCTAGAAATTCCAATACGGATCATAACAACAGGTGTAAATTAGTGCATGGATTCCCCCCTTGCGATTGGTGGGTATCACTTTAGATAGAACCTATATGTCTTATAGATGATGAATTTTGATGGAATCATCGGAATGGAGAGGATGGTATCCTATCTAGACTTAGATGACTGCTATCTCCACTAGGTGAGTTTTACATCACCAAAGGGTGGTTCTTTTCACTACAAGGGCCAATGGTATGTCCACGCAAGCCAATCTAGACCCGAGCATCATGGGCTAGGTGGGATGACATACCAGATTCCATGTTTATTTCTAGATGATTAGGTAACATGTCTAGAAGATTTTCCTTTAGTGGTTGATCATTTTAGTGACTTTTTTTTCAGACGACTTCTCTGTCTTACCTCCAGTTAGAGAGGTGGTGTTCACTATCAAGCTAGTGATAGGGGCTTCACCAGTATCCATCCCTTATTATAGGATGACTACGACGGAGTTGCAAGAGCTCAAGAGGTAGGTGGAAAATCTGGAAACTATTGGTTTTATCAGACCCCGTACTTCTCCTTAGGGTACACCAATCCTTTTCAAAAAAAAGTCAGATGGTACCCTTAGGTTATGTGTGGACTATCATAAATTGATCCAGTTTATGATTAAAAATTGATACCCCTTACCACGTATTGATGACCTATTTGATCAGATTCAAGGAGCTTGAGTGTTCTTGATGATTTACTTGAGGTTAGGATATCACCGGGTCTGTGTTCCACCGGCATAAATACCTCGTATAACCTTTTGTAGCAGGTATGATATCTATGAGTACTTGGTTATTCCATTTGGTCTCACGAAAGTGCCAATAGTTTTCATGGTGCTAACACACCATGTATTCCATCCTTACCTAGATTCCATTGTCATAGGTTTTGTGGAAGATATCTTGGTGTATTCTCACAATCGACACGACCATTCCCAACACCTTGAGATAATTTTGAATACACAAATAGATAATCAGTTATATGCTAAGCTCAAAAAAATGCCACTTCTTGATGGATTAGATTCACTTCACGGGTCACGTTATCTCAGATTTTGGAGTATCATTGGGCCCACATAAGGTAATATAAGTAGTTACTTGGGAGCAACCTAAGAACATTTTTTTGGTTCTGAGTTTCTCGAGGATTTATAGTTACTATAGGCATTTTATACAATAATTCTCATGCTTTGAAGTGACGATGATGGGATTGATTTGAACGTTGTGATGTTTGAGTGGTTAGATACTTCCAACACAGCTTCCCAAAAGTTGAAGGGATGTTTGACTTCATCGCTAATACTGATATTTCCAGAGTCTGGAAAGAGTTACACCGTGTACTCTAATGCATCAGGTATTGGGCTTTGATCAGTTTTTATGCAGGGAGATTGAGTAGTTGCCTACGGGTCTTGGAAATTGAGTCCACATGAGAGGAATTACCTGATGCATGCTCTCGAGTTGGCAGAAGATGTGCTTGCTTTGTTCTATTTGAGAAAATACTTATTGGGGGATCTTTTTATGGTGTATATAGACAAAAAAGTCTCAAATATATATTCAATCAGCATGATTTGAATCTGAAATAGGGAAGGTGGGTTGAATACCTTCTATTGTCTAACTTTGAGCTTGCCTTTATGCCTGGAAATGGAAATGATGTGGCTGACACACTGAGCAAGAGGACTCCGATACAGGTAATGCAAAAGGCCAGTGGTGAGTGATAGCTAATGGATTTGTTCTCTAAGATGCATTTAGAGGTGAAAAGTAGTTAGGTACATACTTATCTTTCATATTTGGTTGTCACCTCTACTCTACTAGATAGAGTAAGGATGAGGCAGCTAGCTGATTCTGAAGGCCAAGATCTACTAGAGAGTGTGGCAGGTGAGGACCCTCCTCCTGGATGGACGATATGTGATGATATTGTTATGTGTGTCCATGGATGTGTGTTGGTTCCAAGGGATATACACATAGAACTTATGTGGGAGTTTCATACTTCATCTTGGGTAGTATATCCCAAAGTCACCAAGATTGACCATGACATGTGCAATCAATACTGGTGGTCAGGTGTGATGCGAGAAGTAGAAGGTTTTGTTACACGGTGATCCACCTGTCAGTAGGTGAAGGTGGAACATCAGCGGATGGATGGACTTTTACAGCAGCTACCCATTCTTGAGTGGAAATGAGATGAGGTCGCGATGGATTTTGTGACAGGGTTATCAAGGTTTCCTAGAAGAAATGATACTGTGTGGGTCGTAGGTGATAGGACTACGAAAGTCGCTCATTTCTTTATGATCAAGGAGACTTTTGGTGTTGATGATCTAGGGAATCTATATATTCAAGAGGTGGTACGAATTCAAGGGGCTCCTCATTCTATTATTTTTTATAGATACTGCTTCTTTAAATCCCATTTCTAGAAGTGTTTTTAAGGGGTGATGGGTAAGGTGTTTTTTCTGAGCACAACATACCACCCTTAGACTGATAGCCAATCAGAGCATACGATAGAGGTTCTAGAGGACATGTTCCATGCATATATAATGGATTTTGGTGGAACATTGGAGAAGAATATACACTGGATTGAGCTCTCCTTTAATAATATCTTTCACAATACTATTTAGATGGCACCATATGAGGCTTTGTATGGTAGTTCAGGCCGATAAACCCTGTTTTGGATGATGGAAGGGGAGGAAGCTATGATGGGACCTCGTCTTGTCCAGGAGACTATTGAGTAGTTTTAGTTGAATTAGAGATGGATGGCTACTACACAGTCTCATTAGAAATCTTATGTCGATCACCATAGATGACAATTGGTGTTTGAGGTCATGGATCGAGTTTTCCTATGTGTTTCCCCGAGATTGGGACAAAATAGGATCATCAGACCAGGTAATATTTCACCGCAATATGTTATAACATTTTAGATTCTAGAATGAGTCAGTTCGGTTACAAATCAGTTACAGTTTTCTCAGTGGTACTGGGCCACGCATGGTGTCTTCCATGTATCTTAGCTGCCCGACTATCACTCATACACATATAATAGTTTTCATCCCAAGGAGGTTGAGCTTCAGGTTGATGCATCATTTTAGTATCATCCTATTCGTAAAGTTGATAGGAGCACAGAGTTTCTCCGAGTCCAGACAATTCCTCTTTTACAGGTGCTATGGAAGCATGGCCGGGTATATGATGATACTTGGGAGATAGAGGAAGACATACGTGCTTAGTGGCTAGATTCATTCTCTGATATTCCTACTCCACCCTTGGAAGGGAAATCCAGGGATGAATTTTATTAAGGGGGGATGTTTTTAAGAACATAGTTCCTTTTATTTGAGGTACAGTTTCTTAGTTTTTCTTTTCCTTTGAGTTGTTTCTGATAAAATATGGAAAACTAAAAAAATGCTATCTTTTAGTAGAACACACCATGTACTCATATGTACACGCTGTGTAATTAATCCATGTAGTATGTGGATGTATGATGTTTGAGTTTGTTCGTCTAGTAGAGAAGAAAAATCCACTACATGATTTGTACTTCTTAGTACATGTCGTGTAGTCATGTCGGCAAGATCGGTGCGGGACATGTAAAGTAAGTCAGCGAATTTATGAACAGTAAAATGATATACACGCCATGTATGATAACATAAACGCCTTGTAATACTAAAATTTGGCTTAAAATTGGTAGTAGACTCATTTTATATTCTCCTAGACTGAATAGCCACTGGGTGAAGAACCAAGAGCCGCAAGAACAATTACTTCTCCCGTTTAATCATATGGAATCTGAATCAAGTGACGTCAGTCTCGTTTGATTCCTCTCGGTAAGAGATTTATTCTCCTTGAGCCATTATTGATGATTTTTGTTCTTGGGAATGTTATTCAAGGTTGAATTTTTTACCTCTGTTTCCGACGCTTTCGCCGGGGCGCGCGCGCATCCGTCCGCGGGGGAGGGGGACGCGCGGCTTTGTTGCCCCGCATTCCCGCTTTCCAAAGGCGGGCGGCATTCGTTCCTTGTTCAGGTACGTCTGCTCCTTGATCGAAACGGGATGATGGGATGTCGGTTCTTCCTCCTGTGGATTCCTCCTCAGAACTCGTCACCTAGTCCGGGTCTCCCTTATAGATTTAATACGTAGTTCGTGAAACTCTTGCCGGTGTCATGTTTCCATGGACGCCGGTTAATTACACTGCTTCTGTCGGGACATTCCAAAGGGTCCAGTCAGGGCAGCAACCTTCGGTCAGGGGAGTAATCACGTTTGAGGCATCAGTAGCGTGTCTGGATGCTGGGGTACCTGGCATGTCTGTCTGTTATCCTCAATCATAAGGCTTCTCGAGGGCGTGGAAGCCCGAGGCATCCCACATCGAGCGCAGGGAATTACATGTCATAGACACGTATCTGAGGTTTTCCTCAGTTTCCCATGTTCAACACAGGGTATGTTGCAAGATTAACGTCTAGCAGAGACGGTTGAGAATGAAATGGGACCATCGCAGGGGGGGGGGCAACAGTGAAGTTGGGCTTGAGTCTTGAAGAGACTTCCTACGTATCCCCGTGGCAGGGAATCAAAGTCCGCGTAGTTCGGGATGGTGCCGGTAAACCGACGTGAAGCTGGACCTTAGTCCGGAGAGACTTGGGCTTGAACCTCTGGGAGGATTCCTACGTACCATGCCTTGACATGGATCAAAGTCCCCGTAGTTCGAATGATACAATTTAACGTCATGCGGGACGATAATGAACCCTGACGTGAATAAACGACGGGTGGGCTTGAACCTCGTGGAGGCTTCCTATGTACCATGCCTTGACATGGATCAAAGACCTCGTAGTTCAAGTGGTCACAACGGCTTACCGCTGGACTGGAATGAGACCCGACGTGAAAGAGCGACGGGGGGGGGGGGGGGGGGGTGTCGGTGAACCGACGTGAAAGTAGACCTTGGTCCACTGATGGTGGGCTTGAACCTCATGGAGGCTTCCTACGTACCATGCCTTGACATGGATCAAAGACCTCGTAGTTCAGAAGGGTTTGGTCGCAATGGCTTACCACTGGACCGGGATGTAGTTTAACGTCATACTGGACGTAAGTAGAACACGACGTGAATTGGGTGATGGGTGGGCTTGAACCTCGTGGAGGTTTCCTACGTACCATGCCTTGACATGGATCAAAGACCTCGTAGTTCAGATGAAAGTAGACCTTGGTCCACTGATGGTGGGCTTGAACCTCGTGGAGGCGTCCTACGTACCATGCCTTGACATGGATCAAAGACCTCGTAGTTCAAAATGAGAGTGGACCTTGGTCCACTGATGGTGGGCTTGAACCTCATGGAGGCTTCCTACGTACCATGCCTTGACATGGATCAAAGACCTCGTAGTTCAAAATGGGTTTGTCAGGGTCGGTGCTCACTCTAAGCCCACGTGAGTCATGCTCGGTGTGAGAAACAAGAGGTTGCAAGGACCTGACGATCACGTCGCGAAGGGTGCGTCCGTGAGAAGCGAAGAGGGGCTTACGCGTTGAGCGGCCCATGGTGTTGGGACTTACTCCAGGATGGAGGCCCATGGTGCGACAAAGCGCGGGAAAGATGGACCTTGGTCCGACAATGGGAGGTGCCTCGTTCCCTATCACGTTCCCCACTGACCTTGATAGTGGGGGAGTACCGAGATGCACGGGTGCAATCATCCGTACCAAAGGTTAGGGATTTACGCTCTGAGGCGACCCTTCCCCTGCGAACATACACCACTCCGACAAGGAGGATCTCATTCCATGTGCGGAAGAGTTCCATTCCCGTGGAGACGAGCGGTGTAATGAATGCTCGAGCTGGGGGGAACCCTTCGTGAGGGAGATGAGGTTGGGTCACAGTTTAACGTCATGTGTTGAGGACGCGGTGCTTGGCAGTTTAACGTCCTACAGCTCGGACGAGGTGGGTTCACTCCACACCCCTAGGGCTTACATAACTGGTACCCTCTGGTCCTTGGGGAAGGGAAGGTACCAGTAAGGCCATGGTAGATGGGGGTCGAGGGAGGAGCCATCGAGGGGTCCACGTTAGCGTGGCTATGCGAAGAAGCAATAGCCGTTAGCGTGCCTATGCGAAGAAGCATTGGGCGAAGCAACGCTACGGGAGGTGTTGTCCATGGGACTTTGAAATCACATCGTGCAAACCTGGAGGGTCGCACGGGAGGAGGGATCGCTAAGCAGAGGAGTGTTCTTTGCGAAGTGGGGTGCCTTGGCCTTAGCATGGGGCATAGGTGGGAGTGGGTGGTGCTTCGCGAAGTGGAACAGTGTTCGCGGAGCACTGCCTCGCGAAGAAGGAGTGGTTCGCGAAGCAGGGTCCTGCCAAGCAATGTGCTTCGCGATGCATAGTTATCCTGCCTTGGCATAGGGATTACTGGCATGGGTTGGGTGTTTCGCGAAGCACAAGTGCTCCGCGGCTGCCCGGGTTCCCTTGGGAATCCCCTTCCTTTGCGAACGCCCTTGGGCTTCGCGAAGGGCATCCCTCTCAGAAGAGGGGCTCAGGACGAAACAAATCAGAGTCGTCTCGCGAAGTAGAAATACCTCGCGGAGCTCATGATTCACGGGGCAAAGCTTGCTTCGCGATTCGGGAGAGGAGAAGCCGAAAGGTCGGGTTGTCCGTCCCACGGGACTCAGGGGGAGTCGAGTATTTATAGGGAAGGGGCGCCGCGATGCAGGGCTCGCGCACCGCCTTCTGGGCTTCGCGGCGGCTCGCGAACGTCAAACCGGTTCGCGGAGGATTACCGCCTCCGGAGCTTCGCGGGGCCGCTAAGGTCGGGACGCTTCGCGGCCGGGCTCCGCGGACGGGCTCCGCGGCTGTGCTTCGCGGCTGTGCTTCGCGAGGCAGCGCGCCGGGTGCCTTTTTCGTTCCTTCCTTTCGGGCCATATTTTTGGCGCCAACAAATGCCCCCCCTCAGACTTGGAGCCGCGGAGGGCGAAGGGTCGAAGTCTGAGGGACAATCGCCAAAAACTGTCAGTGGTTCGCGATGCGTCTTCGCGAAGGGGGACCGCGATGCTCATCGGGGCCGCGGATTCGGACGCGCCGCGATGCTTCGCGCGGGTGAGGCCCGCCGCGATGCTCTGAGGTCATCGCCTATAAATAGGGGGTCCGCCCTCTTTTGTCTTCACGCGTCTTGTCTTTTTGTGCGCTCTCGATTTGGCGAAGCTCCGCGTACTCCGCGACAGCACTCCGCGAATCGAGCTTCGCGGCGAACCGCGAGTCTCCGACTCCGCGTCCGCGCCCAGCGAACCTCTGTCTGCCTTGGCCAGACTTCGCGGCTTCGTCTCGCGACCGATCTTCGCGATCTGACTTCGCGGTCGAGCTTCGCGGCCGAGCTTCGCGATCCAGGGGGAAAAACTTTTCTAAGGGTCGACATTAAAGATGGCCCATCAAGAAGCTGTGCTGGGAGTGCTCGCAGATGCTGCTCGCCGGGATGAGATGGCCAACCGTGTTGGTACACATCCGGCCAAAACTACTAAGCCCACTTGAGTCGTGCTCGGTGTGGGAAACAAGTAGTAGTGGTGGGAATTTCCCGACGCAGAGAGGGGCAGGTTGGGGCAAAGGGATGCTCGGTGACTACCGGCCCAATGACACTAACATGATCATTCAGCGCATCTAGATGCGCGAAGAGAAAGAGCCGAGTATGGTGGAGTTCCACTTGAACATGAGGGAGTGGAAATGTGTGAATCATGACGCTCGAGATTCAGATCACGATGGTGACGGCGTGGCGATGGAGGACTACTGCTGACCACATTCGCAACACAGCATCCTATCGCGTTAGCCTGAAATGGGGACAAACAAATGAGGGTCGACCGTTGACCATGTTCGAAACACGGGACCGTGTCACAAATGTTGTCAAATATCCGCAGGGACGTTGGCCTGGAACGATTGTAGGGCCCTTAGGTCCAGTATTCATGGAGAGCCCTTAAGCTTAGTATCCACGTCGTCCGAGGGTCCTTTTGGATGTGGAAGAGGACGAGGATCCAAATAGTGAGCTCACGAAGCTTGGTCATGGGATGAGGGGAATGTCCCTGTGAAAATCCCATGCTTCGGGCTTTTTGTCAAAACACATCTGAATACGTCAACGAAACGTATTAGAGAGAGGGAGCAGATTCCTTTCCCTTGGGGAAATCTTAGTTTATGGTCATAGAATTCGGACCATGGATTGGAAAAAGGGATCAGGGGACGCATAACATCACAACCTGACGTGAATGAGCTCGAGTCGAGGGACCGAACACCAGGGTTAGGCTGGGCCCGCGGGGAAATACCCGGGCGCTCCTACGTATCTCATAAGGATGAGAATCAAGACATACGTAGTTCTGGAGGGTGGCAGGGTAAGGTACCAGTGCCAGGGGAAAGGGGAAGTGCGGACGTGGCCCTTGCACTAAAAGAAGCGGAATTTTATGTATCTTGTTTGTTCTTTGAGGTGAATGGGTTTTTTTTTGTGAAGCGACAGGCCTAGGACTGTAGGTCGTGATGTCGCCACAAGAATCAAGCCGTGATGGGCGTTGACAAATGGCATGGCGCGTGGCCAGTACCCAACGTGATGTCCTCTACAGCGAGGTCACCACAATGCGGTGCGGTTTTTCGTCGTGCGGCCAGGACGATAATGTCACAGTTTAAGGTCGTATGATAGGACCAAGCATGCATTTTATCGTCATGCAGCGCAGACGTAGCAGAGACGATGCTAGGCGGGAAATGTGCGCGGTGTTTATAAAACACATTTGACAGAGACATGATCCCACATCAAATTGTACGCCATCCGGAGGTAAAACAGGGAGAGAGACTGGCTTCTTGAATGGGTTGTACCCGGAGACAGGGCGTCTGGGCGGTCCTACGTGTCCCATGAGGATGGGAATTTGAACGTAGTCCCGAATGGGTCTTAGTTTATGGTCTTAGAGCTCGGACCATGGGAGCCCCAAAGGGCGCCAGATTGCAGCTTTGTCCCCCTAACATGCAAAGGTGCACTGAGGGATAGCGCCAAAAGTGTCGAGATTCCACCCGGACATGATGGGGTGGAAAATGATGTGAATCATGCAATCAACATTCAAAGACTGAAGGGGCTGGCGTGACGACAGGGGATTACTGCTGACCATATTCGCAACACAGCATCCTATCGCGTTAGCCTGAAATGAGGACTAACAAAACGAGCATCGACCGCTGACCATATTCGCAACGCGGGATTTTATCGATTTGTTGTCCGTAACCCTGGAGGGTGTTGGCCCGTATCGGTAGGAGAGCCCTTGGGAGTAGTATCCAGGCCGTTCTTGGGGGTCCCTCTGGGTGTGAAAGATGATGGAAGTCCGAATAGAGGGGAACACGAAGCTTGACAAGTGGAAGGAACTTGACCAAGTTGAATCTGACACTCTTGGTCCTAGACCAGAGTACTCTCAATACATGGGTGAACCACTACAGGGAGCCAAGGGACTCAACCGTGAGGGTGATCGAGAGATGGAAGATTCCCAGGGGAAGGGGGGGCATGATGCCCACAACCTTGTATCATACCTACGCACCCCCCTGCTGGAGAGGGATGGACCAAGTGGCCTAGGTGACCGGGAAATCAGGAGATCTCCCCGAGGTGGGGCTGGACCCGAATCTTAGACATTCAGGTGGTCCTACGTATCCCATTAGGATGGGAATCAAGCCACACGTAGTTCTGAAAGGGTGCCTTTTAATGTCATGCAGGACAGGGGATAGGAGGACTGAACCTCAGAATGGGGGCGTGCGTGGTGCAGTTGTTGCGTACTTGACGTGAATGAGGACGTAGTCCTACACTGCGCCACGCAGTCCTGTGATCAGGGTCCTGAAGGCAGGATTAGAGGGGTAAATTTTCTGAACTCAAGCTGGGTTCGGAGACAAGGGGTCTTGAACGTAGTTCCAGATGAGAGTCTTAGTTTATGGTCTTAGAGCTCGGACCATGGGTGGTGACAACTCCCGAGCAAGCACAGAGGTCAACCCAATCCCTAAGCCCACGTGAGATAAAATCGGTGTGGGAAACAAGGGGGGGATCCTTATCGCAATACTTGGGGCATCCATTAAAGGGGAGTCAGCAGAGAGTTCCGAAGGACACTTTTGATGTAGCTTGTTCCTCAAACGCGCAGACGTGCACGGGGGAAAGGTACCAGGAGTCCCGAAATTCTACTTGGACACGATGAAGTGATGAAGGGTGTGAATTGTGTACCCAGCATTTGGGCTTAATGGGTTGGCGTGACGACAGAGGAAAACTGTTATCCATGAAGGAAACACAGCGTCTGTATCGCGTTAGCCTGAGGTGGGAGCAACAAACGAGCATCGACCGCTGACCATATTCGCAACGCGGGATTTTATCGATTTGTCGTCCGAAACCCTGGGGGGCGTTGGCCTGTATCGGTAGGAGAGCCCTTGGGCTTTGTATCCAGGCCGTTCTTGGGGGTCCCTCCGGGTGTGAAAGATGGTGAAAGCCCTGATGCGGGGATACGCAAAGCCTGGAAAGCGGGTGCGGACGTGTCCGAGTAAAGCTTGGCATTCCAGGTAATGAACCAGAGTACTCTTAAGCACATTGGAGAACCGCCGAAAAAGAGGGATCGACGAAACAAATCAGCAGGGGGTGGGAGCATGGCGTGGTCATCACGAGACCGTCGTGAATGAGGACATAATCCCACACCGCACCATATGATCCCCTCATGGAGGAAGGATAGGCCAGGGGGCCAAGATGGGATGAGGATTCCCGAGGAATGGGGCTGGACCCGGATCTTGGACATCCAGGTGGTCCTACGTATCCCATCAGGATGGGAATCAAGCCACACGTAGTTCTTGAAATGTAGTTTAACGTCATACCGGACGAGGAGGGGAATAACATATCCCTAAGCAAGGTGTACAGTATGACGAAAAACCGACTTGAGGACATAGCCCTATGCCATGCCGTACAATCCTATAAGATAGGTCCTGGGCCGCGGCCTGGAAAGGCCGAGGGGCCTGGGGCTGAGCCTCGGAAGGGGAGTCGTACGACATGGTACATGATCCCGACGTGAATGAGGACGTAGTCCTACACCACACCGTACGCTCCGGGTGAGGAATCCTGGGCTGTGGGCCCGATCACTGGCACCACCTGGGGGAGTTTGTCACCTCAGGATGGGGCAGAATGAATCACTGTTGACCATATTCGAAACACAGCGTTCCTATGGTGACCCGCATGGGGGCAACAAATGAGCGTCGACCGCTGACCAAATTCGCAACGCGGGACTTGTTTCGATTTGTTGCTTGAGAAACCCTTGGGGGCGTTGGCCCGTATCGGTAGGAGAGCCCTTGGGCTTTGTATCCAGGCCGTTCTTGGGGGCCCCTCCGGGTGTGAATCCATCCACGAAGGGGGCAAACACCTCCAGGGGGGAATGTGCAGCCGGGTCGAGGCTTGCTCGGCGTGGGTCGGGGCAAAAATGTGCACCCTGCCGTGTCTTGACCCGAGGGGAAGATTTTGGCTTTTGGGCTGGGCCAACGGACGAAATGTCCGGGCGTTCCTACGTATCTCATAAGGATGAGAATCAAGCCATACGTAGTTCTTGAAGGCCATGCAGTTTAGCGTCATGCGGTGAGGACGTGGGAGGGTAGAAGAACGGGAGTGGGCGCATGGTGCGACCTTTACAATCTTTGCGTGAGTGGGGTTGCATGAGCGGGGCCAAGAAGGCCGACGCCCTGCTACACAAAGATCCTCCAAGGAGACCATTCCCAGGGGGGATAGTGGAAGAGAGAAGCTTGGGGCTGGGCTCGAGACAAGGCGTCCGAGCGTTCCTACGTATCCCATGAAGATGGGAATCAAGCCGTACGTAGTTCTTGACATGCAGTTTAACGTCATGCAGGACGAGGGGCATCTCGTTCGGGGATGTGTGCGGCATGGTACATGATCCCAACGTGAGAACGTAGTCCTACACTGTACCGTACAATCCCGTAAGAGGGTGAGTCGGAGAGAAACGAGGGGGGCCTGGGGCCAGACCTCGGTGGAGACGGGGCCAGGGGCCCAAAGAGGCCGAGGGGCCTGAGGCTGAGCCTCGGTCAGGAAGAACTGACTGACTTGCAGTTTAACGTCTTGCAGTGAGGACGGAGATACAGTTTAAGGTCATGCGGGACCAAGTCGCAGTTTAGGGTCATGCAGGACCAATGCAGTTTAATGTCATGCAGGACCCTCTCGCAGTTTAGGGTCATGCAGGACCAAGTCGCAGTTTAGGGTCATGCAGGACCAATGCAGTTTAATGTCATGCAGGACCCTCTCGCAGTTTAGGGTCATGCAGGACCAAGTCGCAGTTTAGGGTCATGCAGGACCAAGTCGCAGTTTAGGGTCATGCAGGACCAATGCAGTTTAATGTCATGCAGGACCCTCTCGCAGTTTAGGGTCATGCAGGACCATCTTTTGCCCTAGGCAAAGTATCGCTTGAGGAATCTGGCATTGGTGGGGGGGGGGGTTACACGCTCTCCATCTGTGGTCACCAAGGAGTATGCTCCATTGGGGTAAACCTTATGGATGATATAAGGTCCTTCCCATTTGGGTTCTAACTTGGGCGGTTTCCTTCCGGGAATCATTGGCGCTCGCAGGGCCAGCACCAGGTCACCCTGTAGAAAAGAGCGGAGACGAACCTTCTTGTCAAAAGCTCTTGCCATCTTGTCCTGATGCCTTTCCAGATTGTGCAGGGCACGAAGCCGGTTCTCGTCCAGTGCCTCTAACTCAGCTAGACGGATCTCGGCTACCTCATTTGATGTCTGGTGATCATAAACTGCCGTGCGTAGCGACGGCAGCTGGATCTCAATGGGTAGGACGGCCTCAGCTCCATACACCAGGGAATATGGGGTCACCTGGGTAGAGTTGCGAGTCGTCGTCCGGTAAGCCCAAAGGGCGTTGGGGAGCTTGTACGGCCAACTCTTCTTGTTCTGACCAACCATCTTCTGCAGAATGTTAGAGAGGGTCTTGTTGAATGCCTCGATCTGTCCATTCGCCTGTGCGTGGTATCGGGAGGTATGGTTTGACCGGATGTCGTACTTAGCGTACAATTTCTTCAATTCAGCTGCTCGGAAGTTGGTGCCGTTGTCAGTGAGGACGGCGTGAGGGACCCCAAACCGGTGGATGATGTTGGAGCTCACAAAGTCGACGACGGAACGGGCCTTGACCTCTTTGAGCGGAACTGCTTCTGCCCACTTGGAGAAGAAGTCTGTAGCAGTCAGGATGAACCTACACTGGCGGGCTGTTGCCGGCGGGTACGGTCCCACTACATCGAGTCCCCATACCGCAAATGGACAAGAGTACTTGGTGGGGTGGAGGGGTTCTGGCGGCCGATGCAAGAAGTTGGCGTGCACTTGGCACGCGTGGCATCTCTTGGCGTATCCAATACAATCGTGGATCATGGAGGGCCAGAAGTACCCTAGCCTCCGGATTTGATGGGACAGCTTCGGCCCAGCTTGATGGGCGCCACAGGAATCGGCGTGAACCTCTTGCATAACTTGAGGTATCTCTGCTCCTTGGATGCAACGGAGGAGGACACCATCAAAACTCCGTTTATAGAGGGTCTGCTCAAGACTGGGGCCGCTCTGGAGGGTAAATTGAAGTGCGCGGCGTCGGATTCGCTCGCGCTCGGCCTGGTTGTCCGGGAGCTGGCCATTTTGGAGATAATCGACAAAAGGTGCTCTCTAATCGGGGGTCGTTTCAACCACTGCGTCTGACGAACCCGGGACTCCTGATACGGAGGGTCCGGCGGTGAGATGACTTACCCGTAGGCTATCACGGTCCTCTTGGGTGACGGGAGCAATGACTCTACGGTGGGCCACGTGTATGACCAAATCATCTTGCTCGGGTTCTGCGAGCGATGCGGCTAAACCAGCTAGGGCGTCCGCTTGGCCGTTCTGCGACCGCGGGACATGGGTAACCTCTGGCCGAGGAGAGAACTGGGCCATTAGGAGGAGGGTGTACTCCAGCAACGGTGCAAGCTCTGGCTTCCTGACGACGTAGTCGCCATTAACCTGTTTGATTACCAGTTCAGAATCTCCCTTCACATGTAGATGGGGTACATGGATCTCAAGGGCCAACTTGAGGTCGGTGATGAGAGCTTGGTACTCTGCCTCATTGTTCGTACAACCTTCTGACAACAGGAAGGAGTACGGCAGGACGGCTTGCGTCGGGGTAATGAAAACAATACCCAGACCCACTCTGTTGAGCTTGGGGTCGTTGAGCCTTCTACCAGTGGGGCTCCGGGAGGCGCCGTCGAAATGCATTTGCCAACACGGGACAGCGTGATCGACCGAGAGGATCGTCTCGTCGGGAAAATCCAGGTCCAGGGATTGATCCGTGGAGGTTGGATGGGCAGCTAAAAAGTCTGCCAATGCCTGTCCCTTGACGGCCTTTTGAGGCACAAACCTGATGTCAAACTGCTGGAGAATCACCGCCCACCATGCTAGCCGGCCGGTCAGCATGGGGCGGTTCAGGATGTACTTCAGCGGATCCACCCGAGAGATCAATTGCACCACGTGGTGTTGCAGGTAGTGTCGCAACTTCTGCACGGCGAAGACGAGCGCAAGGAAGCTCTTTTCGATAGGGGAATATCTGACCTCCGTATCGAGAAGCATGCGACTGAGATAGTAGAGACTGTTCTCAGTGCCCTCGTTATTCTTCTGGGCGAGCAGCGCGCCGAGGGATCTCTCCAGGGCGGTCACGTAAAGGACCAGCGGCTTTCCAGAGACGGGTGGCATCAAGACCGGAGGTTGGAGCAGGTACTGCTTGATTTCCTCGAAGGCGATCCGACACTCCTCATCCCATTCGTAGGCGGCGCCTTTCTTCATGAGCCAAGAAAAGGGCTTACACTTGCCGGCCAGGTTCGCAATGAATCGGCGTATATAGGCTAAGTGGCCTTGCAAGCCTCGAAGCTCCCGAATGTTGCTTGGGGGAGGCATTTGGCTGATGTCCTTGATCTTCTCCGGGTCGATCTCGATACCTCGGTATCTGACAACAAAGCCCAGAAACTTCCCGGAGGTGACCCTGAAGGCACACTTCAGTGGGTTCATCTTCAGGTGACGGGAACGGAGGAAACCGAACACTTTCTCAAGGTCTTTGAGATGGTCCTGGCGCTGATATGATTTGACTACAAGGTCATCCACGTAGCATTCCACCAATGTCCCGAGGATCGGTTTGAATATGCGATGCATGGCCCTTTGATAAGTGGCACCTGCATTTTTCAAACCGAATGGCATTACCCGGTAGCAAAAGGTGCCCTGGGGAGCCCTGAAGGCAGTGGACTCCTCATCTTCGGGGGCCATCCGGATCTGGTTATACCCGGAATACCCATCCATGAAAGAGAGGGCTTGGAACCCGGCCGTGGCGTCAATCAACAGCTCTGTCACCGGGAGTGGGAAGTCATCCTTTGGGCAGTGGCGATTGAGATCGCGGAAGTCGATGCAGACTCTAATCTGCCCATTCTTCTTCCTGACTGGCACAATGTTGGCGAGCCATTTGGGGTACTGGACCTCTTTGACGAAGTTGGCCTTGATTAGCTTATCAACTTCGGCCTCAACCATAACGCCATGGGAAGGGTGCATTTTCCTGGGCGGCTGCTTAAACCCACGATGTTTTACTGGGAGGCCCAGACGGTGGACGGCCACTTGGGGATCCAGCCCTGGCATCTCATCGTAACTCCAGGCAAACACATCGCGGTGCTGTTTGAGGAAGTCTACATACTGCTGCCGCTCCTCGAGGGACATGGCCGCACTGATTAATGTGGGTCTTGGATCTGCCTCGCTACCAAGGTTCACCTGTACCAGCTCATCGACCGTGGTGGAGACGCCTTCTTCAAAGGCTGGGGGAGCATCCTCCAAGTCTTCCTCCCCAGCCGTGGGGGGATTTCCCGTGACGGAAGGTACTTCCGGGCTCTCAAGACCCGAGGGGCAGCTGGTGCCGGCTTGGGCAGCGGCGGTCATCACATCAGGAGACTCACTCGTCGTGGAGACCATAGCAATGAATGCATTTGACCCTATCCCATCCGGCCTTCGGCCTATGGGGCCACGCTTGATGATGTCAAAGTAGTGGTGACGTGTCGGCCAGAGTCGGTTGATTCCGGCCCGGCGAAATAGACACGTATGGCGCACCACCGTTGTCATGAGCTTGACATCCCGGTACCGTATAGGGGTAGGAGATTCCGGGATGACCCGAGCCTGGTTGATGTAGGAGTACGAGGTGATTTTCCGTCGTCGCTTGGACGCGGGGACATGCCTTCCTTGCGTACCCGAAACAACGAAACATTGTCCCATGTCGGGGGTCGTGGCCTCCAACCGGTGGATCGGGAGGATGTAGGCGTCGTCCATGCTCGCCCAGGGATCACTTGTGATTGGGGCGGGCTCATCCTCGCTGACCAGGATCTGCTTGTCCTTACTTTTGTAATAACCCGCATCCAGATAGCGAGCCTCACAAGAAGCGAAAGGGGACGCGTCTCCTTGGAGCATGCCTACTCGACCGTTGAGCGAGTACTTAAGGCACTGGTGATACGACGAGGGAACCGCTGCATGCAGATGGAGCCATGGCCTGCCCATCAATGCGTTGTAGGCGGTGTCCTGAGAAACAACCATGAATTCGGTGCTGGAAATTAAGCCACCGAACTGGGTCTTCAGACGGATCTTGCCGACCGGGGTTTGCTCTGTCCTGTCGTACCCCTGTATCCTGAGGTCAGAGGGAGTCAAATCACCTTCGGACAAACCCAGCTTTCGCAGCGTCCGGGTCGGAGTAAGATTGATTCCGGAACCCGTGTCAACGAGGCAGCGACGGACTTCCACACCGTTAAAGTGGCTAGTGATATACAGTGGGCGAATGTGCCCCTGTATAGGGGGGTCTTCATCTTCACCAGAGAACGAGATAACCACCTGACATTCGGCGTTTTCAATCGTCTCGGTATGGAAGGCCTCCGCGGCTGCCACTTCCGTCTCGAACTGGAGGGGGCTCCTTAGGGCCTCGGCAAGTGCCTCGCGCATCTCGGATGACAAGCGCAGGGCCTCAAGGATGGAAAGCCTCGCCGGAATGCCGGCTAGGTGCTTTAGGACATCATACTTGCGTGCCAAACGCGAACCTCTGCTTACAGGGGGTTTTTCGGCATTTGGAGGCATAGCGGGTCCTGCTGGTTGAACTGGCGGTCGGCTAGCACTGGGTACATCCTGCTGCCTGCTAGTAGAAGCCTGGAGAGTAGTCGCCGGGCTAAGATCGAACAGCGGGGGCTGGCCCGTCGCCGGGAGAGATTGGCTGTGATACGAACGAGGCGGCTCTCCCTGATCCAGCAACACGAACGACGGTGGAGGTAGAGCCAAGGGCGCTGGATGGGTCTGCGCGTGCTGAGATCTGCGCTGAGCCTGCTGCCTGGTCTCGGTAGCGTGCACGGCTTGGTCACAAGTGCCTGCTGACATACCTCGGTGACCGGCGCGATTGCGATTCCGCTGACGTCGACGTCGGCTGGGAACGTTGGGGCGGTCTGCCTGGGGTTCCCCCTCGTCGAGGGTCATATATGGCTTTACCAGCTCCACGGTGTTAACCGAAGCGTACCCTTGACTGTCACTCGAGGAGTCATCCACCGCTGGGCGGATTCTGGGGGGAATGCCCATTTCGGGAGGCATAAAGTCGCCAAGAGTGCGGGATGACGATGGCATTGGCGGTGCACGTTGCTTCTTCTTGCGTCGCCGCTGCTTGCCTTTTTGGGCAGAGGTCGACTGTGAAGACGATGTTGAGGCGCCAACTACTTCTTCTGAAGGTTCCGACTGCTTCAGGCATGCCCGGATGATACCCTGGGCACGGTCGACAGTTTTTCGAGCCATCCAGTTGTCGTATTTCTGGGACTCGCGGCTAGGGACCTGCTGCCACTCACCCTCGCTGTCACTGCCGATTTCCGATCCCGCAAAGACGCCTGCCACCTGCGCTGGCGCTGGGCCCAACTTGACTATGTTGTTGTTGATCTGGTCCTGAAGCCAGTCTTTAAACACATAGCATCGCTTGATGGTGTGCCCCAGGATCCGATGATAAGGGCAGTAGTTGGGGTGATCAGTGAGATGCGCCTCTGTCGGCCTCCTGCACTCAGGCAGACGCACGATCCCTTGCTCTAGAGCACTTCGTAAGTAACCAGGGACCTGATTTTCGTTAAACGAATAGGTATGGTACTTTCTTTCCGGGTAAGGGGCCCTGGGGGCCTGATCCTGTCGAGGGGCCGGAGGGGCCTGCCGAGGGGGCGGCGCCTGGTTGTCTCGCCTAGGTGGCGGTGGCGCGTTGCGCGGGGGAACCTGTCGGTTCTGAGGTGGTCGCTGCTGGGCAGGAGCCTGTGCTTGAGGTGGAGGACCTCTGCGGGGTTGCGGGGGTGGTGCCGCCGGTAACAATTCCAGCTGCCTCGGGGCTTCTATTTGAGCCACTGCGGCGGGTTCAGCCCTGGCGGCCCTCCTGGCTGGGATCATAGGGGGCAGCAAACGTGCCTGACTAGCCTGTTGCAGGGCCTCCTCGAGGCGCTGGGCCTTATCCGAGAGGTCTCTGAACCCCCCAGGGTAGTTCTGGGTGATCAAGGAGGGTACCAGCTCTGTCTTTACGTTCCCCACACACATCGTCAGTAATTGCTCCTGAGTCAGCGGCATATCGAGAGAATACGTAAGTCCTTTCCACCGGGCGATGAAGTCTGCAACCCGCTCATCAGGCCTCTGTTTGCACTTAAAGAGGTCCGCGATGCTTGTCTTCCGCGTGGTGGAGCTGAACTGGTACAAGAACTGCCGGCGAAGATCCTCCCAGCCGGTCACTGATCCGATGGGGAGCTGGCCGTACCAGACGAATGCCGGACCTTCCAACGTCTGTACAAAACATCGGAGCTTAGCGGCTTTTTGCTGAGCCGGGGTCCCCAGCATGGGGCCACACCTGGAAGAGAAATGAGCCAAGTGCTGGGGTGGGTCCCCTGTCCCGTTAAAAGGCGAGAAAGTGGGGTTCCCAAAACCCGGAGGCGCGGGCATATCATCCACCCACGCGGGATAGGGCTTGCCATCCGGTGGGACCGCCACCTGCCGTGTCTCCAACGCCTCGAGGCGGGCTGTGAGTGCCGCAATAAGGTCCTCCGGGTGGGGGTCCCTGTCTTGACGGGGGTCCCTAACCACAAGCGCATTGCCAGATTCTTCAACACGGTAGACGGCTTCTGCTGCTCGCGGGTTGACTGGTTGGACGACCTGTTGGGCGACCGGGGGAACCCGGGTTGGGTTCTTCAGATTGCCCCGTCGCTCAGGGGGGTTTGGCGAGACGTATCGCGCCCTCTTGCCGTACGTTCCGGCTTCCGCCCTGTCCGCGGCAGTAGCATGATCAGGGTTGCCCGGAGGCGTCTCACCGGGGGGAAATTGTTCCTGCCCCTGCTGTCCTGGCCTGAGATTACCGTAGTCGGGTCATCGCTCTGCGGCGCGTTCAGCCAAGAGTTCGTCGACCAGCCTCTTCTGCTCAGCAAGCTGCTGGCGCAACGTGGCCTTCTCAGGGTCTTCGTCCGTTTTCTGCACGGATGCGGATGGATCGGAGTGCTTGACTATCCCGACATGCTCCTTACCCTTGCCAGTGCTTCGACCGAGTGCCAGTGACTCGGTGGGTACGGGGAGGCCTAGCAGGTTCCTTTGCTGACGGGTGACTCTCCCTGATGGGTCGAGCAGTGGCGGTACGCCTTCGGATGGTAAGTCCCCATCAAGGAACTCATGCTCATCTTCCTTATCCACAACATCGGCCATGTGGACTGTGACCCCTCTTGAGGGCATATCCTCAATGTCGCATAGCGAATCGGGCTGTCGTCGGATAGGGTCGAAGAGGAGAGCGGCATAGCGTCCCCAACCACGGACTTGCACATGGGGGGTGGCTTCCCTGACGATCTTGCGGAGTGCCTTGAAACTCTGGACGCATTTTCGTTGGAGGGCGCTCTGGTGACCGGGCGACTTGGGGTGCTGGGCCACAAGGAGCGCCGCTGCATCAATTAGGCGGCACTGTTTGCCAATCTCCTCGAAGTGCTCTCGACTCCTGGGGTACACTACCCGTTCCCAACGGAGGCGGAAGTGCGTCGCCCACAGGGTCCGACAAAAGCATCCCACTTCTTCAGGGGTAAGCGACTCGGGTACGCGAAAATTTAGCGCCGCCGTGGGCCAGAACTTCTCTGGGAAGTAGTCCGCTACAAGAATACTCCAGAAGCTCCTGGGTTCGTCCTCGGGGTTCGGCCCTACATTTCCCCACTCATCAACCGGGGGTGGCTGAGGGACCGGTAGCGGTACCAAGACGGACCTCTGGGATAGCAAACTCGGCGGTGGAGAATACGGCGAGCGAGCAGACTGGCCACCGTACTCTGGGCCCCCCTCTGAAGAGCGAGGTGACCTGACCACGATGTCACGATAGGACGGGCTAACAGCCACTGCTTCGGGTACGGGAATTGCCGTTACCGGTGTCCGGTCATGTCGTGGCTCTACCACCGTTGACTCCCAAAACAGCTCCTCGTGATCCCGAGTAGAGGTAGAGGGCGCTTCGGGTGACGGTGGCGGTGACTGCGCGGTCGAAACCTGCGGAATTCCCAGGATTTCTTCCTCCTGGATGTACCTGCGGAGAGAGACGGGAATCCGATGGACCTCAAATTCCGGGAGAACGAGGCTGACGCGTCTGGTTCCTGCCCCAGTCCTTGATACGGAGGATCTGGGAGAAGGTTCCATCGCTGAATCGCATTCCGCTTCCAAATCGGAGAAGCGGGCAGGTTTGATCCCCCCCTGGGCCTTCCCAGGATTCTTCTTGTGGTGGCGACGACCCGCTCTTCTTCCCCTGGGTGGCTCTTCGGGACAGGGTTGACCCCTATCAGGCAGCCCTGGGGCGGCACTAGCGCCGTGGCGGAGAGGGCCCCCACTTGAGACAGCCGGGGTGCCGGGGGCACCAGGGCAAATATCAAAGGGTACATGGGGAGGACCTCCATGAACAGTACCCACGTGGGCGGGGCCTCTATTGGAACCAGCAGGAGCATTGGGAGGGCCTCCATGGTCGGTGCGAGTGGAGCGAGGCTGACCTTCACTCCTTGAGTTGCTGGGGCGAGAAGGATCTTCGCCAGTCGCAGAGAGGACGTAGGGGGGGCCCCCACTTCGAAGGACCGGATGGACGGTGCCTTCAAAAGGATGGGCTTCATACCCTGTACAGCGGGCGCGGGAAATGTTTCCGCGCTGAGCATCACTGCCCCGGGGTAGGTCTTCCTGCAGGATGGGTGCAGCACGAGGCATGCCTCCACGACGAACCTCGGAGCGGGGAAGGCCCACGCTCTGTGGAGTAGTGGTACGGGGAGGACCTCCGTACGGGGTGGCATCACCGCGGGTTAGTTCACGACGATCACCACTGGGGCCTGCAACCCGGAGCGTCAACCCTGCCTGCCCAAGGGGCGGCTGGGGTCTCAATCTTGGTTGGGCGAAGGGGTGCCCCTGCTCAATGTAGGCGGGGGCTTCATAATGTACGTCGGCGGTGGCTCGGGCCACTATAGCTGTCGATGTGGACGCGACTAGGCGAGCGTCCTCAGCCCGGGCCCGGCGCTGACGTCGGGTTAGGCGGGCCGTTGCAGGTGGTGCAGGGACGTAGTCTGCCTGTTCTTCCTGCAGGGCCGGACGGTGGCGCTGACGTGGCCGGACGGGAGCTCTCGCCTGGGGGTCCTGGGTCGGGGCCCTGAGCGGGCTGAGCCGGACAACACCTGCCTCTTCGGCGTAAGGTGAAGAGTCGTCAAGGCGTTCCGGGGATAGGCTCCCGAAACGATTGAATGTCTGGGTGGGGAGCGGAGGCTCCCTGCGCGGCCTGTTGGGGCGGCGTTGACGGCGGGGACTGGAAGCCTCCAGGTCCAAACGGGCCATATCCCTGGTCGGGATGACCCCTTGTTCCTCATACCTGCGCACGAGGCTGTTGATCACCCTTCGTTGGATGACCTCTGATGGGGAAAGGGGACGTGGACGTCCCGCATCCCGTGACGTGGCAGCTGTCGTGGCGGTAGTGGCGCCATGTGGAGTGGCTGTAGTGGTGTTGCCCCTGCCCCTGCGCGGGCGAGGAGCGGATGGTGACCGCATCTCTGCAATAACAACCTGGTTCCTGGCAAACGAAGGGATCAACTCATCAGTACTGAGAGGAAAAGGATTGACAGCCAGTGCCCCAGCGTTCTTCCATCCTCCATGTTTGTGAGAAGGATCCACGCCAACACGCTGCAGAGCGGAGTGCCCCACGTTCTACTACCCCGACCTCTGGTGAGTTCCACGACAGGCCCGCCATTTACTTGGCGGGACCAGGCAACGGATATCTGAATCCGGTGACACGTCAATCTACTGGTGTCTCGAACGCTACTAATCTCCATGCTGAGGAGAAGACTTTCACGTCGGGTTCACCATTTCTGTTTCCGACGCTTTCGCCGGGGCGCGCGCGCATCCGTCCGCGGGGGAGGGGGACGCGCGGCTTTGTTGCCCCGCATTCCCGCTTTCCAAAGGCGGGCGGCATTTGTTCCTTGTTCAGGTACGTCTGCTCCTTGATCGAAACGGGATGATGGGATGTCGGTTCTTCCTCCTGTGGATTCCTCCTCAGAACTCGTCACCTAGTCCGGGTCTCCCTTATAGATTTAATACGTAGTTCGTGAAACTCTTCCAGGTGTCATGTTTCCATGGACGCCGGTTAATTACACTGCTTCTGTCGGGACATTCCAAAGGGTCCAGTCAGGGCAGCAACCTTCGGTCAGGGGAGTAATCACGTTTGAGGCATCAGTAGCGTGTCTGGATGCTGGGGTACCTGGCATGTCTGTCTGTTATCCTCAATCATAAGGCTTCTCGAGGGCGTGGAAGCCCGAGGCATCCCACATCGAGCGCAGGGAATTACATGTCATAGACACGTATCTGAGGTTTTCCTCAGCTTCCCATGTTCAACACAGGGTATGTTGCAAGATTAACGTCTAGCAGAGACGGTTGAGAATGAAATGGGACCATCGCAGGGGGGGGGGGGGCAACAGTGAAGTTGGGCTTGAGTCTTGAAGAGACTTCCTACGTATCCCTGTGGCAGGGAATCAAAGTCCGCGTAGTTCGGGATGGTGCCGGTAAACCGACGTGAAGCTGGACCTTAGTCCGGAGAGACTTGGGCTTGAACCTCTGGGAGGATTCCTACGTACCATGCCTTGACATGGATCAAAGTCCCCGTAGTTCGAATGATACAGTTTAACGTCATGCGGGACGATAATGAACCCTGACGTGAATAAACGACGGGTGGGCTTGAACCTCGTGGAGGCTTCCTACGTACCATGCCTTGACATGGATCAAAGACCTTGTAGTTCATGTGGTCACAACGGCTTACCGCTGGACTGGAATGAGACCCGACGTGAAAGAGCGACGGGGGGGGGGGGGGGGGGGGTGTGTCGGTGAACCGACGTGAAAGTAGACCTTGGTCCACTGATGGTGGGCTTGAACCTCATGGAGGCTTCCTACGTACCATGCCTTGACATGGATCAAAGACCTCGTAGTTCAGAAGGGTTTGGTCGCAATGGCTTACCACTGGACCGGGATGTAGTTTAACGTCATACTGGACGTAAGTAGAACACGACGTGAATTGGGTGATGGGTGGGCTTGAACCTCGTGGAGGTTTCCTACGTACCATGCCTTGACATGGATCAAAGACCTCGTAGTTCAGATGAAAGTAGACCTTGGTCCACTGATGGTGGGCTTGAACCTCGTGGAGGCGTCCTACGTACCATGCCTTGACATGGATCAAAGACCTCGTAGTTCAAAATGAGAGTGGACCTTGGTCCACTGATGGTGGGCTTGAACCTCATGGAGGCTTCCTACGTACCATGCCTTGACATGGATCAAAGACCTCGTAGTTCAAAATGGGTTTGTCAGGGTCGGTGCTCACTCTAAGCCCACGTGAGTCATGCTCGGTGTGAGAAACAAGAGGTTGCAAGGACCTGACGATCACGTCGCGAAGGGTGCGTCCGTGAGAAGCGAAGAGGGGCTTACGCGTTGAGCGGCCCATGGTGTTGGGACTTACTCCAGGATGGAGGCCCATGGTGCGACAAAGCGCAGGAAAGATGGACCTTGGTCCGACAATGGGAGGTGCCTCGTTCCCTATCACGTTCCCCACTGACCTTGGTAGTGGGGGAGTACCGAGATGCACGGGTGCAATCATCCGTACCAAAGGTTAGGGATTTACGCTCTGAGGCGACCCTTCCCCTGCGAACATACACCACTCCGACAAGGAGGATCTCATTCCATGTGCGGAAGAGTTCCATTCCCGTGGAGACGAGCGGTGTAATGAATGCTCGAGCTGGGGGGAACCCTTCGTGAGGGAGACGAGGTTGGGTCACAGTTTAACGTCATGTGTTGAGGACGCGGTGCTTGGCAGTTTAACGTCCTGCAGCTCGGACGAGGTGAGTTCACTCCACACCCCTAGGGCTTACATAACTGGTACCCTCTGGTCCTTGGGGAAGGGAAGGTACCAGTAAGTCCATGGTAGAGGGGGGTCGAGGGAGGAGCCATCGAGGGGTCCACGTTAGCGTGGCTATGCGAAGAAGCAATAGCCGTTAGCGTGCCTATGCGAAGAAGCATTGGGCGAAGCAACGCTACGGGAGGTGTTGTCCATGGGACTTTGAAATCACATCGTGCAAACCTGGAGGGTCGCACGGGAGGAGGGATCGCTAAGCAGAGGAGTGTGCTTTGCGAAGTGGGGTGCCTTGGCCTTAGCATGGGGCATAGGTGGGAGTGGGTGGTGCTTTGCGAAGTGGAACAGTGTTCGCGGAGCACTGCCTCGCGAAGAAGGAGTGGTTCGCGAAGCAGGGTCCTGCCAAGCAATGTGCTTCGCGATGCATAGTTATCCTGCCTTGGCATAGGGATTACTAGCATGGGTTGGGTGTTTCGCGAAGCACAAGTGCTCCGCGGCTGCCCGGGTTCCCTTGGGAATCCCCTTCCTTTGCGAACGCCCTTGGGCTTCGCGAAGGGCATCCCTCTCGGAAGAGGGGCTCAGGACGAAACAAATCAGAGTCGTCTCGCGAAGTAGAAATACCTCGCGGAGCTCCTGATTCCCGGGGCAAAGCTTGCTTCGCGATTCGGGAGAGGAGAAGCCGAAAGGTCGGGTTGTCCGTCCCACGGGACTCAGGGGGAGTCGAGTATTTATAGGGAAGGGGCGCCGCGATGCAGGGCTCGCGCGCCGCCTTCTGGGCTTCGCGGCGGCTCGCGAACGTCAAACCGGTTCGCGGAGGATTACCGCCTCCGGAGCTTCGCGGGGCCGCTAAGGTCGGGACGCTTCGCGGCGGGGCTCCGCGAACGGGCTCCGCGGCTGTGCTTCGTGGCTGTGCTTCGCGAGGTAGCGCACCGGGTGCCTTTTTCGTTCCTTCCTTTCGGGCCATATTTTTGGCGCCAACAACCTCGTTTCATAGATCTATGCAGTTCTATGCCGACTCAAGGGACAACGTCAGATTAAATTAGTTATATGACATCAAGGTGGGTGGTCTTGTGGCTTTCGATAAAATGTTGAGTTGATTATATGTGCTAGAATGGTATGAGTCCATTTTGGGGTATTTTTTTCTGTAGAATTAAAACCGGTTGATGCCTAATGATGATTAGGTTTTTGATTATATGAAATTAAAGCATTTGGTTGCTGAATTTTTTTATTTAGGGACTCCCCAGGGGCGCGTTCCACATTGTTATCCGTTTGGAAAGAACGCCTTTGAGCTGTGTGAATTTTTCCCTTCTTGGGGTTGATTATAATTATATATTATTATGGGAAAGGACCATGTGAGATGTTATGATTAAAACCATGTAATATATCAATTTACATTTTTTTTATGCTATTTTAATTTCCCACACAATTTTTTATGTTTAAATCTATATGATAGTTTAATTCACATGTGTTATTTTTAAAATGAAATGATAAATGATTAAAAGGAGTAATTATCCATGGGAGTGGAATAGTCTCGGTTAAAATACATGGTCATGATCATGTGACTAATTAGACCCTTCTTACCTTGGTTAAACCATTTTCTTGGTTAAATGGAAACAAACAGACTCAAAAGGTTTATTAGTTAAGGGTCGAGAGTGAGCCATAATTTTGGTGGTCGGGCTTATAGAGTATTTTTTTTGAATGTAAAGTGAATATTTGATAAATTGAGAGACACCTAGAAGGGGATCTATTAGAAACTGAACAAATTATTAAATTTTGAAATGCTGATATGCTTAAATGTGAAATGGTTTTGTCACGAGTTGACAGTTACATTGGTACGAGGGTCGATGGGAATAGTTCCGACATCGAGACCTTAATTCACAGAACATTTTAAATGAAATTGAATGACTTATGACACTATTTCCAATACAAAAAACATGTTTGGATTTGGCCTTCATGGTTTTTTATCTAGATGATCTTTTGATACATCTGATTTGTTTACTACTATACGAGGGATTGGTAGTCTAAGGCCGAATCTCAAGATAGTTTTACATAACTGAAATTGAACTACTAAAAAACATAAACCGAATAATTGGATTGTTTACTTGAGTAATTCCTAGTTACTGTTTTCTTTTACTGCTATTGCATATATTCACTAATTATTAGGCACTGAACTATTGCGGTTTCATACTAGTATTAGTCTCACACCCTGTTTGGGTCTTAATTTTGGTCCCAAATAGATTATATGATTTTAGGTGTAGTCAAGAGAAATCTCCCTTATACAGGTACCTTATTGCTGATTAGGAGAAAGAGAGAAGGGGACCAAGTGAAGGCTTTCCATGCTTCTGAGTTTTATATTTGGTTCTCAGTTGAATTGTATTTGTATCTGATTGTAGTGTATACTACTTTGGATGATTTCATAGATCATATAAAATTCCAAATTATCATTTGTATGATTTGATACTTGGATATTTATCTATCAGACGTCCTCTATTTTGTTTCAGTTCCATGTTGTTTACCACTACTGTTATTTGTTATGTATGTATTTTTCCATGTTATACTCTACCAAGGAAGGTATTGTTTCCCCTCTATCACACCCTAGGCCCTCACTTCTTGTCAGAATCATTTGAATTATGGGAAATTCACTTGAGGAAATGTCTTCAACTAGTCTGACTGTTGGTTTAGTGGTAATCCGGGCCGGGATGTTACAAAATGATTCCATGGAATCACATCGTTGGACCTGGTCATTCACAACCTAGGATTACTATAGATGATATCCATGGACTTAGATAAACTCATTTATTGTGGAATTCCAGGGGAAAGCCTATGAGATTACACTAATATACCCTATAGCCATAAATCCTGAGTAACATCTAGGAGTACACCGACCCTTGAGGAAAATTATTCATTAGGATCACCTAGGATCCTCTTTTATTATTACTTTGATATATTATATTGCATTTTAAACATTCACATGGGCTACCCATATAAATTTAATGTTAAATAAATATATTATGTGTTGTTATTTTCTTATAAAATTTTGGCCAAGGATAAATGTTGTTTGGGTCATTTATTTATAATTTTTTTTCATTCATAGAATGACACAATGTTCCATTCATATATGAATAATTGATTTATATAGGCACCATTGATGGTGGTCTATAGAGATTTATCTCATACCCTATCTAGGATACAGTTGGTACCTGTGGAGATTATATGATCATTGGTATGGTGAAGTTGAAGCATCTCACTTTGTCCACATGACATTCTTGCTTACATTATGATTTCATCGTTATTGTATATGATCGGTCCTATTGTAAGAATTATTGGATTATTTTTTGAAATTTTTATTCCATTGTGTAGTGGATATTATATTGACTACCTTATACCATGCATAAACATTTTCTTGTATTATAGATACATTACATCATAATTTATAGATGATATTGTTACAAATTTTAATTAATTTTTATTTAGAGAAGATTATGTTTACTAATTCTGACATCCTTATTTTTCTATTGTAATAGATTCTTGTATTATCAACGCATTATATCTTTGATGTGGTACACACTAACTAGAGGTCATAGTCTCTACACCATGACATCATAGGCCCCACTACTTGTTTACATTATCTGGAATCTAGGGAGGTTCACTTGAGGCCATCTGGCCCACCATATCAGGGAATTATTAATTGGATAATGCGGCGAGATTTCATCTCTAATAGATTATTATATATTTATTAAATTCACTAATTCAAATTAAATTTTCAATCAAAGCTAACGAAAACAAACAATTCTCTATAGGATTTAAATTATACCACTAGCCATAGATAATTTCAAACCACCGTTGTTGTTTCCTTTTCTATGATGTGTCAATCTATGGACCAATTCATTCCACTAATACTGGTGGAGTTTAATGTTCCTATGTCAATATGTGGGTCTGCATCCATGATTAAACATATGTATTTTTTCCTCCAACTACCCCAAAATTTATATAAGTATTTCATTTAAATACACAATATATGATTACTACATTTCTATATTTTGTAATTTGAGATCATATATAGCAATAGTATATTTTAATGAGAATCAAATGTTTTCCCATTAGTGTCATTATGAATTATACACCAGAATACAAAATGATTCTCAAAAAAATCATATTGTTGTAATTTAATGGACTACCATCATATCATATCCTATATGATATGAATTATTTAAATTAGTTGGAATAAGGATAACATTTATTCCTTTATATTAACAACATGTTTTGGAATTAATCATGGAAGACCTAAAATATATAGAAGACTCTCAATTGATCTATCCTTCATGAAAATAATCTCCACGATTTAAATAATTGACTTTTTGTTTAGGTAAACCATTACTGAACTTTTAAATGATCGGTGGACATATGGATAAAATATACCCTGAAGAACCTTCATAATAGATCTTAAATGATTTTAATAAGCTTATTAAATACATTATTTTTCAATATAAAATTTATTAAAATAAACTATAATGTAAATAAATAAACATATATATTATTTTTATAATAGGTATCACACCCAATAAAAAGTAACTAATAAATAATTTTGGCTAATCACTATTTTTAATGGTGCCTTTATGTTAATTTAAAATAGTATATATATTGGTAACACAAAATGATTCTTCTCCAAAGTAAGTAAATATTCTATTTTTTATATCGTCAACATATATATATTTTTTATCATTACATTGAATATATTTTACAGAATGGGTATGGGTCTTAAATTATATATTAATAATTTATTCTAGTTGTGGTAAATCAATGATTTATGTGTTACATAAACTATTATGTATGATGTTCCCTAAAAATAGTGTAGTACCCCCGGTTTGAGGTATGTGGCCTTTGTTTATGCCTTTTTATGCGTTTAAAGTGCTTGATATAAGTTGGGAAGAGGTTGGGAGAGTTTGGATTGGTTTTGGATGTGTTTGGAGGCTTTTAAAGGGGTGCGCGGTTTGAGCACAGTTAGTGTAAACTGTGTAGATTCCCCAGGAAACTGTGCAGACCCTTGTTCTCGAGAATGTAGGCCTTACACAGCCTGTGCATGGTTTTCCAGACCGTGCGAAGAAACCGTGTGGACCATGGCTCTCGAGGCAGTGGCGTGCACATGGTTAGTGCACAGTTTTCCAAACCATACAGGCTAACCGTGCAACCACTTAAAATTAGGGTTATAAAACTCAGGCTCACTCGGGATTGCCTAATTTCACTCCTCTCTTCCTCCCACTCAAGCCTCACTTAGTTTTTTGGGTTCTTAGGGGATTAGGGTGCTCTCCCACTCGGATGGGAAGGTTTTTTATGTGTATTCAAGGTGATTTGAAGGTGATTGCTACTGGTAAGTATCTCCTCTTGTTTCTCTTGTGTTTTCCTCTAGATCTACATCCCTCTTTTTGTTGGTTTTCTAGATATATACATGTTGTGTGTAGATCTAGGGTTGGGTTTTCCTTGGATGTTAATATTAAGGCTTGTGATGGTTAGGGAAGGGGATCTAGAGAGGTTTGGGTGGTGCGTTCGCCAGATTTGAGGTGCGATTGGTTGTGGGATGAGTCCGCCAGAACCCTAAAGGTAGGTGGATTCTCTCACAACTCTACTTGGTTAGAACTAGTGGTTTCATTTTATACATAATTATTGTGATTGAAATTAATTATTTATTGATGTGTGATTTTGGTTGGAAATCCATTTGGAGATTTTTGGAAAGAGTGGGTTCTGTTGTGAAATGTCCTTATTGGAGATATTAAAATGGGGCTTTTAAAATGGAATGGTATGGTGGATTTTTGAAATGATAGATCGAAACTGGGTTTCCTTAATAAGGGTGGTTTTATTGAAATGGGGTTTGGCATGGAAATGGTTTTCAATAAATAGGTGACTTATTGAAGTGGATTTATGTGCAATGGAATTTATTGATTTCATAATGTTGTGACCTTGATGGGTTTTATTCTTGGTTTAATTGTTGTGTTGAAATGATTGTGTTGAAGTGGGCGGGAAGTCCCACAATAAACGGGTGATGGATAGTGGTCGGAAAATCCATTATGTGGGTAGTGGTTGGAAGTGCTACTACTCTTGAATGGGTGAATGAGTTGGGCAGAAGTCCCACCATTTTTTGAATGGGTGAAGGAGTTGGGCGGAAGTCCCACCATTTTGAGAATGGGTGAACGAGTTGGGCGGAATTCCCACTATTTTGATTGCTTTTTCGTGAATGGGTGAACGAGTTGGGTGGATGTCCCACCGTTTTGATTGCTAGTTGTGAATGGGCGAACGGGTTGGGCGGAAGTCCCACCATTTTGATTGTTTTGGTGTGAATGGGTTAACGGGTTGGGCGGAAGTTCCGCCGTTTTGGTTGTTTGTGGTGCATTTATTTTCAAGATGGAAATTGTTGTGCTAATGTGTAAATGTTGACATGGCTTGTGGAATGTTTTTTTTGGATTTCCCTTGGTTGCTTGGTTTGGGAAAGATGGCTTGGTAAGGGCATGTTTGGCTTATGAAAATGGTTGTACTTGTGATTTATTTTACATAAACTATTTTATATAAATGTGCTAACAGTTTTATCCTAGTGGCGTGTGTAGGGAAGTCATTTGGGGAAAACCTACTATGTTTTAGTACTCACCCCCAGCTTTGGAACGTCGGTGTCCTTGCAGATTTCGTGTACCATGACGTGGGAAAAGGGAAAGAATCTTCCTTATTTAGTGGAGCGTTGTGAGGTCGTGGAGGATCTGGGAGCTTGGAGCTTGGTGTGGAGCTGTGGTGGTGTCATGGCTTGTGGTGTTTGGTTGTTTAGTTTCTGCTTTGTACTCTCATGTGTTGTGAACATGTCTACTTGTTTTGGGTCTGGGTTGTTTTGTGAAACAACTTGGTTGTTAGTGGATGGTTTGGTTGGGTCTATTGACATGCATCATATAGTTTTTGGTTTGTTGGTTGGTTTTGTCTTATGGAAAAATCATTCCCCAATTTTTCTCGAAGACCTCAACATTTATTTCCAGCCTTTGGCACCTTGGGAACGTCGCTTAAGGCCAAGTAACCCTCACCGCCTTTTCAACCCAATGAGGTTGGGGTGGGGTGTTACAAGTGGTATCAGCTTGTTCGGTCCATGGCTTTCAAGTGAGAGCAGTGGTTTGATCATTGGTGATGATCATTGGTTTTGGAGTTGACATTCGTTCTGGTATATTCCTTGAGTCAGGATGGTAGCAAGGTGTAGGATTTTCGGAACTTGGAATGTATAGCATAAAAGGATGTAGCTAACCCTTTTATGCTGAAATTCAAGTTACCGGGGAGTTAGGTACATAAGTGTTTTGGAGACACTTATAGGCATTGGATATCTCATTGTCGTGGGTGTAACCAATGAGATGAGCATGGCATGAATGATAGAAATGACTTCCCACTAGGATGCATATTTCATTGAGGTATAATGATTTGTGATGTGATATGAATGTGTGAAATTGTAATGTGAATAAATTTTTATTTTGAAAATGGTTTGGTTTTCAAAATGGTGAAACATGGAACACGTGGAAAATGTGACCTGGTGGAAATCCTTGTTGTGATAGTGTTGTGTAATTTGATTTGAAAAGGGATTTTGTTTTGTCTACGGAAGTGAGACTCATGGTTGTTTGTTTTATGTTTATAGAAATTGTACCGGGTCAGCATCGTAGAGACCAACCGGAGGAGGCTGCTGAAAATGTGGTAGCACCTGAGCCTCATGTGAACTAGAAGTTAGTGCAAAGCATAGTTCAAGCTTTCCAAGCCGTGGAAAGTGGACATAAAGCGGATGAACCAAGGCATGTGGTTCATTCAGTTCAATTTCAAAAGAAGAATCCACCCATCTTCACAGGTGATTCAGAGCTAGAAAGGGCAGAAGCATGGTTAAATAGAATAAACAAGAACTTTGAGTTCTTGGGAACACCGGTAGAGCTAAAAGTGATGTTGGCCATGTACATGTTGGAAGATCTTTCCCTTCAGTGGTGGGAATTGGTAGTCCAAGTGGGGATGGACCCGAGTATGAGGTGGGAAGGCTTTGAGGAATTTTTTAACAAACAATTATACCCACATACGTTTTGAATTCAGTGTACGACTGATTTCTCTAGTTTGAAGCAAAATCTTATGTCTTTCATGGAATATGCAGCTAAGTTTCTGAACATAGTGCGGTTTTCACCCGGGGTGGTAGGTAGCATGTCATTGAAAGAAAGAATCTTTGAAGCGGGATTAAAGAAAGAAATCTGTTCAAAGATAGCAGTACTGAGTATAGATGATTACACAGATATGGTAAATCAAGCCTCGGTGGCTGAGAGAGATCTTTTGGGAGCTCCGGGCGGAGGAAGCACGTTGGAACCCATGGGGAATAGTGGGAACTCAAACGCTGGGTTCAAGACAAAGAGGGACACTTAATCCCAGGGCGGGATTATGGCATATAATCAGATGGCGGGATCAGTGAATCTTCCTCCGAAGCCCCAGAGCAGGCCAGGATGTTTTCAGTGTGGTTCTACAAGCCACATCATGCGGGATTGTACGACACAACCTCGAGCATGTCATAATTGTGAGAAAATGGGGAATCTACAACGTTATTGTCAAAATGCTCTAAGGTCGGCTGCGCGTGACACTCATCAGGGATCGCAGATGTCTCATGCTTCGATGGGACGAGGACATTAGTATACCCTTCAACAGTAGAGTAAAGTGGGTCATGGTGATTCTTGGAGTACCACGATGCCTCAGCAGAGCAATAAAGAGTATAGAGTGGCAAGAAAACAGGTGTTTGGAGCTGAACAGGTTGTGGTGGATGATCATTCAGGACCATCCACGATGCTAGGTATTATTATTTTAAATTCTACCTAGATGAAAGTTTTGTTTGATATGGGCGTCTCACATTCTTCTATTGTTGTTTTTGTGGTTTATTTGCTAGGTTTAAGGGTAGAAATGATGCCCTTGGTTTTGAAACATCACACTCTTCTGGGTCGAAAAGAGTGTCAAGCCTTGTTGTGTAGAGAATGTTGTATCGTTGTGGGTGGGATGAGATAGTGTGGAATTTATCAATGCTTCAGATGGATGGAATACCTCAAGATGTTTGATTTTGACATAATGTACACACCAGGTAAGGGAAATTTCATAGCTGATGCATTAATTAGAAATCACATTCTCTGGTGGTAAAACAAGAATCAGACCAGTGGCAGTTGAGGTCAGTTATAGCTTAGATGCAGTTGGAATGTGAGGACCAGGTCAATAGAGCAGTCTTCTTTCCGGTTTTTTTTGATTCCTGACTTGATAGGCCTGGCTGGAGAGGCACAAATATTTGATTCTGAGTGTGTGACCATGGGGTCGAGACTAAATGGTGGGGAGGCCATTGAGGGTTGGAAACTGAATGGAGATTCAGTTTTGTGTTTTCAGAATTGGATGGTTGTACCAGTTGCTTGTCCGAAGGAACTTTTTAGGGCGTATCATCATTCAAGGTGGGCTGTCCACCATGTAATTCAGAAGTGTATAAAGCATTGAAAGCTCAGTTTTGGTGGGCTGGTATGAAAAGAAGGGTGGATGAGGTTGTTTCGAGATGGTTAACTTGTCAGCAGGTCAAGGTAGAGCATCAGAAGCCAGCAGGAATGTTGCACTCTTTACCAATCTGTGTTTGGATTTGGGAGAAGATAATGATGGATTTTGTCACAGGTCTCCCATGAATGGTCAGAAAACATGATTCCATTTGGGTGATAGTGGATCGGCTAACGAAGTCGTCCCATTTCATCCCAATTCGTGAATCTCATATGGTGGAGGATCTGTCCAAAATCTTTATCCGGGAGGTGGTAAAGAGGCATGGTGTTCCAGTTTCGATTGGATAAAGATCTTATATTTACGTCTCGTTTATAGAAATCCTTGCAGCAAGCCCTTGGGACGCAGCTGACTATGAGCATGGCATATCACCCTCAGACGGATGGTCAATCTGAGAGGACGATACAAACTCTGGAGGATATGTTGCGGGCTTGTGTTATGGATTTTGGTGGCTCGTTGGAGCAGGACCGGTCCTTGGTTAAATTATCGTATAATAAAAGTTATCAAGCATCCATACATATGGCTCCGTTTGAAACATTGTATGGGTGGCCGTGTCGTTCTCCAGTATGTTGGGTGGAAACCGGTGAGTCCTCAATGGTTGGACCAAGCCTTGTCCAGGAGACTACGAAGAAGATCAAGTTGATCAAGAAGAGAATGGAGATGGCTCAGTGCCGTCAAAAATCGTATGCGGATCATCGACGACGACCATTGTCGTTCGAGGTGAGTGATCATGTGTTCTTGAGGATCTCCCCTAGGTTGGGACATCATCGGTTTGGGAAGCAGGGAAGTTATCTCTGAGGTATATTGGACCTTTTGAGATTATTGAGCGGGTTGGTGAGGTGGCTTATCATTTGGCTTTTCCACCATGGTTCAGTGCGGTGCACAATGTGTTTCATGTGTCAGAGTTGAAAAAGTTTCAGCCGGATCGTGACCATGTGATTCGATGGGATCATGTTGAGCTAGAACCAGATGCTTCGTTGGTGCACATTCTAGTGCGGGTTGTGGATAGGCAAGAGAATGTCTTGCATGGTAAAAGCATCGGTTTAGTTCAGGTTTTTTGGCGACATTGTCATATTCAAGAGGAGACTTGGGAGCAGGAGAAAGAGATGATCGAGCAGTGGCCCGAGCTCTTTCGGAAAAGGGCGGGTCCACTACATTCCGAGGACGGAATGTCCAATGGTGGGGAGAATGTAGTACCCCCAGTTTGAGGTATGTTTCCTTTTTTATTCCTTTTTATGTGTTTAATGTTCTTGAGATGAGTTGGTAAGAGGTTGTGAGATTTTGTATTGGTTTTGGATGTGTTTGGAGGCTTTTAAAGGGGTTCACGGTTTGAGCACGGTTAGTGTAAACCATGTGGATTCCCCAAGAAACCGTGAAGACCCTTGTTCTCGAGACAGTAGGCCTCGCACGACCTATGAACGGTTTTCCAGACTGTGTGAGGAAACCGTGCGGACCCTGTCTCTCGAGGCAGTGGCGTGCGCACGGTTAGCGCATGGTTTTCCAAACCGATCAGGGAAACCGTGCGGCCACATAAAATTTGGGTTATAAAACCCAGGCTCACTCGGGATTGCCTCATTTCACTTCTCTCTTCCTCCCACTCTAGCCTCACTTGGGTTTTTGGGTTCTTAGGGGGTTAGGGTCCTCTCCCACTCGGATTGGAAGGGTTTTGATAGGGATTCAAGGTGGTTTGAAGGTGATTGCTCCGGGTAAGTCTATCCTCTTGTTTCTCTTGTGTTTTCCTCTAGATCTACATCCCTCTCTTTCATGGTTTTCTAGATCTACAAATTTTGTGTGTAGATCTAGGGATGGGTTTGCCTTGGATGTTAATATTAAGGCTTGTGATGGTTAGGTAAGGGGATCTAGAGAGGGTTTGGTGGTGCGTTCGCCGGATTTGAGGTGTGGTTGGTTGTGGGTTGAGTCCACTAGAACCATAAAGTTAGGTGGCTTCTCTCTCGACTCCACTTGGTTAGAACAAGTGGTTGCATGTTACAATTAATTGTTGTGATTGAAATTAATTGTTTATTGATGTGTGATTATGGTTGTAAATCCATTTGGAGATATTTGGAAAAAGGGTGTTTTGTGGTGAAATGTCCTTGCCGGGGATTTTAAAATGAGGTTTTTAAAATGGAATGCTATGGTGGATTTTTGAAATGATCGCTGGAAAATGGGTTTCTATAAAAAGGATGGTTTTATTAAAATTGGGTTTGGCATGGAAATGATTTTCAATAAATATGTGATTTATTGAATTGGATTCATGTTCAATGGAATTTGTTGATTGTATAATGTTGTGACCTTGATGGGTTTTATGCTTTTTTGAATTGTTGTGTTGAAATGATTGTGTTGAAGTGGGCGGAAAGTCCCACTATAAATGTGTGGTGGATAGTAGTCGGAAGTGACACTATGTGGGTAGTGGTTGGAAGTGATACAACTCTTGAATGGGTGAACGAGTTGGGCAGAAGTCCCACTGTTTTGTGAAAGTGTGAAGGAGTTGGGCAGAAGTACCCCCATTTTGAGAATCAGTGAACGAGTTGGGCAGAAGTCCCATCGTTTTGATTTCTTTTTCTTTAACGGGTGAACGATTTGGGTGTAATTCCTACTGTTTTGATTGTTAGTTGTGAATGGGTGAACGGGTTGGGTGGAAGTCCCACCATTTTGATTATTTTGGTGTGAATGGGTGAACGGGTTGGGCGGAAGTCCCACCGTTTTGGTTTTTTGTGGTGAATTACTTTGCAAGATGGAAATTGTTATGCTAATGTGTAAATGATGAAATGGCTTGTGCTATTTTTGTTTGGTTTCCCTTGGTTGCTTGGTTTGGGAAAGATGGCTTGGTAAGGGCATGTTTGGTTTATGAAAATGGTTGCACTTGTTATTTATTTTATATAAATGTGCTAACGGTTTTATCCTAGTGGCGTGTGTAGGGAAGTCATTTGGGGAAAACATACTGAGTTTTATTACTCACCCCCTGCTTTGGCACATTGGTGTCCTTGCAGATGTCGTGTACTGTGACGTGGGCAAAGGGAAATAATCACCCTCCTTTAGTGGAGAATTGTGAGGTCATGGCAGATTTGGGAGCTTGGATCTTGGTGTGGAGCTGTGGTGGTGTCATGGCTTGTGGTGTTTGGTTGTTTATTTTGCGCTTTGTACTCTGATGTGTCGTGGACATGTCTACTTGTTTTGGGTCTGGGTTTTTTTGTGAATCAACTTGGTTGTTAGTGGATGGTTTGGTTGAGTCTATTGACATGCATCATATAGTTTGTGGTTTGTTTGTTGGTTTTTTCTTAAGGGAAAATCGTTCCCCAATTTGTTCTCTAAGCCCTCGGCCTTTATTTCCAGTCTTTGGCGCCTTGGGAATGTCTCTTAAGGCCAAGAACCCTCACCGCCTTCTCAAGCCAATGAGGTTGGGGCGGGGTGTTACAAATAGTCACTTAAAAAGAAAGAATGACTTTTTTGTTTCTATATAGAGACTAATATTTTTTTTATATGACTCAATAATAAAAAATAGTTTTAAAATAATTAATCTTATTGGAAAATTGAAGACATTTTATTCTAACTGTTGATATTGGATTAAACCTTCCATAGATAGTAGAAGAAACCACAATAAATATTGAAGTAATTTACTTATCAATATTAGATATGAAATAAATATTTCTCCACAACATATAGAATAAAATTTATTTTATGTGATTATTATAATCATAAGCCTTATGATTATCTATATTAACATCGAAAGCACCCTATCATAGCCATTTTAATAAGTCAGCATACCTTTTGATGTGGTTTTCTACTCACTGATGAAATAGGAATGACTATTTTTCATCCACTATGATAAATAACCTTACTTATTCTAATGGTTTTAAATAAATTAATTGATGAATTTTAATAAAACTATGTACATAATACTAAATAAGTGAATCATAAATAGAATATTAAATAATGATAATATCCAAATTAGAATACCCTACTTTCTCCATCATCAATTTTCATTCTTCATCTGATGACCTTACAAATGAAATGAGAATATAATATCCTAATATTATACAACCTTCCAATAAATATTTTTCCATTTGATATATTTAATAATTACAAAATTAAATTTATCTAGAAATGGACTATTAAAACTATCCACTAATTTCATTCACAATAAGGGTCGAAGAATCTTATTTTAAAAACATTATCCTTTTTCAAAAAATAGTTAAAATATTCATCAAAATTTTCTCAATAATATTCATCCTCAGACTCGTTATGAATATGGAGATATTTGATGGCATAAAATCTAATGTAGGATAATTGGATAAATAGATTTCAATGTGTAAACAGAACTTTGAAATCACTTTCTAGGTATTTTTATTCCAATTTATCCTTAAATAGATTACAAATAATGTCATTTATCATCATCCTACTTTTTATCATTTCATGTTAAATTAAATGAGTCACCATGATGTATTAATCAATGTATATTTTCTATGAATATTATACACACTACCTTTTTAATTGAATTTTTTGAGCATCAATCAGGATACAAGAACATAATGTAATTCTTCTAATCGATGTTCACTACATTAATGACTTTCACACTCTTAAAAAAATTTACAAGTGAGTAAATTGTATTTTTCAATTAATAATATAAATATAATTTTGGTTTCACATTCCATTTTCATCATTAAAAAAATGTTTTTAAACATTATCTTAAATAAATAATTATGATGATGTAAATTTAACAAATCAATAAACCTCAATTTTATCAAATACCAATATATATCACAATTGAATTCATAATATCATATTGTATGGATATCATAGTAGAAATTTTTTATATAAATCCATTATCATATTACAATCTATGGCCATTAAAATTACATGATGATATTTAGGTAAGAATATCATACCATTTGAATAAACTAGTAACTCCATGATTTTTTTACTTGAATCCACTAACATGAAGTGCCATATGAAAATTTTCTAAACACATTCATGGAAATATTAATTTATGGACTATGGAAATTACACTGAATCCTAATTTTATTTTTCCAACCCAATAACCTATTTAGACATTGTTATAAATTAGAGTTCCCACCCAACACCACAACTATGGACTAACTGACACATTGACTATTGGTTCATATGAACTAAAAAATCGATAGTGATATATTTTTTAATATGACATTATATGATTTTTCACCATATTCAGAAAAATATGAAATCCATTTATAGGATGTTAATATTATGTTTAATTACATACTTAATAAATTAATTTTATATATAATAATATGTTAACAGTCAATTTATTTCCCTTAATGTTTGAAAAAAATTATATTTATCATTATCCTCAATAAGGGATCATAGTAACAAATTTTAACATTCATAAACTTAAAAAATTCATCATGGATTTATTTATTTTAATATTCATAATTTTTTTCAAAAAAATAGCAATCATATTTCCAAAAATATTATAATATATTTTACAATATAAGAAAAAATTAATAAATATTTTCATGAAATTGAGCTATTACCTATAGTATGATCCATTGAGTGGATAATGGATCAAATAAGACCATTGAGGAATTTTATAAGTCAATTTGTGACTAATATTTTGGTTAAAATAAAATTCTCATGAAATTAACATATTTGTTATCATATCAGCTCTCAACTATAACCATTATTTCACAAATTCCCCCACATAATTATAATAATTTTTTTAATTGGATGGGAACACATTATGTTAAAAATACATTCTAATACTGAAATATGGACATGAAATCCCTTATAAATTTAAATTGATGGGGGGTATGACACACATACAACCAAAAAGATAAGTAATTATTACATTTTGATCTGAAAATGAATGTATTGAATTTAAATAATTATTAACAAAAATTACATGGTTCTGTGAGTTCTCCTGATCAGTCATTATTCTATAATATTTAATTAAAAAATTAAAATTTATAAAATAAAAACCAAGTTTCATTTAAATCCGTTGAAATCACATTTTGATAGTATAAAATAATTAATTATCTGTACTATGAAACCCAAAATATTATTATAGACATACGTGTATTTAATTATATTTCATAAATATTTATTAGAATATTTCAAGGCCTATTTCAACTCAAAATAGGTTTTTCTAATGAAACGAGAACACTATTAGGATTGTCAATACTATATTTCAAGCATTCATATTTGGAATAATTTTTTTCATCTTTTCTATTGTTTTTTTAAAAAAACCATGGAATTTAATATTTTATTCATTTGTTGAAGGATACAATGAATGATTAATGTTAAGAAAAACAGGCCACGAAGACAATGATTCATCTCCTGAAAAAAATATTCATGTAGTAATAATTTCCTTATAAATTCATTGGTTGAATTAATGTTAGGAGGAAAAAATGGGTGAATTTGGAGCATAATATGATGAATTAGGATGTGACACCCAAATTAGATAGTGAAAAGTGATGAAATTAATGTAATTACTCACATTGTGTACATGGTCATAAAGAAATCACCTATGAAGTGATGGATTGATTTTTTGCGGTGTGGAACAATATTCACATAATTACACCTGGTTAAAAAATCTAGAATCATCATATTATTTTCTAAAATATTTTTTGGGAAGGCATAAAAATTTCTAATATCCTGCATGGTAAACATTTTTGTTTCTATGGATAATTGGATTACATTTAACCACCAATTGGGCTCAATGATATAAATTTAAGACATGTGGTGTTCTCAAATAAATTCATTCAATGGAAAGAGTTTTTCCTTTAAAAATGTTTTAAACTAATGATTCCTCCATTGTACCATACAATTTCTTTAATCGCTCATCCAATCTAATAAGCTCATAATAAACATCACTTTTAAATTCTGATATTATGTTGGGTGATATAAATAAAGGGTGTCTGTTCTGGTGATTTTATATTATTTTAATTATTCATGTCTAGGATTGAGATTCAAATTTTAATTCTTATAGTATTTCAACAATTTTTTAAGGACATTTATAACATAAATAAGAAATAATGAATCTATGGAAAAGAATATTGATTTGGAATACTCAATGAAAATTTTGAGATTTAGGAAGATCATGATAAAAAATCATATCAATAAAATTAATTCCATAAAATCATGATGTTATTAATGATATGAAAAGTTTGATTTTTAGTAGAAGAGATGAAGATCGGGGATCATTCACTACTTCGACTCCTATTAGAAAAGTAATAACTAAATATAACTTTGAATACTCACGTAAAAAATAACATGTAATTTATAAGACGCATCCTAAAACGACCAATAATTTTGATACATATATATTACATCCATATTTATGAATATTCATTACATTACATAGCAAAAAATGACACTACCTTATATGATTAGGGTCTTTAGAAACTGGAAAACATAAACAATTAGTTTATAAACATCTACATCTTCTCCAACATATTCCTTTACAACTAAACACCTATTAGGAACATCTTACATAAAACACTTATTCATATCCAAGTGAAATAAAAAATAATAATGGGTGAGATAAAATTATTAGTAATAGTAATAAGGGGAGATTTCAATCATATCATAATGAAAAGGAATGATATTATAACCATATCATTTGAAAATTTAATCTTTCATATAAAATATTATAATATAATGTCAATGGATAAAACAATTTAGAACACATTACCAGAGATAATAACATAAGACATGGAAGTTGTGGCATAAACATAAGCATTGAAAATCATTCCATATTAGTCAAGGATTATTTCCAAGACCATCATAGTGGAAAAATTCTTTTACTGAAATGAGTTCACTCCTCTTTCCAGCCATGTAACTCTAATCCAGGTTTACTACTCATTCCAACCTTGTATTTCTGATCCAATATCATTACCTATTCCATCTTTTTCAATCTCATTATATATAAATCTATACCAAATCCGTTGGTGGTAGATATAGGTCCCACATTTTACATAATAAAAACCATATATATATGTTCTATAGTATAATAATTCATACATAATATAAAGCCTATAAAATGAAATGGGTTTCATAAACATCATTCAATCATAACATAACCAATGGAAATGAATTGGGTCTCAAAAATATCATTCTACTATAAACATAATAAACCCACATGAATAATAGAGAAAATATCCATGAAAATTATCCCTATTAAATAATATGTAACATCAAATAATATTATATTTTATGGAAAATAATTTTGAGAGATTACATTAAAATTTTCCGTGAGGAAATTATCCTTTCTTCTTTGAAAATGTTTTCTTTTCATAAAATAACACAAAAAAAACACTTACTTCGACCATAACTTTATAATATTTTAATGGATACTTTATGAAAATAATGAGATATGAAAGAGTAAAAGTACCTTCATTCTGTATAAGTTAATAGAAAACATATTATTCATACTTTTTCCGAATATGTCATAATTACCTCTTATGGAAAATGATAAAAGATTCATTTTAAATTATTTATTAAAACTAAAATATTGGTTAAAATGAAATTTAAAAAAATGTAGAATAATATTAATAATATGTTTGAATACATTCTTATGTTACATGGAAATGGATGATAAATATACCGTAGTAAATACTCAAGTATAAACAATCTCGAATAATAATGAGACATTGAAATTATCCATTACCATGGGTCTATATTATATCATTAATATTATAAACTCATATGTAATGTATTAAATAATAATTTTAACTTATTCATGAACAATATTTATATTCAGGATATCATACATAATCATATTGTCACCTATTTAATAATATTCCATTATTACTCTTCATTTGGGTGTTAATTACTTCATTTTAATGCATGTTTTGCCATGTAAGTCCAATTTATTATTAATAGGTCACATTTATATCATTTACTGAATGTTATTAAGGTATTATATGTCTTATTTATTCATTATATACATATATATAATCATTAATCAATGAAGAATATGTATAATGGATTACATCACATCATGGAAATGATAGGTTGTACGTATACACGAGCGACGATATCATTCCATTAATTTTGAAATGTTATGGATGTGGATGACATATATTTTTTATCTAAGATCAATATCATGTAATAATAATCATATATAGTTATTATTTCCATCATTATTTCCCTCTAATTAAAGTGGTGATGGAAAAAATTTTACACCACGGTGTAGAGATGGTAGGCCGTACATAAGTATGTGTGTTGATTTTTTTTCATAGGATGGATAAAAGATGAAATATGGTTGTTCCATAATAATAAAAACATTTAAAAATATATTTTGTATGAGATTTATTACATTATAATTAAAAAACACATGATGAAGAAGTAGAAGAATAAATAATTATGAAATAATCGGTAGAGGAGATTACTTCTTCTTCACCAAGCTCTATCTAGATCTCCTCTTAAGAACACTATTGTTGGACTTTTGAGAAGAAAAGAACCTATTTAATGTGAATATTTAACTTGTTATGGGAAATTTTTGGTTATGGTATATATTGAAGGATTAAAGGGAAGTGATGATGTGACGGAGGAGGTACCCATTTATAATTGATGTGAGGTGCACTTTTGGAATCTCCAAAAATATTAATTTATAATAAAATAAATCAACATAAAATACCAAAAAATGTCATATTTTCCAATATGAGAACATATAAGTTAGAATAAAATCAAAAAATAATTTTTTACAAGAATTGGTATTAATTTAACCAATATAATATAAATTTACCCTTAGTTAACTTATTTTGCGGTCAACGATTATAACAAATTTTTCAATATTAAAAGAGTATAATTTTTAATTATATGATATCAATTAAACCATTAATGAAAAATTTATAAAATTTTAGACCGTATCATAATTATTATATATTTTTAAAATTGTTTTAGAATTTTTAAATAATTTAATAAACATTATTTTGATAAAATATTAATACTGTAAATTTTTTACACTAATCACAACCTTGATTTTTTTAAAAACATAACAACTTAACTTCAATAAAAATATTTTATTATATCCTTTATATGTCAGGGTCATAATTTTTTTTTGAAATAATTATTTATCTAAATTTAATGTTATTTTAATATTTTTAAAAACATTTATTTTTTATTTCCATTAATTAAATAATTACTACATTATCATTGTATAAGTTATTAATGTGATTATTTAATTCCAAAAAATTACAGATAAATTACGATGAAAATTAAAAACATATTAGCTTTCACATGACTATTTATAATTTAATTAATCTTCTTTTTATCCTTCTATTAAAAATTATATTTTTATTAAAAATTTCAGTAAGACCTCTTTAAATTTCCGTTAAATAAAATATAATAGTTGTCATAATCTCATCCAAGTGGCCTCCAAAGGAAATAATTTCATCTAATGCATTATTTTTATCGAAAAAAATTCATCCAATTATATTTAGACAGGGTTTATGATAGTATTATGATATTACATTTACCCTTAACTACCTGATATATCTTTTACGATATTAAAAAAATTAAAACCATTACTATTCAAGATTCCCAAAATTAAAAAAAATTATATAAATAATCTAGACCAACTTATTCTAGAAAGGAAAACCATTTTTCAATATTCAAAACATATATGTTATACTAATTAATTTCAAATTATTCCCATTGATGGGGGATGGAAAATAGGTTATTAAAGATAAAACATGAAAAATATTGAAATAAATTTAATATCTAAAATCATTATAAAATTAATAAAAATGAACTAAATTAGATTATATGATAAAATATAATCTAATTATAAATTAAAACCAATAATATTTAAATTAAAAATATAATTTATTTTGATGAAAAATATTTTTTCAATTTAAAATTTAGTATTTTTCTACTATTCATCAAAACATGACACATATCTAATAAATACCCAAAATTTATCATATGTAAATTGTTATATATCTCTACCAAATAAGAAGTTTATTTTTAAAAATAAAATTTATTAATATATCAAATGTTTAATTTAAAATGGGTTCACCATAAAAAGGTGGTAAAATTACACTTTTGAAAAATATATGTTTTAATGCACAAAACAATGTTTATTCATATCCTATGGTTATAAAATCTATTGGATGAACATAAAAAATATTTCATCAAATATATGTTCTATATATTTTCATACATTCATTTAATAATTATAAATAATATAATTTATTAAGATATAAATAAAATAAATAGTTAACATTTAATTGGTTAATATTTTAGTTTTTAAATAGTTGGTAAACAAGGAATTCACCATATATTTCAATATGTTATTTATACCTGCCTAATTAATGTCTCAGTTGTAATGGTCATTTTTACTAATAGAATCTCATGGTTCTTTTAAACTGAATTTTTTTTCAATGCATTCTATTGAAGAATAGAAAAAATTATTTAATGAGAAATATTCTATAAAAACATCATGGTCTTACATTATATAACACATAAAAAGAATTTACCCTATAAATTAGTCACCCAAAAAAATTAGGATTCCAGTATATCATTATACCCTAACATTCCCCTTTGGATTTCTCACATGGAATGTTACACTATAAAACATTATCCCAACAAGTGGTCATGTTTTGTAGAAATTTTTCTCTATGATAAAAAAAATATATCAGTCGTTCCTCGTAAAAATGATCTTGTCTAGTGGTTCAATTTCATTGTTTAGTACATGTAAAGGATAGGGTATGTACTTTCTCATGATAGATACATGGAACACATCATCAACTTGAGATAGATTCGGTGTAATAACTAATCTATAAAATACCTTCCCAAAATGATCATGAATTTCAAAAGGACTGATATACCTGGGGCTCAACATTCCCTTCTTTCAAAATCACATTACTCTCTTCCATAGAGATGTTTATAAAAACACATTTTTACCCACTTCAAAGTATATACATTTTCATCAGTTAAAAACATAATATTTTTGTTATCTTTGAGATGCTCTTAGGTGTTGATTAATAGGTCTGACCTTCTCTACCATTTCCTCAACAAGATCAGTTCCAAATAGTTATCACCCCCAATATCCTTAAAGCATGATGAATATATTCACATATTTCTATATATGGATTCATAATGATCCATATGAATATTATAGTGAAATAAATTATTGTATGAATATTCTATCAAATTTATGTGTTGATCCCAACCTCCTTTTAAATCCAGAGAGAAATCTCTCAACAAATTTTTCTAGAGTTTGAATTTTTTTCTCAGACTGACCATATATCTAAGTATAATAAACAATGAAAAAACTTATATTTATATCTAGAGCCTACTGAATACATCTATATAACTCTAGGTTAATCCTAGGTTCCCTATCATATATAATTGATAGTGGTAGTATATATAATTTTACCACTAACTTTATATATATCATCGCAAGCTAACCAAGGAGAAATCTTATCTTATAACAATGAAGTGTGAAAAAATTGGTGATCAAATATATACCATGTAGAATTATGGATTTTAAATGTTATTGGTTGTATGAATGAGAAGTTCATGGTTATGTTTTCCCATTTATATTTCTGTATGGGAAATTATTGTAACATATCCTTAGACATTTGTCTTTCTCTATTGACATACTGACAAACCAAGTACCAATAAACATATTCTACATCATATCTTTTAATTCAATCCCAAAACCAATATTATTTTAGGATGTTATACAACATTTTATTCTTTGTTGAATTTGGAATGAAGAACTTTGAGCCTCATCCAATAGCTACTTATTGAGTTCTGGTATGGGAGGGATAGAAACACAGTTAACGAACCTTAGTATTCCATCATAATCATGGTTGGAATCAGAATCATTTATCACCATATTTTATATCTATTCATTATCCTTCTGTGCCTCCATGGATTTATGGTTAATCATTAATTTGAAAAATCTTGGATTTATCCTCTTCTATTAAAATTTCCAAATCCATCCATTTAAAATCGATAAATATTAGATCTTTTGTAATCCTTATCATAGGAAGGCTACCATGTTCCTTTCTACTCAAATCAAATTCCACCATGTTCTTGTTACCAGGTTTGTGATGTACTGATCATTCATAATCTTTAATCGACTCCAAAAAACATATTTGATACATATTCATCTATTTTTGAGTGAAAAAAATCTACATTTTATGAACAATATATATATCACACATTTATCTATAAATATAATGCCTCAATATCATTATTTAAAATATTACTATAGATAACTCCAAATAACTAGTTAAGTAATTTTTATCATGTATTTTCAATTTTTTTGAGACATAAGATATCACTATATCATTTTTCATGAGAACACATCATGACCACTTCTTCGATGCATCACAATAGATCACAAACTTCTCTCCACTATAGTGTACTGTGTGAATGCATGAACTGACTGACCATCTCTTAATCTCTTTGAATTTATCATTACATTAATCCATACATATGAACAAAACTTATTTATGAGTGGATTAGATACTTAGGGAAAATAATTCACAAAATATCCATAATATCTATATAAACCAAGAAAACATAAGATCATAGTTACAATTTTTGGTCTTGAAAAACATTAAATATCTTAATTATTTATTTTATCCAAAGAAATACCTTCTTTGGGGATTATCTGACATAAAAAATACTCTATTTTGAGATAATATTCATACTTGGTAAATTTACCAAAAAAAATCACATTTCAGAGTGTCTATAATAAATTTATGAAGTTATTTTCATGTTATTCCTTTCTCATTGAATTAACAAGAGAATAATCTACAAATACTATAAAAAACTGATCAAGATAGTCTCTAATGACTCTATTAATTAAATCTATCAATATAGCAGGGGAATTAATAAGGCCAAAAGGGTCACTATAAATTCATATTGTCCATAATTTATAACGAATTTTTCCTTTGGTTTATCCTCCTTTATGTACCTTGATGAATGATATCTAGAATGATGATAAATGATTGAATGGTATTTATCTTCTTGATTTTGTTCAAATAAGTCATCAATGTGGGGAATTTTATATTTTTCGTTGATAATATTCATGTTAAGTTATCAATAATCAATGTCGAGTATCATTAATCCATCTTTCTTCTAAAAAAATAGAATAGGTGAACCCTATAGTGATGGGGTAGAGAATATGAATCCCATTTCAAGATTATCATGGAGTTTTTTCTTCAATTCCTATATATAAATTGATTCCATTCTATAAGAGACTTGAAAATATTCATATAACTATATATGAGTTCTATTGAAAACTTCACATTACAATTCAGTGGAAGACTTGGATATTCTTCCCAAATACATCACCAAACACCCATACAATTATTGTATCCATAATCATGAGTTTTTCCATGACCATATGGGATATATATCCTTCATTTATGGTGATTAATACACACAAAATTTAATTAATTTCCACTTGAATATCATATTCACCCTTGAATCGATAGATGCTCAAAGAATCATTTGAAATATGAAATGTGACTTATGTTCCTCAACAATGTATATATGATCCACATAGAGAAAGCTAATACATGAAAATAATCACATCAAATTTTAATAAATAAAGGATCAAAATATTTTTATAATTTAATTTACTACAAAAATAAACCAGATAAAAATTATAAACTTGTGATGCAATTGTTGATCCCTTAAGATTTATCACAGCTAACTCAACATCTAATTGATGAGGTAATACAATGATACCCATAGAAATTTTTCATAAAAAAAATTATTTGGTGTATTATGTGAATCAAATAAAACATTTTCCACAGTAATGTGTATGGTATGTTTACTTTTCACCACTTTATTTTCGTAATCCACTTCACCAATAGTAATCACATGTGTTTTTTTCATTTTCTTTTTCCTCATGAGGTTTTTCATGTCGATCCCCATTGATAATTCTTAGAATGAGGACGTGGATAGCATAATTCCCCATATCCTTTCACTTGTGACATTTAACTATTGGAGGTGCATTTTGTGTAGTAATTTATCTAATTTCATCATTTGAAATCTTTTTTCCCATCACTTCGACTGTCAATTTCCCGATGAACTTCTTTAAAAAACATAAATAATTACTAGTCCCTTTAAGATAGTTTCCTCTGTGTTTCATTCCACAATTTGATCATAATGTAAATCACATATTCTTTTCAGTATGGTATTTAGATTTTCCCTTAAATTCAATTTCTATATTCTTAACAAACCCATAGTGTTGATGGGTAACTTGAATATCTATATCAAAATTGAGATCACATTGAACGACATTATTCATATCTATTGATGTCTCTTATGGATAATTACCTTCAGATACTTGGTTTTATTACACTAATGAATCTATCAACTTTACCATCATGTTGGATAATATTTCTAGAATTGTTCCTGGCATAAGTTGTAAAATGCACTTTTTTGGTACCAATATCTATATAATTTTTCCCAAATTCTTTAGAAACTCACTCTTCATCTTCATTCAATGAATAAAAGGGAAGTAGTTTTTGAAAAAATATGTTCTTCAACTCATGCCATACATATAATACATTTCATCTTTTTTACCTTTTATACGTGATGAGATTCCACCATTTATCAGATTTACCTTCCAAATGATAGAATTTCAAGATAAATTTCTCATGTTTTCAACATTGAAAAATGAAAATAGAATTTTAGTGGTACTAATCCATTATTTACCCACTAGTGGATAATAATAACCACTAAAATATGGTTTACATGACCTCATGAAGGACAAAAAAAATGTTTTTACCTTATTTTATTATTTTAAGGTCTTACATGATTCATTTCCTTAGAAGGTTGTGTGATCATAGAAAGAAGATTTTCCATTATATCTCCCATAACATTCAGTTTCATCGGAGGAAAATCATTGCATTGCATGCCACATTCTGCATTAACGTGGTTGCATCAGGTTCCATCCATTTACTAAAACATTAAAGTATAATATGAAAAACACTAATATTAATGGGAAAACCACCTAATACAGATTTAAAATTTAAATTTATACCAACTTAGGTTTTATCCTTTATTATTCATGTTCTATACCATGACACAATGATTATAATATATACATAGAATAATTCTTATGGTTTATACTAAGGTTTTAGTATTTTAGTTTTCAATGGACAAAAATAATCTCTTCTCTAATAGAAACTATAACATATCATACTTTTAATATATAGATATTACATCCATATTAAATAATATTCATTACATAACATAAAAAAACCATTCCAAGACTCTATAGGTTTGTTTTCATTGGAAACTATGAAAATAAAAACACTATTTTATAAACATATAAATCATCTCATGCTTATTCCTTAATAACTAGACCCTTTTTTAAAATGTTACATAATTAAATTCTTGATAACCTAGGTAAAAGAAACAAAAGATTGGCTGAGATGAAATGACCAGTTAGGGTAATCAAGGGAGTTGTCAATCGTATCATTACCATAAGTCATGAGATCATAAATAATTTTTTTTTAAAATTATGTACAGAAAATAAAAGATCATATTATCATGTCATGAGATAAATAATTAAAGAAAATATTCCAAGAGAGAATAACATAAGACATGGAATAATTCTCATAGACATAAGAATATAAAATCATCCCATATTAGTCAAGGGATCTTTAAAAATCCATAATAGTGGGAAAATCCATTACTGAACTGTGTTCACTCCTCATTCTAGAATTATATTACTAAACCTGGTTTTTAACCCACTCCATCCATGTATTACAAAACTGATATCATTTCTCATTCCAACCCTATTTATATCATTAAAAATAAAACAATAACTAATGCATTGGAGGGAGATATTGTTTCCACCCATCACATAATGAAAACCATAATCTTGTGTTCCCTAAGAACATTATTCATCCATCATATCAAAAACCATGTAATATAATGGGATTAATGGACATCATTAAATCATAACATAAACCATGGAAAAGAAATGGGTTTTATAAATATCATTCCATCATAAAAATAATCCAAACATAAGTATAATAGAGACAATATCCTAGAAAAATATCCCCATATAATCATATTTAACAAAAAATAATATAAACTTATAAGGAAAATAATTTTTATAGATTAAATGAAAATAAATCTTGCGGAAAATAACATTTTTCATTGAAAATGATATCTTTTCTTAAAATAAAGTGAAATGTTAGGATAAATCATTTTCTGTGAAAATAACCTTCTATGATTGTATAGGAACCATCAAGGAAATAAGTAAAAATGAAAGAATACTAATCCATTCATGTTGTAGAAGTTAAAAGAAAACATTATTCTCTTAATTTTTTAGGATAAGTCAGATATACCTCGTATGGAAAAAAGAAAAAAGATTCCTTTCAAATATTTTTTATAAAATCAGAAATTGGAAAAAAATAAAATTAAAAAATTATAGAATAATATTAAGAATATTTTTCACTACATTTTTATGAAACATGGGAATTGATGATAAATATTCCATTATAAATACTTACATATAATCAATCTTGGATAATAATGAGATTGTGAAATTATCCTTTACCTTAGGACTCGGTTCCATCATATGTATTTAAAATTAAATTATAATGGATTAATGAAGGTTTTAAAGTTATTCCATATCTGTATTTATATTTATCCTATAATATATGATCATATTATAAACAATTTATTATTAGTTCTTTATTACTCTTCTTTCAGGTGTTAATGTCTTCAATTTTATATCCATGTTTGGTTGTATAATTCACATTTAATCATCATAGGTTATAATTATATAATTTTCATTGTGGGATTATAATTTTATATATGAAAATTATTTATTATAAAAATTTATAGAATCATTATTTGATGTTGAATAAGGATAATGAATCAAATCGCGTTGTGGAAATGATTTGTTGTACGTACGCACGACTGATGATGTCGGTCCCTTTAGGTGAGATGCACTTTTGGAATCTCCAAAAATATTAATTTTTAATAAAATAAATCTCCATAAAAATACCTCAAATGTACATATTTTAGAATATTACACGAAATAGGATTGTAATATCAACATGAATTAAATTTTAGAATGGATATGGTATTGATTAAAACCTTATAATTTTCATTTACCCTTAATTAACATTTTTTAAATCTAACTAAGGTAATAGATTAATCAATTTTAAAATAGTGTATTTTTTTACTTATTTGATTTCAATTACACCATAAATTAAATATTTTAAAAATTTTAGAAAATATAAATATTATTCAATATTTTTTAATAAAAAAATAAAATTTTTAATTAATTTAATAATACATTTTTTTATAAAATATCAATTGTGAACATTTTCTCACGATTCATTTTGTGGGTTTTAAAAATATCAAGATAAAAAGTTAAATTATAAAAATACATATTTTATTATATCACTATGATTTCAAGGTAACTTATAATATTATATGATATAATTAATTACCTCATATTAAGTTTATATTAAAATTTTTGTTAAAATTTATTTTATATTCCATTAATAAAATAATTACTACATCATCATTGTATAACAATTTAAAGTTATTATTTATTTCCTTAAAATTAAAAATAAATTACAATGATAAATAATAACATTTTAGTATTAAAATTACTATAAATGGTGAATTTATCATCTGCATAACCATATATTAATAATGAACTATTCATTAAAAAATTGAGTAAGACATCTTAAGAATTTCATTAAATATAATATAATAATTTTCATCATCAAATCCAAGTGGCTTATATTGGATATTATTTTTATAAAATATTTATTTTGGTTGAAAGAAACTCATATAATTATATTAGAAAAAGTGTTAGGGTAATTTTATAATATTAATTTTACTCTTAATTACCAGATTTACCATTTACAATATTTATAAATACTTACTAATGTTACTATTCATAATGCAAAAAAAATAAAAGAATGACATTTAAAAAATTTGGACCCACTAATTAAAACTATGGAATACCTTTTAAAAAATTCTATTTTTTTGTAATTAATTAAATATTAATCATGTCAACAGGTGAGAAAAATGTTTCTAATATTGAAACATGCAAAATATTGATATATTTTTATAAAAAAATTCAATATAAAATTATGTACAATTACCTAAATTGGTTTAAATAATAATAAAATAAACTAAATATACTTTAAGAAACAAAATATATATTTTAAAATAGTTATTTGTTTAGATAAAAAGTTGTTTTCAATTAAAATTTCTTATTTTATTAGTATTCACTAAAACAAGATACTTATCAGAAAAAACCAAAAAATCTATTGAGGTAAATTTTTATATACCACATCCAAAGAAGAAGATTATTTTTTTCATATTAAAAATTTTAATATGAAAAATAAAATTAAAATGGGTTCACCATTAAATGGTGGTAAAATTACCCATTTGAGAAATATAGGTTTTAATGCATAAAATAAGGTTTTTTAATATACTATGACTATATGTTAATGGGATGAAAATAAAAAATATATTATTTAATATATAAAAGAAATATCTATTCAATATTATTTAATAATTTTAATTTACTTAATTTATTAATACAAATATATAAGTACTTCTTTACAAATAATTGGTTTGTATTTTAATTTTTAAATAATTGGTAACCAATTAATTCCATATAAATTTTTATATGTTATTTATTCCCTCCAAAGTAGTGCCTGAGTTATAATAGTCTTTTTAAACTATTATAATCTCATGGTTCATTTAAACTCACCATTGTGTGCAATTTATGATATTAAATAAAATAATAAATTATTTAAATATAAATATTTCATTAAAACTTTCTGTTGCTACAAGTAACAAATTATCTAATTAAAGTAGGAATATTTTATATTTCGAAAAATATAATCCAAAAAAATTATCATTTAATAATTTAATTATTCTTTAAAACTACTTTCATCTTCTAAGGGGTTGACCTCAAACACCATGATTACATAAAAAATTTAATTAAGATTCATTTTTGGGTATTCTTATAAATAAACAAATTTGATTAATGTAGCCAAAACATGAAAACAATATATATGATTGTTGATAATGTAGAAGAAAATATGGTTAACAATGTACCACCTTGATTTTAGGAATGTAAATAATCACTAATTATGGTAGACACACAACATAGTTCTAATACTGAGTATTCTTGTTCCACAAGTCTTAAAAATAATTATTACACAAAAGATTCCATTGTCCAAATGTTCCCTAGAACTGTTAAATTTTTATAGTATGCCAAATGAAGATGTAATCATGCACTTGTAAGGCCTTATCATACTCATTGTGATCTTTTTATATTCCAAAATTAATTTTGGAATGGTATGATCTCCTATTTTTAGATTATTAATAAGAGATGAAACATGAGAATGTATTTAATTATGTCAAACACACTCAATTTGTGATGAGTTTTCATGAAATGTTCTAATACATTTCATTATTACTAAAAAATATAGGGAAATTAATGTAAATATTTTATTTTTTTACTCATTTAATATGAGTCATTTTATTATTCATGGGATCCTTTTAAACAAAATAATAACAAATTTCCCATATCATGGTAGAAAATTTTGTTTTTGATTTTAAATGTTTTATAATTGTTTATTATTGTGAAACCTGATCATGGTTTATGATTTTGTAAGAAGATCATTAATGAAAACTTTTCTTAAATGAATCAATAATTTATAAAAATTAGTTGGTAAGAGATAGCATTTAGTTTTATGGTAATGAAGACCAATAACGAACTGTCCAAATGGTAAAATAATGACAAGATGAGGAACATATTGAAGAAATGATAAGAAATTCCAATGTGATGGGATAAAAACAATCCTGAGGTATTTACAAATAAAGAATATAATTATGATGATTACCATCACACAAGTCAACTTTAGGGTTTCATTCAAAAAATGGAAAAGATATTATAAATTCCCTCCATGCTTTGAGGATTACCAATTATTGTCACATCATAGCATAATCCACAAAATATAGAATAATTTTTCCTCATTTATTATAACCATAATAGATTCAATAATTAACTAAGATACTACTATAATCATAAAAGAGTATAAATTACGGATCTAATGTATGACTTAAGATAAATAATATATTTAATTCAAAACCTCTACTTTCATGAAAAAAATTAAATAATTTCATTCACGGATACAATGAGGAGTCATTTCTAGATATCTAGATATTACTCCCAAAAGTGACATGAAATCCATAACCATTACAAATGTTAAGAGGTTAAAATAAAAATGCGATCTATTTATGGTACAGTCTGAAATACTTGAAAAATAATAAAAAGATTTTTTTCTAATTAGTTATTGAAGAACATATTCTTTTCAGGTTGACAATACAATTTTAATAATGTCTAATGAAATGAAAATTTGACTTACAATGATGTATTTTAATAAAAAAATTATAAAACGTCAGCTTAACATTAAATTTTCAATAGACTTCCAAAAATTCAATCAAATAAAATGATCCTAATGTAGTAAGCATAAAATAAGAAGTAGATAATGGAAATCGGAATTATCTCACTAACATGAGAGCATTCAACTATGATGTCAATGGATCTCTCAAAGAAATAACCAGACCCAGGTAGATTTTAAATTATAATTAATACCAAGTATAGTTTTACTTGGAGGGATCTATGTGATTTAGGAGCATGAAAGAACACAATTTTTGATAACATTTTCATGAGCTTAATACTAGATGAATTGATGAAAATAGAAGTCATCCAATAACTAGAGGACATGAAAATAATGTACTAATAAGATATCCTAGAAAAAATTCCTGTAAAAAGAAATATAAAATTTTCTATTGAAAATTAAAATTCTCAACATTTATGGACATATGACACCAATTAATCATGCGATACCATTCTTTGTAATTAGAATAGAATTGATCGATGTCCATAATAGTGGGAAATGCTTGATAGATAAAAATTTGTTGGTTAGTTTCACCCTACATAAGAAAATAAATAATTTTTATATGAAATATGAATACTTGGAGGAGGAATCCTAGACCAGGCCAAAATACGATGATTTCACCTCTACTAAGGTAGAAGATGTCAATGGTGAGATAAAAGATATGAAACTATGAGACACGATTATTGATGATGGATGAAAAATAAAAAACCATGTTTGAATAACACTATCAAATATGAATTGATCACAATGTATACATTGGGTTTTAATTTATAAAAACAATTGGATTATCTTGATGACGATAGATCAGTTACTATTTATAGGGTTAGTAATGTTGAATTCAAATAGTGAACTAGGGACAATGTATATAGAAATTAGCTATTTGTGAAAATTCATTAATCTAGAATTGGTAACATTATTCAAAAATATCTTCAAATGATATGAAAATAGGTAAGGATGATCCAAAATTGTAAAAAAACATCACTTCAAGTAGGCATCCAATTTTTTTCAATCATTATATTTCTATTTTTGAAAACCCAGTCTACGAAAATCATTTAAATATTTATTAAAAATGTGCTAGCACATTCACTTGTGTATTTTCATTTTGAGGTCCAATATGAAGGAAAAGGTAGGAAATCATGAATAATAATAAATATAAAATAAATAAATATTGTGTTTACAATTAGATGAAAATAATTTATTATGGTATTATAGGGTTTAATTATAATATTTACTTCTACAAACCATCATTTTTTATTAAAAAATATATTTCGAATTTATGCCACACCCTTTATTTTTTTCATTAAAAATAAATCTATGAGTAAAACACCACTCAAGGGTGAGAATAATTCCGAATTTTAAATATTTTCATCAAAAACATTTTAAAATGTTATTGAAATTAATCAGTTTATATGATAATCTATTTATGGATTTAACAAATCAGGATTCTAGATATCGTTAAATATTTGTAAATTGATTTTTTTGATATTATCAATTTATTACATTTATTTTATTTCTGCTAATTTATTTAATATTGATGTGAATTTCCATGAGTCAATTTAAGAAATAAATATCATTATTTCTGAGAAAATTTGTAAAAAATTTCATTCTTCCTTTAGTGTATTTCTTATGAAACTCTGAAATTCTTACATATAAAACTGTCATTGGATCTTATTGATGATATCTCTATACAAATTGAAATTTAATATGAATGTTGTATATATATTTTATCAACTGTTCATAGACCCACTATTGTATTATTTGTTATTAAATCCCATAAAATGTATGAATAACATTTTTTACAAAAGAGATACCTTTGAAATCTATATAATCTATTCATACCCTTCTGTGTGATTTTTCATGATTATAAATGAAAATGAGTTAAACGAAGATCGATCCAGGTTGGAAGGGATATATATATTTTAATGGATAGGCATGGGTGATTTAATTAGATATTGGGAAGGTTAACGATTATCCATATTTTTTATATTATTCCATAAATTCGTGAAAATAAAAATTAATATAATAAAACCTTTCCACTATGGAGGGAAAAAATCACAATGTACATGACCAATGATTTTTATTATATACAATTTGGTAATGGATATTATGCGTTCCAAAAATAATATCTAATAATATTTGAATGATATGAAAAAAATAAATGTGGAAAAAATTAGGAAGGATATTCATTATTTATGATTCAATAATTTGTGACCTTGCTTTGAGTTTTAGGGAAAATGGACATGCCATTTTGAAGGGAAAATTTGTAACATACCCTTTTTTGTTATTATGAAAAATTTCAATGATAATAACCATATTATGATAATTATATTATTTTAGAAAATTTATCTATAAAAAATGAAACCTTATAGTCAGTTGAATCTGACGGTGAATACCACATGATTATTTTGGATTTTTTCTCCATAGGTTGGAGAAATTAGATTAATTATAAACCTATTAAAATATACTTGATTCATGGTATGATAGTACATACATTTATATTTATACCTTTACTTATGATAGGAAAAAATTAATATGATGTAAATTTGGATTGGCATGGACATTAAAAATTAATTTATAAACATGAATGAAATAATTTAGAGGAATTTTTATAATAAAAGTGAAAAGTTAAATTACATTGTGGACATGTTAATATGAAATCTGAGATTTTGATAAAAAATTATTTTATGAAGAATGAAAATATAATTCATTATTTATTAATTTTATTTTATCATCATTACATATATATCATTATTGAGTGATCATCCATTGTATGTTTTTAAGATTTTATACTTATAGAAAATCATGATATTATCTATGGGAGGATTTGATGAAAATATTTTATGCATATATAAATTGAATATAATATTTCACTAAAATATTATTTAAATAATCATGATTTCCATTTTATTTATAATTTTATTAATTTTTTAAATATACAACAAAATATTATATATGAGATAATGATACCAAAAGACCATAAATCATGTTGTGAAATGTGAATTCACATTTTAAGATTTTCGTATCATAAATTCCATTTAAGAATATGAGGATAGAGGAAAAAGTTGATGAATTAGTAGAATTATATGATCATTCATGGTGAGACACCTAAATAAAACTATAAAATGAGAATATAGTCACACCCTCAATTACATTATGAGCTCTTACATTAGTAACTAAGCTGGGGAGTGATGGACTGATTTATCTGGATGTGAAACAAGGTACATACCCAAACAATTGAAAATGAAATCATGAATCATCATATTATTTGGTCAACATTGAAACGGGACCTCATCTAAATTCCTCATAAAAACTATAGTAAATATATCCACATATAGTGGAATCATTGAGGATATTTAATCCACTAATGGGTGGATTTATTCTAATAAAAACATGGTTATGTGTGTTATCTAATCCATTCATTCAAAAAGTTGAGGGTTTCCCTGAAAAAAGTGATAAACCACAAATTTATAATACATAACATTTAATTTAATTCTTCTCATATCCCCTTTAACACTATTTTTTCCATCATGAATGGGTAATTTCCATTTTGTTTTAGGTGATTAAAATGAAGAAGGAGTGTGCCTATGATTTTATATTGCATTAATTATTCATTTTGGGGTTTCATATTAAACATTTAGTACATCCCATATTTACTTTATTATCCATTCATGAACATTGATAATATGAATTAAAAATGAATGACCAAATTTCGACAACAAATCCTTAGAAATTCTATATAATCGTTAGGTAATATCAGAAAATGATACATAAAAATGGTACTAAGACAATTAATTCATTAATATATCGATGTACATAATAATATTAAAAGAAGGTATTTTTTATAAAGGATTGGATATCATGTGTCTGGATTTTTTTCTCAATGCTGACAATAAAAAAATTAAATCACATAATTTTTTAAAATTCATTCCTATATGAACATGAACATATCAAAACCTATATCATTTTATCAAATTCAGTTAAAACCAATTTCATTCATAATCAATCTCATAAAAATCATTTTTCAATAAATCATTCAAACATTCATTATATATATATATTCTTTTTCTCATGTGATTAGCCTCAAACTTAGTGTTTACTTCAAAAAATTAGTTAAGATTCAATTATTGCAGTTTTCTTATATAATAATTTTTTTATTAAACCTGAATGGATTAATGGATTCTTATGGGAAATAATCCTATTATTTTGGGTGCGTTGAGTTGGCCTCACCCAATATGATATGTTTCTCTACATGTAGAGGGTAACTTGTTATATGTAGGTGAAAATAATTCTCCTGCATCAATGGATACAATAAGAAATATGTTTTTATTAATGAAGGAAATATCCCTTATGCCATGGGGTTTTTAAGAATGAACCTCTATAAAAATTGGTGGGCCATTTCAGTATATGTTAGAACCGGTAGCCACATTTTTAATTATATTTTTATTAATTTCATTTTATCATGGTATGTTCACGATAATAAAACCCCAAATGTCTTGAAATTCTAATCAAAAAATAAAACAAATTCAGCAATAGTTCATCCATATGTATATATATCATAGTTTTCATTTAAAAATTACAACCATTCTTTGATATCCAATATCACATGCATTGGAATTCATTGTGGCGCTGCATTAGAGGAATTGAGAATATATAAAATCACTCTATTTTTTTTGGAAAATTTGATCAAAAGTGTGAAATATATAATTTCATTGTATCTCTCATATAATCCATGTAACAGACCAAGAAACTGTAGTAAGAAAAAATGTATAATTTTAATTTTTATCCCTAAATCAAAAATATATTACATTATTATGTTTTTTGATTCATGATTCATACAAAGGATCTTATTAAAATTATTTACATATGAAAAAGTCACTAAAATTTGTACCTCTTTCGAACATAATGATCCTTAATTATATTAACATTATCTTATCATCATAGCTTGATTACACCAATGTATTTTCTGTATATATCACCCACATTTGTACCAAAATGTAATGAAAACTACGCTTCAATTTTTAGGTTGTAACACCAAAGATCGATGACCTTTGAATGCTCATATGATATTTAAAACGATCATACAAAAAATCCCACTATATTTATTATTCCATAACTGAAATATCATGATCTAGATTCATAATAAAAATTATAATGGGATAGAATCTCTTAGTGAAAATTTAAAATTTCATTTAAAATTTTATATTTTGTAATCATTATCTTAAATAACAAGGGTAAGCTTTCCAATATCACACTTAATAACGTTATATATATTTTCCAACATAGAATGTCCCAAAAATTCATGAATAACATCTTATATGTGGATTACTGTCCAAAAAAACATCACCACTAATAGATGAAATTAATACATTAAATGCTAAGAACAATAGGAAATGAACTAAAATTCCTCCACCTATAAATATTTAGCGATCCTTGAATGGTCCGATGTTCATTTGACAAATAACACATTATCATGTTCAATTTTAAAATAAATAAATGTGTTAATTAATTTAGAAATAAATTAAAATATCATGTTTTAGATATGAATAAAAAAATTCTATTAATTTAAGTGTGATCATTTTTTTGGATTCATAATGGTCCTCATAGTTGGATCCCTTGTCAACCTATAATCCAATTGAATTTAATTGTTGGATGTAATTAATATATTCATTATGTGGTCTTATAGGCCCCATCCTTAATATTAGTGAGTCAAACTCACATAAAAGGGATATATCTTACCACACACCATGAACTATAAATAAATAGGGATATGTAAATAATATGGATACATACTATGAATTATTATCATATATTATTATCACTTTATCCTGATATATCATCATTAAGGTAACGTCACATGTTTCACCAACCACTATGAATGAATCTCTTAATATTACTTTCTATAAATGAATACTCTAACAGAGATACATGCCCATGATCTTATCAGATAGTTTGTTTTCTATCAATGGAAAATATATATTAACATTTATTAATAAACAATAGAGAAATTACCTTTGTCAACTTATAAATTAATTTCACATCATTCACGAGAAACCAATCTTATAGAACATCACCACGAATATACTTCATCAAATATTACAGGATCAATAATATTATGTATCTCATTATAAAAATTAAAAACAATTACAATGTATAAGGATTATTATAAGATTATTTATATAGGAATATCCAATGACACATATAAAATATGGATTTCCTACCATCGGGTCCTTGCACATATTCTAATCTCTTAGAGATAACCAAGGGAAAATATCATGAGACGAATCCTCAATGTACTATGATCTACAAACCCTTGATAGTATATATCACTTGTGTTCTATTAGATGATTTAATCCAACTATAGAAAATATATTTATAGATAATATCATATCACTTCAATGTTATCATCATATGGAGTAACTGTTATTACCTTTTCATGGTACACATACACATAATATGTTATAAAATTCAATTTTACATAAAATATTGTTCAAAATTCCATAAAGACATTCACAATATTAAAAACCATGGATATACAAGTAATTGAAGGTACAATGTTAGAAGGTATTCAATATTATAAACCCATATTCTCAACCTAACATGAATTATTTACTTTATGGAGTATCAAGAGTCAATAATATGGATATTCTGTAAAAAATAAAAAAATTTAATTAGTAATTTATACAAAAATAACATGTTCTTCACCTTTAAAAATACCTCTCACCACCCCACATATTATAACATCATAAGATTATTACTTAGAACATTTTATTCCAAATTCTCTCCACATATAATATTATTAATGTTGGGGAGGTTATGGATACATCAATTGACCATCCATTAAATGAATTACTTCATTTGCTATTGTTTCATCCCAATGTGCCTGGTAATAACACCTAGTAATTATTATTTCATTTAATTATTATTAATAATATTCATAAACATTAAAATTCTTATTAATTAGTTCAATATCATAGAATAAATGATATTTTTTCCTTTTATATTATTTTGAAAATCTTTTCATGCATATAATCATTGTTGTTCTTTACATACAACCATATGTTTTTTTTGTATAAAATCATATAAGGATTTTATCATTAAAATATTAATAAAATATATATTGTTTATTATAATAATTAATTTTTTGGTAAAATTTTGAAAATAATAAGGTAAATCTAGTATGAATAGTTTTTTTACTATTAAATAATCAGAAAATTAAATAATATAAACTAAGTTCACCATGATAATTTTAAAATCTAAAATAAAAAAACCCTTCTAACACGTTAAGTATTTGGAAAATTTGAAACAACTAATAAGACATAAAATTCATATCATTGAAAGTATATAACAATGAGATATTTTAATACAAATATTCATTATTAACGATGAATTATTGAAATCTTAAAACCATTAAACAATCATCCCATGGAAAATTGAAATGAACATCATGTTATAAAAATGTAACTATAATGCACAGAATAAAATTATATAAAACTAATATTGACAATGATTCAGAGGAGAATATATAATCAATTTTAATTTTAATTCATGAGATCTTACATGTGAAATAATTCATGTTAGGAATTGCAGTTTTGAAACTACCTCACATTCCTTTTTTCCTTCAATATGAACCCTATCCTAACCGTCCTATTAATTTCATTCACTTATGTTCAATATAATATTTTTAAATATATGTTATTGAATTATAATTTTTTTCTTTTTCCTATCTAGAGTTTTTCTATTTTTATAGATTATTTTCATAGTTATTTATTTAAATAAAAAAATTTAATGGGTATATTTAATAATTTCTTCTTTATTTTCATTTATCTCTCTTATGGAGAATATTGTTTCTAATAATATAATTTATTTAAATATTATGAATTATCTTTCAATTTATGTTTTCAACAAAAATATATTCTCTAATATAATTAAATAGTAATATTACCAAAATATAAATAATTTTTTAAGGGTTTATTTCTATGACGACATCCTCACCATTTAATATGATTTTCTATTAAATTTGATATTTATCTCCATAATATATAATTACTTTTTCATATTTGGAAAAATTAAATTTATAAATGCATTTGTTTCATCGGAAACATTATTTCTCCTCATTGGAATATTATTTACAACTTTAATATGTTACATATATCCATATCATGAGATTTTCTCATAGTTATAATTTATGTATAACATTATATCAAGAGGTATATGTATAAATACATTTTATTATGTGATTCTTGGGCCTATAATTATAATTCCCTTTAATAAAAACACTAATTTTTATACCTATTATTATATTATGTAAATGGTTTGGGAAATGTTCCCAGAACATTATGTTATAAATTCATGGGAATAAGTCATTACATATATTTTTGATGTATTGTTTTATTCTTATTAAATGTTAATATGATTGTCATTATTTCCATGTACCTATTTCATCATCACTGTTACTCCATATTTCTATGTTATGGTTTAGGATCCAAACCTTTGATATTATTATATTATATTTTCTGACTCATGTGTTATAAAACACTAATTTGTATCATTTTATACTTATAAAATATTTTTTAGCTCCCTCATTATTTTATATATAAATATAGGAAAAATAATGTACTGCTATAGGTGAAATTGGAATTATCTTCATATTATAGAGATAAAAACAAAAATATGGGGTGATTTATTTTTAAAATGTTTCATTATGTAACTTATCTCTCCATGACCAAAATCCTATTGATATTTAGGGACGATATCCATGTTTATTCTAAAAAGGATGGAATATTTTTGGTATAATAAGTGTGTCATTATATTTAATATCTTAGAATAGTATAGTTATGTTAGGAAATAGTTAGAAGAACCTAACAAGAAATAAAACATATTAAACATAGTTTTATAGTATTTATAACATATGATATAAAATACTATTTACTTATGAATTATTATTTAAATATTAAAAAATTTAATTTTATATACACATAAAAAATGATTATTCTCTTCCCTAAAATTCATTATTATGAAAATTGTCAAAAATTTGAGGGAAAATTCCCACAACCAATGTTATGTATTAGGAATATAATTCTTAAATGAGTTGTTTGATATTATTAGGGAAAGAATTAAGAACCTTCTGTTTGTTAGTTATCAAATAAATTATTCTATATATAATATTTTAAACCTTGTGGGGAAACAACCATGTATAAAGAGATAAAAAAATAAATAGTGTTTTTCAAGTACATTTTCCATGAAATTCTTGTGTATCTTCTAATATGTTGGATAATAATAAATGAATTAATTCTATTTATAAGATAATATTTTTCTTTTATTGAATAAATTAATATAAACTTTAATTTCTTTTCTATACAATTATCCTTATCGGTGTTGGATTTTTTTTATGAACAATAATTCAAGGATAATATTAAAATAATGGAATGATAAGTATTTATTAAAATATAATTCAATAAAAATTTTACTTTCAAATTTCATATTAAAATGGGATGGGTGTATTTCAAATTGACGTAAAGGGATGATGAATTAATTAGATTAATTGAAGAAATAGTTACAAATTTTCCCATTTATGACTCTGAAGTTATCATTGAACAATGTTGTATGTTTAACCATTTAATTTTTATAATAAATACATGTCATTAAAATGATTTATCCTTTCTATAAATTGATAAAAGGAGGAATTACTTCAATTTCCCCAGAAGGATGAATTGGATATTGGTGATTCCAATTGGTATAATTGGTTAGAAGATTTGAAGAAAAAACAAGATTTTAATCATGAGGGTACCCCTTATAAATCATATGGAGTGAAGAATATTAAACATACCATAGGAAAATGTTAAGAAAAGAAGAACCACATAAATTTGGTCAATATAATGATAAATAGATTTGGTATGGAAAATAAGGGAGTAATATTCATTATTTCAAAGGTATATAAAGGATAAAATAAATACTAGGATTGAAAAAATAATCTTATTAATCATTCAATAATATTCCTATAATTTAGATATAAATATCACTGATCAATGCATGTTAATGTACTAAACTAGGAGTTATTTAAGGGACATTATGGAACCAACAAAAATATAATAGAATATTGGGGGATTTTTCTAGTCTAAATATTAGTTCAAGTGTGAAAAAAACTCGTGAGAGTTATAATTATTAATTATTAGCCAATATTGAAAATCTTATTTGTTTCATGTTCTATACATTACCCAATATCAACCAATATGATTAAAAAACTCCAACGACACCTCAATAAAAGGATGTAATTTTTTTTAGTGAAAATATATTATATTGAAATCATTTCATCACAGGTATACAAATATTACCTTATAAAATATCAGGGGAATAGATTCCTAATAATTTTAGTATAGTTCATTTGAATATAATTTTATTTCATATTATTATGGGATTGTGTGTCAATTTTTAGAGACAATTAAAATCACTAAGAGAGGTAAATCATATTCCACATCCAAAACCATCCTCTGATTGTATATAATTATTTTGATGCTCAGAAAATATGTTAATAAAAACATCTCAAATATGAATATTGTTTCATTTGGATAATTTTTATTTAATAATACTTGTATTGAAAAATTAACGGATATTTATAGAGGTGAATCACATTGTATGAGAATCACTACTAAAAAATTGGCCTTTAACTGCACTAGAAAGTCCATTATGAAAACAAAAAAAAGTTGATAATCAGAGAGCGGTTAAAAGCCCAAAACATCTATAATCTCTAAAAATCACAATTAAATTGTTCCTTTAACAATGTTTTTTTAGTTCTCTCAATGTCCCCCAATATTAGTGCTTTTTTAGCACTACAAATGGGGTACTTTAACAGTGCTAAAAAATTCTGATAAAAGCAACGCTGATAGAGTGTATATAATTTTTTTCCATGCCCCATCCATCCTCCATTATCAGCACATACCACCCACCCACCCCATTATCAGTTCTTTCGATAATACTAGCCTCCAACACATAACCCTTCCTCTGATGAATTTCGATCTTAGGACCTCCTGCTTATACATCCGTCGCCTTAACCATAATCATATACGGTTTAGTTTTACATTTTATTATATATTTATATATATATCATCACATTTTTTATAATAATATATATTTTTATCTATATTTTATTTTATTAATAAATATATTTTATATTTAAATATGTTTAATTTATTTATTTATAAAATTCAATATTTATTAGTGAATTTATAAAAAATATGAATATATTGTTCTATATTTGATTAAAAAAAATTTACCTTTTGAAAAATGATAAAATATAAAATCCATAATTTCAAAATGAATATAAGACCTAGGAATAAATTTAGTTCCCACTAAAAATGATAAAAAAGGACCCCCATAAACGAGGGTCAAAATCAATCGAATGTGAAAACATTTGGGTATCCCAACAAAAAATCATTTTTTGAAGCCTTTTAGGACTTTTTTGGTCTCGAATAAATAGTGACCGGGTCCCCTAGTCATGATGAAATAGATATATTCACATACATTGATTTGATTTGTTGTAGAGCACAAATGGACACTCGGATCAAAATTTACAGTCATTAAAAGATTGTGTTAAATTTTCAACTTATTTGAGATCATTTGTTATTTTTTTATTTTTTAATATTCAAATTGATATTAAATGACTATTACTTAGAAATAATAAGAAAATCAGTTATAAAAAATATTTTTTTAGTTATTTAATAAGTTCTTTTCACTAAATATTCTATATTTCATGTGTAAATTCTTATTTACCTTATCTAAGACAAATTTTTAAAAAATATGTTATCATTATATGAATATAAATATATAAATATATTATTATATTATTATATTATTTTTAATGGTATTTATTTTTTTATGATGTATACATTTATCTGTTCTTGTAAAAAAACATTGATAAATGGGGCCTTTATCTGTGATTCTAAAAAGCGCTGATACCCCCCCCCCCCCCACATCAGCTCCTTTTTACAAGCACTAATAAAAACCCCCCATTAACAGTTCTAGGAAATGAATTATTAAATACCCCATTTAATAATGATTTGTTTACCGTTGATAGAGGACGTCTTTAACAGCGTTTTTAGCTAGTGTTGTTAAAATCCTTGCACGGGAGAAACCCAATTTTGTAGTAGTGAATACAGTAAAAAATTCCCAAAAGAGTCTCATTGACATATGTCAAAAATAGAGGCCATGATATCTGTAGAACCTATTCCAGGAAGTCATCCTATTACTATGAATTCTTATATAATGGCCCATATTGAGTATGAGGATTTAATGAAGTAACTACAAAGAAACCTTGAGTAGGTTTTTATACACTATAGTGATCCACCATATCATGCCACAATCCACATTGTTTTGAATGGTGATGGTTTTATACTTATCTCAATTTATTATCATGTTCTTAGCAAGTCCACTATAATGAAAAATAATCATATAGCTTATATTTAGGATTATTTTATCAATTATATTGGGCTTAATTCTTCTCAAAGATGGTACCTTTATTGGGAAATAATCAATTAATGCTAGAAAATAAGGATATTCTCTAAAAAAAATTTGTTTTGGTTTGGATGATATTAATTCATATTTATTATATTTTAACCAACCAATTATGTAATAATCTACTTGGAAATTATGAAAATATTAAATCATGATTATTTAAAAACAATTGTTTCCTTTTTCACATAATCAAATATTCCAAATGAATTAAGAACATCAGGATAATTTGAATATTTTATTAATGGAATTGATAAATATGAAGTTATATGAAATGTACAATAAGTTGTTATTTTTGGATAGAGAAGTTTCAATTTTTGGGGAATGTATTTATATGTAATAGGATATCTATTGATCCTTGAATTAAAAGGGTGATAGTGGATTAACCTAATTCATTATTTTTTATGATATTTAATATCAACTAAATATATTATACATATTATCAATTATTTTTATTGAACAATCCATATCATTAAATATTTTTTACACTATTAATAAAAAATAGTTAAATTCTTTTTTGGATTGATGAATGTGATGAAATATTTATATAGATTAACATGTCTTTAATCACAACAAATGAACTCACATTACTCTATTGTAGGGTATGATATGTGATATATAGTGACCCTTAAATATGTATATGGTATTTTTAATTCCTGAAAAAGAATATGATAAATTCTAAATTTTTAAAAAATAGGCTATATGTGCAATATGAAACAACACATGACCTAACGTTAGCTGTTGTAATATTCAAATTGATTATTTAGAAACATTTTGACATTAATGATAAGTCTTACATATATTTTAATAACAATTTGATAATATATGTATAAAAATTTAGGGTTCATAACACAACCAACCCATCAGGGTTAGACAAAATCCAACACCATTACTACTAAATCTATTTTCATCTTAGAAAGGGTAACATTGATTCAATAAAATTAAGAATGAAAAATTATACAGAATTTTACATGACGGGAATTGTAAGATATATATTGTTATTATAAAAGTAAATGATTTAAATCTTAATCCAAGATCATAGTGACATATCTTACAATTATAATAAGATTTTTCAACCATCTATCTTGAAGAATATTAATGATGAATAAATACACGATGTAAATGTTAATAAATTGTAGAAAAAAATAAAAAATTATAAAATATGAATGATCAAGATGGGTATTATTGGAGTTATAATATTTATTAAATGATTATGAGTATTATCATAGTATTATAAGACAAATAATCTATTGGATGATTCACATTTTTCAACAATCTACACCAACCCTAGAAGTACCATGATGAATAGACATATTTGGGATCACATATGTTAGGATGATATATAGAAATAGAATAATGAATATATATCAATGTTCATGTTATTTATTTTTTTAATGTTTAATCCAAAATTCCCAAGGGTTTTATAAAATATTATACATTGTTCGAAAGAAGTGGGAGAAAATTAGCATATATTTTGTCATGAGTCATTTAGAAAAATCGAAAGTATACAAAGAAATATGCATTATCGTGTATTGTCTTATAAAAAATCTACATATTATCTCTATTAAAGTTGGATTTTTTCCTTCATAAAAATTCATTGATATGTATAGATGCTGTGGTAATATTATATTTACTTCCATTATAGATTTTTTATTACCGAGATCTGTGTTTCAATTCAATGGTCTTTTGGAGTCTTAAAAAATAATTTAACGAAGAGTTGAAAATTAGTGAGGTATAATAGAATTAAAAAGTTTATTATTATTAATTTTCCATTCCATTTTTTGAATTCATGATTAGATACTTATTTATGGTTTTTATGGGTGGATAAGATCAACATCAACCATTTATCATGTTCAAATAAAATAATATCTTTCAATAAGAGATATATATAGATCTGTTTAGAGACCAAAATTGGATGATGTTTTTTAAACCAAAAAAATCATAAAAGGTTAGTGAATATAAATTTTAAGAATAGAACTATTTAATGATATTTTAATGATAGAAATAGTCATTAAACAACATTACATATAAGTATAGAATTAAATAATATTTGTTTTCACCAATCATGAATATGACCAATAGTTGGATATTTTTTATAAAGTATTCCATTGAATGTTTTCATAAAAAAGTGTAATGAGGGATTATATTAGGGGGAATCTAAGTCTTTGACACTTTTCACCCTTTCATATTAGTGATCACAATATTTTTTATCCATTAAACTAGATCTTCCAACACGCCCATATGATGAACATAATTTGTTCCTCTCAAAATTCATAATAAATTTTATACAAAATCCCAAAAATTCAATGAATCCAATGGTTATTAAATTTATTTTTTATCTCTCTTATGAGGAGCATCTAATAATGAAATTGGAATATAAACTCTCCTTGTAAATTTAAAAGAGATGAATCAATTTTATAATGATGGGACATGGTATTTTATGCTAAATTGATAGAGAGGAGCCAATTTTTTTATAATATATATATATATGTGTTTGTGTGTGCTTTTGTTTCATAAATATATATAAATAGTAATTATAATAAGTTAAATTCACCACAAAACAAATTAACCCTATATTATTTCATCATTATAAAAAATATGTATAAAATATTAATAATTATATTAAATTATTCTTAGTAATTTGATATATCAAAAAATACCAACATTACTATATTTTTGATCTCATTAGGTTTGTTGTCTATAAAAATTATCACACCAATGAATTTTTTTTAAAAAAATTAAAAAACATTAGAAATATGACTAGAGGATTATCAATATTATATTGAAAACCTTAAGTAATAAATGAAAGAATGGTTAATTATTTAAATAAGTGGTATTTAATAGTTTTTATGATAATATTACCATTTTTAATATGACCATGAGAAGATTAAGTTAAAAATTATAATAGTAACATTAACCATAGGGTATGTAATTATGTAACTATATTTGTAGTGTTTTCAAAAAATAAATTAAACAAAATGATGTGCCCAAATATCCAAAAATATTTACATAATTACTGTATCATAATGTCTATAAATAATTCAAATTTTATTTAAAAAAGTATAAATTATTTATTAAATAAAAAAAATGACAATATAATTAAATATAAAAAATTCTTAATTTTGATATTAATTTTTGAAAAATGTATACCATTTTTGTAATCAACATGTCAAAATTTAGTATTGTCCATGTACTTTTAATTGTTATAACAAATGATATTAATTTGTGACTATCAAAATGTGGTAAAATATGATATTTTCAATTACATATTAAATACATTATTAAATAGATCCTAATTTTTTTTAAAACAACATTACCTATTAATTTCATGAATAAGTTACTGTTTTAAGTTACCATAATCATTACTTATAATGTGAGGAGAAAAATTTATAATTTAAAAAATATTTTATTCAATACACCCTCCCATCATAAAATATAAATACCACATCTTAGAAACCCATTTCTCCAAAAATATTTACCATTGAAATTTTTTAACAAATTATCTCTTTAAATACTCTTAAAAACATTTTACTAGTTTTTTATCAACCAAAGACCATATTTTGGTGGCAATAGTTGATTATCAAAGTAGATATCACATTTTGAAAGGTAAAAACTCTATATCAAGGTCTTTAATTTATATTATCTTATTTATTATCTATTCACCTTATAGATAGATTAATATATATATATATATATATAATGATATTATGAAACTACAATATAATGGTGAATTCATATGATTTTAAAAAAATATAGTTTAATTAACAAAAATCATATATTATCCATTATAAACACTAATAAGGATATATTATTTAAAAAATATTATCTACAGAATGGATTATTTTGATAAATAATTTTGTTCTTATCTATGATCATAATAATAATATTATTTTATGATTAATTTTTTATGGAGTTTCTAAATATTAATAATATTAATTAAAATTAAAAATCATCATTGTAAAAAAAAAAATACTATAATTGAATATAACATTTTTAAAAAACATTTATAAAAATTAAAAAATTACTATAATGTAAAAACCATTTTCGTAACCACCTAAAACATTTAGAAAGTCCCTAACTCTCTATAATTAATTTTTTTGTTACTTACTATTTTAACAGGAAACTGGATATTAAGAATAAAAAAGTTTGATCAATTAACCCAGAAATAAATATCATATATACAATGGACAAGGTCATTATGTTTTAAAAAGTTAATTATAATGAAATTAAATAACAATAATAATAATAATAAATTATTGATACATGAACATGTTAAAAAGATTAATTTTTTGTAATTTAGTTTGATTGTTCATCACACTAAAAAATACTAAACTAAATTAAGACTCATTTTAATGGAATTCCCTTACAATTATTTTATTTGATTTAGTGAATTATCTATTTATATATATGTAATTTTCTAATTTTAAATTTTAATTTATCTTTCATATATATATATATATATATCAATCATTTATAATTTTTTTATTCCATTTCTATTAATGTGAATTTTATTTAAGGTTATTTCTTAATCATTTTAAAGGAGTCTCATTAAAAGGAAACAATCCAACTTTCTTCATCATTTTCATGTTTCACACTTAAGAAGAACATTATTTTGAAAACATATTTTCAAATAAACAGAAGTTAAAATATTTTTGTTAAATTTTTACAAAACGATATTTTTTATCAATCTTAATTATTGTTTTGCACCTTTAACAAATACAATTTAAATGGTTTATTTATTTAACAAATGTAACAACCATTATTAATATTTCTCATATTCTTTGATATTTGGATTCATAAAATAAACATTATAATTAAATAATGAACATATAAAATTATTTTTCCTCTTCTTCTGATGTGAAAAATGATTTTTCATTGTTTCATTATTCTATTTTACCTAAATATATAACAAATTGAATATTCAATGGTTATTCTAATGAATAATCAATAATTATTATTTATTTTCAATGTGGTTGAAATATGAATGTTATAGTGTCATAGTAATGGTGGGACTGAAATTATAAATCCCCCTAATATATAAGATATTGTTTACATCTCATGTGATACTATGTATAGTGCATGGGTAGTGAGCGTAACATCTTATGTTGGGTTTCCGTTATAACAATCCTCAAAATATGTTTATTATGATACATTTTTTCACCAATATAATTATTATTTTTATAGGAATATTATGTTTCTATTAAACAATATCCTTTTTTGTGACTATGTTATGATTTATGATCCTCCCCATTTATGATTTGTTATTGTGATTATCAATATCTATGTTTTCATACCTCATTCTTATCTTAATTATACCCATAATATTTTTTAATGATGAAACATTATTTTATTCATTTCCCTTTTATATAAATTTTTTAAAAAGGATTTAAATTGGATTTAGGTTTATATTGTGAAGATAAAGATAAATTATGATCTAATATATTAAAAAAATTAGGTATGATGTAATTAATCCAATAAATATAGTAATTTTTTTAGAAATTTAATATATATTTATGATTTTAATTTTGAAATGTTTTATATATTATATGAGGTTATTTTTTTCATTGTTAACAAAACCATCCCCAATAAACTCTCTCTCAATGTCACCACCCTCATCCTCATTATGTCATTGATCCCATCATGAAATTATTTCCTGAGCCCTAAAAATATATTTTATCCTAAAAATTTAGTGAACCAAATTTTTTTATCATTATAATTCAAAATTAAGGCCACTTATAAATATGATAGTTTATTTGGATATCATTCATTGTAATAGAGTGAAGATTGGGAGATAAAGGGACTCACCCGGGAGAGGGAGAGGGTGAAGAGATCACAGTGACAAGGTATCTTGGATTCCTAGACACTTATAGATATAGAAACAGGGTCACGTAATGTATAATTACACATTTAAGAATCACCAACCCATGGTTTATGTTATATGAGTATTTTATAAATAATTTATAACCTTTTATTAGTTGTATAAATCTTCTCTGATCACACCCTTCGATGATCATCATGTATTGAATAATGTTTCAATAATGATAACTAAATAATATATATATTAAAAATTTCATTACAATAAAAAAATTTCAAGTCATTTCAATGTTAATGAATAATTTATTAAAAATGTTCATAGTTATTTAACATTAATAGAAAATAATTTTCATATCCAACTATGGGCTTTCAAAATGAATTTTCATTATATTTTTTCAGAGGATGTAAAATAAGATCTATTTTTATTAGTTATGTTGATGTTTTATAATCCAATAATTATAATAGATACTATTATATTTAATTATATTGGAATAGTTATAAAATTTAATGACCAAATGTTGTCTTGGTTTGATGAAGGATACCAAAAACAATCATAAAACTAGCTGAAAACCCTTCTATTATAGAACAAAATAATTAAGAAAATATTTTATTAGGGGATATGTTTAAGATATATTAATGGTACATCATACACACACATGTGATAGTAATTAAAATATTAAATAATAAAGTAATATTACCTTCAAAATCATCAACCATGTTATTTAAAAAAAATATTCATTGTGGTAGAAATCCAATATCTGAGAACATGGGAACACAAAATAAAAGCTAACGTTGTTTACTAGGATAAATTTTATTATTTAACCTATACTATATTGGGACCATGATACTATATAATCAGCCATGTCAATGTCTTGTAAAACCCTATATAATTATATTTATGTTATATAAATATTATGTTTCAAAATAGTTTAAAAATATCTCATGGAGTTGACTTAGAAGGGACTCATTAAATCTAGATACATTTAAACCTCATCTATATTTATTTAGAATGAAGTAATCATAATACAAGTTTATTATAACTATGCATAAATATTATGATTTTTAATTTATTTTTTATAAATTTTTTAATTTACCTTAATATAAATTATTTATTTTATAAATTTGGGAATGATTAAATTTTAATTATTAAAATAACATAATTTAACATCATAAAATCTTTCTATAGATTTATGTTTTTATATTGATATTTTATTTACTCATATTAAATTTATTTTTCTATTTATTTTCCATCATCATATTCAAAAATTAAATATTGATCATTAATTTTTTATATTAGTTATGTTGGAACTAAATAGCTTTTCCACACAATTTTGTGCAGATCCAACCACAATATATTCATTCAGAAGATGGATGCATTGATTGATATGTATAAAAGGAATATATTCAGTCCTAAATAAGAGAAATATTAGATTTACATTTTTGTAAGTAATCTCATATATTGATTGAAGTATATTCCTATAAAATGATTATAGATTCAGTGGTGTGGTGGTCAGAACCACCTTCTTAGAGTAGGATATGGGATTTAAAAATTGCTATTGACAAGGTTTCAAAGCTAAACAAACTTATCTTTAATGGATTATATAATGTTTTTTGACTTGGAAAAAATTACAACATGGTGAGAAAACCATATAAATAGTGTTTACATTCTTTTATGGTTCAATTTTAAAACTCATGTAGCTAATATATACCTTTTTTTTAAAAGTTAAGTCTGCTTTTATATGACATTGGTTTTGGAACAAAGACCATAATATTTTAGTAATGTTAAATTAGATCACAAGAGATCTGTTAATAACCGCCTATTATCTAATAACATATTTTCAATGTAGATAACCAATTAATTCCTTTGTTATTATTCCATGATCGTAGGAAATTTCACATAGTTGGGTCCATAGACGATCTTGGTCACAAGCATCAATGCTGGATAACCATAGGTGAATTCCAATTGGCATGGCGATTCACATATGGCCTCAGAAACATTTATATCCTATAAATACCCCTGAAACATACCATACATAGAATGAAATTGAACATGGATTATGTGTCTTTTTAAAGGATCCTTCTTATAAAAGATTTGAATAAACTTTAATGTCATTTGAAAAAACCCCTAGAAGACACAATAGATAACGATAGTCGATCAAGATGATGTATAGCACATGTTGACCAAATACTTTAGGAAGAAAACATTAATTTTATTATTCACATTATGTGAAATAAATATGTTATCATATATAAAAATTCTACAAGACTATGATGAGGTTTAAAAAAAGTGACATATTACAATTTTTTAATAAATATATGGACTACTCCTCCTTCAAAATGCATCAAATGGAAGTTAAGAAAGATTAAATAGTGATAAGAATAGATTCATGGGTAATCATGATTAATTGATGTTTTTTAGGGGAATCTCACTACTATAAGTTCATTTGTTTTCATACATTAAGAAAAAAATATAGCAAAAAATATAACCACTGCCTATGATGTTATGAAAAAAATCATGATACATAAAATAAAATTGAAAAATGTATAGTTTTCATATTATGTGAAGATAAATAAATGATGTTCCTATCAATATAAGTAAAATTACTCCAAAATGTGTTGTTAAGAAAAATTATTCATTAATCTTGAGAACCAAGTGAAATTATAATGAATCTCAAACTAGTGGAATAGAAAAGGAAATCCAAATTTATTCCACTTCACTCCTCCTAGATGTAATGAATTAAGTCACTCCTAGAACACCCCTAATATAATCCATGGATTTGGAGAAGCACATTTCCTAAGACATCCCCAAATGTAATAACCAAAAATAAGCCACAATATGGTTAGACACTGACTGACCTATGTCTCAAACCTAGGATTCCATCCATTCTATATTTATATCGAGTTTATATTCCACATAGATTTTAATAATCTCCATTATTTAGATACTTCTATTGTTACCCAAAGTTTCATAGATTTAATATCCTTCTAATAACACCCAAAAAAACAACTATCCCAAACCCACGATCCGTGTTGTATCCCACATGATCCACCAATCAGGTATCAGTAACAATCCATCCTACCATAACCAATGTCATATATAAGGTTCAAAATAAAAGGAATTCATACTTTCATGTTCTATAAATAATTAATTTTTATGGAAGATTTTATGAAATTGTAATCCCAGTAACGTAACAATAATATTTAAGAACCATTAAACCCTATTTTATTCACTCTATTGATCTAAAACTAAATTTTTACCTCATGTATATCAGAGTGAGAAATTATCATGTCGGGTTATAGAGTTAGTTTATCATTATGATAGGATAATTGTGTTTAGTCTCAAAAATATCCATCAATTACATGATTCAAGACTATGAAATTCATGGTGCAATACCTAACCACACCACAATATACTACATAGACCAGTCCCCATATATTTCTTCATACTAAATGACCCAAACTACAATAAATTTTATTCCAAATGATTTGGATACTTTATATAAATATTTAAGGTTCAAAACCAACATAATAAACATATATATCATGATCCTAAACATGGTATGATCACAAACCACATATCAACTTAACATGTTACTGAGAGGGAATAATTTCATTTGAGGTAGTTAGTGAATAATCCATGCTAAATTATCATTCTTCTTATACTTTATAAGACAAAAAAATATCAATGGAATCTCATGCTAAACAACCATCACATATATTGTTTCCAAACTATTCGATCATAAGAACAGATCATGGACTGCTCATGCTCTTTCCATGTCTCATATCTATTTTTCAAACCATACTGACATATGAACACCTCAATGGATTTCTATTTTAATTCCTATTCATGAAACATATTTTCATTGTATTCTAACATATATATGACTCATTGGATGATATTGTATAATCCCTATCATATATTTTTTTTGAGTCAATAGTCCAATATAGGTACATCAGAAGGGAAACTTATAAGTAGTCCCCTCTCTATTAGCCCATATTGTGTGAAAGTAAAAAATTATGGATTTTTACATGTTATAAAACCCTAAGAGGAATGATGTTTGTGGCTACACAATATAAAACTACATGATTTTTTCATCACACTGAATGGATACATAGGAATCTTTATCACAGTTATGATCAGAACTATAAAATAGATTTTACATATTTTTATGATGATTAACTCTAAATTACCATGATATTATTCAACAAGTCAATGAATTATAAAATAAAATAGAATAATAATGGACCTATAATGAATATTTTTTTCATATAAATATATGGTATTGATTATATAATTTTAAATGGGTTAACCATTCTCATATTTTGATTTATAAAGGATTCATGAACATATCTTATGCCCATAAAGGAGTCATTAAGCATGAAATAATTATCTCTATTAGGGTTCGATGAGCCTGACATCCCATCCTATTGAGAAATGTTCATCATTTTCAATAAATCCTGTTGATATTTTATGTTTATAAACAAGGTCTATAGATACATACTTTCCCAAGAATGTTGTAAATGTTTTTAGTTTTAGATCCATGAATAACCTAATTGGAAACCTTCTATAGTAGGTGTATTAACCTAATGCCATTATTGTGTAGTCATAGATATTCCTTCACAACTAATCCATGGGATAACCCTTTATGGAAGAAAAGAAAATGAAAAAAATCAATACGGATCTTTCAACTGTTCCATGCATTTCACAAATGAAAAGGGACCAACTATCCAATTAACAATGGGTTAATTTTATATCACGTGGTCCATATAGAAAGTCAATGAAAGTAACTTGAAACCATTAATTTTGAGAGTTATTTATCGAACACAATCCATTATTTTTGACATTTAATTTTGAAATTTATTATTGTTTTTCTACATATGACTATCATGAATCTATAAAATCATAATGGAGTCATGAAATGAACTCATGATTTATGAGCCAAATGGAAAATATTGCGGTACCAAAGAGTGACCTCGAGACAAAGAGTAAAACCAATTGAATCCCCAATTATTAGAACCCAAATTTACATTATATCAATTCATAAATAAATTTAATTTATTCAATTGCATATATTTCATGCAATAACAATATCAAACGAACTGTGACATACTATTAGGAATTAACATAAATATTGGAATATGAATTGGATTGTTATGAATAATATTTCAGACTTTAAAATAATAACCTAACCTATGAATGTATAAATAAAATACTTTTATCTCATACATAAAAATATGATGTACTTATATGATGGAATTATTAAATAATTTTTTAAGAAAAAGATAAATTAGGTGTTTCTATTTTTTTGAAATGTAAATGCTTAATTAACAATATTATAATTAATATAATGATTTAAAAGAAAATTTATTTTTATAATATATTGTAATAAATTAATTTATAGTTAAATTATATTTATATGATAATTTTCAAAGATCATAATTAATTTTTCAATGTGTCGTAGAAATAGTAATAATATTAATGTTTGAATTTTTGAATAAATGATAATTATTTTTATAAATTAAATGTCTCATTTTATGAAATAACTATCATAAAATGGATTCCATTTTTTAATGTACTCTTAAAGTATTTTTTTGTGTGAATTTTTGTGATTTTTCTAAAATAGATGAGTTTTTTATGAATATGGTAATACAATAATTTATGTTATTTAACATTATAAGTTAAATAAATTTTTTTTGACTCACTTATGATGAAATCACAAATTATTTAAAACAAAATTGAACTAGTTACTATAATAAGTCACAAAAATAAACAATTTTTGTGTTATTGATCTAAAATAATAAATAAACGATCACAATAGTAAAAAAACACCCATCTCGCACCTATAAATACAACCCATCAAAAAACCTTCTCCAAACACCATATTAGACATGAATTTATTATAAATTATTCTCAATTCCATTCAAAATCCTCTTACGAACTACCAAGACATAATGGTCTTACCAAAAGAACAAATCCAAGTGTCTTGAGGAGGTTCCCAAAGAGACGATATCAAAGAGGTAAAATCCCACTTATTTCTCTTTAAATTTCTTTTATATTAGTATTATCTCTGCACCATCACTATCCAAATAGAAATGGTATCTCTAGTATAATATATATATATATATAGAAATAATATATTCATTATAGATTATCCATTATCAAATCCTTTCTCCCCTCATTTTAAAAAAAATGAATACATCGCCTGTGATATGTTGATTTCCTGACTTCATGGATGATGAGATTTTATTTTATATTATGGCCTTCAATGATGGTCATAAAAAAATTATTATTGTTAAATTATAATTTAATATACATTTTATATAGTATATCATTTTCTAATACAAATATGTAAACATAATATTAAATAAAATGGCAGAAGTTCATGATCATTGTAAAAACATCCAACATAAATTAAGTCATTTTGATCAATATTTTATCTAATGAATCATCCACATAAAATAAAATTAAATGATATATTAGACTATTTATACTCATTTAATTTCATTAATAGTAAATTATTTCAATTAAAATTTATTAAAATTTGAAAACAAATCCAATGTAAAGACCTAGAATTTTCAATATAATTTTTTTTAAATTATTTGGGATTATTACGAGTCTACGAAAATTGATAGCATGTGACTCTAAGGCCTGGAGAGGCCATAATGGAATATTTATCTTTTCTAATGTACGTTCAGTAAACTTGCGAGCGACAATTTATATCTTTTGAACTAAAGCTCAAATTAAAAATCTGAGGGCATCGTTGAATTCACAGTACTGGGATTCGCTTATGGGAAGCTTAACATTGTTCGGAAAAAGTAGTATGAAAAAGATAAATTTTTGACATTAAAAAATAATTATAAAATAACTAAAGGTTATTTTATTTTCTTTTTGAAACTGTTGAGAATCAGTGGATGGACCATAGTTCCAAGTCAGATGTTTAATGAGATACTTTTACTATCTTAAACCTCTCATTTCATGGTTTTGCAATGTCACCACTTATGTGTTTAATTAACTCATTAATTACGGTTAATTAATTAATCATAATATTAAACACCACATGAGAGATTAATCTATATAAAAAAAATCATGGTCATGGGTTTTGGTAACTCAGAAGAAGAACCTCTGACGAAGTGTCAGAGACATCTTCCACCAATGTTGAACGGATCATGGATGACTATTGGAGGAATTCGAACCGGACAACGATGAGCAACAACGAACGACAACGAATGCAGATTCTTCTCCCACATCTGCATCATCTAATAATGAATTACATGTATGGGTTTGTATTTATTTATTTCTAAGAGTTTTATGATTCATCTACTCTTCATGATGTCGAACCCCTTTCGTTGATATAAAGCTAATGCTGGGGGCGTATGCCAAACCGAACAAGGCACAGAACCTCCACCAACGTTGCTTGACTACATTCTTAATGGGTGACCAACCAATACAGAGGAAAGATGGAAGCAAGGGACACTTAATGATGGATATGTTTTGAATATACCATAGGCGTAGTCCGGATGAAAATCAGACCATTGGGTCTTTACGGGTGGCTCGCAGCAGCACCGCATGCGCGACGACACTAGCGACCGGCTCTCGGTGGCCGTGAGAGGGGGTGGCACTCAAAGGCCCTGTGGTGGATAAAGGGGGTGGCCGGGAACCACCAACTACATTGAAGTTAGAGACGTGCTACAGAAGTGTGTCATTGAGGAGGGTCGAAGCTCTGATCCATGACGGAGGGTGCACCTCCGCCCTGTGGGTCCCGCAGATGACCGGTCCACTCGGACCGACCAAGAAAACTAGTGCCAACTAGATCCACTGATGGAGGAGCCCAAGTGACCTAGCCATTTGGGTGGGGAGCTGAACCTTGCACCCAGCCACTAGGCCAGGTTGGTCCAATGGCCTGGTAGGTCGCGCCCATCTGGGTGGGCTGGGCCGACCCAGTAGCCCAGTGGGCCGAGCCCATCGCCAACTGGACGAGAACAAGGCCCTATGGTCTGAGCCCACTACCCGAGCCCGTGGCCCATACCCTTCGAGCCAGGCCCAGCTGAAACATACCGATCCAAGTCCCTCTGGGCCGGTCCTAGTGGTTTCGGTTGAGTCGGTCCGACCGGGTCGGACCGAACTCGGACCCACTTAAGTCCCTGTTTCGATTCTAGGGCTATATCTCCTAAACCGGAAGTCCATTTGATGAACCATATATGGAACCATAACCCATAGGAAGAGTTGGTCCATATGAGATACTCCACCAGGGTTTTGGAGAAATTTGGAGAATGGTTGGGTTGGATCAGAATAGAATCCAACTGGGCCCTCGACACTAAAACACATATAACTTACAGACCAGGTGTCTGATTGACGCGCCGCCTGTTAAGTTGGAACCCTTATGACATGGAGGTTCATTGGGTTACTTATTCATGGGAATTCATTGTGGTTGAGGTATGACCAATGATTTTAGGATTAGATCCTCTTGGAATCTAGTGTGTTTAGTGGGGGAATCCAGTGGATGGTTGTGACATGAGGAAAGAATAGAGATCCTCTGTGTGTCACCATATAGAGATACTCTATGGGTCACCAAATAGTGATCCTATGTGGGTAAGAACCTGGAGATCCTCGGTGGGTCAGCACCAAGCGATCCTCCATGGGTCAGCAGCAAGCGATTCTCGGTGGGTCAGCACCCAACAATCCTCCGAGGGTCAACACCTAGTGATCCTCCATGGGTTAGCACCTAGTGATCCTTCATGGGTCAGCACCTAGAGATCTTCCATTGGTCCGCATCAAGAGATCCTATGTGGGTCAGCATCATGTGATCCTATGTGTGTCAGTACCTAGCGATCATCCATGGGTCAACACATAACGATCCTATGGGGGTCAGTACCTTGTGATCCTCTGTGGGACATCACCTAGCTATCCTATGAGGGTCAGCACCCAGTGATCCTTTGTCGGTTAACACCTTGATACCTTGTCTGGTATATTAGTAAAAACCTATTGACATAATAAGATGATATAGTTTTATGACTAAACATCTTTATTCTTGTTCTTTACATTTTGTACCTGGTTTGAGCGGATTCATTTGTTGTGCTTTTTGATTAATATCTTGCATTGTGCTTTTTCCGTTGTGGAATTTTGAGAGACCATCAGGGGTTTTGGGGTCCCTACGGGGTATTGTTACACTCGCCTCTAAATGGGATTTTCCCACACATTTTTGTGTCTTGTGCAAAAGATGGTATGATTTGACCGAGGTTTTGTAGCTTGGACCAGACAGTGCACGGAGGTGAACGGTTGAATCAGAGAGCTACAGTGATGAGTTGTTCTTATCCTTCATATAGGATACATGGTGGATAATATTATGAGTATTTTTCTTTTTTTGTTGTATTATCTCCTTCAGTTGGTCTTGTATACTGGCCCCTTACCATCAGTTCACACTTTTAGTACAGTAGTTTTACTAAGTGGTTTACTTTTTTTGTATACCTAGTCTGTGTGTGTACAGGTTTAAAGGAAATTCCTTCCCGGTTTAGGGATACACCATTCCAGTGCTAGCCGTCAACCCCTAGACTATGGAAGGTGGCCTTGGGGTAGTCATGACATGGCCCTTGGGGGACTGGTCGTGACAAAGTGGTATCAGAGGAGTCGGTTCAACCGAAGAACTAAGACTCTAATCGTTTCAATTGGGAAATAATGTTAAGTGTTTTGAGTATTGTTTTCTATTTGGGGAATCTGGGGTTGGTGCAACGACCGACTATCCATTCACTAAGACCCTGAGTTCTTATTTTTTTACTCGATACACGAAAACACTTATTGCATGTGTTTTTGAAATGTTTTTGTTTTGACATCTTTTGAGTCAGCTCAGAAGGTATAACTTATTGACCATGCAACACATGATTCTTTACAAGATGTCGCTATATAGAAAACCAACCAGGATTCCAGTAAGACATCACAATGATGGCCCACTGAGTGATGAGACGTCGGTGCATGGCCCTCTTACAGGGATAGCACCTTCGGGTGGTGTACCAGCAGCACCACTACCCATAGTGCAACAGATTCCACCAGCCCAACCACCAGACTATGCATGCCGACTAATCACATTTCAAAAGTTCTAGATAAAGAGTCATCTTATGTTACGAGAGAGACGAACCCATAGGCAGCTGACGACTGGTAGGATGGTATGAAATTGGTTTTTGTTTGGCTGAGACACCAACAAACCTGATGGTGATCCTAGCTGCTAGCCTCTTTTAGGGGATAATAGGTAGATGGTGGAGCCTGATCCTCAAGAAACATGAGGAGGGGACATTATCTTGGTTGTACTTCAAGAGCCTTTGTATAGAAGAGTTCATAACATCAACTTTATGCTCTATGCATATTCAGGAGCTAATGCACTTACAACAGGGCGGCCTATCAATGGCCCAGTACTCTTAGAGATTCACTGACCTCTCTCGATACTCCAACGGCATGGTACAAGGAACATTCTTCGGGGGCTGGAACATTGAGGAGGGTCTCTAACTAGAGATCAGATCATTGATTATATCACTCAAGATACCAATGCAGGATGAAGTTCTAGAGAAAACACTTTTGGTGGAGAGCTTCCTAGTGGTGCAGGCACCGACGGTCAAAGCCACCACCAGACGATAGGTAGCCGAGCTATCTACAGCAAGAAATAGGCAGATGACATAGAGGTCTAAGCAGGATAGGCATTTCGATGGATGACCCCAAGACATAGGGTCAGAGGTGCAGAGATCTCGAGGTAGAGGAAGTCATCTTAGGACTAAATTCTGTTACGATTGCAGTGGACTAGGGCACATGGCTTGAGACTGTCCGAATCCCCTCTTGGAAGATGATAAGATGGTCAAGGGACCTCCGAGACATTATCATAGGTTCAAGTGAGGAGTACTTCCTGGTGGCGGACGTGGTTGGGGTGCAGGTCATGCAGGAAGCAGTGGGTGATAGTTTGAGGTTCTACCACCACCACCACCATGTGGTTCAGCCTGACCATAGGGAGCAGGTGGATAGGGATGAGATCAGCTTCAAGCAACTGAGGCATATGACCATGACACTAAACAGATGATTCAATGTAAAATCTCTATCTACTCCACTTGAGTGGTAGTTCTTATAGACACATTTACTATTCAATATTTCATTTCAATGACACTCATTCGGAGCTCAAAGATTCTGATGGAGCTGTAGGCTTGATCCTTAGGTTTAGGGACTTCTAAAGGTTAGGATTCAGCAATTACACATTGGTTCTGGCACTATGAGCTTACACTAGGAGGTGAGATCTTCGATTGGGATCATCTAGTAGAAGCATCGATGCCTTACGATTTCATCATGGGTATGGGCAGGTTATCCAAAGTTCATGCTCAGATAGATAGTTTTAGGGGCAATGTGCGATGTGTCCGCAAGGATGGGACTAAATTTTCCTTCACCGACCAAAAGGGAACCATTACAGCACTGGAATGACTTTCTTGAAGGAGGGTGTATCTGATCCCTCATCAGTAGGCTAGCCTCACCCTCAGTATAGAGGATGAGAGGAGTCTGAGTTATCCTATAGGGTGGACCAATATGTTGATGTCTTTCATGATGATGTTCTGATTTTAACTCCTTGTAGAGAGGAATATTTCTACATTGACTTGTACCCCGAGACTGCACCACTATCTATACTAGAATATCTTATTTCCCCCACATAGCATCATGAGTTGAGGGTGTAATATGAGGTCTTGCTAGGAAAGGGATTCATAAGGACCAGAGTTTCTACATGAGCAACCCATATTTTGTTTGTCAAGAAGAAAGATGGAATCTTGAGGCTTTGTTTGGACGATTGAAGCCTAAACCCAGTGACCGTGAAGAATGAGTATCCACTCCCAAGGATCTATGATCTCTTGGATTAATTAAGGGAGCTCGGTGGTTTATTATGATAGACCTCACATCGGGATATCATCTGCTTAGGGTATGAGATGAGGATGTACTGAAGACAACATTTAGATGCTAGTATGTCTGCTATGAGTTCTTGGTGATTCCTTTCGGCATGACCAGCACTTCAACAGTGTTCATGGGGATCATGAATAGGATCTTATAGCCTTATCTCGATTGCTTTATGGTGGTTTTCATTGATGATATCTTGATATACTCAGCTTCGGAGGAGGAGCACGCTACGCATCTGCAGATAGTTATGGATACACTCTAAGAGGACCAAAATTTTGGAAAGCCCTCAAAGTGCCAGTTCTAGATATGATAAGTTCACTTTCATGTACATGTTATCTCGGAGGATGTTGTTGTAGTAGATCCAGCAATGAAAGAGGTAGTGTTTTCTTGGGATCCACCCAGGAGTGTGACTGAGGATCAGAGTCTCTTGTGTTTTATCATGGTACTACAGGAGATTCGTACGAATCTATTCTAGATTAGGTGTACTCTTGTCAGCATTAACAAAGAAGGTAAAACCTTTATTATGGACATAGAGATTCCATCATAGTTTCCAAGAGAAGAGGCTGAGATTGAAGAGTTCTCCCATCTCGAGGCTACCATAAGAGGGAGTTGGTCATGTAGTCTACGACAATGCATCAGGGACCGGATTGGGATGTGTCCTGATCTAGGAATAAACGGTGATTGAATATAGCTCACAGAAGGTGAGTAAGTATTAGTAGAAGTACTCTACCCATGATTTGTAGTTAGCAGTAGTGGTATTTTCATTGGAGATGTGGTGAAACTACTTGAGGAGAGAACGTTTTATTGTCTACTCCGATCACAAGATTCTTAGGTATATCTTATCACAAAAGGACCTGAACCTGAGATAGGGGCGATGGCTGGAGTTCCTATAGGATTATTACTTTGAGACAGTCTAAACTCTTGTAAAGGGGAATGTGGTGGAATATGCACTCATTAGGAGGTCTAAATTACAGTAGCTTAGTGAGGTGACAGAGCAGCAAGCAGCGTTGCAGTTATCCTTCATGGATAGTGTTAGAATATATTTCTTTCAGTCTATGAGAGTTAAACCCCAACTACTTTTGCACATCAGGGAGGCACAACTTGGGGATGTTGAATTTGAGGCCCAACACGCTTAGATATCCTTAGGATAGGATCCTAAAATATTTTCTGAAGGCGGGGATCATGTCATCCTTTTCATAGGATAGACCATGGTACTAGTGACGCTACGAGAGGAGGTGCTGAGAGTGTTCCACACATCTCTTTTAGGGGTACATCCTATTGTGGAATAGATGTACCAAGACCTCCAGCATTAGTTCATGTGGACAAGGATGAAGAAATTAGTGGCAGATTTTGTTTCACGATACCTCACTTTTCAGCAAGTGAAGGACGAGCACCATGTTCCAACAGGCTTAAATCAGCCACTTGAGGTGCCAAAATGGATGTGGGATGGCATATTCATTGACATCGTGATAGGGCTACCACATATATCCATGGGAAACGATTCTATCTAGGTGATCTTTGACCGAATCACCAAGTTGGACCACTTTCTACCCATCTGAGTGTAGGTATTAGTAATGGAATTGGGATGCCTCTACATGTAGGAGATAGTAGGAATTCATGGGGTGTCATCGACAATAATTTTATATCATGATATTCATTTTACATCCTGTTTTTGGAAGGGATTACAGGAGGAATTTGAGAAATAGTGATGCTTGGGCACCACCTTTCATCCTCAGACAGATAATCAGACAGAGAACACCATTCAGACTCTTGAGGACATGCTTCATGCTTATGTCCTTGATTTTGACCATAGTTGGGAGGACCACCTGCCACTGGTGGAGTTTGCATAGAATTATTTTTATCACTCCATCATCAGCATGGCACTATTTTTGGAAATTTATATGTGACCATGAAGGTCACATCTATGCTAGAAAGACCTAGGGGATTCAACACTTATGGGTACAGAGTTGGGATGGGAAACCACTGATATTTTTCATATCATCCAAGAGCGGATGAAGTCTACACAGAGCTAGTAGATTTTTTATATCGACATGAGATTGAGGCTCTTAGAGTTCGAGGACATAGACCATGTATTCCTTCCTTTCATATCCCGATGTGGATTCTAGAGATTTGGCTATGGCGGCAAGCTATCCCCAAGGCTCATTAGACCTTTCCAGATCCTCAGTAGAGTATGCGAGGTGGCATACTGCCAAGCTATTCCCCCATATATTCACCATGCGAATATTTATTTCCATGTGTCACAACTGAGGAGGTACGTTCATGAAACATCACACGTTATCAATAGGGGTGTGATGGACCTTGACTATGGGGAGACATTTGTGGAGTTTCTGATGGAGATAGTTGATCGATATGAGTGGGTCCTTTGTGGGTGGTTGATTCCTCGAGTGCATGTTCAATGGATGCACAGGAATCTCCAGGAGAGCATATGGAAGAAGAATGCTCAGATACGTGCTTAGTATCCCATTTGTTTCCCTCGTTCTATTTTGGATTTCGGAGATGAAAATCCATAATGTTGGGGGAATTTAATGATCCATAATTTTCCATATAACTTTGTTTAAATTTTTTTGTGATTATTCTTTGTCTCAAAAAATTGACGGCATGTTATTCTGAGGCCCAAAGAACCTGGAATGAAATTTTGAACTTTTTCTAAGTTATGTTGAGTAATTGTGCGAGTGGAGATTTCTATCATTTGAACCAGTCATCAGATTAAAAATATGAGGGAACCTTTGAATTAAAATTTCTGGGATTCACATTAGGGAAGCTTAGCTTTGTTCAGAAAAATTCAGATGAAAAATGAAATTTTTTGGACATTACAAAAAAATAATAAAATAACTAAAGGTTATTTTATTTTAATTTTTTCCACCATTGAGAAATGGTGGTGGGACCTCAGTGAAATGCCATAATTTTATTGAGATACTTTTATTTTATTAAATCTCTTGTCACTTAGTTTTGTAACGACAACACATATTTGTTTAATTTGAAAATTAATTATAGTTAATTAATGAATCATAACTTTAAACAAAAAGTGAGAGATTAATCTCTATTTAAATAGTGCATGGGAATGGTTTTTGGTGACTCATGAGAGGATCCTCTAATGTAGTGCTGGTGATATCCTACACCAACATAGAATGAACCTTCGACAACCATTGGTGGATTTTGAACCAGACAACGACGAGCGATGACGAGCGCCAACAAACGAGGATTCTTCTCCCACATCCGCACCATCTTCTAACAAATTCCATCTAGTGGTTTTACTTGATTTATTTCTAAGAGTATTATTCTTCATCTACTCTTGATGGTGTCAAACCCCTTTCCCTGTAATAACATTGACGTAGAGGGCGTAGGCTGAACCGAATGAGGCTCAGACCCTCCTCCAATGTAGCTTGATTGAGTTCTTCATGAGAGACCAACTAATACGGTGGAAAGACAGAACTGGGCCACACAATGATGGTGAAGTCTCTAAAGTCCTATAGGCATAATTGGGAAGATAATAAGACCACTAGATCTACATCGGTGGCTTGCGGAAGCATCACCAATGTGGCGGCAATGGCGACCGGTGGTGGGGGACGGTACTTGCTTGCCTCGAGAGGGTGGCGGTGACAAAAGGTTCCATGAAGGATGAAGGGGGGTTATCACTGGTCGTAGAGGAGGGTCATAGCTCCGAGATACGATGTAGGGAAGACCCGCACCCCACGGGTCCCATAGACGATCGGTCCACACGGACCGACCATTTGGAATGGTGCGAATTGGAGTCACTAATGGAGGATCCCGAACGACCGAGCCGTTCGGGAGGGGAGCCGACCTCCACACCCAGTCAGTAGGCCACACCCAAATAGTGATCTGGGTTGGTCTAATATCCCAGAAGGCCGACCCGTTTCCAGCATGTCAGGTCATGCCAGTCAGACCGGGACAGTGTAACGACCCAAAGTTTTTCAATGGAAAATTCCCTTCTTATATTTACATCTAAAATAACATGAAAACACAATATAATGAACTACTAAGTGATAAGTGACCTTTAAACATAATTTTTTCACAACTATGTTTTGAATTTTGAAAATCCGACATACACGGTTGTGTTCACGATGGTTTTTGGAGTCTAATGAAACAAAAATAATTTTTGGTGAATAGTAACCTACCCTTATAAATAGTAACCTACCCTTATGAATACTAATACGACCCTTATGAATAGTAAATAAGAGTAACATTACCTATGAATAATAAAATAAAATTTAGACATATTAGAAAGTGACAATTTGACCTTAGTAAACGTTTTTGGTATTTTATAAGTCATAAATAATTAATTATAATTAATTAATTAACTTTAAAGAATATTTATTTCCCTGAAATGTATTCATAAATTATTGAATCAATTTATATTAGTTGTTAGATTATTTTATAAGACCCAACGTAATTTTTGAAAGCACTATAAAATCAGTTTTAATCTTAAAAACTATTTCTTAAGTAAATTGTGATTTTAATTGAATATTAAATTAATAATATTTAGAAAATTATTTTTGTAAAATGGACATCATTTTTGGATTCTACACGTCGATAAATGGTTGGGGTAAATTTTTGGGATTTTTCTGAGATACTTGAATTTTTGATGAATAGTAGAATCCGATAATTCACAATAAATGCTAAATAATGTATTAATTGAGACATCGATGATGTTCTGATGATGTATTCCCCCTTTGTTTCGGGATTACGTTATATAATTACTATTCTTGGATGTTCAAGACTAACTATTCCTTGTCTTGTGGGGAAATAATAAACTAATGAATTTTATATTAAGGAAACCCCTCTCCCCTCCACTATAAAAGCCACTCTTCACTCCCTCATTTCCTCACACCTCTCAAGCTCCAAGACTTCTCTAAACACTGCCCAAACATATTCCCTAGCACCTCCACTAGATCCCAAAGCTTCTGGCCTCATCAAAATACCAAGACTAGCTTCCTTAAGGAGGATCTCAAGAGGAAGATTTAAGAGGTAATTTCTCTCCCTCTTCTCCTTTAATTTCATTTCAAGTTCAAGTTCCTTTCTTGATCTCTCCCCACCTATATTCATATAAATTGTTTTGTAACTCCAGTATTATACATATAATATAATTTTATGATTCTAATGGGATATTATATCACCCAAACCCTTTCCCTCTTCCTTTTATTTCATTAAAGAGAATGTTGTTCATGAGGTGTTAAATTATCACCTTCAAAAACGACATGCTCTCTTCTTCCATTTCTACCTTCAGATATGGTCATGAAACCATTTTTATGGATGAACCAGAATATGTTATATTTATTATGTTCTATTTTATGTTCTATAAATAACCTATGGACATATTACTAAGTGAAAAGTTAAAACAAGTTCATTGTGATCCAAAAACCGCTCAAATCAACCCAAATAATCATCATTTAATTCTTATATAATGATTCACCCTCATGGATCTTATATAATTCATTATAAAATAATTCAAGATCCTTTAATATCACTAAAGACATGTAATTTCATTTCACGATGTTTACCCATGATCTACTCGAACATCAATTTAAGAATACAAGTGAATCACCCAAGAAAAACCATAAAAATGAACATCACCGAACAATGTTTTTTAAACTCTATAAGTCATCCAAAGGAACATAATATGACATAATGACACCATAATTAATCCTGTTAACATACAAATGGTTCTGTATTTCTAATTAATGAATATAATGTCATTATACTGGACATTGAAGAGAAGGAATCATTCAGGTACAAGGTAAGGGGAAATCTCGAACCCAATTTTCTTCCTTCGTGTTCTCCCTCTTTCACTCCATTTTTGATATGGTTACTCCTCAAAGATCATTTTTTGTCATTGATTTTACTTTTCTGGGATATAAATGTTTGTCACTGGTTTTTATTTCCATCAAAATTTCTTCCAAAAGAACTCTTCTTTCAAGAACTCACCTTTTACCTCTCATTCAAGGTTGATGGTTCTTGTATCAAGTATGTTGTTCCCTTTTTTTTGGGAACCCAAAGCTTATGAATGTGTTATTATGAGATGAAACCCATTCCTTTTCATAGTTTCATTATGTTTATTTATGTTATATTGTGTCATTCATGATAAATGATAATGTTATGATGTGACGGGTGCGCCCAGAATTATACAGCGCAATATGAATGTTTAAATGTGACGGGTGCACCCAGAATTATATAGAGCTCCAATGAATTGGGTAATGTGATGAATCTCATGAGTAAATGTGAAATAATGTGTGAAAAATATTCTATCTTGTTTCACAAGTATGAGTGGTAGTTAACCACTAAGACATGATGTTTCATTTTTATGCATTGCCACACTTCAAGTCTATTATTTATGCTCCTCTCATGTTCATGATCGTTTGCCTATGTTATGTTTATGCTCACCCCATGCTATGTTTTTATTATCTATCCTCTTACTGGGCTTTTATCTCACCCCTTTTGATGTAAATCCTCAGTTGGATACATGTACTAAGTAGATGACATGTTCCACTAAGAAGCTAGTGAAGAAGAAATTAAATAAATGTTTATGGTTGATGTTGTGTTTGTTATGTGCGGTCCTAGTTTTCCCCAGACACTAAACCATTGGATCCTCTATGTGTAATACTATTATGTTGTTTATCTTTGAAATGATGTGCAAGTAATGTAAGAATAGTCCGGGTCTCTATGGTTGGTATCAAAGGGAGGTTTAGTTAATTTGAGAATTAGGATTAGTGAACCCTAGAGAAAACCACTATTATGAGACTAAGTAAAAATATTCCCACAAGAATATTTACCTAGGGATCCCATATGTTATGTTTTTGTTATAATTTTCTAAATTAATAAGTTATTCATGACTTGTTTAATTATGTTTGGTTCTAACCTTTTCTATTTGAGAAAATGGTGGGAACCAGGGGAAATCACGCCAACAACTCATGCGAGGGCCAATGCAACGATTGCCCGAACAACATCCCCAATGATCTGGGAGGTGGAGTTCAAAACTTCATGGGAATGATTACCCAATTATCTCAGGTTATGAATAATAACCATAATAACGGGGAACATCATCCTTCATCAAAGAGGGAGCAACTAGATATCGAATGTTTTATGCGGCAACAACCACCGACGTTTTGTGGATCTTCTGATCCACTAGTTGTGGAACAATGGGTCAACTCCATGGAGAAGATATTCTCTGTGCTTCACTGTTCTGAGATGGAGAAGGTGACTCTAGCCATTTATCGTCTAGATAGAGAAGCCTATCAATGGTGGGCTTTGATTAAGAACACCAAGCCAATGGAGGAAATTGAAGAGATAGAATGGTAAGACTATAAGATAATGTTTCATAATAAGTATTTCCTACGAACTCTTTGCACGAAGATGGAGAGAGAATTCATAGAGCTCATGAAAAAAGAAGGAGAATCTGTCACAACCTATGAAGGGAATTTCACAAGGCTCTCAAGGTATGCTTTAGGTTTTGTTATCAACAATGATAGAAAAATTTATAGATTCTTTAGTGGATTGAAACCACACCTTCGAAAGGCTCTTGCAATTCGAGACTTTGGGAGTTATGAAGATGTTGTTCGGTGTGCTCTCAAAGTGGAGATGGAGTTTGGAGAATGGTCCCATGGCTATGGTGATAAGAAAAGAAAGATGAATTTTCAATATGGTGGATGTAATGACAATGGTGGGAAGAAAAATCAATGACCCACATGCCAAAAATGTGGGAAGTTGCACAATGGGAACTACATCAAACCGACAGGGAAATGCTTTAAGTGTGGGAAAGAAGGACACCATGCTCAATAGTGTCTAAAAGACACGAAAAAGGAAGGATAATGTAGTCGATGAATGGAGAGAACCACCCATGGTTCAACGCTACAACTCTAGGGAGCTAGGGCACTTTGCAAACCAGTGCACTAAACCTCGAGCTCTTGAGGGTAATCAGCGTCAGCAGCCACCAAAGCCAAAGGAACAAGGGAAGGCTTATGCCATCACTACTGCGGAGGTGGAGCATAATAATGAAGTCATACAAGGTACAATTTTTATTCACTTAAGAATGGAAAAAGTCTTATTTGATTCTGGTTCTATGCATTCCTATATATCTTGTAAGTTTACTAGAACTATAGAATCGAAGCCCCGAAACCTTGAAGTAGAGATATCTGTAAAAACACCAAGTGGTTCAATCATTGCAACCCAAGTGTTTGACTCTTCTCCTATTGACATATGTGGGAGGATTCTTTCAGAAAATCTTGTAATACATCCCTTGGTGGAATTCGACGCTATAATGGGAATAGAATGGCTCTCGTTATATAGAGCGCGTATCAACTGTCGGGAAAAGGAAATATCTTTTCATATTCCAAACCATCCCATGCTTCTATACAAATGCAGGGAAGATCATGAATCTCCTTTGAAAAATCCTTCAATGGTGTGGGTGTTGATTTCATATGATGAAGCATACCTCTCCCAAATGGTTGAGTCGAAGGAAAGTTCCAACATTGAGGAAATGCCCATCGTGAGGGAATACATCGATGTATTTCCTGAAGAGTTACCCGAAATTCCCCCGGATCGTGAGGTACTGTTCTCAATTGAACTCAGACCCGGAGCTACTCCTATCTCGATGTATCCTTATAGGATGGATCCTATCGAATTGGAGGAGTTAAAGAAGTAGCTGCAAGAGCATCTAGACAAAGGGTTCATACGCCCTAGTTAACCTCCTTGGGGTGCGCCAGTGCTCTTTGTGAAGAAGAACGATGGAACAATGCAGCTGTGTATCGATTATCGGGAACTCAACTAGATGACCATAAAGAAAAAGTATCCTATCCCAAGGATTGATGACTTGTTCGACCAGTTAAGAGGAGATCAATACTTCTCAAAGGTGGATCTTTGTTTTGGATATCATCAGGTAAAGGTGAAGAAGGAAGATATTCAGAAGACTGCCTTCCGAGCAAGGTATGGGAACTATGAGTTTTTAGTGATTCCCTTTTTACTTACTGATGCCCCGATAATCTTCATGGATTTGATGAATAGAGTCTTTAGACATTACCTCGACAAATTTGTGGTAGTTTTTATCGATGACATTCTCATCTACTCCAAGATCAAGGAGGAACATGAAGAACATCTAGGACTTGTGTTGGTGAAATTGAGAAAGGAGAAGTTGTATGCCAAGTTCAGAAAGTGTGACCTTTAAATGAATCAAGTCACGTTCTTGGGACATGTGATCACATGTGGGGGAATTTATGTGGATCCTTCAAAGACAAAGGTGATTGAGGAATGGCCCAGGCCCTCTAGTGTCATAAAAATCTGTAGTTTTCTTGGATTAGCTGGGTACTACCGATGTTTTATGAGAAACTTCTCATGATTTTCAAGCCCGCTAACTATGTTAACAAGGAAAGGGGTAATGTATGTCTAGACGGAAGAATGTGAGGGAAGCGTCAAGGAGCTAAAGAGAAGGCTGATCACTGCACCTGTACTCACACTACCAAAAAGTGGAGAATGTTTTGTGATATACTATGATGCTTTAAAGAAAGGATTGGGTTGTGTACTCATGCAAAATGATAATGTGATAGCCTACACCTCACGACAGTTGAAGATCCATGAGCAGAACAACCCGACGCATGATCTAGAGATGGCAGCCATGATTTTTCCTTGAAAATCTGGCGTCACTACCTTTATGGTGAGAAGTGTGACATATACACTGACCACAAGAGCCTAAAGTATATATTCACACAAAAGGAGCTCAACATGCGTCAAAGGAGATGGTTAGAGCTAATAAAGGAATATGATTGATCTATTCACTATCATTCTAGAAATGCAGACAAGTTAGCTGTTGTTCTAAGCAGAAAAGAACCTGCTACTCTATCCATGTTGCGGATTGAGAAAGTCCCTGACTTATTGGATATGCAAATAATGGATTTGGAAATAATAAGGGTAGGGGATACATCCTACCTTTCCCAAATGATTGCACAACCATCCATCCAAAAGAAGATTAAGGAAGCACAAAGGGATGATGTGGAGATACAAAATAGGGTGAATGTAGTAAAAGAAGGGAAGCTGCAAGAGTTCCATATTGACGATGATGGTGTGATTCGGTTTGGAACGCGACTTTGTGTGCCTTCATCACCCGGGATAAAGAAAGAGATATTGGATAATGCACATAGATCAAATTTCTCTATCCATCCTGGGAGTACCAAGATGTACCGTGATCTCCAAGAACACTTATAGTGGGATAAATGAAGAAGGAGATTGCAGAATATATATCAAGGTGCTTGGTATGTCAGCAAGTTAATGCTGAGTGACAAAAGTCCAATGTTATGATGCAGCAATTCCCTATACCCATGTGGAAATTGGAAAATGATACTATGGACTTTGTCACAGGTCTCCCGAAGACGTCAAAGGGAAATAACGCGATATGGGTTGTGGTTGACCGACTCACCAAGACTTCCCATTTTATCACTATTCGGGAAGACATCTCGCTTGAACAACTTCCAAAGATATATGTGAAGGAAGTGGTGAGACTGCACGGTGTTCCACTCTCAATTGTCTCTGACCGTGATCCAAGGTTCACATCTATGTTCTGGAGGAGCCTTCAACATGCTTTGAGTACTGAATTAAATTTCAGCATGACCTCTCACCCCCAAACTGATGACCAGTCTGAAAGGACTATTCAGACGCTTGAATATATGCTAAGAGCCTACTCTCTTGAATTCAAAGGTGGATGAGATCAGCATCTCTCATTTGTTGAGTTCTCATACAACAATAGCTTTCACTCGAGTATTCAGATGGCTCAGTATGAAGCTCTTTATGGGAAGCGATGTAGAACTCCAACCTGTTGGGATGAAGTTAGAGAAAGAAAGATACTTGGACCTGGTCTTGTTCAAGAGATGATAGAGAAGGTTCAAGTCATCCAGAAACACATCAATGCTGCTCAATGTTGGAAAAAGAGCTATGCTAACTACTGTTGAAGGGACTTGGAGTTCGACGTTGGAGATAAATTCTTCCTTCAAATATCTCCATGGAAGAGAGTCATGCCATTCAGGAAGAAAGGGAAGCTAAGCCCAAGGTACATAGGCCCCTTCAGATCCTTGACCGTATATGAGGCGTGGCCTATCGTCTGGAACTTACACCGAATATGGCTCAAGTTCATGATGTGTTTCATGTATCACTACTGAGGAAGTACATACCAGACCCCTCACATGTACTGAACTCAGAGGTGGTGCAGCTGGAAGATTATCTCTTCTATGAGGAGAAGCCAGCAAAGATTCTGGATCAAAGAGATAAGTTTCTACCCAACAAGACAACCCATATTGTCAAAGAGTTTTTGAGGAACCATAAGTTTGAGGAAGAAACATGGGAACCAGAAGAGGCAATGAAGGAGAAGTACCCTCACCTTTTTGTAAAGTGAAATTTCAGGGGCGAAATTTCTTAAGGGGGGAAGAATGTAATGACCCAATGTTTTTCGGAGGAAAAATAACTTCTTATATTTATGTCTAAAATAACATGAAAACACAAAATAATGAACTACTCAGTGATAAGTGACCTTTAAACATAAGTTTTTCACAACTATGTTTTGAATTTTGAAAATTCGACATACACGGCTGTGTTCAAGATGGTTTTTGGAGTCTAATGAAACAAAAATAATTTTCGGTAAATAGTAACCTACCCTTATGAATAGTATCCTACCCTTATGAATAGTAATACTACCCTTATGAATAGTAAATAAAAGTAACATTACCTATGAATAATAAAATAAAATTTACACATCTTAGAAAGTGACAATTTGACCTTAGTAAACGTATTTGGTATTTTATAAGTCATAAATTATTAATTATAATTAAATAATTAATTTAAAATAATATTTATTTCCCTGAAATGTATTCAAAAATTATTGAATCAATGTCTAATAGTTTTTAGATAATTTTATAAGACCCTACGAAATTTTTGAAAGAACTATAAAATCATTTTTAATCATACAAACTGTTTTTTAAGTAAATTATGATTTTAATTGAATATTAAATTAATAATATTTAGAAAATTATTTTTGAAAAATGGACTTAATTTTTGGATTCTACACATAGAAAAAAGGATGGGGTAAATGTTTGGTATTTTTCTGAGATACTTGAATTTTTGATGAATAGTAGAATTCGATAATTCACAATAAATGCTAAATAATGTATTAATTGAGTCATCGATGATTTCATACTGATGTTAGCCCCCTTGGTTCGGTATTAAATTATAAAATTACTATTATTGGCCGCTCAAGACTCACTATTACTTTTCTTATGGGTAATTAATAATCTAATGAATTTTATATTAAGGAAACCCCTCTCCCCTCCACTATAAAAGCCACCCTTCACTCCCTCATTTCCTCACACCTATCAAGCTCCAAGACTTCTTTAAAATCTGCCCAAAAATCTTCCCTAGAACCTCCCCCGCGTCCAAAAGCTTCTGGTCTCATCAAAAGACCAAGACTAGCTTCCTTAAGGAGGATCTCAAGAGGAAGATTTAAGAGGTAATTTCTCTCCCTCTTCTCCTTTAATTTCCTTTCAAGTTCAAGTTCCTTTCTTGATCTCTCCCCACCTATATTCATCAAAATTGTTTTTTAACTCCATTATTATACAGATACTGTAATTTTATGATTCTAATGGGATATTATATCACCCCACACCTTTTCCCTCTTCATTTTCTTTCATTCAAGAGAACGTTTTTCATGGGGTGTTAATTTATCACCTTCAAAAACGTCATGCTATCTTCTTCCATTTATACCTTCAAATCTGGACATGAAACCAATTTTATGGTTGAACCAGAATATGTTATATGTATTATGATCTATATTAAGTTCTGGAAATAACCTATGGCCATATTACTAAGTTAAAAGTTAAAACAAGTTCGTTGTGATCCAAAAACCGCTCAAATTAACCCAAATTATCATCATTTAATTATTATCTAATGATTCACCCACATGGATCTAATATAATTCATTATATAATCATTCAAGCTCCTTTAATATCACTAATAACATGTAATTTCATTTCAGTATGTTTACCCATGATCTACCCGAACTTCAATTTATGAATACAAGTGAATCACCCAAGAAAAACCATAAAAACGGACATCCCCGAACAATGTTTTTTAAACTCTATAAGTCATCCAAAGGAACATAATATGACATAATGAAACCAGAATGAACCCTATTAATGTACACATGGTTCTGCATTTATAATTAATGAATATAATTTCATTATACAGGACATTGAAAAGAAGGAATCATTCGGGTACAAGGTAAGGGGAAATCTCGAACCCAATTTTCTTCCTTCGGGTTCTCCCTCTTTCACTCCATTTTTGATATGGTTACTCCTCAAAGATCATTTTTTCATCATTGACATTACTTTTATGTGACATACATGTTTGTAACTGGTTTTTATGTCCATAAAAATGTTTTCCAAAAGAACTCTTCTTTCAAGAACTCACCTTTTACCTCTCATTCAAGGTTGATGGTTCTTATATCAAATATGTTGTTCCCTCTTTCTTTGGGGAACCCAAAGCTTATAAATGTGTTATTATGAGATGAAACCCATTCCTTTTCATGGGTTAATTATGTTGATTTATGTTATATGTTCATTGTGGCATGCATGATAAATGATAATGTTATGATGTGATGGGTGCGCCTGGAATTATATAGAGAAATATGAATATTTAAATGTGACAGGTGCGCCCGGAATTATAGAGTGCTCCAATGAATTTGGTAAAGTGATGAATCTCATGAGTAAATGTGAAATGATGTTTGAAAAAGATTCTAGCTTGGTTCAAAAGTATGGGTGGTAGTTAACCACTAAGACATGATGTTTTATTTTTATGCATTGCCACATTTCAAGTCTCTTATTTATGCTCCTCTCATGTTCATGATCTTTTGCCTATGTTATGTTTATGCTCACCCCATGCTATGTTGTTATTGTATATCCTCTTATAGGGCTTTTTTATAACCCCTTTTTATGTAAATCCTCAGGTGGATACATGCACTAAGGAGAGGACAAGTGCCACTAAGAAGCTAGTGAAGAAGAAATTAAATAAATGTTTATGTTTGATGTTGTATTTGTTATGTCTAGTCCTAGTTTTCCCAAGACACTAAACCTTTGGATCCTCTATTTGTAATACTATTATCTTGTTTATATTTGAAATGATGTAATAGTAATGTATGAAAAGGCCGGGTCGCTATAGGCAGACCGGACCCGGACCCACTTACGATCCTATTTCGATTAAAGAGATCGATCTCCTAAACCGGACGTTCATTTGATGAACCACCTATGGTGCTGGATGTAACACCCCGAGATTTTATTAGAAGTATTCTTTTTAATTTATTGGATGTCTTTTACTCTTCACCATGATTATCTTTCACTATACACAACACAGTATTAGCTTGCAGTATACACAACACTATTCTTGGATCGTGTTACACACAATTTCAAGTTCATTTGATAGAAGTTATTCTACGCAAAATTTAGTATATATATATATATTCAATGTATAAACGAAATATGGTTGGATTATGTTTTATGGAACAACAAAGAAATCTTCCCCTACAAGTAACACTATCAGGGGTTGCATTACACGCAAGAGCGACCTTCCTCGATTGATTTCTTGGAACGCAATACCGAGTTTCACTATCCAATGAGATATTATTATAATATTATTATGAACTAGACATTATGAATAGTATTTGACTACATTTGAAATTTTATAACATTATAATTCATCTTACACATTTTCTAGAATGAAGTATGAGAACAAAATCAATTTTTCAGATAAAAGATGTATTTTTCAAAAAATGCAGTTTTGCCACCTTTTGATGGCGCACCCATTTTAAAGATATTTTTGACATGTTAATAAGTTCAATTTGAAAATTTTAAATTCTTACTTGGAATCAGGATACAACATTTTACTTTGGAATTTTTTTTGATATTTTTCTGATAAATTTCATATTTTAATGAATAGTAAAAACACACTAAATTTTAATTTAAAACAACTTTTTTCATCGAGATAATTTGTATAGTTAAATTATAATGTTGAATGGTTTTAAAGTATAAATAGAATATATTTTTACCATTTAATATAACATATGTCATTATCAATAATTTTACGTTGAATTCATAGGTAAAATCATTTCAATCTTTTGCAATGTTTTAAACAAAATCCCATTTTTTTTCGACAACAGGAATAATTATAATTTAATTTCTGAAACTTCAGTGTCTTGGATTTGGAAACATGGATTCCATATTTTTAATCATTAGTTCCAAATTATGGTAATAGGATACTTTTATTTTTTGGGAATCATGAATAGTAACTACGGTAATTTTTTTACCATAGTTAAAGGTAAATCAGGTAATTAAGGATAAATATAATATTATAAAATTACACTAACACTTGTCTTAATATAATTGGATGATTATATTTCTTACTAAAATATACTTGGCTCAAAATTTTATCTATTATAACCCACTTGTATGTGATTAAGACCTTTAATTTATTTTATTTAAAGGAAAATTAAATATGTCTCACTCAAAATTTAATAATTAACTTTTTTTAATATAAAGTTATACAGAATATAAATTCGATTATAAATAATCATTTAAAATATAAATTTTTTTTCTTTATCATGGTCATTTATGTGTAATTTTTAAGAAATATATAATTACCTTAAGTGCTTATACATTAATGATGTAGAAATTATTTATTTAGTGAAAAATCAATAATATAGTTTTTATTAAACTAATAATACCCTTAAAAAGCCCAAAAACATTCCCAAAACATATTGGTCATGTAAATATAAACCATAATCATCTAATGGTATAATTTTTGACCATTTGGAGCCTTATAAAAGCGATTATGACACATATATTATTTTATTTTAAATGATGTCAAAGTTGTCACCTTCATAATTTAATAAATATAACAATTTTAATGTTGTGATTTTAAGATGATAAATTCGAGTAAAAATATTATTAGGAAATATATTATATTTATATTTATCCTTGTATTTTAGATATAATTTTTATGCAACAAATAGGTATATTAAATAATTATACATAAATGTTGTAATAATTATTTTATTAAGAGAAATATCAAATTAATGCTTTTAAAAATATTAAAATAAATATTATATGAAGAAATTAATGTCTTCCATGAATTTTTTAGATTAATATGACATTTTAGGAATCTATTAATTTTTTTTGAATATATCATCTTTTTGGATTTGATTTAAATTTAAATAATTGAATTGTGACAAAATTGACAATATTGAGATTTTATAAAAATAACATATTATTAAATTGTTTAAAAATCACAAAAATAATTAATAATTAAAAATTGAAAATGATATGGTCTAAATTTTAATAATTTATCTAATTATGGAAAACTCACAAAACATAAGTAAGTGTTTATAACAATTTAAAAAATAGAATATTATTACCACAAATAAAATTAAATAGATTAAATAAGGATAAATCAAATTGATAAGGTTTAAAATAAATTCCAAAAATGTCTAAATTTTGTTAGTTAATGATATTAAAAAACTTTTTCATATCATCTTCTAATTTGACTCATTTTAGGATGTTTTTAAGTGGGTTTTTATTTTATTATAAATTAATATTCTTGAGGTTTCTAAAAGTGCCCCTCTCTTCTCTTATAAAAGGGCACCTCATCCCTCTCCTCTTCACACAATTTTGAGCCTTCAAGCTCGGACAGCCCTGGTCCATTTCCCTTATAAACATCCCTATAAACATACTATAGGTCCTGATCATCTTCAAAGACCAGCTTTAGTTCTATTAGAGGAGGTTTTGAATAGGTGCGTCGAAGAAGAGGTAATATCCATTACCGATTCTTTCATGTTTATTTCTACTTCTACTTCCTATTCATTATTTGTATCATTATAAAGTAATAGAATAAGTATTAATAATATATAGATATGTTATCATAAATATTAATCAACCCTATTTCACCTTCTATCCATCCTACTGAAAACGAAATCACCGCACGTGCGTACGTACGGAATACCGTCTCCACGCCATGGTGTAATCCATTTTCCACCACCACCTTTCTTGGATGGATATAATGGTGTAAATAAAAACTCTATATTATTATTATAACATGATAATAATTCTGAGATATTATATCATCCACTCCAATTCAATTCAATAATTATGGGAACGATATCATCTCTCGTGAGTACGTACGGATTACCGTCTCCATGACGCGATGAGATTCATTATCCATGTTAACCATTCAAGAATGATTATTAAGTATATAGAATAAATAATCATGAAATAAATGACATAATAATTCTACTATATATATATATATGTCATCTACTTCAATTCAATTTAATAAGGAAATAAAAACAGCATTCATGCGTACGTACGGCCTACCGTCTCCATGAACGCTGTGTTTCATTTATCTATATATATATATATACACTGAATATATATGATGTATAGAACATGTTTTACATTATTATTGTATGTAAATCATTATATAAGTAATAAGGATATCAATAACAACAAGTCCAAACTTGTATGATAAATGAAAAGAATATTACCCAAAACGTGGATTTAATATGGAATTAACAAATGAACGGGTAATATAAAGACATAAGTGAATCATATATGATATCATAAATATTATTATGGTCCTGTTACAAGTTAATAATATGTTTAAACCCACTATATAGATGTTTTGGACACATATGGAAGGAATTGGACCCAAGGTAAGGGGATACCTTTCCCAATCTAATTCTAACCGAGATTGTTTATTTGTAAGTATCTTCAGGGGATATATTTATCATCCACATCCATGTTTTCTAAAAATATGCTAATAAAATGTGTACTATTTTTCTACCTATGTTTAAAGTCATTTTTAATATTTTTTACTTTTACTACTTGGTATGGAATGAATCTTTCTTTTGTTTACCATACGAGGTACTTTTTGACATTTCCATCAAAAGTACGATGAGAATGTTTTTTTAACTTATACGGCAGGAAAAGATTTTTACGGTTTCATAATTCCATATTTACATGAAGCTTATTATACAAGATTTCATGATCATTTTCAGAAAAATTATTTTCTTTTAAAATTTCACGGCATGTTGAGAAATAAAATTATTTTGAAGAAGAAAGGATATTTTCCTCAAGAATTCATTTGAAGTGTTTTATCAAAACTATTTTCCATATAAGTTGACATTATTTAATATGTTTATGTTTCAGGTATAATGTCTTTATTATTTACATGGTTTGATCTTTCTTATGATGAACTGGTATCCATTTTCTATATATGGAATATGTTATGATGGGATGATGTTTATGAAACCCATTTTATTCTTTGTGGTATGATTAATGAATTATGTTTATTTTTTGGCACACATAAGAATGATTTCATTATGAGATGGGTGGGACCTATATATACCTCAAATGAATTGGCTAAATATTTATATATCATGAGATAGACATGGTTGGAATGACAAGTTATTCTGGTTCAGTGATACAGGACTGGAATGAGGAGTGAACTTAGTTCTGTAATGGACTTTTTCCGCTATGATGGTCTTGGCAGTATTTCCTTGGCTATTATGGAAATCATATCATGTGTTTAATGGTTTTCCACAATTACATGTTTTATTCCCATGCCATTTCTTCATGATTAATGTTCTTTTATGATCAATTCCATATGTAATTCCAATATTTATGTTAATGCTCAAGATTTTGATTTTTTATGTTCATGTTTATACGTTCAAATGATTATGGATTGTTTTTATGTTCTCCATGATTACCCTTAATGAGAATTTGAGATCACCCTGTTTGTGTTTTCTTTTTCCCAGGATATAAAGAAAGGTGTTAGGTAAGAAAAAAAAGGGGAAGATCTTTATTGGAGATGTTGAATATCTTAAACCATGATTAGAAGATTATGTTCCGAGTTTCAAAAGACACTAAACTAACAAGATCATTGGGCGTATTTTTGTTTCATGTATTACGTTTTCCACCAAATTAATGTAATTTCCATGTATGTAAAGTATGGGTCATTATAGTCAGTATCATAGCGAAGGTTTAGTTACCCTTTGGAAATTAGGATGAAAAAACTTTATTGAGATCCCTAGAGATATTTCTAAGGTATGTATTGGGATTTCCCTATGGTTAAGTATAAGTATAGGTTATAGTCCAAGTATTACGGTAATGATCATAAAAATAAACCTAATATGTTAGATATTGATGGTACTCCACCTTTATTATGTTTTTTTCCTAGTAATATTTTTTCCTCTCACACTATTCTTTTTGGGTTTTAGAAAATGGCTGGAAACAGGAAGATTCATTTTAATGGAGAATATGATGGAAAATGGAATGATATTTATCATGAGAAACCAAATGAAATGGGATTTGGAAGTCCAAACATCATTATTATGCCTAATCAGAAATCTCATAATATGATCAATAATCTCAACTTTGGTATGTTTTCTGACTCAGCTAATAAGAGAAAGATGGAGTTTCCTGATGATCATATTGGAAAGAAAGTTCAATTTCTCTCATGTAAATCATGTGGGAAGAGGCATCAAAGAGAATGTTTTAAAGGAACTGGAAGATGCTTTGGGTTTGGAAAAGAAGTACACAAATCTAATAATTGAAAAGTAAAAGGTTCACTTAACACAATGTACAAGGATAATTGTATTTCTAAGACATCAAAAATGGTTAAATGTTTTAAATGTGGAATGTACAGGAATTATGAAAATAGATGCCCTAAAAGAAAATCTCATGAAGAGAATCAACATGGTCATAAGGGTAGTATTTATGTTGATGATGATGAAGATAATAAAAATGATATATGAGATGAAAGAAGTGTTGGGGAATAAAATGACGAAGCTCAGTCAATGGTTTAAGAAGGTAGTGGAATGATTGCATGTTTATCAAGAATAATGTATGGTACTACGGAATAAAGAAACATCCAAGTTTTTTTACACTACTGTTTTTGCTAATGTATTTGAAAATATATGTTGAATGGTACTGATAACCATGAAAAGTGATTGAAATATTTTTGTAAAGCAGATGATATGAGAATAATGAAGGGATAAGAAGAAAATAATATGTTTGATAGCAATAATTAGCTCATGATTTTTATAAGGACAAAGTGATATCGTGGTTCGAGTATAAATAATTTTTGGGGTTTTGGTATGTGGAAAGAGTTAACTTTTGACAGAATTCATGTTTTCACTATGGTTCTATGGTAACTCATGTTTCAAGAGAATACATGATTAAGGTATTCACATATTTGTAATGTGACCAACAAGATATATCTTAGGATATATGGGGATAAATGATGGTATTCACATGCCTGTTATATGACATTTCTAGTAATTGTTTTCATTATACAATGAGTATGGAAAGAAGTATTTCAGATAAGACTAAAGTTTGGAATAGATTAAGTTGGATATCGAATATTATTGTTTAAGACTAAAACTTTTTCCGATAGATTTTGAAAAAGGACAACCTGCTGGACAGGAGACAACCCGTTGCGTCGGACAAGGATGTGGGAATTGAACCCACAACTGAAGTAAGACAAGCCTTTATCGCCTACCACTGGCCTACATGAAGTCTCTGGTTTGTAGAAATTAGTTTTATTTCATTATGCAGTATGATATATGAAGTATAAGCCCATTTTTGGAACCATATACGATTAATCTCACCATAGATGGACTTATGTATATTTAATAACTTTTTCTAACCTTATGTTTGAGACATATTGAATATACTATCATTATATTGTATGATCTGGTCACAATTCACAAATGACAAATTCAACTTCTTTTTATGAAGAGATGATGTGGAAATTGTTCAAGGAACGAACAACATTGAGATTGTACCAAAATCAAGTAAGTATTTCTTTCAATTTAAAAATTCTGCAACATTAGGGAAATGATATTGAAAAACAAAAATGTTGTCCTAGTGCCCTCATATCTGATGAATTAGATGGTACCTTAGATCATCAACAATTTATGGCTTTGTGACTGTTGTATTTTTCATTGCCTTGTTTTCTACCACTCTCTATCAGAACTTGACGGTTAGATTTCTCTTCCATATCCCTATTTTCACCTATAATATCCTATGTGTGAACCCAACTGATGAGTTACTTTGTGTATCCGTGTTGTTTCTAAAATTCTATTTTAAAATTAAGTTTTAGTATTTCTTTTTACGATGTGGGTTTATATGAAAGAAACATTCAAATAGTATACCATTTATAACCCCGATGAATTTTGTGGGCGAAATTCATTTTAAGGGGGGTAGAATGTAACACCACAAGATTTTATGAGAATTATTCCTTTTAATTTCTTTGATATCTTTTATGCTTCACCGGGATTATGTTGTGCTATACGCAACACCGTATTAGCTTGCAGTATACACAACACAATTCTTGGATCATGTTACACACAATTTCAAGTTCGTTTGATAGAAGTTATTCTATGCAACATTGATTATATATATATATATATTCAATGTATAAATGAAATATTTTTTTATTCTATTATATGCAACAACAAATAAATCTTCCACTACAAGTAACACTGTCATGGCATGCATTACACGCAAGAGCGACCTTCCTCGATAGCTTTCTTGGTAGTAATACTGAGTTTCACTATCCAATGAGATATTATTATAATATTATTATGAACTAGTTGTTATGAATTGCACTAACTACATTTGAAATTTTATAACATTATAAATCATCTTACACATTTTCTAGAATGATGTATGAGAGAAAAATCTATTTTCCAGATAAAAGATGTATTTTTCAAAAAATGCAGTTTTGCCGCCTTTTGATGACACACCAATTTTAAATCTAGTTTTGACATGTTTATAAGTTCAATTTGGAAAATTAAAATTATTCCTTGGAATCAGGATATTATATTTTACTTTGGATAAATTTTTGATATTTTTCTGATAACTTTCATATTTTAATGAATAGTAAAAACACGTTAAATTTAAATTAAAAACAACTTTTTCATCGAGATATTTTATATGGTTAATTTATAATGTTGAATGGTTTTAAAGTATAAATATAATATATTTTTACCATTTAATATAACTTATGTCATTTTCATTAATTTTATATTGTATTCACAGGTATAATCATTTCAATCTTTTGCAATGTTTTAAACAAAAACCCGTTTTTTCGACAATGGGATTAATTTTAAATTAATTTCTGCAACTTCTATGTCTTAAATTTGAAAAATTTTATTCCATATTTGGAATATGTAGGTCCAAATTATGTTAATAGGATACATTTATTTTTTAGGCATCATGAATAGTAATTACGGTAAATTTTATTTACCATAGTTAATGTTAAATAGGGTAATTAAGAGTAAATATATAATTATAAAATTACACTAAAAATTTTCTTAATATAATTGGATGATTGTATTTCTTCCTAAAATATACTTGGGTCGAATGTTTTTCTATTAGAACCCACTTGTATGTGATTAAGACCTTTAATTTATTTTATTTAAAAGAAAATGAAATATGTCTCACTCAAACTTTAATAATTCAATTGTTTTTAATATAAGTATAGATAGAATATAAATTCCATTATAAATACTCATTTTAAAGATAAAAAGGTTTTTTTTATCATGGCCATTTATTTTTAATTTTTACGAAATACGCAATTACCTTAATAGCATATACATTAATGATGCAGAATTTATTTATTTAGTGAAAAATCAATAATACAGTTTTTATTAAACTAATAATACCCATTGAAGGCCCAAACCACTGACCAAAACTTATTGGTCGTGTATATATAAACCATAATCATCCAATGGTATAATTTTTTTCCCTTTTCGAGCCTTATATAAGCGATTATGACACTTATATTATTTTATTTTAAATGATGTCAAAGTTGTCACCTTCATAATTTAATAAATATAACAATTTAAATGTTGTGATTTTAAGATGATAAATTCAAGTGAAAGTATTCTTAGGAAATATATTATATTAATATTTATCCTATTATTTTATCTTTAATTTTAATGCAATAAATAATTATATTAAATAATTATACATAAATGTTGTAATAATTATTTTATTAAGAGAAATATCAAATGAATGGTTTTAAAAATATTAAAATAAATATTATATGAACAAATTAATGTGTTCCATGAATTTTTTAGATTAATATGACATGTTAGGAATCTATTCAATATTTTTATGTGAATATATCTTCGTTTTGGATTTTATTTAAATTCAAATAATGAAAATAGTGACAAAATTTACACTATTGATATTTTATAAAAATAACATATTATTAAATTTATTAAAAATCACAAAAAATATTTATAAATTAAAAATATAAAATTATATGGTCGAAATAGTAATAATGTATCTAATTATGGAAAATTAACAACACATAAGTATGTATTTATAACAATTTAAAAATTAGAATATTATTACCCCTAATAAAATTAAATAGATTAGATAAGGATAAATAAAATTGATAAGGTTTAAAATAAATTTCAAACATGTCTAAATTTTATTTTTTAATGATATTAAAACCATATATCATCTCATATTTTAATTTTAGTCATTTTTTGAGGGTTTTATGTGGGGTTTGATTTCATTATAAATTAATATTCTTGAGGTTTCCAAAAGTGCCCCTCTCTTCTCTTATAAAAGGGAACCTCATCCCTATACTCTTCACAGAATTTTGAGCCTTCAAGCTCAGCCAAAACTTTCCATTTCCCCTTATCGACTTTGCTAGAAACATACTATAGGTTTTGGTCTTCTTCAGAGGCCATCTTTAGTTACCTAAGTGGAGGTTTGAAAGAGGCGTGTCGAAGAAGAGGTAATATCTGTTACCGATTCTTTCAAATTTATTTCTTGTTTTACTGCCTCTTATTTAGTTGTTTCATTATAAAGTGATAACATAAGTGTCACTAGTATACTGATATGTTATTATAAATATGAAACAACCCTATTTCACTTTCTATCCATCATACGGAAAATGAAATCACCACGCGTGCGTACGTACGGAATACCGTCTCCATGCCGTGGTGTAATCTGTTTTCCACCACCATCTTACATGGATGGATATAATGGAGTAATGAATAACTATATGTTATTATTATAACATGATACTAATTCTGAGATATTATATCATCCACTCCAGTTCCATTCAATAATTATGGGAACGATATCATTGCTCATGCGTACGTACAGATAACCGTCTCCACGACGCGATAAGATTCATTCTCCATGTTAACCATTAAAGAATGATTATAAAGTATATAGAATAAATAATCATGAAATATATGACATAATAATACTACTGGATATATATATATATATCTATTTCATCTACTTCCATTTAATTCAATAAGGTAATGAAAACAACGTTCATGCGTACGTACGACCTACCGTTTCCATGAACGGTGTGTTTCATTTATCTATATATTTATATATATACACTAAATATATATGATGTATAAATCATGTTTTACATTATTCAAGTAATTAAATCATGATATAAGTAATAATGATATAATGAACAAAAATTCCAAACATGTACGATAAATGAAACGAATATTACCCAAAACGTTGCTTTAACATGGAATTAACAAATGAAAGGGTAATATAAATACCTAAGTGAATCATTTATGATATCATAAATATTATTATGGTTATGTTACAAGTTAATAATATTTTTAAACCCACTATACAGGAGTTTTGGACACATACAGAAGAAATTGGACCCAAGGTAATGGGATAACTTTTCCAACCTCATTATATCCGAGATTGTTTATTTATAAGTATCTACTGGGGATATATTTATCCTCCAAATCAATGTTTTCCAAAAATATGCTCATAAAATGTGTAATATTATTCTATGTTTGTTTAATGTCATTTTTAATCTTTATGACTTTTACTAAAAGGTATTGAAGGAATCTTTCTTTTGTTTACCATATGAGTTACTTTTTGACTTTTCCAGCAAATGTACGAGAAGAATGTTTTTTTAACTTATATGGCATGAATGGATTTTTACAGTTTCATAATGACTTATTTACATGAATCTTCCAATACAATATTTCATGATCCTTTTCAACAAAATTAGTTTCTTTTAAAATTGCACGACATGTTGAGAAAATAAAATGATTTTGAAGAAGAAATGATATTTTCCTCAAGAATTCATTTCAAGTGTTTTATCAAAACAATTTTACATCTATGTTGACATTATTTAATATATTTTTGTTTCAAGCATAATTTATCTATTATTTACATGGTTTGATTTTTATTATGATGAAATGGTATCCATTTGATTTATATGGATTATGTTATGATGGTTTTATGTTTATGAAACACATTTTATTATTTGGGTTATGATGAATGATTTATGTTTGTTTTGTGTTACACGTAAGAATGATTTCATTATGAGATGGGTGGAACCTATATCTCCATCTATTTTAATGGGTAAAGATTTATATCTCATGATATAGACATGGATGGAATGGAAAGTTAATCCAGTTTAGTGATACAGGACTGGAACGAGGAGTGAACTCGGTTTAGTATTGGACTTTGTCCATTATGATTGTCTTGGATATAATTACTTGGATACTATGGAAATCATATCATGTGATTAATGGTTTTACACAATTACATGTTTTATTCCCATTCCATTCTATCATGATTAATGTTCTTTTATGATCTATGCCTTATTTACTGCAATGATTTATGTCATTGCTCAAGATTTGGATGTTTTATGTTCATGTTTTTACGTTCAAATGTTTATGGATTGTTTTTATGTTCTCCATAGGATATAATTAAAGGTTTTAGTTATGAAAACAAAAGGGGAATATCTTTATGGGATATGTGGAAGATCTTTCCCCATGATTAGAAGATTATGTTTTGAGTTTCCAAAGACACTAAACTAACACGGTCTTTGGGCGGCTTTTTGTGTCCTGTATTAAGTTTTCCACAAAAGTAAGGTAATTTCCATGTATGTAAAGTATGGGTCATTATACTAGAACCCTTAATATGATCCAGTATTTTGGAGATGCTCTAAATGGGTTTTAGAGAACGTTGGAGTACGGTCGGGATAGATCATACTTGAATCCAACTGGTCCCCCAACACTAATAAACCTATATATTACGGACCAAGCTTCCGATTGACATACCAAATTTTGCATTGGAACCCTTATACCGTGGAGATTCGTCAGGTTACTTCTTCATGGGACTTCGTGGTGATTAAGGTACAACCAATGGTTAGAGTATATGATCCTCTTGGAATCAAGCGTAGTTAATGTGGGAATCTAGTGGATGGCTGTGACATGAAGAAAGAATAATGATCTTATGTGGGTCAGCACCTAGCGATCCTCTGTTTTTCACCACCTAGTTATACTCCATGGTTCGACACCTATTGATCCTCCATGGGTCACCACCTAGAAATCCTCTGTGGGTTAGAACCAAGAGATCCTCTGTGGTTCAGCACCCACCGATCATCTGTGGGTCAGTACCTAATGAGCCTCTGGGGGTCAGCACCTAGTGATCGTCTATGAGTCATCACCTAGAGATCCCTTATGGGCTATCACCTAACGATCATCTATATGTCATAACCTTGTGACCTTATCCGGTCTAGTAGTAAAATACTCTTGACCGAATAAGATGATATAGCTTTTTGGATAATCATCTTTATTCCCGTTATTTATGCTTTATACCTATTTTGAGCATAGTCTTTCCTTTTGCTTTGTGATTGTGATCATACTTTGTGGTTTTTCCATTTTGAAATTCTGAGAGACCTTCGAGGGTCTCGGGGTCCCAGCATGGTATTTTTAAACTCACCCCTGCACGTGCTATCCCCATACCTTGTTGATTCTTGTGCAGACGATGGACAACATTTACCATGGTTTGAGAGCTAGGACGAGACAATGGACTGAGGTTATCTATTGATGTAGAGAGATTTAGTGAAGAGCTCTACCTGCCCTTCAGGCAGGATCCTTGGCAGATGATCTCAGGAGCTATTTTCTTTTTCTGTTGTATTATCCCTTTTAGGTAGGCTTGTATACTAGCCCATTACATTCAGTTCACACATTTACTTCATCAGTTTTATTATGTGGATTACTTTTGTTGTGTAGCTAGTCTGTGTGTCTGCAGGATTAAAGGCCATGTCTTCCTGTTTTAGGGATACACCATTCCGGTGATAGTCACCAACCCTTTCCCTATGGAAGGCGGGCTTGGGGTACTCACGGCACGGGCCCGTGGGGACGGGTCACGACATCCCATATTTATAATGAATGGAAGTGACAAAAAATCATGAAACAAACACTCAAATAACAAATAGATTAAACATTATAACTCATATAAATGACGATAAATTAACATAATAGAAAAATAAAATATATATCTAATATGTTCAAAATTAAATATTTTTTGAATATAATTTTCTTATCTAGGACATTAGGTATAAGTGCAGAATGTTTTTGGACATATGGAAAGGGTTTCCCATCTATCTTTTACATCTGCATGACATATTACGTATTAAAACCATATTTATTGTTTGTGGTGTACATAGTATCCATTATAATATAATACAAAAAATCTATTAATCATCATGTATTTCAATTTTTAATATTATGATAATTAATTTTATGTGGAATACAGTTCCACTATTTACAAAGATGTAAGGGAATTCAATTCCCAATATTCATTCATTGGGTTAAACATATAATCTATTTAGTAATTCATTCTATGGATATGTGTGGTAAGTCATTTAATTATCATATAATTTATTTACCCTTGATTTATTTGGATTTACTATTTTTATAAAAAATCATTTTATTTAGTTAACGCTTACACATTTGATGAAAAAACTTTTTAATGATTCATTTTTCATAACTAAAGTTCAATTTTTTTAACATATAATCGAAGATAATATTTCCTGATTTTATGAAACATTAATTTCATGAGGAAAATTTTAAATTTTTACATTTTTACATGTTCATTTTTTAATAATATTTGTACTTTTATAATTGTAATGATTTTAAAAAAATGATTTCATTGAAATGTCTTCTTTCTATAAAAAATTTCTAAATATTTTATTAGTGTATTTTTATCTATATCAGTACACATTTATGGACCTTATTCTTAATTGATTTTGATTAATTTTTATAAAAACTACCATATTTTATTTAATTAACTTTGATCAGTTTAAAAGTGGATATGATATTTTTATACAATTCATCATATTACAGTAGATGGTTTATGATTAATTTATTATTTGGGGAATGATATTAACTTTTCATATTCTAGAATAAATATTAATGTATATTTTGATTATAATTCATCCCCTTCATATGAGGAATTCACCAGACATTGTATGTGATAGAAGGGGCCTATTATAGTACCGTGATGCATCATATGGTCTCATGAGACAATCTAGTTTTGTTATTTCCCAATGCCTTACCAAATATTGTATGGTATTTTGGTCAAAGCCTATATGGTATAATAATTATGTCCCACATTAATAATCCCCAAATTATAATATTATTAATTGATAATCCAAAAGAGTTGTCGACTAGTAGAATATTCATGTTTATGTCTTATTCTCATGTGTTTATTTATATGGATTTGTTTGAATAGATCTTATTCAATCCATTTTACTCTCAACATTATATTTTTAATTATATAACATTTTATTTTTTGATTATATTTTCTTATGAAATCATCTGATTCATGTTTATCCTTATCAAGAATCTATGATCACCCCTTTCTTATGTTTCGGTTTTCCACAGTATGCCAAGATGTATACTGTGACTGACATTCATGTATAATATAAAATAATAGGGATTCACCCAATGGATAAATTATGTGTTATTTAATTTCATGTTATAATTTTATACATATGTATACATCTAGTTTTACAAAGCTACTAAACTATTCGGTCCTTTGGGATTTGATTGATTGTACTCAGTACCATTGTAATAATGTAACATCCAACTCTAGGATACTATGGATGGTTTCATTATAGTTGGTATCATAGTATTTTTATTAGAAAAATGGAAACTAGATTTACAAAAACTTATAAAAAAATTTAACATTCTAACTATTGTTTTCAAAATTTCCCAGTTAGCCAATTTTATGATTTTGAGATTAGTTTTAAATATATTTTTATGTGTTTGAGTAGTCTAATATAGGGCATTTTTTTTGAAATGTAACCATGTGGAATTAATGGATATTTCATCATCACACATATTCCATGTAGGAGTATCTCATCAATGAATTATAATGTTGTTGGAGATTGAGCAACAAATGGACTTGAACAATCACTATAACAAGAAAAATAACTCTTGTTATGAGAAATAACCTTTCTCACATGGAGAAACCTAATCCAAAATGAGGTGTAACAATGATAGGTCACTTCATGCAACAACATCTTCCATCATTCAATTGGACGAGAAATACATTTTTAGATGATCAATGGATAAGTTCCTTAAATATTATATTTCACCCTTTGGAGTTTAACAAAAAGGGGATGTTTATCATGTAATTTATCATCACTAGGGATATATAGATCAATTCTTGTCATTAATTAAAAAAATAAAAAAATGTGAATGAAATTTTAATAATTTAATTGAATTATTTTCATGGAATTTTCATGGAAAAATATTACCATCATGAATTAAGAGTTGATATCGAGATACAATTCATGATTCTAAGATAGAAAAAGTATAAAAAAATTTCTATGTATGACTCAAACATTACAAGGTTAGTAAGTTATTCTACATGCTACATACTCAATCCATATATAGAATTATTGTTTAATTTATGGTGATATTATAAATCTACAAATGGAAGTAGCCTCCTATGAATTCTGATCATATGAGTATATAGTATCATCTTCTATCATGATAGAAAAATAATTTTCCATATTATATGGGTTTGAAGGTAATAATGATAAAATTAGAGATTCTAAGTACTCATGAAAAGGATATAAGTAAAAAGTTATGAAGGGAATAAAATAATTTAAAAAATAAAATAAATGTGGAAGGAAATATCTTTGAACATGCCTATTGGGAATGAGATATTGATACATTTGTGGAAAAAAGGAATGTTGGACCACAATTCTATGGTTAATAAAGAAGTCCAAAATGTTCAATGCATAAAATGTATGGAGATAGGACACTATGCACATGATTTTCTTAAAAATCAAATGTACTTTCCTCATAAATGGATAAGGGAACAAGACCATGTTTATGCAGTCCAAACACATGATGTGGATGTTCCTAATGATGACGTGTTATATACTTTAATCATATAATAAAATTTAGGTAAATCTCTTGTTTATTCTGGATCATCACATTCACTTATATGTTCATATTTTTCTATAAAAATTATATATTTCAAATTTACCTAAAAACTAGAGTTTTCAATCTAATATCCTTATGGAAACATTTTATTAAAAAATATGTCTCAAGCAGTTCCTATTATGAAATATAAATGTCAACTAATTGATGATTGTATTATCATACATATGTATGATTTTAATATAATCCATGGTATGGACTGGATATCAAAATAAAATGTAAAACAATTATTAAAAATAGAATGAAGTTATGGTTCATGAATAAGATATGGTTGTTCTCATCATTATAATGGAGAATTCATCATCTGATTCATATATAGATCCACCTATGGTAGATCTTATAAATGAGATTCTTAGAGAAGAAGATTAGATAAATTTTACTGATGGATATAGTTATCATTAAATTGAGGTTGTGCATTTTTTATAAGAAGAAATTGATTTATTTACAGAGGAATTACATAAAAATATCTAAATCAGGATACCAATTTTTCTATTGATATAATACCTGATGAAAGACCTATATTAAATACTCCCTATAAAAATTTCAATTATAGAGTAAATAAAGTTAAATATAAAACTACAGGACTTGAGTAGTAAGAGATTTATATGCCCGACTGTTTCCCCAGGGGAACTATTATTATTTGCATTATGAATAATGATGTATCCATAAGGCTATGCATGGGCTATTGAGAGATTTCTATTATAATGATAAAGAACAAGTATCCCCATGCACACATTAATGAATTATTTGATCATGTTCATGGAGAAAACTATTATTTAATTATTGATCAACAATTTATATATCATCAATTTCATCAAAAAAATATGTTGTTCCAAATACATATTTTCAAACATGGTATGGAAATTATGAAATTACAGAAATTCAACTTGAACGAACTAATTCACCCTATGTTTTTGTCATTAGAATGAATATAGTATTAATGTTAAAACATGATAATTTTTATGTGGTATTTATTGATGATATATTGGTGTAATCAAAAAGTTACAAAGACATTTATAACCACTTGAATATTGTTCTGAAGAATCGTAGAAGAAATATCTAATATGGGATGTTTAGCATGTATTGATTTAGGATTCAAATAGTTTAATCTCATTGCCATATTTTCACTATGTACGAAATTTAAATTCTCTTGTGATGATAAATCTAGTACAATAATGGCCTAAACCATCTATCATAATCATGGTATGTAGATTCATTGGTTTATCAGGTTATAGTCAGTGATTCATTAAAATATTTCCAAATTTTCTGACCCTTTATTCAAGCATACTAGGATAGGGGTATAGATTATTTGGAAAAATAAATGTGAAGAATGCTTCAAAGAATATATGAGGAAATTATTTAATTCTCCTCTCCTGACTCTACCATCAGAAAATTATGTAATTTCGATTTATAATGATTCGTCAATAAAAGGACTTGTTTTTGTCTTTTATCAGAATGATAGAGTTATTGCATATGCATCAAAGATGTTAAAATATCGGGAACAAGACTATCCAACTCTTGATATTCAGTTAGTTACTATAGTCATTGATATTATGTAATTGAGGCATTATATCTATGTGGAATAATTTGAGATAAATACAAACAATAAGAGTTATAAATATAGATTTTCATAACAATAAATCAACATGGGGAAATGTGACGTCTCAACTGACTAATGGATTATACATGGTTGAAATCAGTAATATATTTTGAGTCTTATAAGATCAACTAATTTTTTTGGAAAATAGTAACATTACCATTTGGAATAATAATGTCACCCTTATGAATAATAATATGACCCTTATTCACAAAAAATAGAAAAAATGAATATTATCCTTTCCCATGAATGTATAAATGAAATTTATGTATCTTATAAATGAAGGTATTATATAATTATATAACAGTTTGATCATGTGAATATTTTAAAAATTAGTAATTAAGTGCTGGTATATTTTTTACTAATAAATATTTAATTAAAATTTTATAATTATTAATTTGACTAAAAAATAATTTATTTTTCATAAAATGTAATCATACACCATTATTTTCTTCCTATGATTTTAGGATAATTTAAAAAGACCTTACATTATTTTTTCGGGTGTTATTAAATCAGTTTTAATTTTAAAAACTCTTTTTTAGTAAATGATGATTTTAAATAAAAACTAAATATCTTATATTTAGAATTTTTTATAAAATTGAGTTCATTTTGTAATTATAAACATCAAAAAATTGATTGGGTGAATTTTTTAGATTTTTCTAAAATACATGATTTTTCGGAGAATAGTTAAATACGATAATTTATGATAAATGCTACTTAAATGAATTATAGAGTCATGTATGATGTTTTTATGATTTATGAACCCTTAGTTAGAGTTCACATATAATATTTAATTTTCATAGTCAAAGAAATTGACATTATTTCATTTCATGATGAAATTAATAAAATAATGAATTAAATAATGAGAATTCACCTCTCTCCTCTAATATATATACCACCCCTCACCCCTCTTCTCATCAAACCTATAAGACATGAATCTTTTGAAAATTTATCACTAATACTCTTTATGAGTCTCTACCCCCACATAATTTAGCTATGTTTATTTTAAAAAATATATAAACCAATACCCTTAAGGAGGTTCTCAAGGAGGAGTCTTCAAAAGGTATGCTCTCTTCCACTTCCATTTAATTTCTTTTCGTGTTAATTATTTTATTATTTTCTCCCCACATACTCTATAAAAATTACACGATAACTCCAATATGAATAATATATTTTAATGGTATCCTGTTAATGGCAGATCCAACATCAATATTCTTACTCTCTATATCTCTCTTTTATTTAAAAAATTTGAATCATCATCTGTGAGGAGCTGATTTACATACTTCGTGGATGAAAAACACGTGTTCTCAAATTTCTCCTTCAATTATGGTCATGAAACCATTTTTATTATTGAGCTAGATTATAAAATATATAATAAATCTTATATAATGTTTTAGATCCATTATATATACAACTAATTAAATAATAGAACCAAACTAGTTCGTTGTGATTGAAAACTAGAAAAAATAACCTAAAAGATTATCAGTAACATGGAATATAAAGAATAATCCTCATATCTGGATAAAAAAAAAATAAATGGTTCCAATTACACTTAATTTTGTTCATTAATAAAATTTAATTCCATTTTTGGATAATTATTTCTATTTTACATGAACTACCATACTTATAATCATGAAAACAGATCATGAAAACCAAGAAAACAAATGCCCTAGAACGATGAAATTAAACACTATAACACATTGATATGACCATAAATCTACATAATAAAAAAATATTTAATCAAATACATGTATATATGGTTATGAAATAATTAATTAATGGACATAATTTAATTTTCCAGGACATTTAGGTCATGTGAAGAACTCATTCGGTCCTAAAGTAAGGGATTCTACCCAAACCATCATTTTTTCTATAGGGTCGTTCTTTCATTATCCTTACCCCAATGTAATTCTGATTTATTATTGTGTAATTGTTATATATTATGTTTATATGTTACAAACACATTTATTATGAACATATCATCTTCTATTTATGGGAATTATATGACTTACAATGTTCCATTCTTAATTATTCTTAATACTCAAGCTTGCTTAAAGGGAACATCTTGGTTTCTTACCCATTTTCAAGTGCCAAATGAAATCATTTTTAAGAAACCAATATTTTTATAAACTTGCTAATTTTTTCATGAAAAATTATATTATTCATTACTAGTGTTATGAAAACAATTATGAAAATTTAAAATTATTTTTCATCAAGAACCCTTCTTTGCAAAGTAAAAAGAGTATTTCACTAAAAAATTCCACGATGATTTTATTGAAGTGTTTTCAGATATTTAAAAACCACTATTGATTTTTTTTATTTATTTACAATGATATCCTATTATTATCATCTACCATATTTTATTAAATGGTTTATGTTCAGTTTGGGTACATATATGTTATCTTGATACCGTTTACTATACGACTCAGAATGGTTAGTGATTATGTTTAGAAATTAATGAAATTTATTTCATTTAATATGTATATTTTGTTTATATTTAAACACATTCATATGAGGAATGAATTGGAACTAGTATGTGATGGTTGGATCCTTATATAGCCCCTCGATTCATTGGTAGGCATCATTAGAAAAATTAGATATGGAATCAATTGAGGCCTTGAAAATTTTATGTTGTGGTTTTGGTTGAGGCCTTAATCATTTTAAGATATCTTGGTCAAGGTCTTGATGGTAATTTCTATATGTATTCCATATTTATTCCATCCTAATGACAATATTAATTTATTATCCATGTTAATATTCAACTAGTTGAATACCCATGGTTAATATTTTTTATCATGTGATTATTTATATGGAATTGTTTATTCAACATTTATTATTTTCATATCATGATTGAATTTTTAGTCATTCACAATGCCTTATTGTTTATATTAGATTCCATCGTATTATTTACCATTACTGAGAATCTGATCTCACACCATTCTTATGTTTTATTTTTCCAAGGATATGAAGATGAATATTATGAATGACTTGTTGGGATAATCTTGGAGTTATGAATGGTCCCAATGTGATTTATATATCATTTTCCATTTCAAGTTGTAATAAAACTCATATGTTCATATTAGTTTTTCAAAACTAGTGAAGTATTCAGAAATTTGAGATGTGATTCCTTGTAATCATTCTAATGAAATAAAATAATTAACCATCTATAGGAAAATAGGGTCATGGATTCATAGTTTTTATAAAAGAAAGTTTAGTAGAATCCATGGAAACTATATTTATATAGCATAGATTCGTGAATATAACCCAAAGATAGAATTTGAGGATAAGAATAGAATAACATCCTAGAATTTTTCTATGGTAAAGATTATGTGGGTACTCTTATAAATGCATCCTTGTTTGGATACTACATGTGGATGTGGTTCTGGAACAGATGTACCTAGGAGTAACAATATTGACAAAGTGTTCTGAGCCTGACAAATGGTAACCTCGTACATGAAAACGATATTTAATGTCCACATAGTTTAACACTGATAGTGGATATTATTAGTATAACTCATCTATTCTTTACAAACCATTATTAAATATGTAAAAGTAAATATCTTCCCAAATAAAACATGTTTCGGAATAAGAGAATAACTATGTATAGAATTTCAATTAATGCTATGTATTGCTCTAGATTGATATTATTCATTATTATGCACAACCTAATCTATTATAAGCCATTATTTTGAAATGGAACCCGGTGGAAGGAATATAAACTATATCACCACATGTATCCCATATAGGGATTTCCGTTATATTATAGATAATGTCATTGGTACTATAGCTATGAATGGTACAAGGAAACTTATAACTATTCAGGGAAAACTGACTCAGGTTAAGAACAATAACCACTAGTAGAAAAATCATTTTTAATGTCGTCAATTTGACGTCAGTTTCTTATAAACTGACGTAAAATATTTTTGCGGAGAATTTTTGGCATCGCATTTTAAAAACTGATGCCAAAAACTAAAAAAAAATTATTTTTGGTGTCGTTTTTTGAAAAATCAACGCGAAAAAATAAAAAAAATGTTTTGGCATCAGTTTTTAGAAAAACCGATGATAAAAACATTTTATGACGTTGGTTCTTATAAAAACCGACGCCAAAAATTTAAAAACAAAATACATTCCTATAGATAATTCCCTAAGCTTTTATTTGACTGGTCATGGAGAAAAAATGGAGTTACGGATCAAAAGTTATGGATGTTGGAAGTTGATCTTCTCTAAAAGAAGTCTTAATTAAGTCCAACATTGAAAGGCCATAACTTTTATTCGGTAACTCCATTTTAGCTCCACGACCAGTCAAATCGAAGATTAAGGAATTATCTAAAACCTGGTAAATTGTATTTTATGTTTTTGCTTCTGTTTTCATGAAAACCGACGCCAAAAATTTAAAAAACAACTTACAGTCCTATAGATAATTCCATAATCTTTGATTTGACTGGTCATGGAGCCAAAACGGAGTTACGGATCAAAAGTTATGGATTTTGGAAGTTGATCTTCTCTAAAAGAAGTCTTAATTAAGTCCAACTTTGAAAGGCCATAACTTTTATTCCGTAACTCCATTTTAGCTCCACGACCAGTAAAACCGAAGCTTAAGGGATTCTCTAAAACTTGGTAAATTTTTTTTATGCTTTGGCGTCGGTTTTCATAAAATCTGATGTCAATTTTGTTTTTTGATTTTCGCGTCGGTTTTCATAAAAACCGACGCCAAAACGGTTTTTTTGTTTTCTGCATTGGTTTTTTTAAAAACCGACGCGAAAAACAAATTTTTTTACTTTTCGCGTCGGTTTTGAAAAAAAAACCGACGCGAAACATATATTTTTTTAATCTTTTTCGCATCGGTTTATTTAAAAACTGACGCCAAAAATGATATCGATTGGAATTTTTGGCATCGGTTTTCTCAAAAAACTGATGCCAAAAGACAAACATATATCCTCTTTTGCGTCGGTTTCAAACTAAACCGACGCCAAATAGTATTCACCAATACGCGGGATCATAATTTCAATTTTTTTCACAATTCGCGTTTAACTTTTTAAAATTCTTCCTACATATTCATACAACGCAATCAACAATATTTTCATTTACTATATATAAATCCATTTCTCCTTCATTCATCATTTTCATCCTCTTCGATTCATCATGTTTTCAACACGACATCAATCGTTAATTTGAATAGGGTACCTATTCTATTCATTTATTTTCTTAATTATTAATTTCCTTCATTTCTAAGAAACTCGATTATATTTCATATAATGATGATTTACTTTTATTATCGAGTTAAAAATACAAAACATTCAGATGAGATTTAACAAGCTTGGTGTAAGTTTAATTACCGATCGTCATTTTCATTATCGCATGCGTTCTACACTAAATATAAGAGATATGATGATAAACAAAAAATCATTTCAATGGAAGATCCAAAAACAATTGAAATTTGTTTGAAGTATTATGTATATTTTATATCATTTGGTGTATGTGATTTTAATTCATGTTTATCTTGTTTTCTTTAAAACAAGTTGTATTAATCAAAACTTTGACTTGTTCAACTTCTGACAGCCATAACTTTTGATCTGTAACTCCGTTTTAGCTCCACAAACTGTAAAATAGAAGATTAGGAAATTATATAAAACATATAAGAATAAAAAATTACTTTTTGGCATCGGTTTTTGTAAAAACTGACGCCAAAAATAAGTTTTTTCCATTTATGATGTCGTTTGTTTTCAAGAACCGATGCCGAAACTATTATTTCATCTCTTTGGCGTCAGTTTTTATGGAAACTGATGCCAAAAATGACGCAGATGAGTTTATTTGGCCTCGAGTTTTTACAAAACCGTCACTAAAAAACAAATGAAATTTGTTTTTGGCGTCGGTTTACAAAAACCGATGTAAAAAAGTCATATTTTTTACGTCGGCGACTTCAACGTCGGTTAAAAACGGACGTAAAAAATAAAAAAAAACTGATGTTAAAGACCTTTTTTCAACTATTGAAACTTACCCAAATAGTGAATCCTAATCCATAACAAGTAGGGGGAATTTCAAAACTCTATTTGAAATAACAGCCTCTATCATTCAATGACACTACAAACCCATTTATAGTGAATATGTGGATATGTTCGTTGGAGAACATATTTCTCGCATTGGGATGTAATGAAAGGAAAAAGGTTATCATGGAAGTAAGTAATCTTCCAAGAGATGTGGATCAGTTTCGGTACTTATTTATATACAAGGGGGAGGAAGAAATTGAGGACATAAAATGGAAGGATTTTAAGGCAGCCTTCTTAGAGATATGTTATCATCATGAATGTCAAGAAGATATGGGGTGAAAATTCTTGAGCCTAGAATAAAAATAAGATGATAACATAGAGAAGTATGAATCCAATTTTATAGGGTTATCAAGGCATAATGTATAATAAATATGTAATCCAAGGATCATGATTGATCGATTCATTGATGGTAACAATTACTCCAAGGGAACTAGTCTCCCAAAATTTCTCATCATACGGATATATAGTCTCATGAGATATCATTATATAGTGATAATTCTATACATATTATGATGTTAAAAGAAAGAAAGAAATGAATAGGGTGGAGAAGTATAAAATTCATAAATGAAAGAATAAAAAGGGAAATATTTCAACATGCGATACATTTTCAAGAAAACACCACGGTGAATGCTTAAATGGAAAATGGGTTTACCTATGGTGGTAAGAAAAATTCCATCATGATAATTATTAGAAGGGGATAAACGAAGCTATCAGTATTAAATTATATATTTATAGGGAAATGGGACACTATTCCAATTATTTTTCATTGTTTCAAGGAATCATGCCTTAGAAAAGGCCAAGGGAGGAGGGACAAGATTATGAGATCAGAACTGACGATGTTGAAGTTCCTAATGATGTTGTGGAAGGTACTTTAATTGTTTCCTCAAACATAGAAATGAATTATTTTCCTCTATATTATTTCATTCTTTTATATATCACCATTTTTCTATAAAAAATATTCACTTTCCTTTTTATTTATTAAAGGAGTTTTTAGAAAAAACACATAAGGGAAGTATCTTTGCAACAAAGGTGTGTTGATCAGTCCCCCTTATTACACATTAACATACTTTAGTCACTACGCATATCATCATACGTATGATTTACTTTGATATAGTTATTTATCAGGATTGGACTTCAAATTATATTGAAAAAATATATTTCAAGAATATAGAATATAAAATTTCTAAGAATGATGTAGAATCCATTATCTTTAGAGAAGAAACCACATCATCTAATCTAGACCCACCCCCATATGCACTTCTGAATAAAATTCATGCGAAGGATGAGAAAAAATTACCTATGAATATTAAAATTGAATATGATCCTATTTTTATAGAATATATTGATGTATTTTCAGAGGAATTATTTGAACATCCACTAGAGAAGGAATTAAAGTTCTCTATTGATTTAATTCCATGTTTGAGATCTATATCAAATACACCTTATTGGATGCATATGATGGAATTAATTGAGCTATAAAAAACATGAGGAATTGAGTGAGAAGGGATTTGTCTACCCAGGTGTTTCTCCATGGGGATCCCATGTTCTCTTTGTAATGAAAAATGATGGATCCATGTGGTTGTGCATTGAATATTGAGAAATCAGTGATATTATAATAAAGAACAAGCATCCCCTACCTCACATTGATTATTTATTTGATCAAAATTCATAGAGGTCAATATTTTTTAAAATTGATATTCTATCTGAATATCATTAGTTTCATGTGAAAAAGGAAGATATTCCAAAGATAGCATTTCAAAATAGTTATAGATATTACAAGTTTATAGTAATTTCATTTGAACTGACTAATGCACCCAATTTTTTTATGGATTTAATGAACAGAGTGTAAATGGAATTTATTAATGTTTTTTTAGAAATCATTGAGGATATATTGATGTTTTCCAAACTATATGAGGACCATGAGAACCACTGGTGGATTTTTCTCGAGGCTCTTAGAAAAAATAGTTATATGGGATGTCTAGAAAATCTGAATTATGTCATAAAATAGTTTACTTTTCTTGTTCATATAGCCTCTAAGGATGGAATCTCAGTTGATGTCGTGAAGAAAAATTCCATACAAGAATGGCCTATACCAACAAACGTAACAGAGGTATGTAGTTTCATTGGTTTAGAATATTACTATCGAAGTTTGATTCATAATTTTTCGTGTTTATCTAATCCATTAACAGACAATACTCATAAAGGATTTAAGTTCTTATGGATAATAGAATGAGAGTAATGTTTTGAATATTTTAAGATGATGTTATATAATTCTCTAATCCTAAATATACCTTTTTGGAAATGGTGGATTTGTGATATATTCTGATGCATCAAAGAAGGGACATCATACTGTCCTTATGCAAGATGATACAGTTATTGCTAATGTATCAAGGTAGTAAAAATTTAATGAATAGAACAATCTAAATCATTATCATTATATAGAAGTACTAATATTCGATCTGATGATACAGAGAAACTACCTCTATGGTGAAAGCTGAGAGACATATAAAACTCACAAGATCTTGACATATATCTTCCAAGAGAAATGACTTAGCCTGAGTGAATGTTGATGGCTTGAACTAATCAAGGAATATGATTTTTCAATACAATATCACCTAATAAAGGAAAACAATGTAATTGATTCATTAACAAGGAAGGCTCATAGAGTTCTAAAAAAATATGGATTCAATGGGATCATGTGTTCAAGGATCAAGTAAAGATTGAAATGGGAAATATCAAATAAGGTGAAACATCATTAATTATAAAATTGGTTAACCAAACATATTTATTGAAAATAATTAAAAGTTCTTAGTCCGATGATGAGAATATTCAAGAGAAAATTAAAGCTATAAATGATGGGAAGATCCCAAAATTCTTGTGGGAGGATGGAATTATGAAATTTGGGATGAGGATATGTCTTCCATCTCTACGTGAGCTAAAAGGGTGTTATTGGATGATGCACATAGTCATAATTTCTCTATAGACCCTCGCATCACAAATATTTATAAATATTTGAAGGAACATTTCTAGTGGGAAAACATGAAGTGTGAAATTGATGATTATGTATCAAGATGTTTAGTCTATCAACAAGTGGTTGCAGAAAGATGACATCATACAGGATTCTTACAACCTATTAAAATTCCTATAGAGAAATGGCATTATTTTATCATTTATTGCTTCACATTATTACCAAAAAAATTAGGAAATAATGATTCAATATGGTTGATGGATGATTGAATTACCAAATCATCATATTTCCTCCCTATAAGGGAAGATTTTTGGCTGGAGAGCCCTGCACGACATTACATAAATGATGTTATAAGGATTCACAGAGTACCCCTTTTAGGAGTTTCCAATCATTATCCTTGATTAATATTCATATTATGGAAAATTCATTAGAAATATTTGGATAATGGGCTTCATTTTAGAAATTCTTATAACCCTAAAACTGACGGGTAGTCAGGAGGGATGATCCAAACTCTAGAGGACATGCTAAGATCATGATCATTTTATTTTCAAGGTATGTGGGATCAATATTTACCTTTGGTAGAATTTTCCTAAAATAATAGTTTCCATTATAGAATTCAAATGGAGCCATATAACGCATTTCATGGAAGATATTTCGTACACCAGCATGTTGGGTTGATGTTTTTGAAAGAAAGATTATGGGCCCATATGTTGTATTGGAAAGTATACACAAGGTAAATAATATTCAAATACATATCAAAGAATCTCAAAGGAGGAAAAAATCTATGTCGTTAATCTAAGGAAGGATTTTGAATTTCAAGTTGGTGATCATGTTTTCTTAAAATTATCTCTATGGAAGGGTGTTATAAGATCTAGGAAGAAAAGGAAACTGATCCCCAAGTACATTAGTATTTTTAAAATTCTTGAGGGTGTTAGAGTTGTAGCATTTATTTTGGTGATTCCACCTATCATTTCTAAAGTACATAATGTGTTCCATTTCTCATTGTTAAGAATGTAAATGCAAGACCCAATTCATGTCATCACATCTAATGGAATAGATCTCGAACCTGATTATTCTTACTATGATGATCCATCCCAAATTTTGGACACTAAATAAAAAGTTTTAAGTAATCAGATGAATCTATTGATAAACTAACATTTGAAAATTGTAAAATTTATCATCTGATGTGGGATAATGGGGAAATTATAGATAATAACTATTATAGTCTTTTAATGAGGTAACTTTTATGACATTTGAAGGATGATGTTTTTGTTGTAGGATAGAATGTAACACCCCAAGGATTTATAAAACAATTATATAGAATGTAATTCAAACAACATTGAGTCTCTACAAGATAACACTTTATTATTAGATAGTTATAACCTAGACATTAAACATTATTTTTATACATCTGTAAATTGAATTAATAAAAAGGACATACAAGGTTAGGACCACTAAGATATTTAGAGTCTGGCATGTTCAACTTAATTTTTTGGTTAATAGTAACTTCACCCTTTGAAATAGTAAATTTACCCATATAAATAGTAATATGACCCTTATGAATAGTAAATTGGAAAAATGAATAACAACTTCACCCATTAAAGTATAAATAAAATTTCAGAATCTTATAAATGAAGGTCTGATATAATTCAATCATAGTATCATTGAGTGAATATTTTAAAAATTAATAATTAATTATTGGTATATTTATGAGTAATAAATATTTATTTGAAAATTTATATATAATAAATGGATTTAAAAGAAAATTCATCTTCATAATATCTAATCCTACATACTTATTTTTTTGTCCTATTATTTTATGATAATTTATAAAGACCTTAGTTAATTTTTCAGGGTCTTATAAAATCCATTTTAATTTTAAAAACAATATTTTTTGAATGAATGATGATTTTAATTAAAAATTACATTTCTAATATTTAGAAAAATATTTTCTTAAAATGGAGTTCATTTTTCAATTCAACATGTCAAAAATTTGTTTGATTTAATGTTTGATATTTTTCTAAAATACTTTATTTGATGGTGACTATTAAAATACAATAATTTGCAGAAAATGCTAAATACATGAATTATAGAGTAATGGATTATTTTTAGATGATATAAGGACAATTAATTCAAAATAACATGATCTAATTACAGTATTCAGTCACAATAATCAGCACTATTTAATTTTTTAAGAATAATAATAAAACAATTAATTTAATAATGCGAAATAACCCCTCTCCTTTACTATAAATATCACCAATCACCCCCTCTTCTCCTCACACCAATAAAACAGGAATGATGTGAATGTTTTTGCCAAATAATCTTCCCATGTATATCCCTCATTTATAAGAGATCTTGGTACTTCCAAAAATCCTAAAACCAATACCCTTTAGGGATGTTCTTAAGGAGTAGTATTCTAGAAGAAAATCCTTTTCCATTTCTATTTAATTTCCTTTCAAGTTTTATATTTATTATTATCTCTTCATGACCTCCTATTCTAAAATGTGAATGATAACTATAGTATCATCCATATAATATAATTATATGATTTTAAAATAATATACAATATCAATATATTTACTCCCTATCAATTATTTTAAAAATGAAATCATCACCCGGGAAGTACTGATTTACAACCTTCATGGATGACCAACTTTTGTTCATAAATTTCTCTTTCAAGGGTGGTCAGTAAACCATTTTTATGGTATAAATAGATTATAGAAGATTTATTATATCCTATCAAATTTTATGGAATGATTAAATATACATCACATTATATAATTTAACAAAACTAATTTGTTATGATTTAAAAATAACTAAAATTATGATAAACGATTATCATTAACATGTCATCTAATGATTCATCCTAATATCTGGAAAAATATAATACATAGTACCAATTAAACATCCAGATGTTAATTAGTAAAATATAGTTCCAAATGAATATAATTAATACCATTTTATAAGAACTCCATAATTATAATCAAGCGAACCATTCATGAAAATCAAGAAAATGAATGCCTAAGAAAGATGAAATTAATCACTTATAAGTCATGAATAAGGTAATAAATGAACATAATAAAACTATAATTAACCAAATACATGTATATAATGATCTCAATTAATTAATTAATTGATTTAATTTTAATATCCATGACATTTAAGTCATGTGCCGAACACATTCATAAAAAAGGTAAGGGATTCTACTTAAACCATCATTTTTAAATCGGGTTATTCCATCACTATCCTTACCCCAATGTGATACTTATTAATTTTGTTGAAAATATTATATATAAAAATTTTTTATTTTCAAAACCCATATAATCATATCATTTCATTTTATATGTGAATTATATTTTTTACAATGTTCCCTTATCAATTCTTCCCTATACGCAAGCCCGATTAAAGGGAATGTCTCGATTTCTTTCGCATTTTCAGGTTCCATCCATAATTTGTTTTAAGAAACCATTAGTTTTTTAAAAACAAAATTTTTTTTCATGAAAACCTATATCTATTAACTGATATTTTTATACAAACAATTATTAAAAATAAAAATGATTTTTCCAAAATAACTATTCTTTACATTGTAAAATCGGTATTTCTATCAAAACATCCTCGATGATTTTATTCATGTACTTTATTATATTTAAAAACCTATTTTGAATTAAAAAAAATTATTGAGATTTATATCATATAATTATATGCCAATTTTTTTTAAATGGTTTAGTATCAATTTTTCATTAGATGCGTTTTCTTGATTCCATTCACTGTAATACTCAGAATGGTTAGTGATTATATTTACATATTATGGAATGTTATTTACATTTAGTATGTATCTATTGTTTATATTTAACCACAATCATATGAGTAATGGATTAGAATTATTTTTTTATTGGTGGGGCCTTTTAAATATCTTTGATTCCTCTGTAGGTCTCATGAGACAAAATATATATGAACCTGGGCAAGGACTTTCCCATTATCACATATGTTTTTGGATGAGGATTTAATCATTTTCAGATGTCTTGGTGGAGGCCTTGATGGTATGTTTCATATGTCTAACATATACATTCCCTCATAATGATATTAATAATTAATTATACCTATAAATATTTGAGTAGTATAATACCAATGGATAATATTCTTTCTCATGTGATTATTTATATGGTATTAATTATTCATCTTTTATTCCTTTCATTTCATGTTTGAGTTTTTAGTAATTCACCATACCTTATTTTCTATATTATATTCCAGTATATTATTTATCCTTACTGATCATCAAAGATCAACCCTTTCTTATGTATTATTTTTCCTAGGATACGAAGTTGAAGATTATGAATGACTTGCAGGGACAATCTTTGAGTTATCAATGTTCCCAATGGAATTTCAATATTGTTTTTCCTTTCAAGTTGTAAAGTAATACCTATGTTTGTATCTATGTTTCTGATACTCTTATACTATTCAGTCCTTGAAGATGATATTCTCTAAAACCATTCAAATATACTAAAATAATGCACCGGATCTCAGAAACTACGGTTGGGGATTGACATGTAGTCTATGTATATGAAGATGTAATCATTACATTTGGTTTGTGGAATTTCATTACCATTATACTAGAGGAAAAAAAGGGAATTATTGGATGATTCTCATAGATTTAATTTCTCTATAGACCACGGTATCACTAATATGTAACATGAATGGGTGGAAATTTTTCCGTTGGATAGAATGAATTTGGAAATTCATTACTATGTATCAAGTCGATTAGCTATAAAACATGATAAGGATGAAAGAAATCATCTTAGAGGATTCATAAAACCCCTACGTATTCCTACATGGAAACTGGATGAAATTATTAAGTATTTTTTCACTCCATTACCATATCCTCCATAATATAATGATTTAGTATGGTAAATTATTGATCTAATAACCAAATATGTACATTTCGTCAACATAATGGATGATTTTACATTGGAGAGGCTCACATGACTCTATTAATGTTTTTTACGACATAATGATACAACTATATCGATCATCTTTGATCAAGATTCCTATTTTACGTCAACACTCTAGAAGTCTCTTCAGAATGATTTGGATATTTTTCTTCATTTGGGTACTTATTATCACCCAAAAATCAAATGAAAATCAAAAAGGACAATTGAGTCATTAAAAGTCACGTTGAGATCATTTTCACTTGAATTTCATTGTATTTAGGAACAATATTTACTTTTTTAGTGTGTTACGACAATAATAATCTATATTCTAGTATTAAAATGGTTCCATATAACGAATTATATGTAAAGAGATATCATACTACAAGTTATTGGGATGATGTTAGTGAGAGGAAACTTATTTTCCTAGAACATATTGAAGAGGAAATGAAAAAGTTAAAGTCTATTCAAACCAATATCAAAGAAGATCAAATTATCCAAAAGAACTATGCCGATAACAGGAAGAAGGATATGGAGTTTCATGCCAGAGATAATGTTATCCTAAATGTATATCCATGTAAGGGTATCATAATGTTTGTTAAGAAAGGGAAACTGACCCCCTGGTAAAATAGACCATTTGAAATTATGGAATGAAATAGAGAAATTGATTATCATTGAGAATTTTACACCTAACCTTTCATACATTCATGATGTGTTTCAAAAATCTTATTAATGAAGTAAACTCTAGACAAAAAACATGTAATCACATATTATGACATTGAATTGAATTATTTTTTGACTTACTCTCTAGATCCAATCGAGATCCTCAACACTACATTGAAATCATTGATAAAATAGACGATTCAACTGGAAATTATTCCTTGTAGAGACCATAAAATATAAGAATAAATGTGGTAATATGAGTATTCTATGAAGAAAACCACCCTCATCTACTTATATGTTAATAATCATGAAAATTTTTTGGATGATATTTTTTGAATGAGGGATGAATATAACAACCCAATATATTACAGTATGTATCATATTAAATAAATTAAATTTGTATGAAAACCATCACTACATACAACATAGAGCTTAAACAAATTGTGATACAGTATCAAATATTAACATAATCGTTGGAATATGAATTTAAATATAAGGAATATCCATATCAACATTAAATTAATAAACCCACCAATGAAATTATAAATAAAATTATGGAATCTCGTGAATGAAATTATGATATATTTATATAATAGATTATGTAAAAAAAGTTTATTAATACTGATAAATTATGTTTGGGTAGTTTTTGTAAAATGTAAATATTATATTAAAACTTTATAATTAATATAATTATTTAAAATAAAATCCATTTTTTTAAAATAGTGTCATAAATAAATATTTTAATCAATAAAATTATATGTTAATTTTATGAGACCCACAATAATTTTTCAATGACTCGTAAAATCTATCATAATATTAAAATCATTATTTTTTAAATAAATGATGACTTTATATGAAAATTAAATTTATCATATATCGAAAAATATTTTCCTATAATGGATTCCACCTTTGAAATCTAAATGTCAAAAATATTTATGGTGATATTTTTGGGATTTTCCAATAATAGTTGAATTTTTGATAAGTAATGAAATATGTTATTTTAGAGTATTAAACATTATAAGTAAAATAGTATAAAATTTGAGTCAAATCTGATTTTATCACCCATGATTTCAAACTCACATTCACTAGTTACTATAATTAGTCATAATAATATCCACTATTTAAATTCTTGATACAAAATACAAAAAAATGAATGAAATAATAATAAAACACCCCTATCCTCCCATATAAAGACAACACTTCAACGACACATATATTAACACCTTTTAATCCATGAATATTGTAAAAATTATGCAAAATTACACAAAAATTAATCTTCTAAATTTGGAGGACCTGATTGTCTTACCAAAATAAAAAATCTATGTGCCTTATAGAAGGTTCAAAAAGAGATGATATTGAAGTGGTAAAATCCCCATTCTTCCTATTTTAATTTATTTTATTTTCATATCATCTCCTCAGATACACTACAAAAGTATTATTTATAACTCTATTATAGTATATATATATTTAAATTTTATTTTTAAAATTTATTATCCATCATAAAATCCCTTCTCCACTCCTTTTATTTTAAAAAGTAAAACATTGTCCGTAATGTGCTGATTCACTACCTTCATGGATGAAGAGTTTTCATTTTCCATTAACTCCTTCATGGATGGTGAAAAAACCATTATGATGATTAAATATTATTTTATAATACATATTAATAGTTTTGTTTTGTTTTGTTTTAAACCAATATAAAAAACTAAGATGAAATAAAATGACAGAAGATCATTTGTGTCAAAAAATGCCAAAATAAATTAAGACATTTTCAAGAATATTTATATAATAAATCAAAATCATACCATATAATAAAAAGATATATGAGGCCATATAAAATTATTAAATATTATTAATATTATATAATTTATCTTCTGTATAAATCCTTCCCATTTTATATGAACTTTTATATTTGTACTCAAGGGAACCAACCATAAAACTATGAAACAAAGACTCCCTGAAAAATGAGATTAAACAATATTACTCAAATTAATGGCCATAAATAATCTTATAAAAACTATAATAAATAAAGTATATCTTTATCAGGTTCCTAATTTAGTAACTAATTAATCTAATTTTTTTATTCAAGATATTATGTACAGGTTTGGAATATTTTCATACATAAGGTAAGAGTTTATCGTTTCAATTTTACTTTTGTGAGATATGTTCCATATTCAAACCTTATTTCCTATATAGGGTGTACATAATCCCCGTTAGTATATAATATCATAAATCACATTATATTCATGAAATTAAATGTCTTATTTTATGAACATTAATTTTCTGGGTTATACAGTTCGAGTACTTACAAAGTAGTAAGGTAAATAATAACTCTATTTCCATTCCATGGGATAAACATCTACTCCATTGATTATGTAATTCTATAATTATGTTTTTACTTTCATCAGATTATAATTTGTCATATGTTTACACTTTTATGGGTATTTATAGACTATACACATTATTGATTCATTTGGTTGATAGACACACATTATTTTGAAAATACACTTTTAATTGTTTCTTTTTTAAATATTTAAAAATAAAGTTTTTTATATTTTGTAGAATGAAAGGATTTTCATGAATTCATGATGAATTAATTATTTTAGGAATATGTTATAATATTAACATATTATTTTCAAATAAAATTTTCTATTTTATGATTCCACATCTTCATAATTAAATTATTAATTGTAACTTTTTATTTGTATCATGAATTTATCACTTATTTTATTAGAGTATATTCACATTTTTCAGTACCTTTTGATGGGTCATATGATAAATTGTGTTTTGCCTCTTATAAAAAAATCAGCCAATTTTTTTTTAAAATTTTTATGATCACTTTGATAGTGGATGTTCTATTTTGATACAATTCATCATATTACAGTTGATTATTTAGGATTATGTTGTTTATCGAGAATGTTACAATATTTTAACATGATTGTTTCAATATGAATTTATATGTTGAGTATAATTCCCCCCAAAAATATGATTAATTCATTGGACATATTATGTAATGTGGGAGGCTGAGTATATCCCCTTGATGCATCAATAGGTATCATGAGAAACATTTGTTTGGGTATTGGATGAGGTCTTACCTGATTATGTAATTTTTATTTGCAGAAGCCTTGAGGTTTTCATTATGATTTCCCAAATTAGTCATTCCATTATTCTAAGATTATTTGTTGATTATACATATGCATATTTAATAAGAATAATATCTATGGTTATTTTTATTCTCATATGATAATTTTTTTTGGAATTATTTGATCATATTTTATCCCTACCAAATTGTGATCAAGATTATGTTTTAATGGAATTAACAGTTCTATATTATTTATGTTTATTAGTGATTAATTAAACTATATGATTTCATATACTGATAATCTGATCTCACCACTTTATTTTGTTTTATTTTCCCCCAGGATGGCAATATATATAGTATTGTTTACATGAAAGGATAATCTAGTAGAATAGGTGTGTTTACAATTTTGTTAATATCTTATATTTTATTTAATGTTTTATTTTAATACATATTTATGTATATAGTCTTCAAAAGCTACTAAGCTATTATGTCCTTTAGAATGTGATTGCTTATACTCAATACCAATGTAATAACATAACAATTATCTCTAGGCTACATGGGATGGGGTATTTACACCAGTCATATTACATGGATCTCTAGGAAACCATGACTCTGAGGCCCTAATATATAATATCAAAAACCCCACACCAATAGAATCATATAGGGAAATTAATTGTGTGGGAAAAAAATTTGCAGCAACATAATCAAAGATTTGGTGGGAAGTTACATATGCTATCACACAGATTATGAGGTGTACATAATCTATTGGTCCATATATTTATCCCCGAACAACATTAGGATCCAATCCCCAGAATGAAAAAAAAACACAATCCTGAAATATATTAAATAGATGGAGGAGGGAACCCATCAAATCAGGGTAAGGAAATAGGAACAACAAGATATGTCTCATCTGCACTATGGTCCCCACCATCAATTTGTTACTGTGTATACTTTGAATTCAATTGAGAAATCTATTTCAACATAATTGTCCGACTCCTTGAATCAATATAGATAACCATATAATGGTAGATAATAAATATTACTCTAGGGAACGTCTATGTCCCTATAACTAATAAATACCTATGAGGACCATCATTATATCATGGTAGAGACACAAGGAAAATCCTAGGTCACTGCATTTTAAAATCATCAAACATGCCCACATTGATCATTAGTGATTTCATAATTCTTTGGAGAAACAAATAACAATGATACGGGGGATTTTTTATATATTTAAACACTGAATTCATCTCTAGTATCATCATGTATGTTTGAATACATGGTGAATATAGATATTTCTTAACAATTTAAATCTATACATCTTAAAACACATTTTCCATTTAAAAAAATCATTATTATAGTACGATATTATATTTCTAAATATGAAACAATTAAATAGTATAATAACAAGGAATCATGGGTATCATCCCCCTAGTTTTTACAATGATCACCGACCCACTAAACATGAAAATCCTCTATTAGGGCACATCATTTTGACAATACTTAAACAAACATGATATTGAAATATAATATATAATTTCCATCTTTTTATAATCAGTGATCCATTAGGTGGGATGATATTCTTGTTTTGTAATGACGTGATCCTCATATGGTTGTCTCTTCTTATACTCCTGACATTAGTGTAGTATGGCTTGTTGATAACCCTCATAACTCTAATGATGGAATTTTTATCCTTTTTAATCCTTCATAGTGAAATGTTGATCTATAATATTCCCAATTTAAATAGCATATCCTATCACCATGTTCCATACTGGGACTCCCCTAAACATCCATCCACTAACCATTATTAAAATTTTTCTTTTTCATGTCATCTTCCGATAAATATGTTCAGTGTAACAAGGTTATCATAGCTAATTAATATATACATTTTATCTAAGAGTATATTCAAGATCAATAAGGGATAATTATTAATATGTTGAAGGTATATTTCTCTCTATGGTGAAATATCATCCTCCCCCTATAGAGGATTTACATGCAATTAAATATTATTATCTATACTGAAGGGGGATTTTAAAATTTTTCACCCACTGAATGTGTAAATTAAAAACAACATTCCAAATCACCCAGAATATAATTCTATTGGATTTATTATAATATTCTATCTAATTTACGGTTATTATAGGATTTGTTTAAGGTTTTTTATCACCACACCATCCACAAGGCCATCAGAGTTCTCTACTATAAGGAAATTTTCATCGATGTCCATCTCTTATGAAGATCTTATTACAACCTGGGAATTGATCGCGATTCAGGAACCTCCTGTAAGAAAAAAAATTTAGCCATGTTTCTATTCATTATTGGAATATGAGATAATTAGGTGAATAGTCATTATCATCCATATATTAATGATTTGTGATGAAATTTATATTCCCTCTAATAGAATATGTTTTGATTATTTTTTATGTACATTTTGATTAATTTTATGATACTCTTCAAAACTAGGTGACTGTTTAGAAATAAGCATGATTTAGAGTCCATTCCAATTACTACCTCAACCCTAAAATATTAGTCGATCAGGTGGAGGAAATATTTATTATGAAATATGTTCTTTAGATGAAGATAGGTGATATGATATTGTAGCTACCCACTCTTAAATCTCCAACTCATCCTTTTGATATTCCCTAGACAAACTCACAAGACATTTTAAATAATCAACATCCTCCTCCCCTTAGTAATAGATGAAATGAATTTTATTCCATTATGCATTATCATTTTGAGGAATATTTCTCACGTTTATACACAAATAAACATATTATACTCCTAAATATTATGTCACATGATGAGGAATACTTGAAAGACCATCCCAATTATATTCCACGCCACTGACTTTTGGAATTCAGGTTAATGGATATTTCATCATCAATTAATGGTTCAAGAGGAAGATAAGTTGATTTTTAATAGATTTAATGAATCTAAAGCCACATGACAGACAAATTTGAGTCATCACCACTCCAATAGAAATAAGTTCATCCAAAAAATATATATGGAACCATAAGTAAATATCTCCAGATTCTAAACAATAACACATCGCTGTCATATTTGAGTGACTCTAAACTACATGGTATTATATCCTAGAACCAGTATGATAAACTATATTTCCTAATTCGATCCCTTATAACATGAAACTATTCATGTCATTAGTTTTCAAATTACATAAATATAATATCATATGGTTACATTATGAAACCATATAATCCTTTATATATATGACATATTTTCATATAATGAATCAAACATATGGGTTTACCACCACATGAATGGGTTTCCTTATCAAATTGGCACTTATAAAGTGATATTTCATATGATGTAGGGATTTAATTTTATCAAAAATGAGTTCACACTCATTTTAAATCCAGCACAACTACAAACTCGATCATCAATTCACTATGTTTGAGTGAGATTGGAATATGAAATAAATCACCACCATCCATATATAGGTGTGTGGTATTTATATGGACTGCATTTCAAAATTTTATGATGCATGATTTATATCCTCATAAGATACATAATAATTTTCACATATCCTTCCATCGGTCTAATAACTAAATTTTATCACAATTATTTGTTCTCCCATTATGTTCTATAATGAATTCAGGTCATAGAAAAATAATCCCTTTTATAAACTCTTTCAGGATAAGAAACTTTTCTCTAATAATAAAATATTTTATAGATATATTATAAATTTTTTTAGCAATTGGTCTGTGAGTTATTTTCTAGATCGACACATTTTGGATTCATCATGGAAAACAACAAGGAATAGAGTTCCTCACTCTGTGACATTAAACTATATAGAAATTTTTGAATATCCTTTATCAATTTAAAATTTTATTAAAATTATATTATATATATATATACCAATAATGAATACACCACCATAACCTATATTTTAACTCAATATGATTAGGGTATATTCCCCATTTTGTCAGAAATCCTATCCTTCTAGTAATCATAAACGATACTTGTTTCTTGGATCATTAAGCATACTAATGTATCAACTTCTTACAATAGAATCTATCCCAAATTTATGATTATTCCCAATTATCTAGTCAAAGTTGCAACCACATAGTTTTCTTCATTTATTTATATTCAATAAAAATTATTAAAATCATCCAACCTTATAGTGATCTACATCTATTTAGGGACCTAATAAGAACAATGAATGGAATTATAATTTTACTTATGAGATATATGGTGCCTCCTTGGTTTTTTAATTTATGATAATATGTATAATGAAAACCCAAACGTTTTTAGAACCTAACACATCACTCAATAATATGGGGTATTCTCTATACTCATCACTAAGATAAGTTTCCCACCTATCACGTGTGAATATGATCCATGAAAATATAATAATTAATCTTTTCTGAATGAATACAAACTATAAAAGATGTCTGTCCTCTTTGTGTTATGTTAAACAAGTTGGATAATGTCAATCCTTATTATGACCATTACTATGGTACAAGTAGTATTCCAATTATGACTTTTTTTTCAGACCATATTGGTACTAAGATCCATTGAGGAGTTTTTGAATTGAAACCATATTGATTATATGAAAAAAGGATTTTATTGTGTTTTATATTTTTCAACTAAAAAATTCACATGATAATATCTTACATTCGATATAATGATTCCAAATGTAATTTTATCATTAAATAAGTTTGGATGCAATATACATAGTTGATTATATTGAGACTAATGTATTGGGAGTATTAGACGGATAATGAAATAATATTATTATCCTAACATTTCACTAGTACATCAAATTGCGTTTTTTTGGAAATGATAATCAATTGATGGATTTTTTATCTTGAAAGAACCATAAACATGTTTAGAAAATGAAATTTAAAAATAATGATAAATTATTTCACTATATGAAAGTGGTTTAAATTGTTAAAACTATGTTTTTCTATATGTATATTACATTACAAAAAACATACGAGGTATCATTGTTAAATTATCTAATATATTAATTTTTTTGTTCCATCATATAGAGAATTCTGGTCAATCAATCAGGTATTATTTTTTTTGTAAATTATTTGGACAAATTATTCCAGGTAGACCACATGGAAATTGTTTTTTTCTTTTTATAATAATTAATGACTAAAAAACCTATAGATGGAGGAACAATGTTATGAAAACAACATGGTATTATTTTAAGAGTTCTAGAAAATTGAGGATCAAATAAGGAGAAAACTTAGAAGTGATGAATATTGATATTTACCACAAGGATGTTTTTTTAATTTTGTAACAGACCATGTTTTGTGGATTAGTATATTTTTTTTATTTCAAACATTGTAACTATGTGGAGATTGATTTTGAACACATTATATATAAAAATGGTAACATAGTGATTAATACTTATATTTTATGAATCATGAAGAATGTTGATGAAATTATATGAGTAATGTCAATATAATATTTATTGAATCAACATTATCTATAGATTTTATAGAATCTATCTAAAGAATGAAACCTATTGGAAATTTCAATGTGAAATGTAAAATTTGACTTCAAGTATTTTTATTTGACTATATTTTTTTGAAAAATAGATTGTGATTTAATGTATAGAAGGTTCACTAAGAAGATATTATATATGTTTTTTCTACTATTAATATTGTTAAATAAGTGAGGTTACAACATCAATTATTGAGGTTTTTTCATTTTGGTCACTATATAAAATGTATAATAATTGGGAAAGGATGAGTACTATACAGAGGGTGGAAAATAAAGTCATTCTAGAGAGAGTGTATTAGAAATACAAGGTTTTAAAGAAAGGTTACTAGATAGATAGCTACCGACTAAAAAAATAATTAGACTGATAGGTTCATATAAATAATTTTATATAGATGATCCTTATTGATTTAGGGTATGAACCATAAGTGGAAGATGAATAATTTTTTGTGATTAATGTCTGATGAATTCAAATAGAACAATGAAAAAATATTAAATCATATTACTGACAGTTATTTTGAGGTTACAAAAAAATCATACATATCATATTTTTTAGAGGTGAATATATGGGAAGATGATTATAGTGTTAAGTAAGTGTGGATATTTATACATTATGAATACCAAAAAGGATTATTTCCTAAAAAATTTGTGGTCTCAATTTTCTTTCTAATCATTCCCAGGGCTAGTTATTATTATTGAGCAATGAACCATGTAATTATTTATATAATTTATTTGTGCTTGTGTCTTTTGTTTTTAGATAGTGAATTATCTCAAATTTATGTGAGAAAAAAGTTTGAAGATGAAAACATAAAATAGTTTTATCTCTTATTCATCCCCACCTCTTAGTGATAATATAGATTCATATTAGGTCTTCAATAGGTTCCATTAAATGTCCAATCAAAAAATCTTCTCGGTTTTATGTATGATGAATGAGTGTTTTTTAATATATGTTTGAAACATAGATAATGGTAGGGTTTATAATCATCCATTATAACAACTAATAAATCAAATAAGATAGAATTATTCCTTATCGTTTCCATTGGTTACAAAATACCAAATGTTTCAACAAATGTATTATCCCTAATGTTGTGGTTTCTCCCCCAACCATAGAAGATAATAAAAAAAAATTAGAATTATGGGTGATCTAGAAAAAATACCATCCCCACTATTAAAAAGTTTATTTTTAGGGAAAATATTATTTTTATTAACAAATTTATTTATGAGAAGTAGAAAAATATTTTGGAAGGAAATATGGAAGTGAAAAATATAGGCTACATACATGGAGTTTGAAAAATAAAGATCTAAATATAGAAGATTATAATAAATTAGTGAGGTAATTACAATGTATAATGAAATTATAATAAATATATGAGATTTTGGAATAATGATTAATGATTTTAATAATGTGTAATTTTTTTAATAATTATTTTGGATAAATTTAATTCCATAAAATCTTTCATAGAAGATAGAGATCTTAAAACTATCCCTCTATTGATCATTTTAAAAGTGTTCTCATAGCATATGAAATGTGAAAGGAATATTGTTAAAATAATATGGGAATGGTTTATAGATAATTTATATATATATATTATAACAAATGAATTTCAATAATTCCTATAATAATAAGGCTATCATATCAATTCAATATTCAAAAGGAATGTATAATAAGTTCTATAACTATTAAATGAAAAAAATGTATCCATGTGTGAGAATTATAATGATGTTGTTGTGTATGTGGAAAATTCTAATGAAGATGGTCCTGTGAATTTTCTTCTTTAAAATTGTAAATGATGAAAAATTTACATTTGATGAAAGAAACATAATTCAAGAAGAAAAAGACATTTAATATCAGATGGAGTTAATGATTAAAATATAATTGAATAGATGTTAATAAATGGTTATTATAATAGAAAAACAGAACAAGATATTGAAGAAAAAAGATTAAATTTTAAAAAATTAGTCAACCAGTACATGAGGAATGAATTGGGTAGTAAAAATAGTTTTATGATCCAAAGAAGTTACTCGATGAAGATAAAAACCTCAACATCATGATTAAATAAAATATAATGCTAAGAGAGTAATTATTGAATCATATTCAATAAATTGTATTTGAAGCTAGGAAACAGAATAAAAATATTCCAAGACCACATTTTAGAAGTTATTGATGGTTATAACAATGGTAGACATTTATATGTTAAAAATCATCCTTTGAGATTAACAATAGTTTAAAATGTATTCAAATGAATAATCAAGAAAATATCACCATATATATAGCTAAAACAGGTGGAGTCTGAAGTTCCAAATTTTTTGGGAATCAATTAATAATGAAATGGAATATGTATATATTATATAATTTTCATAAATAATTATAATATAATGTATTATATATCTATAAATGACCAAATATTATTAGAATAATAAGAGAAAATTTTTAATATGTGAACGATTGGTGGAATATAGATATAATGTTTTGGGAAATATGTTTGTTAAAATGTAAAATATACTTCATATCTCTGTGGATTTTCCTTTAGAGGATCTATAAATATAGAGAAAAAATATATTAATCATCAACACTACAATTAATCAATTTGGTAATAGATGAATGTTTTTTGAGGGTGTCACCCACCCGAAGAAAATATCAAAAAAATATAGTAGAAAACACAAAAAAATATTCCAACATATCAAGTTAATTTTGAATGATTTGATTAGCTAAAAAAATATTTCCAAAAAAAGTATTGTACTACTAAAAACTAAAAAATATATTTGATAAATCTCTGAAGACTCATATGATAGAGGAAAAATAAAATAAAATTACATATTTGTAGAAAATGTTCTTAATTCCACAAAAAAATAGTTGACCCAAATATTGGATCATCAATGTTTTTCATATATGACCAGATATTTGAAATAAAAAAAAATTGATAGACTTCAATGAAGGAAAAATTAATATTGAAAATAATGAGTGACTCAATATCATTGGATATATTATCCTTATAAATTATGTTTTTAAAACTAAAAGTGGCTTCTTTTTTATAGACTAAAACAAAATATATTGATTTTTAGTATAATTTTGATGAATTAAGTGATGTAGTTTTTGGATGATATGGATTTATTATTAAAAGGTTTCTGTTTGGAATGTTTTAATGAGATAAAAATGCACCAAATTAAATCTATTTCATGTTGGATATTTTCACAGTTTATACTATCATATCATTATTGAATAACACCATATACATCATAGAAGTATTGGATATATGTTCCTAGTGAATATAAAATAGATAACATGGATATAATTGTTTTTGGAAATTCCAACAACAATACGAATAATAGATTGCTGTTATAAAAAATTCTTGAAAGGGATACTCTCAACATAAGTACATAAGATAGTTGAGATAAAAACAACCCATCCCAAGGAGTTTATTTTTTCTCTCATATATGTTACTATGAAAATGAAATTGAATAATGGAGATATGTGGATTATATCATTTATTCATGAATTAAACTTATTACATATACTATGTTATTCGATCATTAATAAAGGACTCTAAAAATGATTAAAACATTCGAGAGTAGTGTTAAAATTTAATTTGGATATTCCATGAATACGATTTGAACTGGTATTGAATATGAATTAAAAATAGGGTATGTTTAATATATATCATTAAATGAATGTAATTCTTCAAGACCATAAATCACAATTAAAACTACAATATAATGGTGCGTCTAAATGAAAAAATCAATTTTTTGTTAAGATGTACCAAACCATATTGATTGAAAATGATACCCATAGATTCATTTGGAGTCTTTTTATAATATAAGAAAATAAAATTTGTTATGATTTTTTCTATTAGTAATAATTTAATATAATCCCATATGATATGTATTAAAATGATACCACAGGTTCAAAATACATAAGATTGTTTTGTAGCTACATCACTATCAAATTCAAAAGTGAAAATAATTGGATGTTTGATCAATGAGGACTTGAGGTTATCTCCCATAGATATCCTTATAATGGTACATGATATATGTTTCAAAACAAGGAAATATAAAATACTACTGAAACTATAACTATTAAATAGCTAGTGTAATTTGATTAAATAGTCCCACAACCAGCTTCATATATGAGCGTATGAGATGATGATGTTGTTTCAGTTAAATAAAAAGAAAAAAATGTCTTGAAATATTTTTGATATTGAATTTGTAAAAAAGTTATATTTTGAATAATATGTTTCAATAATTGAGGGAAAATTGCATTCATAAATCCTAGGTAGATGAAGTTAGTGAATTTTAAATATAGAATTGGAGATCAAGTACTACATTTTAAAACCAGAATAATAGAATAGATAGATTTACATACCTCATTGTTTTCATAGTTTTAAAAATTATATGTTGATTGAGAATTAGAAAATAAATAGTGGATTAATTCCATGAATAATAAATTGGGTCAGATTAAGAAAATCGATTCTTTAGAAATTATAGAGAAATTAATATATAAATATATGAAAGGAATAACATGGGATTTCTAGATCATGTTTAATGAATGAGGTGAAGTGATTCATAAAAAGAAATACATTCTTATAAAGTAAATTATCATGTTTAAGGAATTGATTTTTATTATAATTTGCCAATGTTTCAATTATTTAAACAGTATAATTCAATCAATTTATTGTTTAACAAAGGAGATATATGATATTTTGAATGGATGTCTTATATAATTTTCATAATATATAGATGGAAGTATAACTTTATATTTAGAAACCATGTGGATTCTTAAATGGACATGATTAATACTATTTTTACAAGTAGGTGATATATTTTCAGGAGTTGACAAAAAGAACTTTGAGATCTATGTATTATATGTATGATTATTTTATGAAGAAGTAGAATCTAAAAAAGAACAATTTTAAAAAAACCTATATATTAAATAATATTTATATGTTTCCCCATTTGTGATAATATATGTTGAAGATATTATATTTCATGAAAATTATAATGAATATTTTGAAGCCTTTACCTGAGAAATTTAGTTGTTTTTTAATTTTATATAGTATGAGAAATAGTTTACGTTTTGGGTAGGTAGATCTATCAAGAAAAGAATACAATTTTCCTATCATAAGAAAATTTTTCCAATGAATAACGAAATGATTTTATATATAAGATTAATAATCTTTTTCCAAACCCATATCTGTGTGAAAAATGATGTTTAATGATGATGGATTAGATAAATATGGCTCATAACTAGAAAGAAAAATGATTGGAATATTGAGGTATCTAGCATATGTGTGACCCAACATGGGTTTTGTTTTTACCATTCATGATATATTTCAATGTTATAAAAAAATAATTTTTTTTTCTAAAAAGGAATTATAATATATATAAATGACATTTTTTAATATGGTATTATTTATGAATGGAAAATAATGATTAATATGATTTTGTATATAGATATGTATAGAGATATTTTTCGATGAGTGAAGATCAAAATATAGTGGGGTTTTATTTTTCAGAGAATTATTTATAAGTTGTAATGAAAAGAAGAAATTTCCATTTACTCCCACCACTATAGATGTTGAGTTTATGAATTCCACTATAAAATATCATAATTTATTTGGATGAAGATATGGTTAGAATATTTATGGGTTGATGTGAAGCTACCTCTTCCCAACGGTTGTGATAATCAGTTTTTATCAAACTCACCACGAATCTAGTGCAATATTCATGATATTAACACATGGATATTAGATATCAATATATTAAATAATATTTGATAAAAATGTACAAAAGACGGATTTTGTACCTAAAAAGTAGACTGTGGCTTATATCATAAATAAAAAACTATCATAGGAATCATTTTTTAATATAAGGATGATAATCAGTGGTAAAATTTACTCTCTTCAACTATAAAGAATATGATATCAACCCCCTTTATGACCATATCATTGGATATAAAAAATGTGGGATAAAATAATATAATGAAAATCTATCCATTTATATGTGTATTACATATCAAGGTAGAGAATATATTTATGGTTTTTAAAATGGGGTATGAATTGAATGTAGAATGTATGAAATTTTTAAAATTTATTGAGTAGGAAATATATACATATTCTTCACAGGTTGAAAAATGTAATTAGTTTGTGATGATGATATTTTTGTGTTAGTATGATGATTTAAATACTCATTAATTACTAATTTAATGAAAACATGGTATTTTAGTTCAATGAATCTAATTCTTACACCGAGTATAGTCACATGGTATTTGAATTATAGGATGGTGATCTATTTCAAGAGATTTATATATTGAGTGATTTATGAACATTGGTTAAAATTAAAATACATTGGGGGTGAATTTTGAGAATAAGAGTCAATAAGGTGTCATTGAATTGTGAGAATATAGTTTAAAAGAAAAAATATTTTTTATAATTTTATTTTGTTATTATTACATAAATTGAAGTTCATTATTCAATATTCCTAATATTGTTTCTAGATGGAATGTTTTACATAATGATGTTTGGATCTATCTGAAAAATGTGATTATATGGAGTCTATGAAATTAAGTTTATAAGAAATAAGATTAAACAAAATACTTATTTGATTATTTCAAAATTTAATCAGATTGTGTCTTAAAATGATGAAAATGAGTAGATTCCTTATTGATATTAAATGAAATAAATATCATTTTTATGAATATCTGTTAATGATTATAGATAAATTTGGTGAATGGATGATGTTTGATGGTCATTATAGAAATAATTTACCGAACATTGTCTTTTTATAAAGAACACTTGATAGAGTATCATTGTAAATGTTCTAGACAATGAGAACATGGTGAGTCCATTAGAAATTTTTTTTGAAGTCATTAGAAAATTATTCTCAATTTATGTCTTTATATTGAGAATTGTACATAGATAAATCTAAAAAGATGGTTCAATATACTGGTTTCTGGCATTGAATCTGGGAAATCACCTACTAGATGAAAAATTTAATCCTTAACAAATGATTAAAATACAATGTCCACTAGGTGCATGAGGACCAGAAATAGAATATACATACAACATTATGAGATAGATAATTGACACATGGATTTGATCTTCCGAAAAAATATTGGAAACTGTTTTTTGGATCTTACCAATTTTTTTTAAAGTCATAATGTTTGATTTTGTAGAGATATACATTCAATGAATCGATAATCTCTATGTGAAGATCATAATTTCTTCTAATAGTTCTTGAAGATTGAAAAATATTAATGATCAGTTTTAAAAAAACATTATGATATTTTTTTATCCAAATATGAATCATTACTATCATAGTGCATTAAAAATAAATCAATTTTATGTTACTAATAAAGCATTGAGGATGACCAGTGTCATATTACATGAGGATCATCATATCCGGTTCAGTTGCTGAATTCTAATTCACAAAATATTATTCATTTTTCTTTTTATATTATTAATGAAAATAATCATTTTAGGGTTTTGGAAAACATGAAATTATAATAATACAATGCTGAATTAATATCTAAATAGGTATGATGGTAAAATTAAATCAGGGAATAAAAATCTTTGTCACAGGTTTGACTTCATGGATACATTCATTATGTCTTTATTGATTAATAATAATATGAAAATTCATTTAATGAAACAAAATTAACAAATTAATTTAAATTTATTAATTTATTGTATGATTTTAGAAATAATTTGGCTTAGAAAATCCCACTAACTCCACTAATTAAATAGGATAAGACCTTACTCGAGAATTCAATTCCTATATGACATGGATCCATGTTATGTCGTTTCATCCCTAAGGGAAACCCCACCTCAACAATATGGTAGTATTTCTTAAAATAAGGGACATAATGTTAATAAATCAATGAAATTTAATTGAATTGGAAATAAAGATGTTGTGGTTGTCATCCATTCTAATGAAATAATCTTTCATTAACCATAATAGAATAAAAACATGTTAAATAGATTCCCAATAATTACCAACATAGTAAATCCTCTCCTAGAGAAAAGACTAATGATTGTCTCTTACCATTGAAAACTGAAAATAGGTCCCAATGGAAATAATTAATAGGGAGATAATGTTATTAGGGTCAGAATTGAAAAAGGGATGAAAGAAGAAAGAGAAAATAATTTCAATAAAAACAATGCATGCATTACATGCACAAAAAAACAAAAAAAAATGGAAATAAAAGAATGAAAATAATGTAAAGAAACATGGAAAATGGACTCCTCTCTATTGGGGGAGTATAACTAGATTTAAGATTGGATTAAATCCTCATTATATAATTAAAGGGGGTTTTCAACATTTGGTCTTGAAATTCAGGATCCCCAAAATATCCTTTTTTATATATCCTCAAGATTCTGTCCCCCAATTTAGTTTCATGTTAGACCACTTTAATAATGTAATTTTAACATTTCTTCTTCTTGATTGTAGATACAAAATACCTTTTTACCTTATTTTTTAGCTTTATCTATTATGTTTAGAAGGTAATATGGCCCAATTAATCTAAAATTGCATACTAGCGGAATGATTCCTAAATTTTCCTCAAATATTGATCATACAATAGACACATTATCGAGGAGAAATCTCCATGATAATTAATGGTAATTTGAATCTTATAATTATCATCCATTTCCATCTAGATTCATCTCAATTGGAGGTGTGTATCCTCTATTAGTTGACATATACTTATGTGGGATCCACTCTATCTTTTAAAATAATTATTCATCATGATTTATTTTTTCAAGCTACTTATTCTAATATGATATTGGTCTATAAGAAGAATTTGAATCCCATATATAAAGTAATTCTAAAAAAATAATCACTCAAATTGGATCACTATTTTAAAATTTATGCTCAAAATAAAAAATTGAATAAAATCTATTAAAATTTATTCATTAAGAAATGTACACATATTATCCCAAAACAAAATCTAAATCCAAAATTTATGTAAATAAGATAAAATTATTTGATTGGAAGGGTTATAATAAATTATATATAGATAAAAATGATGAAAATATTATCATTGACATTTCCCACACACTTAAACGTTTCTTTTCCTCAAGTATAAAATCTCAAAATTGAAAATCAGAGCACACCAATGTTACCAATATTCAAATTCTCATGCAATAAAATAACACAATTCTATATGTCAAAACATATTTTCAAAAAAACACACAAAATATCAATTTAATTACTCAATTTTGATGAAAATTTAAGTTAAATATTTTTAATTTTCCCATTTTTTAAAAAATAGAAATTCTCCATTCATTATTTTAGGTTTCATAATTGATTATTATAAATCATTAAAAATTATTATCTACCTAACAAATGAATTATTTTCACACATAACTAATGACACAATTCATTTAAGGCCATTCTCATATTATCTGAATATTCTCCTTATCCATAGGCTTGTTAGACAACTACATTCTCAACATTTTGAACACAAAAGGTACAAAAAATCTGTAGGACTTGTATTTATTGTTCAAATTATTATGAGTATTATGGTTTGTATGATTTTATGCTATAAAAAATAAATCTCAAGGTATATTTTTATCTATTATTTAATGTGCATGATATCAAAAATAAATGTGTAATGCAATTAACCCTAACAAAATAGGTACTCACACTTACCCCAAACCTTAAATTCAATGGTCATAAAAAATTATGTAAAATTAATGATGTGAACCATATTGAATTTTTCTATTGTTTTATATAATTTTTTTTGAATGTATATTTTTCTAGTTTTTTAATTTTTTTTAAATAAATCATTAGACCAAATGTCACATCCACAACCTTACCAAATATGATAAAAATAATGCATCCAATGAGAGTGGTATTATTTTTCTATGTCACAACCTATAGTCTTTTTATCAATGTTAAACAATTATGTAAATTAAATGAATCAAAAACCATTATTTATTCTAAAAATATCTCCCACACACTTATTCTAAAAAAATAATTTCATCCCTTCCACCATTACCCCCATCACCTCCAATCATAAATTTTAAAATATCATTAAAATATTAAGAGGTGTGAAGGAATAGATAAAAATGGATTGAAGCATGGCTCATTCCTATAATGGTCAACAATAGTCTCTATAGGATAAAGAATTATTGAAGTATTTATGGTCATTTAAGATAGAGAAGCTTATAAAAATATTCCGCATTCATTTTTAATGTGATTTTGTAAAATCACATCTTTGAAAATTTCAAATGGATGTTATGGTTGGTGGAATGTGCCATTATATCATAAGAAAAATGCTAAAGAAAAAATGAAGAAATTTTTTCTAAGAATCTTCTGTAGATGAGATTAGGAAATTGGAAAACCACTAATTTAATGATTAATAATAAAAAATCAACTCACACAAATTTCGTAATTCCAATGCCTGAAAAATGATAGGGATATTTAATTTACAAGAATAAATTTATTTTCTTCAAATCATGAGTCCTCATTTAAATATTCAAGTTTCACTTTATTCATCCAATTATCCATTTTATTCATTAAATTTCATTAATATTGAAATCTAAAATTTAGAATCACTAGATTCCAAAAAAAATCATGTCTCATATATAAGTCAGGTAAAACATAATTCAATCATGGGAATTGAATTTTCATTTTATTCTCTAAATAGGTTTTTGGACCCATATGTATCAAGTTTAAAAGATAAGCATTAAAATAGAACTACCATTTACATGAATCATCATTTACATTTAACTCTAAAATGTAGAATCCCTATATTCCTAATAAACTCATGTCTCATAGATAAGTCAAGTAAATCATAATTAAGTCATTGGAATTAAATTTTAATTTTATTCATTCAATTTCTTTAACATTGAAATATAAAATATAGAATCACTGGATTCGTAAGAAACTCATTTATCATAGATAATTCTAGTAAATGATAACTCAATAATGGGAATTAAATTTTCATTATATTCTCAAAATTGATTTTTGGACCAAAATGCATCGAGTTTAAAAGATAATCATTAAAAGTGAAGTACCCTTTCTATTAAGCTTCAATGCTCCCCCTTTAATATTTTAGGAAAAAGTGGTCCCTTATATTTATAAAAATATAATTACAAAATTAATCACAACGATCATGAATTTTATGTTGAGAAAGATAAGAGCGAGTGGGGTACATACTGGAATAATAAAAATAATTATATTTAAATCAAAATTTATGGAATAAAAGTAGTAATACAAATATTGGAATAATCCCCCAAGTGGGACCTGAATATTTACTACCTATAGGGGTAGTACCAGCTTTTACCCATAGTCTTATGGTGGGTGGATTTTCTTGGATTTGAACAACTATATTTTTGTCTTCTAAGTTGCATTTCATTGTTCTTATTAAAGACAATTCCTGTTATAGTGTACACTAAATCCACCCAATTCAAAATGAGATATATCATGAATGGAGAAGGGAAGATGAAGTATGGAACCTCATTCTATTTTGATGATAATTTTTCAATATCTTCAATATTATCGAATGATTTCTCTAAATGTTATATATTAAAAGAATAATCAATGGCATATTTTGAATGCATTATAATTTTATTTTTTATAAAATTTTAAGATTTAATTTCTAAATATTCCATATCTATGTAGGAATATCATTCCTCATATTCATCCATAAAATAAAAATGGATTTCTTTTTGTTCTTCATCCAATACAGGTTCAATATGTTTTTGGAGATTCATTTATTCCTCAACAGGTGCTTTTTCTTCTTCATTTTTCTTTTAGGAAAAATCTGTGTCGAATGAATCTGAAAATTAAAAATAGTTTGGAGTAGCACAAAAATTAATTACTATAAATAAAATGAGTTTGAGTTCATGAATATTTCACCCCAAGATATTGTTAAGTCTTAATCTCTTCTTCAATGAAATTTTCCTCTTAGAGTTGATCATTTCTGGATGGACTTAGGTAGAGAGGCTCCTCCATTCATTCATTGTATTCTAGAAATTGGGTAGAATATTCTTCTATGTATAGGGATATATACAATGTTGGTTTCTATTATTAATTTTATAGATTTAGTAGATCATGTCTCATTTCAATATCAACCCGTTTCCTAAAAAAATTACAAATTAACATGACCTTTCTTTTTAAAATCATTAACCAAGTCATTTTCGTTTATCTCTCTTAGAAATGGAAATTAATGGAAAAATGAATCTTTGGGTACCTCCACCATTACCTATACATTTTCTTTGATATAAAAAATGTATTGGGAAATTTCATCCACAACTGCCACAGGTTCATGCTCCAGATGGATGTCGGGTATCCCCATTATTGCATTAACATATTCATACAAAATTTCTGATTTTCATGTTAGTTGTTCTAATTTTTGAATATGTTCTTTCACATGGGAAATATTATAATTTACTTCTGTTTTGTTACTGTTGTTGCCGCATTATGGGTAATCTACCCATTCATAATAATCGTAATTTGAATACATCATCGGAAGAGGGGTTTTTTTTAAAATAGGTGGGCCAAATCCTATTTTTATCAATAATGAAAATTCATTATTATATTTATATAGAGAGATACAACTTACATAGACCATATGACCATGTCAATATGGCCTGATTTTCTGGCCCGAAATCCCAGTGGTGTTTCAGGATTGCACCATCGCTTGGGTTACCCTATAGATGCCATGCCTATGTCACCGCCTACCCTGTGTTATTACTATGTCACATAATGTGTCTTAAATACACCCAAGGGGGCTGTCTGTAATCAAAACCTAGTGTTTTTGATGTAGGATTATATGGTTTATAACTTAGGGTCCAGTCCAAATGCATTTGTTTTTTTAGTTTTTTTAAAAAATAAAACAATGAAAAATATTTCAAAATTGAAAATTTATAAAGGGTGATTGATGTAATGGATTTTTCCTAGAAAATTGTACCAATTTTGAAAAATACATTTCATAGACCATGGAAATTGAAATTTATTTTTTTTAATGCTTCACATAGGTCATCCAAAATCATCTAACATTAAGAAAATTTCAGTCGGGTCAATTACTAATTTCAATTTCACCTAATCTAATTTTTTTTATATTAAATATGAAAATGATGGTTTTGGGGTTTTTGAAAGCCAAAAATTAAAATATTTTAATGTATAATTGAAATCTAATTTCAAATGATAAAGGAATGAAATTCAGGAACAAATTTCTTGGTCCTAAGGTTGGCTACATGTGTTATTTTATTATATTATTTTTTCTTAAATTAAATATTATCATTCTTTTGATTAAACAACAATAAATAATTTCATTAATTCAGTGTATTTAGTGTGTGATTTTTGAAATCCTTTATAACACTGAACACCACACACTTCATTAATTAAATAGGATAACATCTCAAATGAGAATGAATTTTCTAAAAGTCCCTTCTCCACTGTAAGACATTTCATCACTTAAGTCAACTCCAGCTCTACTATATGAAGTGTTTTCATGAGAAAATGGTGGGAAAAGAAATAAATCAATTAAAGTTAATGGAATTTGATATAATTCCACAGTGAATGAAGTTCAAACTGAGGATATGTTTTATAATCCAATAAAAATATTAAAAAACTGTTACATTTAAGCACAATAATAATGATTGTTGTAAACCACCCCATGGGCCCAACCTCAGGTTAGTTAACTGCAATTTAAAAGTGAATGGAGGTTATCATGGTAAGAGTGTGAGAATGAGATTAGTGTAATAAGAGAAAAATTTGATGGTAGAAGAAAATGGAATACATAATAATAAAAATTAATGTGTCATATTGGAAATGGGAAGAAAAATAAAGGACTCAAAATAAAAACAAATAAATTAATGGGATAAATCATGGCCCTTGTCCTCCTATCCATCGAGGTTGAGAAAATATCCTTCAGTATGGGTGAACTTTTACTTATATAATTATATGGGTTCAGACATTCAAACTTAAGTTTCAAGATCTTCCAAATATCCATTTATAATCCCCTATATATTTCTTCCACCGAATGAGTTCTCATGGTATAACACACTAATGAAAGAAATTGAAAAATTAGTATTATTGATTATCTTTCCAAACTATCTTATTTCTATTTAATTTATAGTTTCATCATCCTCAATTATATATATATATATATATATTAATTACACTATAATTTTATTGTAGTAGAATTTTTTTAAAATATTCATCCAAATGTTAGCATCTAATGACTATTTTAATGAAGAGATATCTCCACCATATTTAATACTAAAACTCACATTCTAACACTCATTCCAATTGAGTTCAAATAATAACAATTAGATGTTTGTTTCCTGAGTTAGACATTATTGACTAAGATGGTATCCACTTTTTCATCTAGAAACTTTTCCACCTTGATGAATTTTTGGGTCCTCTAGATTTTTGTATTAATTTATAGTATAAAAGATAATGTTGAAGGCCAAAAATAAAAGATTCCAAAAAGAATTAATAACTCAAATTGGATCTATATTTTCAATGTTACGATCAAAATACCAATGATATAATAATCCGTTAAAATTACATAACTAATCAATATTTACATTTTTCCACAAAATAGACCATAAATAAATTTTTTTAAAATATGTTCTAATTGATACATTATAATGTTCAAAAAAATTATATTAATATAAATAATAATGAATACATTAACTCTATAAAAATTATTTGGAGGTTTGAATATAGTAAATTGAAGAATTTCTCTATTGTGAAATTCAAATGTGAAATAAGAAATTTAAATTTCAATATTAGGATGCACATTTATTTTTTGAAGAAATAATTTCAATAAAAAGTGGATCAATTATTCTAGGAAATGGGGTTTTTTTATCACTATTATTATTATTAAAGAATTAGGTTTCTGGAAATAGGTATTAATAGAATTTTTATTTTTTATATATATAACATATAGAGAAGTATCATATGAGGTGAAGTACCTCATAGAGGGAGTGAAATAAAGTGATGAAAAATATATGGTGTTAGACAAATATGTTACTAGACTATGTGTATGAAAAACGAACTATGTGGGGGATAAATGAAATAATGCATAAGTAATGAAAATGAATATTATATAAGATTTTATTCCCATTATTGTGGATAAAACTGTAGAGTATGAAGAACAAAATTATGGAAGGAATGTGTAAAAAATAAGAGGGGTTAAGTTACAAAAATTTGAATCATATTAGAGAATTTCTTTCATAATGTATAGTGTTCAATCATATTAGATATTCATTGAGAAAAATCATTTTTAGTTGAATGTATTGATATGTATGTGAGGGATATTACTTCGTAATTTTGAATGAAAATGAATTTTTTCTATTGGAAAAGTTGAGACATATTTAATATGATATTTTATAGGATTAGATACAATTATTCAATACTGAGACATTTAAATTATTTTGTTCATGTGGGTGTTCTGGTGAGTGTTGTTTCACCATATCCAATTATCTCTAACTGGCCATCAATTTTTTTACAGTATAAATCATTAAATTATGGGACAATAGATTAAACCCCTCCCCCAATTAGTTATCATATTGATAATTACTAGACTATTCAAATTGAGAATGAATCTGATTGAAAAAAATGCTTTTGTTTGTTCTCCTCAATTTACGCAATTAAAATAAAAAAGAATATAGACCAAAATTATATGTTACATGTTAATAAACTACATATTATTAACTTCAGAAAAAACAATTAATGATATGGCATGATGTCAAAGACTCATGGATTTAGGATGCTTGTTATTTTCATCATACAAGTATGATACTAAAATACACAATCCACATTATACCTTATTAAATACATTAAACTACATTTAATTCACTAAAATACATGGACTAGATTTCTTTCATAAAAGATAGATCTGTATAATAGTCCTACCATCGCATGGGTATCACATATATTTTGAAGGAGGAATGTGAAATTTCCATTGTTGTTTGAATTCCATGATTAAAAATTTGTGACCTCAACCATTACTCAGTTTTAAGTCATAACAATTTAAACTCCCCCTTGTATAGGTGAAACCTTTATGGGGGTCCGTTGGCATAAATTTCACATTATATAATCCATTCACCGGGAAAAAACTTATATTAAGGTTACATTCCTAATTTTTAGTCCTAACCATGTACTATACTTCCATTCATTATATGTAATACACTATAGACTGTTAAAGGTAATTCCCCAATAGAAATTGTTCCATTTTAGTGTTTTGGTATTCACTCTTCTACATAAGTCCCTTAATAACCATGATTAATGATGCGAAAAAAGTTTCTCTTTAAAATGAGTGATATATACAAAAATACTATATCATAAATACCCTTTACATAAGAAATTAAACTATAAAATACATAATTTTTTCTTGAATTAAACTACACAACAGAGATTTCTATACCATATAACAATATAATACCCATTAATTTTCTATGGTGCATGATGTAAAAATATGCAGCATCATTCTAGCCACATGATGTTAAACTGTGATTTGAGGGATCATGTAAAATTATAGTAAACTATGTGATACATGGGTCCTTGTGGAATGAACATAAAATTTAGTATACAATTTTTCAATAATTAAATTCCCAATAGTTGTAATATAAAAGAGTCTATCTTGCATGAAAATAACCATCACAGACTGGTTCATTTTCCTTGGGATTTATTCCCCTAAATGTGACATTCAATCATTCAAGAATTCTCAGTGTATGATTGAATTTATGATGGTTACAAAACCAAGTCCAGTATATTAATTCTTTTTTAGATATATCTTTATTATAAATATTTTATGAACAACGCATATATTAATTCAATATTTTGTGGGTTACCTTGAAATACCTAGAGATTTTACAAGAGTTATATCTTAATTGATATAATATATGACATGAAATCATTAGTAGAAGATATTATATTATACTTATACTTTATGATATTCTTCATTTCAAATAAATCCAATCTCTTATATAGATTACGATTCGTGCAATATTGGGTTTAATGAAACAAGACACATTGTAAAAATATTATTATTTAAATATGCACATTATAACCTAGATATTAAGTAGGTGGGTATGAATATGAATAACTATATAATAAAAATTATTTATTTTTACCATGTATAAATTAAATTCATTTGTAACATATTGATGAAACATATAACAAGAAAAATATGAATGATTTTTTTGGAAAACATTATCATTATAAAAGGTGATTTAGCCACACTTTGTACACAAAATTTAAAATTTATTTTTACCACATATAAAAAATATATATTAAAAAAATTAAATTATTTTTTAAAAATATAAAATCAAAATTTACAGAGTGCTAAATTTTGGGATTTTATATATAATAATTATTTTTTAGTTAATAGTGAAAATACCGATTTTTCGTAAAACTAACATTTATCTGTAATAAAATAATTAAATCCAATAGACCATTATGATTTTAATTTTATTTAATGAAACATAATTATTTATTTTTTATATTTATCAAAATTAATATCAATTTAATAGACATTTTACTTTATTTTGACAAAATTTTACTTTTGGTTCTAAAAACACATTTGTCAGAAAATTGTTTTATTACCTAGTTTAATTAATCAAAATAATCCAAAATGAATAATTATTTAAATTAAAATTTTATATTATAAATGTAAAATATTATGATGATATACACATCATGGATATTTTTATTAATATAGTTAATAAAAGATCATCTTTTTTCCAAACAATACATTTCTTGAAAAGTGATTTTTTATCACTCCTTTTGGATTTATTTTAAATTTAAATTTTCCACATATGTGAATTGAATTTGGAAAAATTGACTCAATATTTATAATAATAATATATAATATTATATAGTTAGGGTACATTAATATTTTACCTTAATTAATAATAAAATTATTACAAATTGTTATCCACATTTATGATAAAAATTGGTTAATTAAGGTGATAAACTATAAATATAAAAGAAAAATATGATATAAAACATCTCTAATCGCAATTTATTATAATATTTAGACACTTAAAATCTCAAAGTATTGATAAATATCTATATTGAAGCCTTATATCATGAGATATACTTTCTCATTACATTATCTTTTAAAAAATTCCATGTGTGTCCTCTCTCCTAATTATCAAAGACCACAATATCTCCTCCACACATCACACATTGGAAAAAAAAATTTGGATAATATTATCCCATGAAAAAACCCATTCCTTACATTTATCAAAAAATTCAGGAATACATACTTTTAATAGTAATATCACCTAGGATTTCTTTAGGTCAAATCCTTATAAGGCTCCTTAAGGAAGAGGTAAAATTTGTTAATGTGCATAATTGTGTTATTTATTTATCGAACATGTACATATTATTATAAAAATTGATAAATTAATAACACAAATATACCCTATATAATTATATTATGGAATTATAATGGAATAACCTATATCCATTTTACATCAATAAAATGTGAAATGAAATCATCGATCATCTGTACAAAGGACTATCACCACGCAAGCCGATTTAATTTGTTTTCCATTACTACAATTCATGACTATATATAATGTTGTATTTGACTTTGTATGTGAAATTTATGAACTTTTTATAATTCAAATATTATTTTGTCACATATACCGTCTTAATTAAAATTTTATGAGGGAATACAAAAACGTTGTTCGTGTGTACAATGAACTACCACGTCACAAAACCATGTTATTCGTTATTCAAATAAAAATAAAAAAAAATATATTCATATAAAAATAAAGATGTATATGTTTTATTTGTGAAATATAAATAATATGTAAATATAATACCACAAATACTTTCTTAACTTTCAATCCATTAAAAAAATAATAACATCTCTTGTGCATACATGTGGACTACCGCCTCCACGCAGTGATGTGAAATTTTTCTCATTTTAATTTCACATTGATCATTATAAGGATTTATTTTATTAATATAAATGATATATATAACCGCATAATTAATAATTAATTGTTAATTAACATTTTTGTCCTTTTATATCATCCATCTGAAAATGGAAACAACCATAATACACATGTATAACTTACAGCTTCAATGAATAGTGTAATCCATTCTCTGTCTAAAATTTAATAGATTACTATAATAACATTTTTATTTATTATAAATGATATTAAAATAATTTTTATTATTATTGATATGGTTTAACCATGATCAATGTAAAATTATTTAAATTATCAAACCAAAACATTCAAGATAAATGATATAATTTTCAAATAAAACACTTCTTTTAACAAAATATTACGAAATGATGATAGAAATATTTATGTAAGTAATATATTATATAAAATATATCATTATTGACTCTTAATATATTTACTATCAACTTATATTCATTATAAAGGTGGTTTATAAACATATGAATAGAGGTGAGCCAAAGGTAAAGGTTTATAGTCTCAATTGTACTTTTGTGAGTCATATTCCATATTCATCGCCTATTACTTTGTGTTGTGTATATACTATAACATTTTATATTTATTATCATGAATATATCTCACTGAATGGTATATAAAGTTTCATTTTATTTCATTTAAATCATGGGGATTATGATTTAATCAATAGTAAGGATTTATTTGTGCATTTATTTATATTGTTATTATTTGGAATTTTAAATGTATATGACCTCGGTTCAATAATGATTTGATATTTATTTATAAAAAAATTAACTTTTCCTCATATTTTTATTAATGATATTTTTTCAAGTAATGTTTCCATTTCTATCTCATTGTTGCTTAAAATAATTAAGAAAATGTTTGATAAAATATTACAATAATTAACTTTTCATTTAAAAATGAATTATTTTAAGAAACATGTTCCCTAAAAATGATTTTAAAATTTAGTTTAAAAATATAAAAGAAACTATTAAATAAATTTTTACCCATTTTGGAATTTTTGAAATCTGTTTTAAAGGATTCATCATGGTTTCTTTTCATATAATACATGTTTATATTTTACCAGAAATGTGAAAGGAATTATTGTTCAAAGATTTACAACCTATAATATATTATCCTCCACCTTGACCACTCATTTTGTAATGATTAGATTATAATATTATTTTTTTTATAATGAAAAATATTTTTAAAGTTTTAAGAGAACATTTATTTTTAAAAGGTCATTTTCTACATTGATAGGTTTTTTTCTTTTATACTATTTTAGAGGATGTTTTCATAGAATTTTTATTTAACTATATCAACAAACCTTATTCTACATATGATCCAGTGGGGATAGTTTTTAGTAACACAATAATTTTATTTATCTAGATGTTTTAGGATCATTTTGACTTAGAATGAACAATTTTATTATAGAAACCTATATTACAAAATATGATTTATTATTATAATTAATGATTGTGGTATTTAATAAAATCTCATATGTTAATTATTCAACACTATTTTTTATGTTTATTATGATTTACCCCATTCATATTAGGAATTTATTGGACATATTATGTGATGGGTGGGTCTTGTAATTATATATCCATTTGATGCATCGACATGTCTCATGAGATTAATAAATTGGAAAAATTAAATTATTTTCTACCTTCATCGTTAATATATCTTTTAATAGGTCATTAGAGTATGATTATGTTTTTTTTTTGAAATATGAATTCCAACATTATGAGGTTATTTATTTATTTAAATTTTACTTTTTTATTAGTTGTAAATCTATTGTTATATTTCGAACTCATGAGATTTCGTATATGGAATTATTTGATCATTATTTATTCCATCCATAATATGATCTAGTTTTTAATTAAATAGAATGTGTTTATATTATTAAACATTCCATATTGACTATTATTAATTTATTCATTGAAACTAATTTACTCATATCTTTACTGCGAATTTTATCTCACCCCATTTATATAATTATTTCCCCATGAATTGATGATGAGTTTTCTATTTATATGTATAGATATTTTAGTGGATATAATGGTAATATTCATGAAAACACATTATGTGTTTTATATTATTAATAGTAACATAAATTTATAGTATGTATTGAGTTTAACAATTTTACTAATTATTAGGTCATTCAAGATGTGATTCCTTATATCTTATTCCAATGTAACCATGTAACAATTGAATCAATTCAATTAGGGTTAGGATATTTATAATTGGTATCAGAAGATGTTGATAAATAAATAAGAAATATATTGAAAAAAACTATATTATGGAATATAAGCCTATAATACACATTGAGGATAAGTATATATGAACATCATAATGTTTTTATAGGGAATATATTATGTGTTTTTTCTAAAATGCATCGATGTCTAGATATTACATGTGTATGTGGTTCTAGTACTGAAATAACTAGGGGTAGTATCTCTACAAATGGTTCATAGGTTCGACATAATCATTACCTAGTACATGAATGCTGGCCTTACTGGGAACCTCTTATAATAATCTTGGATGATATTATTTATATAATTCAAATTTTATTTACAACCCATTACGATGGACATGAATTGATAATGACAATAAACGACCTAGGATAAACATAATCTGTATTATATTGGAAAGTATGAGTCAATATTTAGACATCCTATAAATTATTAAATGGTTTTTCCTCTATGATTATTATATAACACGATATGATTTTTGAATTATTCAATGGCTTGAATAAGAAGGAAAAATGATATCATTGAAATTGAAGAAAAAAGTGTCATATATATGAAACCAAATGGGAGGATGATTGGAGTGAATAATATTTTCATTATTACTAATAATTATTAATTATATATTATTAAAAAATATCACATTAAATAAGGGAAGGATTGAGTTCACTGAGAGGCCGAGTGGTGGAGATGAAAGAGGAGTGCTTTTGTAGTTGACTATATTTTTAGAATATGGGAAGAAGCAACCAATTGAATTTTTTAGTAGAAAATGAATACATTTTGAGTGTGGAGAAGTAATCAAATAATGTAATATCCCTAGAAAAATGGATAGACATTTTAATGAATAGTATTCTAATAATGGTCAACCTAACATATTGTCAATTATTGAATGATTTAACTAAGTAATGTATTTTCATTACGAAATTTTTTGTCCTATTAGGAAATATAAGGAAGAGAATCACTGTGATTATATGATAATGCTCATATTCTTGATGATCAAGAGGTAACAAATGACATGTGAAAGAATAAATATATTAAGGAATAAAATTCTACATCTCATGTAATTGTTTATGACCAAATTGGAATGAATGAATTTTTTACATATTATAATAAATGAGATATTTTATATGAATCATAAAATATATAAGGATTTTTTATAATTTTGTCATTTTGGATAAGTAATATTATATTGAATGGTTCTTATGTGAAAAAAAATTGATGTAGTGGAATGTTATTATTTTTGTAAAACATAAGATTGAGTGATTTTGACCCATCATATTTGTTTGATTTGAAAATAATACTGATAAAAATATGATTTTGGTATAGTATTGGAAACTAGGAAATTTGTTAGTGACTTGAAGGGTTATGATATATTTTTAGAGTTTACATAATTTTAGGACATATTGAATATATTTACCCTGTTGTGATATTATTTCTAAAGATTATATGTTGGAATTAATTTTATGTAAATAACATTGTATTGATGAATTAATAATGTGACATTAATTGGAAAATAATATTTTAATTGAAATATAATGATGTAAGTTTAAATTTTGGGGGTTTCCTTTTAACTCTTTTTAATTTGAAAATTTTCGGACATATTTTGGTAGAGTCTTAAGGTTAAAGGCATATGAAGTGGATTAAGATGAAATTTGGTGGTATTATTTCGGACTTAGAGAATAATTTTTTATTAGATAATTTTTTTAAAAAAAAAATTGTTTCTGAAAATATCTAGAGATGTGAGGAATTACTTTTTATTTATGTAATGATCTTATGATATGGAATGTTTAAATTTTAGTGCTTCATTCCAAGAAATTTTTTTTATGTATATATCCTGGAGTAAGAGTTGAATTTCTTATTTATCGAAAAAAATAAGTCTGAAAATATTCTTATAAAATAGAATTATATCATGTAAATATATTTCCTTCTATTTTTATACTCTAAAGAACTCTTTAACAATAGTGAAAAGTTACTGGGTAACATTTCATCATATTACCTATATATATAATAAATAAAATGGTCTTATAAAAAATATTTATGGATTTGAGGTCCTTAAAATTCTATTTATCAATCACATTCATGTGGTCAATGATCTCTATCACTATATGAAATTATGTTTCTTTTATTACATGATAATATATTCACATTCCATCAATGTTCTCCTACATTGAATCATTTTCATGTTTTATTGAAGATAACATATGTTCTTAACATTAATACTTATAAACACATGAGCCTCAGCCCAGTTGGTGAGGTCTTTCTATGTGCATCCACAAGTCCCAGGTTCAAAACTAGAAGGAGGCATAATTCCGGGGGTACTGTAATAGTACTGTAGCGGTTACTGTAGAATAAGTGTGTGGTTACTATAGAAGTTACTGTAGAAGTTACTGTAGCAGGTACGGTTCAGTACTGTAGTAGCTAGAACTATTCACCTTGGGTTGCGAGTTTGGGCATGGAATTCTTTAAGAATTCGGGCCACCCAGGCCTTCGGGTGAGTAAGGCCTTAGGGCCACCTTTAAGGCCTTAGGGCCACCTCAAGGCCTTCAGACCACATGATCAATGTAGTTTCCTCAAACTGACTCAACAATAAAAGAGCAGCCACAGATTAGGATTCAGAGTAGGCGCACTCACTAGAGCAGAACCAATGGATTTGGAAGAATGATAGGGTATGGAAATGCCATCAGGACCTGCCTGTGATTTTACAGGATGCTTAGTTGGACGACCATGCGATGTTAGAGGGATAACTTTATGATGTGGATTATGGGGAGGGGTTTTTCCTTGTAGTTATATTCAGGATTAATTCACTATGATCATAGGGTCCTGTAATGTCTCCTAATCCAACATGCCAGGTAATATATTAAACCTACAGGCCTGGTAAGGGTTCCCCCTCATCCCTTGAAATGGGGGTTATCAAAAAATCAATAAAAAAGAATTTCTTTGGGCTATTCAGGTTAGGTCCAATTAATACATATAAATATGATATTTTATATACCATTATTACCTTTTGGGTTTCTAAAAATGGTATTTTCAAATTTCATACCACTTATTCTAGTGACGGAGATTATATTATGAGGACACAATTTAATTAAGGGGTTTAAAGCAACACCTAGTAATTGGAAAATAAGAATAACACATTTCTTAATATATATGACATGAAAAGGAATGGATAGAACAGAACATAAAAGAAATGTACATTATGATATATATGTTTTAGATAAATTTAATCTATTAAATTACTTATAATACATATAATGCAATGTTTAAATGAAATGTGATATTATATGATAATATTATTATTTAAACATGATCATTATAAACTGGCTGCTAAGAAGGATGGTATTAAGAAGACTGATTAATTATAAAAATTATATGTTATAGGGATGAATAAAATAATTTTTTTTATATATAGATTGTAAATAAAATAAGAACCATATGAAAGAAAAAAATTAGAAAAAATTGAATTTTTCTAAAATAAGGTTTAGTCTTACGTTGAATAAAAATTTAAAATTATTTATTATCCCTTTTAGAAAATAATATTTTCATATGAATAATTTTTTTTAAATCTTCATATCAAAATAAATATTTGGTGAAATTTTTAGATTTTTCATGAAATTTATATTTTTTACTGAATAGTAAATATTTTTTTAAATGTCATTTCACTACTATAAATTAATTAATTTAAAATGTAAATTATTCATTGAATATTATTTAAAGTAACATAATTAGTAAATTTTTATATTTAGTCCAATTAAATCAATTTTATTGACCTTTGTTATAGATTTCAGTATAATATCATTTTGGGTTTAAAAATACATTTTCTCTGAAACTACATTAAGGTACATAATGTATCAAAATTTTAATTAATAAAAATATTCAACAATTAGAATGATGTAAATGATATGTATATATTATGAAAATAAAATTATATTTTTAAATTCATATTAAGATACCTTTAATTATTAAATTTAATATAAGAACATCTTTTTTCTAAAAAGATACATTTCCAAAAAACCATTTTATCATTGTGTATGAAGTTATAATTTTAAATTATGAAATTACAATTATATGAATAAATTTTGTAAATAATTATTTTATATTTTTAATCAAAAAAAATATTTTTATATAATTATCTAATATTATTTTTTTACAATAATTAATTAAAAAAACATTAAAAACTAATTTTTTTTGTTATGGTAAAAAACAGTATACTGTGGGGTTTAACTAAGATGTATAGAGTTAAAATGACGTAACACTTCTATAAAACAAATTTTATGGAAGTATTTCAACCCTATCAATTCGAAGGTTCAATAATGATTCATTTTCAGGCCTTTGTTCATGAAAAAACATTTTTATCACATTATCTTTTCAAAAATTGCATGTGTGTCCTCTCCCCCACATACACAAGACCCCCAATCGTCCGTTCTTCACAAATTCAGAACCATTAGTTTTGGACAAAAATTACCCAAATACCATTACTTATTCCCACTTAACATTCTACATTAATTTTTGATTCGGAATCCATCCATTGAATTATTTAGGTATAAACCTTATGCGGCTCTGCAAAAAAGTGTTGAAATTATTAAATATTGGAATTTGTTTTATAACTTCATCAACCCCTTAAAATTATCATCCAAAATGATAATATAACAAGAAAATATCCAATATATGTTTATATGTCATTATGTTAATTGGGATCCTAGATCCATGACCACTTCTATCAAATTGTAATTGAAACCATCGATTGTTTGTATGGTAGAATACTGCTTTGCGAGCCAATGTAATTAATTTTATAACCCCAGCATTCATTGATGTATATAAAGAAGAAATTAATATATTTATATGTTATTTATGCATTATTATACTTTTAAATTATTAAATAACATAATACTTATTACATAACATTCAACGGGGGATACAATAACACCACTCATCTATATAATGGACTAACGCCTCACGAAACAATGTGGGTCATTTTCATATTATAATATAATTGGAAGGTATTATGGAACAAATTTATTATTATATGTTATAATTATGACATAAAAATACTTATATAGATATAATATCACATATAACTTCTTAACTTCAAATCAGATGGTAAATACTAATTTCATTTTTCTTACATGTAGATTGCCACCTCCATATAGTGAAGTGAAGAATTTTTCAATTTAATTTCACATATATTGTAATAAGGATGGATTATATATATTTATGATATATATAATAAAATAATTATTTATATTGGTGAAGTGACAATTATTTACCTAAAATTACATCTTCCATCCATCCCACCAATATTATGATTTTTTTTAAACATAGTGACAAGGAATAAACATGTTAATGGGGTTTAAGATATTGGATCCCGAGGGCATCAGGTCTTACTTTATTATAACAATATAGTGAAAGACATCCTGTTATAATAATGATGATAAATTTTAATTTTATTTTTACTATGTGGCTAGGTAGTCTGAAAACATACTTTAATCCCCCATGTGTCAATTAGATCCATGCGTCTATTGAAAAACCTTTTGCATCTACTAACTAATCAGGTGATAGACCAAGGGGTATATATAGCCTTGCATATTTACATATATATAATAGAGGAATATTTATTATCCTAGTCTAGATTAATATATTTAGAGAGGCAAAAACAATAACAACCCAAACATTTATCAATGAAAATTACTCTTGATCTAATTAAATTTATTATTATTTAAAATGGTAATATAACATATGAACTTATTGGATTTTTTTATTTATGATTTCAATATAGCGTTATGATTTTTTACTATTTCTAGTATAGTCATTGAACAGTGACCAAATGAATCGTATAAATATAGGGCTTTCACAAATCCAATTTACGTAGGAAAAGGATGTAGTGCACTCATCCAGAATAATTTCTCCATACAAATACCTTTTATTAGTGCTCAGAAAGGAGTTTCTGTTATTGGGCTTCACTCTTGACCAATCCCATTCCGAGCTTCACCATGTTAAGCTTGAATGGAACTGCCTACGAGAGAAGTGGAAGTTGATAGAGACTACCACCCGAGTGATGTTATCCGAGCAACCCCAAGACTCTATCACCATCCCACACAAGGCCCATAGGTCTTCAGCAGGTGTTATAAGGTGTTATGTAACAATAAACTATCTCTATGATTATGTGAATTATATTTTTTTATAGAATAAATAATATAGATTCATTTTATTATTGTTACTTTGTAAATAGTTTTTAAAGAGCAAATAATATTTTTAGGTAATATTCAATTAAGAAATAAATTTTCATGAAGTAATATATTTTTTAATTAATTAATATTTTAATAAAATAATTTTCATAAAATAATTTTTATTAAATATAAATGATCATATAATTTATGGGAATACAATTATAATTTTTATAACGATTTGAAAATCATTTTTGTTAAAACCCATTAATTTTTGCAAATGTAAGTTTTTATATTAAATCTAAATATTCACATATTTAGAAAATTATTTAGATGAATTTAATATAAATCTTGGAAACATGATTTCTAAATTATCTGATGGTATATTTTTCATAATTTTCAGAAACCGTCCAATATTTGGGCAAAAACTATATACCATTTAATTATATAATGTGGTTTATTACCTTATAATGACCCAATAGTGATGTAATTAAATAATATAAATAGGATTTTTGGCAAATAAATGTTTTACCATTACAATAATGTGAATTTATGTTTGTTTTATTTATTTTACAAAGCTTTAGTGTACCCTCCATGGATTATAAAACATTTTAACTTTTTAAAATGACTTCCTTGAGAATATGACTCACCTCCACATATGATAGCCTAATGTTTAAATACTTTATTATATTTGACTTATAAATTCATTTTTTTCTACTATGCTTTGAAAAAAAACTATGGGAAAAACCCTGGGATGGTTTGTGTTTTTGATTAGTTTAATGTGTAGGGTCCAAACCCTAAATAATAATGAATACCCTTCATTTTACTATATAAACCCACCCAATCACACACATCCCATCACTCAAAACCTTTTTAGATTTTCCAAACTCTTCCCTACCCTCTCTATAACCCCCAAGGCACCCCATGTTATCAAAAATCCACTCTCAAGCCTCTCCTAAGCCTTTGGGGATCACAATTCCAAGTATGGGATTTCTTCCTTTCTCATTTCTGTCCGAAATTTATAATGTTGTTATACAATTTTTTTGAACTAAAAATGTTGGGGTATGAATTCTCAACTCCTCTATACTACAATAATTATTTTTTGGTGATAATATAGACCTTTCTCTCTCATTAATGCCTCCCATGTACACTCGTTACCTTGATAAAATTCCATAAGAAATTTATCTCTTCGCATTTAAATTCATGAAATTGTTTTGTATCATGAAACTAAATTCCATTACATATGTAGGGAAATTTATCTATATGAACCCCTTTCTATCCATTTCATGTAAAAATTATGAGACACCCCTTTCTCTCTCAGAAATTTTTTTATGAATTCTTATGTCACATCATTATGCTACAGAAATTGCACTGCGATTTTTTAAACCAAATTCATTGTGTAGTGAATACTATGCCCATTTCTCTAAAAAATAATTCACCTATATGCACATTTAAATTTTGATTATATAGTTTCATGTATGAATTATACATCCATTTATCATGGAAAAAATTATTATTCTTAATGAATCCATGTTAATATGATCCATGTGGCACACTTATGCATGAAATGAAATGATTAGTAATGGTGTGCCCTGATAGAGCTACAACGTATTGGCTAAATATTAGTATCATGATACATGAAGTTCAATGAGTTTTTAATCATTCTAATTCATTGGGAATGAGTTTTTACTCATTATCTATGTTCAATTATCCTTGAATCATGCTTAAATAATGTGAAATGTTGTTTCCACATTTCCATGTAATAGTAATGATTCTATATCACACCACTATGTTCATGTATCTATTGTTCTATATTTCTATTTCTATTGACTAATATGTAATTTATTATTCGTGTTATTCCTTTTTTACTCCCTTAGTAGGATTTATAGCTCACCATTTTCTTACAGATGTTCTTGGGTTATCCCATTCAGTGCTATGTACGATGGAATGTTGTGGTCATGTAAAAGAATATTTCAATAATGATGTTTTTATGTTCTAAGTTGTTATGTAATGTTACTATTCCCCAAATAAAATAGGCCTCTCGATCTTCTATCTTATATCATGTGAATATGTTATTTAGTAAATCTTGTTTAAATGTGTAATAAAGAGAAGATTTGTTATAGTTGGTATCCGAGGATAGGTTTAGATATTTTTCGGATTATGATTAGAAAACCCTATTGAAATCCTTAGGTATAAGACAAAGTATAATAAAAAAATCCCTAAACATTGGTGAGTAATGAGTAAGTGTTATATCAAGAAAATATATCCATGTATAGAAACAAGAAGGTGGAGGCGACTCTTACAGAGATGTATATAGGTGTAAAACACAAAAACACCACTTTGAGCGGGACTCGAACATGAACTGGTTCACGAAAATCGGCCTTTCTACAATATAGGGTATGAAACTCCGGGGGGATATTATTTTTAATATTCATAAGTTTAGTCTTAACCATTGTTAAGGGAATAAAAAAATTCTCATATGAATATATAATGGGATGTAGATCATGTATAATATAGATTGAAACCTATAAATATATAAGTAAAGGAAATAAAACTAATTTATAAGTAATATATTTTGTATTTGGATTACCATTTATGTGTCACCCCTAACATTACTTTTATTCTAGCAAATGGTTGGTAATATGAGGATTCTGACTAAAAACTGATGTGATGATCAATGTGATTAATGTTCTAATGAGATTCTCAATACGACCGGAGTCAGAATCGTGAACTTTGTCATGATAATATCTTAATTAACTCATGTTTCGAATAGAAACAAAATTCAAGAGGAAAATTCAACCCACCCTCCATAAGAAATAACAAGTAACAATAAAGGGCTTTATGAGACAAAGGCATCCAACTTTTAATGGATCATCTGATCCCTCAATCGCCAAACAATGGATCAACTCCATTGAGAAAATATTATCCAACCTTCAATGTTCTAAATAAGAGAAGGTACTTCATGATACTTATCATATGGAGGGTGAAGCTGGCCAATGGTGGTTATTAATAAAAAATACAAAGCTTTAGGGGGGAGATTGAGGTGTTTGAATGGAAGGATTTCTAGAAACTATTTTTTTGATAAATATTTTCCTTGCACCCTCCAACTTAATATGGGAAGGGACTTCCATGACCTCAAGAAAAAAGATGACGAATCCATCAGAGTGTATTTAGAAAACATCACAATGATTTCATGATATTCCTCTGGAATTTTCAATACCACCAAATGCATAGTTGACCACTTATTTCGAGGGCTAAAACCAAGCCTACGAAAATCCCTAGTGATTTGTGACTTTGAGAATAATGAAAAAAAATTGTCTAATGTTCCCTCAATGTCGAAATGGAGATCAGTTAATCTCAGGGGTATCATGGGGATAAGGATCATAACGTGAACTTAAATTTTGGTGGTCTTATGGATAAATATAACGGTGCTATAAAAATACACCACCCCACTACCAATAGTGTGGTAAGAAGAACCACAGAAATTGACAGAAGGGGATGAGGAAATGCGTTAGATGTGTAAGTGAAGGGAACTTAACCATTAACTACTGACAAGAAAACCTCATGGCTATGATAGAGATGAGTAACGCCATATTCGTCCCTCAACACATTGTTCATTGATTCCACAATAAGGGTTGGGGGAACTTTTCAAACTAGTTCCATAAGCCAATGGTTTTCAGAGGCAACCTAGAACCTCCAAGGCATCAAGGGCATGATTTTCCATCACAACTGCCGAAGTGAACCCCGATAACGTAGTGGTGATAGTTATGCAAGTTATTCATTCAATAATAATGAACTTACTTTTTTTTCTGGTTCTATGAATTCTTTTATATCCCAAATGGGTATTATACAAATCATAACACCCCCATAATTCATTGAAGGAAAGATGTTTGTGATAATGGAAACTGGGGATATCATTGAAACCCATGAATATAACTCCTCCCTATAACAATTTGAGGATTGAACATCTTGAAAAACCTCATCATACATCCTCTGGTGGTATTGGATGAAATTCTGGGAATGGATTGGCTTACCTTATATAGATCTGAAATTAATTTCCATGAGAGGGAAATAACTCTCCATATGGGGAATCGACCCCTGATTCTGTACAAGTACAAGGAGGAGGATGAATCTCCCTTAGAACCATCATCTCAAGAATGGATATTACTAACCTACGAGCAGGTATATCTAACTCAGATGATTGATTCCAAAGAAGAAACCATCATAGAGGACATTCCTCTTGGTAGGGAATTCACTGAAATGTTCTCTATGGAATTTCCTGGTCTCCCTCCGAGAAGATATGTTGAATTCTCAATTGATCTTACACCTGGGGCATTGCAAATTTCCAAGACTTCATATAGAATGGATGTTTTAGATCTTGAGGAGATGAAGATAAAACTACATGGGAATATAGATAATGGGTTTACATGCCCAAGTGCTTCACCATGGGCTGCACCAGTCCTCTTCATCCTAGAAGAAGGATGGGTCAATGCGCCTTTTGATTGATTGTCGTGAGCTCTAAAAAATCACGATAAAAAAAAAATATAATCTTCCAAGAATTGATGAATTGGTTTTTCAGATACGTGGAGACAAATAATTCTCTAAGGTGTATTTTCAGTCAATATATTATCATGTTTAGGTGAAGAAGGAGGATATCCCCCAAACTGCATTTCGTACAAGGAATGTGAACTATGAATTCAATTTAATGCCTTTTAGAATGACTAATTTTCCATAAAATTTCAAGGATTTAATGAATAGCGTCTTTAGAAATTACCTCGAAAAATTTGTGGTAGTATTTATAGACAATATGCTAATATACTCCAAAACCAAGTAGGAGAATGAGAAATCTCTAAGCAATATACTAGAGACCTTGCGAATGGAGAAGCTCTATGTGTTCTGGATAAAGGAGGTCTCATTATTGGGTCATTTCATCATAAGAAATAGGATAACTATGGATACCTCTAAGACAGCTGCAATTGAGGGATGGACGAGGCCATCATCGGTAATTGATATCCATAGATTCCTAAGGTTAGATGGATATTATCACTAATTTGTGAGAAATTTATCATGATTGTCCAACCATCTTACCAAGCTAACTCAGAAGGAAGTAATGTTTTCATGGAGTGATAAATGTGAAGAGGTATTTAAGGAGTTGAAAAAGAGGCTTATCATTGTGCATGTGCTCACATTACCCAAAAGTGGAGAACATTAGTGGAATTTAGTGATGCTTTGAAGAAGGTCTTGGGTTGCGTGTTGATGAAAAATGACAATGTCAATTCATATACTTCAGAGAATTTGAATTTTAATGAGAGAAACAATATAAAACATGATCTGGAGTTGGATGTAGTAATATTCGCTTTGAAAATATGGCGACATTACCAATTTTGGGAGAAGTGTGAAATATATACGGATCACAAAATCCTCAAGTATATATTCATATAGAATGAGTTGAACATTCACCAACCAAGATGGTTATATCTGATCAATGACTATGAGTTCTCAATCCATTACCACCCTAGGAAAGTGAAAAATGTGGAAGATTCACTAAGTAAAAAGGACCCACTAATTCTATCATTGAGGAGAATTGAAAAGGGATATAATCTTATTATATTTTATTAGGATGGACATGGGAATCATAAATAATGGATTATCATCTATCCTTTCACAAATGATTGCTCAACCGTCTCTTTTAGAAAGGTTAAAAGATTCTTAAAATAATGATTTGGGAATTCATAAGAAATTGGAAACTATCAGAAAAGGGAAATCCTCAATTTTCAATGATAATAAAGAAGGAATTATGATATTTGGGACAAGACAGCGTGTTCCATAAAATTTGGAGTTAAAGAATTATCTTTTTGATCATGCACATAGTTCGAATTTCTCAATTCACATAGGATACACAATGTTGTATTGAGATATCTAAGAGAATTATTGGTGGGTTAATAAGAAGAAAGAGATCACTAAGTATACATCAATGTTCCTAGAATGTTAGCAAGTGAATGCTGAGAGGAATAAGTCCAAGGGGATGATGAAACCATTACCCACACCAGCATGGAAATGTAAGAACAACTCTATTTACATTGTAACCTAACTTTTGAATACATCAAAGGCAACATTTCTATCTGGGTTGTTTTGTATCTTCTTATAATGACTGCACACATCATTTTAATTTGGGAGGATTTCTCATTATATTAACTGGCACCAATATATATATTATGGAAGTGGTAAGGCTTCATGGAGTACCACTAATGATTCTATCTGATCAATATTCCAGTTTTACCTATATGTTTTGTAATATTCTTCAACATGCTCTGAATACTAAGCTGATCGTTACTACGGCTTATCATCCTCAAATTGATGGAAAATTTGAGTGGACTATCCAAACACATGAGGACATGTTGAGATCATGTTCAATTGACTTTATAGGAGGATGGGACCAACATCTTCCTCTTGTTTAGTTCTCTTAGAATAACAGTTTCCACTCAAGAATCCAAATGACTCTTTATGAAGCACTTTTTTGGAAGAAGTGGAGAACACTGGAATGTTCGGATAATGTTGGGGAGAGAAAACTCCTTGGTCCAGAAATGGTATAAGAAATGGCAGAGAAGGTTAAGACCATCCATCATGACATTAAAGCTACTAAATGTATACAAAAATTCTATGTTGATAATTGTCGATGAGACCTAGAGTTTGATGTGAGAGACATGGTATTCCTCCGCATATCATTATGGAAGAGAGTAATGTGATTTGGGAATAAGGGATTGTTTAGTCTTAGGCACACCAACTCTTTTTAGATCCTTGATCACATTGGATCATTTGACAATCGACTAGTACTCCCAATGAACTTATCTCTAGTACATGATGTATTCATGTATCGCTCTTGAGGATGTAAATACCTAACCCATACATATAATCAATCTAGAGGTGGTACCGTTGGACAAAAACCCCTCCTATGGAGAGAAGCTATTGAAGATCTTAGATCTTAGGGAAAATGTTCTACAAAATAACACAATACCCTTCGTAAAAGTGTTTTGGAGAGACCAAAAGTTTGTCGAAGCAACATGGGAACCAGAGGAAGGGAGGAAACAGAATTACTCGCTTCATTTTTGGTGTGGGAAAGGGAAAATTCAAGGGTGAAACATCTTAAGGGGGGAAGATTGTAACGAACAAAATTTTTATTAATGAAAATTTCTCTTGATCTAATTAGATGTCTTATTATGTAAAATGGTTATATAACATATTCAATTCTTCAGTTATATGATTTCGGATTTTGAAATACCGTTAATAATTGTTACCGTTTAAAATATAGCCGTTGAACAGTGACCAAATGATTTGTTTAATATAGGAAATTAACAAATCCAATTTAATAAGACAAAGTATGTGATGGCCTCATCTAGTAGAATTTCTCCATACAAAGCCCATTTATCAGAGGATAGAAAAGATATAGCATCATTAGGCTTCTCTTTCGACCAATCCCAAGCCGATCTTCAACATGTTATGTTCGAATGAAACCTCCTATGGGAGAATTGGATGTTTATAGAGATTACCACCTATGTTATGTTATCTGAGCCACCCCAAGAGTCTTTCACCATCGCACACCATACCATTAGGTATTATACGGGTCTTATAAGGGGTTATGTAACAATACCTTAAAACTATGATTATGTGCATTATTTTTTTTGTATATAATAATTAATATTAATTTATTTTATTATTGTTACATTGTAAATAGTTTTTAAATCACAAATAGTATTTTTAGTTAACATTGAATTAAGAAATCTATTTTGACGAATTGATTGATTTTTGAACTAAATAATATTTTAATAAAATATTATTAATAAATAAATTTTTATTACACTTAAATTATTGTATAATTTAGGGGAATGAAATTGTAATTTTTATTATAGTTTGAAAGTCATTTTTGTCAAAACCCATGAATTTTTTATAAACATAGGTTTTTATTTTACAATTAAAAATTAACATATATAGAAAATTATTTAGATAAAATGAGTATTATTTTGGGAATCAAGGCGTCAAAATTATACAATGTTGAATTTTTCATAATTTCACGAGAGATTCGATTTTTTGGGTAAAAATTAAATACCGTCTAATTATATAATGTGGTTAATTACATCATAATAACCCCATAGTGATTTAATAAACTAATATAAATCGGTTTTTGGGCCAATATATGTTTTAAAATTAAAATTATGTGATTTTAGGATTGTTTGATTTATTTTAAAATGCTTTAGTGGACCCTCCAATGCTTATAAACATTTTAAATTTTTAAATTGATTTCCTTGAGAGAATGACTCACCTCCACATAAGCAAGCCTAATATTTTAATAAGTTCGGCCATTGGCCTTATAAAATAATTTTTTACACTTCCATTATAAAAAAGTGGGAAAAAACCATGGGATAGTTGGTAGTTTTAATTAGTTTAATGTGTAGGGTCCAAAACCTAAATAATAATGAATTTCCTTCCTTTTAAAATATAATTTCACCCAAGATCCCACTTATCTTCACTAAAAACCCTTTGATCTAGAAAAAATTATTCCCTAATATCTCTAGAATCCTCCCAAGGCGCCCCAAGCTCCCAGGAAACATCTCTAAAGCCTCTCCCAAGACTTTGGGATCACACTTCCAAGTAAGGGATTTCATCCGTTCTCATTTTTGTCCAAATATCATTATGTTGTCATACCATTTTTATTCAATTAAGAATGTTGGGGTATGATTTCTCACCTCCACCATACATCCCTCCTTATTTTTGGATTATGAGATACCTATTTCTCTCTTATTAATTCTTCTCATGTACACATGTTATCATGCTAAACTTTTGTAAGAAATTTCACTCTTTGTATTTACATTCAAGAAATTCTTATGTATCATAAATATAAATTCCATTACATATGTTGGATAATTTATCTATATGAAACCCCTTATATTCAATTTCATGTAAATATTATGAGACACCCCTTTCTCTCTCATCAACTATTTTTTGGAATTTTTATGTCACGTCGTTCTGCTGCCGAAATTGCACCACGATTTTCTAAGTCAAAATCATCATGTAGTGAATGAAATTACCATGTATCTATCAAGGGTATTCAACATTATAGACCTTTAATTATTTATTATAGAGTTTCATGTATGAATTAAACATTCCCTTATTTTGGATTAATTGATTATGCTTAATGAGTCGATGTTATATGATCCATGTGGCACACTTATGCATTAAATGAAATGATTAAGAAGGGTGTGACATGATAGCACTCCAATGCATTGGGTAAAGATTAGTATCATGATACGTTAAGTGAAATTAGGGTTTAATCATGATAAATCATGTGCAATGAGGGTTTACTCATGATATATGTGCAATTATCCTTGGGTTATGCTAAAATCTTGTTAAATATTGTTTCCGTAGTTCGATGTTATGATAATCATGCTATATCATGCCTTTATGTTAATGTTCCTCTTGTGCTCCATTAATGATCATATTGACTAAAATGTACTATATTCATGATGATATTCCTCATTTATTCCCTTACTGGGCTTTATAGCTCACCCTTTTCTTATACATGTCCTTAGTTTATCCCATACAATTCTAAGTAAGAAGGAATGTCGTGGTCATGTAAAATAAGTTTTCAATAAAGATGTTGTGTTTTATGTTCTATGTTTTTATGTAATGTTCATAAGCCCCAAAATATTAAACCTCTCAATCTTGTATCTTGTATCAAGTGAATATTTTGTTTAATAAATCATGATTAAGTGTGTAATACAGAGAAGAATTTTTGTACAACCTAACCCATTGATCTTGGTAGAGGATTATACCGTGATGGAATCTCCATAGGCATGGAAAACACTAAAAGTGAAGATGACTGAACATGACTAGTTACCAAAAACTCCTCCTCCCAACAAGTTATGATTAATGTATGAACCATATAAATTACATTATAAAACATGAGATATATAGATATAAATCTCCCATTTACCATGAAGTGAGGTCTATGGACCATTTGAACAAAACACCTTCAAGCTTAGAGTAGTGCAATAATGGGAAGACATCCCAATATTTTGGGAGAGGGACTATATCTTCCAATAAGGATCAAACCTAGAACATAATCACCAATATAAAATAAATAAACACATAATTTCTATGTTTTATATTATTATTTTATATATCCAACATCAATAAACCATTAAAAATGAAATCTCTTTACACTCATTAAATTTATTCTACATGTTGTTGAACCAGAAGTGAATAACGTTACAACAAAAAATACCCTACACTTCCTAGACACAAAGAATGAAAAAACCTAACCAATATGAGGATGGACACTAAATTTTTTGAACCAAACAAGAGGTAAACTCATCCTTGTAGCAATGATATAATTATCTCATGTAGATAAAGGAAACCCAATTTAATCTCACCACCTCATTAGTTGGTAGATCTTGGTATTGGATGTGATAGAAAAGGATATTAGGAATTTAATGAATATTTTTACAGAAGGGAGAACATCCCCCTGAATCATGGATGTATTTTTTTGTTGTACATGGAAATATTATTTAATTAAGAAGATCTTATTCATGGATATTGTAAAAACTACTCTGTCTTGTTCATAATTTATCAATATACTATTATAGAACACTTGTTATTATGGGTTGAGTGTGGTGGAGATTAATAAGGGGTACCTACATTCTTTAATGATGGTGGAATCCATCAAAAAATAACCTTCAATGAAAGGAAATGTATCCATCTAATTTTCATCATGATGTCTCATCATGCCACTCCCCACAATCCAATACTGATTTTACTGAATGATTCGGTTGTGTCTATGGATCGAGTGCCAATGTCTAGAACATGTTTCATATTTATATGTCTAGACAAGACCCATACATTTTTTTATTGAACCTTTCACTCATAGAATAACCTTTCATGAAGACCATGTATATCATAGTATTCTAGTAACTCATTGTTTTCATAAAAATTCAATGTCTAAAACATTTATCCCCATCCTCTCGAGCCATCCTCTATCCTGATTACTATTGTTGTCATCCCTCTACCTATATGTCTTTGATGATACTGGGCAATATGTTCTCAATATTATTTAGGACCACAATAAGAAAATTTATGTATGATAATACATGTATTGGTATTTATGTAAACAAAAATTTAAACAATGGTAATGTGTCCTCCAAGGGAGAGTAATCATTTTTTACAATGTAGAATATGATTAAATATTTATTCAAAATTATAATCAAAGAGATTGATACAAATTATATACAAGTAAATTTGAACTTGTAATAAATCTATTTTGAAAGGAATTCATTGAACTCCCAATAACAATAAATTTTTATTCGTTCTTCCATCTGAGCATGAACGTGATATGTAAACATGGTTTTTATATCAGTTGATAATTTGGACACTCCAAATATTATAAATATGATGAATACCATTATTCCATTAGATAGTCCTTCTATTTCTGTTGATGAAATGACTCAGATCATCCAACGAAAGAGGTTTTAAATTCCATTGTATTTTGTCCTACACTAGAATTTAAAATCTTAGATCTCAATGATTATTTTATTTAGATACCTACAGAAAAAGTCTTGGAAGAGAATGATTATAATGGGGGATAATGATTCCTCTTTCCCTAGCCTACATAATGAATTAATAAAACAATTTCTATACCCATGTATGTGACTGAAAACATGGGGGAATTAATTATCTTGATGATAAGATCGATCACCCACTCAAATATTTTCGTACAACCAATGAAATAATAATGATGCCTCACTACACCATATAATATTCCTTTTCCATGTTGAGTATTATAGTGATGTTAGATTATAGGACATTTGTATTGAAATAAGCAATCATCTATTCTTTAATGGTAATGGTGGTTTGGGTCGACTTACCAAAAATAAATCCTTTTTGTTCATTAAAAATCCATTTATTTTTGTGAATAAATATTTATCTATTGATAAAAGTTGTGATAACTATGTATTGTATGTTTTAAATTCTGTTTTCTATGTACTACATAATATTGGATGGATAATTTCCCATCAAAATTATTATCAAGGTGGTGGCATAGGCCATCCATTATATGATTTCTCCCACCACTCCAATAAAAAATCATGGATGATACAAAAAATCTCCTTTTTGATCAAGTAACAAGAAGTTGTATAAACTAATCTAAGATAAAAATAATATCCAATGAAACTTCTAATTTTTTATTGTTGTTGAAACACCTCAAAATACCTCATCGTCTAGGATGTTCACAAAGAATTCCATTAATACCACAAGGAACCATGTTCATAATATTTCTAAAAAGGGAAAGATGGTCTCTAGGGTATTCTTCTTGGATGTGAGGGCTATCAACCATAACGAATGAGTAGATATCAGAAATGGACAGAACTCAAACCATGTATCAATCATTATTGATTCAGAAACCTCAAGAAATGTGTTCTTAATATTGTAAAATTTCCATTCATTTATGAATGCCTAGAAGAAGGAGTCATTTTTATCAAAATAATTATGAAATGTTACTCTGATCCTTTCTTTGGGTGTTTTTACTACTCAAGATAATGTTGAGCTATATGGTTCCTTATGTAGACTAGGCTGACCCAAAGATCATCACCCTTGAAATTTTCTATGTCAAACACCACCTATTTAACGTCATCCATGAGCCTATCCAATTAAAAAATGGAAAGTCATTCAAGAATCCCATGTTCTAGGGTCTTGTATGAATAATTCAATCTTGTTTTGGAACCCAATCCACGAGCCTTTATTTATGCATTAATCCCATTAAAAAAATAGATGTAAATGATATGTAGGACCTTCCAAATACCTAAATGAGTATAATAATCACTTAATATTTTCTATAAAATCAGTAAAATGAATCAAGAATGTGGATATGTAAAAAATTGCATGAACTAGGTGTTCATAATTAGAATTAGAGAATGGGAAATGGCCTAAATATTATCCAAGAAATAGTCTAAATGAAAAAATTTCTAATAGATACTTTTTTTTCATTACACCACGAATAGTTTTCCCTAATTACCCCATTTTTTATATATTGTTATGAGATCAATTACCATTGAACACCTACTAATATTTTCTATAGTAGAGTATAATCCCTTCTTCTCTGAGGTGTTAATTAAGTGATCAAAATTACATCTGAGGAGCCATGCTCTTTCCCCCAGATTAATGTTGTTTATATACTTACAAATAATTTCCCTATATATAAATCAAAATTTGGAGTTAATGAAGGATATATATTGAGATAAATTATTCAAAATGATCCTCATAGTCAAATGTTGGCTCGAGATAGTTATTTTCTCAAAATAAATGGAATCATTCCAGAAAACCATGATATATTAGTTTTCAGGTTCACCATGAATGTAGTTATGAATCCTAATTTTCATATAGGAGATATAAATTTTATATATATTGGGTTTTTTGTTTGAGGAAATATACTAATAGATACTTATTATGATAAATCTCAACTAATAGAATTTCTACTTCATCCACTCCGCCAAACCCTTCAAATTTCCTATGTGAATCTAAATCATAAAAAATGGAGGCACATTAATTTTACTACAATGTAGAAGATCCATTATACTTAGAATATGGGGAGGATCTTTCCAATTTGAAATAATATCTAGTTTGATCTTTGATGGGATAATGAGAGAAATAACTGGATTCCATTCTTGGTATCACATGAAATAATGCACTATATCCTTTTTAAACATTAATGTGGGATTACGTTGAGGGACTAGGGCAACCATAGATGGGATATAGGTGGAGAAAACCCTCAATAACAATCTGATGGATTTTTTTTACTTCACTATGTCAGGTGATACCATCCTAATTGAGGTGGCCAATGTTTAACCTGATGAAAAATAATTCACCAATTCAAGACATTGTCTATTGATTAGAGGATGACATGAAACCACATTTTTAGAACATGTTATCCTCTCATAATGGGGGGGGGGATACCAAATACATGTATAAGGGTGAAATTGGATATAGAATTGATGAGAAGGTATAATCTTGGGGTTTTAGGGAACATTTAACCATCTTCATGGAATCTACGGTACATAAATAAACCGAAGAGGACCTTTTCTCCATCGTTGGTGGGGGATGAACTGTGGCGTCTTCATTCTCTAAGAATGTAATAGGAATCTAGAACTTGTGATTCTAAAATATTAGGATAGAGTGATATTGTATAATTAATCCTCTATATAATCACATGGAAGAGATGTAGGGTAGAGATCTCCATTAAAATCATGAATAATAGAAATTATGTTCATGCGTACATACGACATAATATCTCCATCAACAATGTATTAATTTTATATTTATAAATTTTATAGATTAATAAAATTACATATATAATGAATATATATGATATTTACATCGTTTTTATTATTATTTATATTATGTAACAAGGACCAGGGTAAAATGTACAAAATTATAGAACAAAAACCTACATAAAAAAGAATCAATTAACAACATAAATAACGTGTTTAACAAACTAATGTTAATAAATGGGTGATTAAATAATATAAGTATTATATGAAATTTAATATAAGACTATTATTTAGTAATTAATATATAATAAAACAATATTTATTATGAATTAGTTTCATAGACAAACAAAGGGAGTCAAAGCATATTTAAGGGTTTCTCATTTCACATTTTCTTTCATGGGACATATACCATATTGAAAAATTATACCTTTGTATTGTTCATATAAATAAAATGTTGATATGTTATATATTAATATATTTCAATATATTTTATTCAATGTTTCATTTTATGCCATTTATTTATTGTGGATTGCAATTGAAATGATACCAATGCAGTAAGGGAGTATTTCAAAATCTCATCATTATGAAAAATGTTTATTTTTTTGCCATACATTGACAAGATATTCAAAATTTATATTTTAAAATCAATGAGTTTTATTCTATTATATATAATAATTAAATTTACCAATTAAAAGATCCATTTTCCTTATCATTGGTATATAATTTATTTAGAAATGATTTTCTATGATAATATGACATTATTTCTCTTTTTTGGCCAGAAATGATTTCTTTAAAACCATGATTTCAAAAAACGTTTATCATTTAAACATTATAATATTATTTATTAATTGAATTTATACCTGTGTGTGAAATTTTATGGGAAAAACAATTGAATAGAATCATGAAGTAATTTTCCAAAAAGGATCATTTGGATTTTGAAGAAAATGTTCATTGTATTAACATGTATAAAATGAACATAGATTACCACCATCATGAAAAATAAAATTTTTACTAAATCTATTATAAATATAATTATTTATTTTAAATAAAAATTATTTATGAAATGTGTTGGGAACATATAGTTTTATAAGGTGATTTTAAAATTGTGAAGGATATTTTCTTCAAGAGTTGTTTAATGTACCAATACATGGAAATTATATTCATCAATGACATCAACATATATTCGACATATTCCCTAATATAATGTTGAATGAGTTTAGTGTATGTTTTTATCCTACTTATAAAAAATTTAAATTTTTCTTTTCACCTTTTAGTCTTGAAAATCATAAAACAATTCATATTTAAATTTTTTAGATGGATTGATAATCATGAAAAGATTCCAATAAATCTATGATATAACCCTTGGAAACACTAAAAACAATGTGTTTCTATTATAAAGGATGGTCTCTGCCAACCATAAATTGTTTTATATTCTTAATGATTAATAAATTTACCTTTTTATTGATAATGTAATCCAGGAATGTTACATCCTCCATCCTTCAAATCCATTTACTATAATTTTAGAATAATATATCATTTCGCAAAGTCATCAGCAAAGAATTAAAATTCTCTTTATGATCTACATTTATTTTTGAGAAGATAAGAATATGTTCTATTTTGAATACCTTTCATTTTTAATGGTAATCCAAAAAAAACTATTAATCATGTTCATGACCATTGATGGAGAATCACTATGTCCAAATTTATGAACTATGAAATCATATTTATCCTAAATTTTACAAAAAACTATAAATGGGGATATCCTCCTTGTTCACAATTACAAGATAATATACCAATTGAAGAGCCAATATAATGATGTAAAGGGATTCACGAATCTGATCAAACAATTCATCAATCCATGGAATATGTTACATTTTTTTACCATTAATTTTTGTGATGTCATAATATTCATTAAAGAGGGAAATTGACCCGTCCATCTTCAACAAGATGAGGACTAATGCACCCCATGGTGATGTAGAAGAGAATATTAACCCTTTATATGGATTATATTGTAGTATATTGTTTATATATATGATTTAATTAATGTTTATTATATTTGGAGTCATCGATATTAGAAAATATATATGTATTGGATCGATTGCAAATTCAAACTCTTACATAAGAGTAAGAAAAGTAAATTTCATTGGAAACACATCTGCGACATTCCTCATAACGAGCATGAACTCAAGGATAATATTTTCCTTAGACATAATTAATTAAGATATATATACATTCTCATATTTAAATAAAATCCATTATTGAGTAGATGATACTAAATTATATTCTTCCTTATCCAATATTATTAATTGAAACAAAGGATGATTTTAAATATGAAGGGTGATTTCTTTCTCCAATGAATTTTTGATTGGTCTATAAAATGAAATACAATCCACTTATATAATAGAATATTTATCCTCTAAAGGGTGTATCAATATGTTCTCTAGAATTTTCCACGTAGAAATATGTATATAGGAGTAGTTATATATTTTGGATACAATAAATCTCTAATTATACTACTTCCCTCATAACTCGACTTCCATGTTTTGAGGTAGTTTTGGAATAGTTCTACTAAAATATCATGATATTAATGAATACATGGAAAATAGTCATATATGAAAAATAAAATATCAATAAATGATTATATGAATTCCTTTCATGATTTTATTATTATTATAATCATTTTCATCATCAAAAGTAGGTTTAGGAATGAAAATTTTCAAAAAATTATAAACATAATAAGAAATATGTGTTCATTAATGTAATAACTCATAGAAGACATATATGCCTTAAATGATTATTTTCTAGAGTTTAATCTATGTTATAAATTATAAAATTCTTATTAAATTATTTTTTGTCATGTTATCAAATAATAATTATTATTAGGGAATTTTTGATTTTACCATATAATATCCTGTAGGAGTGGCATACATGGAGCACAACTAGGATTGTTATATTAAACCAAGTGATGATTCTTTTGAGATCAATGTTCCCATTTTGATGTAACTTCCCATAGGAAAAAGTGTAATAGAGACACATCCACTTGTAGTATCCAAACAAAGATGTATCATTTTCTAAATCAGATACTCTATACTTTACAAAAATTATGGATGTTTTCCTATTTTTAGTCGTATCCTTATCTTTCAATAGAGTTTTCAAATTATAATCCCAATAAATATCTACAATTTTATGTAATACAATTATTAAAAACCATATATTTAATAAATATTATTAAATAATATTAAGGTACACTAAACAATATCAAAGAATATAATGAGTCTTAGTATCTTTGGGTAATTAAGTAGTAGACATAATTACAAAAAATATTAATTGAAAATTACTATTTTATTAAAAAAATAAACATTCCATTATATTCGATGGACCTTATAAAACATTAATTTATAATCTAGGGTTTTATATAAGAAATGGGTGAACTATAAATCACTGTAACTGAATAATGAAATTATTACATGGTGAAAGTAATACAAGTGAGTCAATAGCCTATCAACAAGACATAAATTGGTTGGTAATCATAAAATTGACATAAAATCATGTTATATGATGATAAAAAGAAAGAAACAAATAAATGTGGAAAAAATATAACCTGAAATTATAGAAATATGTCATGTACGACTGCAAATACATAATAAAATAGTGTTCATAGGATACCTTCCAATGAACTATAAATGGAATATAAGGTGATGAAAGCATTAACCAATGTAGTAGAGCCATATATAATTATATAACCACCCATAATGTTAATATCATGTACATTAATATTCATGAAATAGATATAATACAACAAAATTAATTTTTTCATCACTTTTAGCCCCATGATTAAGGAATGTGTGATATATTATTTCAAATATTCTACCAATGAAGTACATATTAATCTAGAAGATTTCCATTAAGTGAAAATGTGAATGGTTATTCACAAAATTAATTTCCTTCTCGGAAAATTGTATGATTATTTTAGCATAATAATGGGGGTACATAATGATTCATATATGGGTTAAATGAGAGTGAAATGGTTCTTTAGTCACATGGAAATTATAAGGATAGTACATGGATATTTCAGAACGTATCCAAACTATAAAAATTGAGAGAAAGATTTATTTAATATAAATTATTGAATAATGAGGAGTAGGAGAACATTAGAGAGGTAAGGGTAGAGTAAATTATGTTTCCATGGTTTTTTGTGAAGTGTATTGGGAGGTTTGGATTGTTTATTTTGCAAAAGAGGGAAAAAATTAATTGATTTATTTACATTTTATTTTTCCTCTAAAATATAAATTATTCAAAATAAAAAACTCTACTATGAATTTTACGGATGTTTATAGTTAAGGTGTAGATATTCTCTTTATATAATAAGTATATGAACATTAATCATTAAAATAATTAATTAGGTGTTGTGGATGTGAGTCAGGTTTAAAATTAATTGATTTCAAAAACCTAAAGAAAAGTATATGCATTGGAGGACTAAATAAGTTTCTAAAATGTTAACAAAATAACATAAAAAACACATTTTTTTAAATGTGAAACATATATTTTTTTGTGAATAATATTTATAGTATTTATTATATAACTTTTTTTTATTTTACGGTGTCATAATACATACCATAAATTTATTCCATATTGATTTTTTAGGAAAAAATACAATTTAAACAAAAAAAATTATAAAACACTTTTTTGGATAATATTGACATTAAAATTTCAAAAATAATATTTAATTTTTTAAAATAAGCATATAAATATGATATTGTACACTTATAAACAAAAATAATAATTATTAAAAAATAATAATTTTTGACAATAACAACTTTTTCATACTATTAAAAATTATATTTGAGTTTTTAAAATTATATATTCTTTTGATATTTAGTATATATTTTTAAATAAATATATTTTATTAAAATATCATCTATTATAATAAATCATTAATTAATCAAAATGGGTTTCATTATTTAAGCTATATGTTGCCAAAAATATAATTTGTTCACTCTACAGTTCAAAATCAATTTTTTATAGTACTCATTATCTAATAATTAAAAATTAATAATTAAGTTGAAATAAAATTATTATAATATTGAAAATAAAAATATACAATTTCTTTCAATTTATTCCCTTGACTCATATCCCTTATTACACTAGTGACTGTCCTAAGGGTCAGGTGTGTGATTGTGATATTTTCTTTGGGTTTTTTCGGTGAGCATGGTTTGGGTTGTGATCGTGATAAGCTTTTAATTTTCTTATAAATGGTATAGCTCCTACATTAAATGTTGAATACTGGATTGATCTTGGACTATGGAAAAACATAGTACCTCTACCTCCCTCATAATATCTAAAAAATGGTTTTCATTAGATATGATATTGCTAGTCCAGAGCATCACTTAATCTATTTGTATCAATGGGACATTATCATAACCCTTAATATAATAATATTAATAGTCATATTACAATGACTATATTATCAACAGTTATGATGCTCATTGGCCTTTTTTAGAGGGTATTACTGGTAATGGTCTAAAAACAAATATAGTGTATCTTTTTTCTATAACTACATTTATTAATAACATATTTAGAAATTTAAAAATGTAATTTCATTCATTAATTTTTAGTTTTTAGTAAAATAATTTGGATTTATGTTACTTTATTATGTCCTCATCTATTAAGGTGTAATCTATATAATCATGGTTAAACACATTTGAATTAATTAGGGGAGTTGTCATATGTGAATAAAAATTTATACTATCCAACATATTTATTAGTTTCACCTAATAAGAGACGTCATGTCCTCATCGTACAAACATTACCTCCCTCATTTACATTGAATACTGGCTTGATCTTGGCCTATGGAAAATTGTAGTGACACAACCTCCCTCATAATATCTAAAAAATGGTTTTCATTAGGTATGATATTGCTAGTCCATAGCATCACTTATTCTATTTGTATCAATGGGACATTATCATAACCCTTAATATACTAATATTAATAGTCATATTACAATGACTATATTATCAACAGTTATGATGCTCATTGGCCTTTTTGAGAGGATATTACTCGTAATGGTCTAAAAACCAATATAGTGCATCTTTTTTCTATAACTACATTTATTAATATCTTATTTGATCATTTAAAAAGGTAATTTCATTCCTTAATTTTTATTTTGTAGAAAAATAATTGGGATTTATGCAACTTCATTCTGTCCTCATCTATTAAGGTGTAATATATATAATCATGGTTTTACACATTTGAATTAATTAGGGGAGTTATCATATGTGGAAAAAAATTATACTATCGTACATATTTATAAGTTTCACCTAATAAGATATGTCATTTCCTCATCGTACAAACATTATATTAATTAAATTTGAGGTATTAAGTATATTATTCATATGATGTGATATGTGGAACACATTATGATCATGTGATTGGGTTTTTGGATTTTTAATTACATATAGTATAAATCCAACCCATTCAAGGATATTGATGTGAATAATCTACAGTGGACATATACATACCATTATTATATACATCAATAATATTTTTCATGGAGAAATTTAGAGAAATAATTTCTCATTTACATTGAACTAAATGTTCAAAATTAATCCTCCACATTATGAATCTATCAAATCTATATCACGCTACTGTGTTTCTGAATGATTTGATCTCTCACTATCATTTATTGATTGATATCAGGTCCTAGAAACATATGTTCACCTAAATCATCCCATAACATTGGATATATACATATCATTCCATGTATATATTTCATAAAAATCATATGAATATGTTGGTAGACAATTTTTTTGTTCAAGAATTAAACCGTATTAATATATTGGTTTTAAACTCCAATGAATCCCTTTAAGAATGATCTCAACGTATACCAATTTATATTTATTATTCATTCATATTAACTACCAACTTAGTGTTTATATGACACAATAAAATTGAAATCAATTTTCAAGTAATTCTAATGACTCCTCCAAAACATTGTTACTGACCTTTGATAATGATATACATAATATAAATTTCCTCCATATAGAGCCTCACCACTTCCATGACATATATATCAGTATTTTGGTCAAGTTAAAAATGTTCATAGATGGAAAATAAGTGATTAGTATTGGCAATTCAATAATCCAAAATCTATTTTTAATTTTCCATTATATTTCATTGGATGGACTATGAGAAAATCCATATTGATGTTATCCAATTTCAATATTGGTACTGGTGAAGTTTCCATCATCAAAATAGATTTTATATTCTAGGAATTATCATCATAACATACGATGAGAATTGATGTGTATTATAAAATCTCATACAACATAATTTCTCATTGAAATTCCATCAATGATAATGGTGCATCATGGTACATCCATGGAAGAGATATAAAGATGAAATCAGATAATAAATTAGTATCTTTTTATGTATCTATTGTATGGATGGGACATTGAGCGTAGTTTAAAGTTAATTGACTAAATTTTAAATAAATGACCAATTAATAATCACTCCATTACATGTTTTCTCTCTCCTAATTTTTTTAATTAAATATTTATCTACCCTACATGATTTTATGTTATATAGTTAATAGTGTAAATCATTGAGTAATTTATTAATGTCAACACTTCAATTATGGTATATAGATCTATCATTTGTATATATATATGTATATATAAATAAAGGGTCTCTCTTAGTCAAAATTGTTCATAGGGTAAAATGTTTCAATACGAAATGTTCCTGAACTACCTTATTCACCCATAATAATTTTTAATGTGTAATTAATTAATATTAATTGATTATATTGAACTATATTTGTAAATTCATGTTTAGAATATTCATTATTAATATTTTCTCCAAACACTCCAGAATCGAATATATGTTACTCGTCTATATATAGAGATAAATACTAAAAATTATAAATAAAAATAACATATCTAGTAAATCTATACCAAGAATCAAATAATCGTGTTCATGGATTTAAAAATATCATGCTACATCATATTCATATTTATCTTTTTTCATGAGTGAACAACTTAATCCTCTTCTTGAATTATAAAATGACATCAAAAAACCTTTAGTAGTTAAGGGATGAGTGAAAATAGGTGTTGTTCATATCCAATTTAAAGGAACATTATATCATTCCACATCATCACCCATACAGATATTCATTATTCACATTCTTTTAAATATATAAATTAGTCTATACAATCCTGAAAAAGTTCTCATAATTTATCAGCAGTTACATTCTAATTTTAGAAAACTATGGATCCTTGTTACACTTTTGGATCATTCCAATTAAACAATATCTATTTTCATTAATTATACCATTAAAATTCCCCTTTTGATCAAATTCTTCAATGATTTGATTTCATATATATATTAGTCACTCCTAAATATATCACAGAAAATATTCTCTTGAATTTATTAAAATTATTCCTTGTATGTTTATTTTTTTCGTTCTTAACCATTGAATATATTATAATTATCTAAATAAAGAATAACATAATTTAATCCTATTAAAATCTAATGAATCTTTCATAATTATATTAAGATTATTAGTTTTTATATAATTACAAAATACACATATATAAAATCTTACTTTCAATATTATTAATGGAAGGTTTTCATTCGACTATAATATCACTTTAATTTTAGTTGACAACATCTCGAGATAATTTTCATATTTGATATGAATTAATCACTATAATGTTTATCTAATAGATAATTATTTTATTGTTAGTAATACTTATTATTTATTGAGATTTGTTTACTGATTTGTAATCTATTGAAATCCACATTGAACAATCATTCTTAATGAATATAGAATTTGTATAGCCTAATGGATTCACATGATTACAAAATTAACTTATATAAATTATTTTAAATTTATAATGAAATTTAGGATATTGATTTAAGGATACTCTATTGGATCATATAGATATAGGTGTTCCTCTAGGTTTACCATTTTCTTAAAAATAAACCCATAATTCAGGTATAGACCATAAAACTATTTTTGGTATACAACTATTAATTCCCTTCAAACAAGGATTGTAATCAATGTTAAATTTTTAATTTCACCCAATCATTTTAAAAATATAGTATTGTTTTCTAACATTACTAATAAAATTTCTGGATTTCGAAAATCATAATTATATACCTCTTGAAATTTAGGTATATTCATGAGAGGGTTAATGATATGTAAGAATATTTTATTTTCTATATTGTTAAATGGATACATTTATAAAGAGACATAATCAATTATCAGTATAGCATCACATTCCACTAAATTAATAAATATGATAGTTAATATAATAGTTTTCCTATAAAATTCAAATAGGGAAGATTCCAATGCTTGATTTGTGATAATAACACCATTATGAATTTATTAATATATCAATAATAAAGGTGTTAAAGATATTTTTCAATATCTCATAAAAACTATTAATATATATAAAAATTCACCAATATAATGATTCTACTTAATAAACTATGCATAAGTGAATATTTAGAGTACCTTTATATATTTTATTTTATTACAACACATCGATCTTGGAAATAGAACATTCAATTCCTCACATGATTCCCTTATAGTGGTTTTTGGATTGATTATCCAAAAACACTGTTAGTTTGATAACATAGAATAAATAGTTCCCAAGTTCTGTATTATTAAAGAATTAAATAATGGGTGGTGATTTTTGTAAAGCCATAATTTACTCTATTTTATTGTGTGTACCTTTTATGAACTTCCAACACACATATTTTAAATAACCTTCTTCACAATATGTTACATATTTCCCTTAATATAACTTCACATTTCCTTCTAAAAACATCATTTGACTAGGGTTTGTGACCTGTATAATATCACAATACTAGTCCGAATAACTACATGTATATATGAGTACTCACCAATCCCCAGTGTATTGTGACTATCATAATATGTCATAGTGTTAATTTGGGTATCAATTTAGCCATTTATGATTTGGAAACAAAAAAACAAACTAGTAATAAATATATATTTATATATTTTTGTGTGTCTGTTAATCATGTCATGTGATATATTTTTACCTCCATATAAAATTAAAAATTACAATGGTGGTCTCTAATATACATTAATAAGTTCTTGAAACGATTTAAATTCACCATTTATAAATAATTGTGGATCATGATTTCTATCGACAATGATCACATAGAGTATGGGTAAATAATATAGATATATATTATTAGTTATATGTACATTTATAAAAAACCATGTAACTACATGTCACCCATAGTGAAAATGTAGAGTGTGAGCATGAGACACATAATAAAAAACCAAAAAGGATCAACCAAATAAGGAAATATGTTCATTTGTAGGAATCCGGTCAATCTATTCATTAAAATAGAGTTACTAAATAATTATAAAATTACGGTTTTTGAAGAAACAACTGTAAGATGGAATAATGTGTTTCATAAATATTTATAATAGATAAGACACTATAAATAAAGAAACCATACATAACAAACCTATATTGATCATAGAACATGTGATCTAAGTTGAAAAAGAAATCACAACCATGATGCACATCCTAGATAAATAATATTTTGGATGATCCACCAATGTCATTAATGAAAAGGAAAACATTTATAAATTGTAAATATAATTGAATTTACATTACTCTTCTAGTCATGGAAAACTGGGTATAATTTATTTACTTCATTAGTATCACATGGCATACTATAAAATTATTTAATAATGTAATTTTTACTATGAAACTATTTAATAAATTCTATTTATACACCTTATAAACATGAAACACTAATTCCATATATAATGAATAATAATTGTATCATAGATAATAGAAAAATTTATCAAAACAATATAATTAAAAAACTCTTAAAAATAGTCATGTTGAAATTCATTAAATAAATGTTCATGCATGAAACATAATATGTTAACTCCAATTCCAATATCTAACATGATATAATGTTTGTCCTATTAAAATTTTAGTATATGATTCAATTATCATGGGGTTACTATAATAAAATTTATAATTATTCGAAGTTACAATAGTGGTATACTGGGATCAACACGAAAGGATTAGTTTATAAAAACATTCATGATTCCTTTTCATTTCATTACCATGTTTTATATTTTTATTTTTTAAAATGATAGATAATTGTGGGGAAATTTGCATGTGAATTAAAATACTAATCGATGGAATGAAAACACCAAATATTTTAAGAAAAAAATCAATAAAAATATTTTTTAAATGGAGTCATAAAATAAAAATATTAATATAATAGTTTTTTTATACCTCGTATCATTTTAAATGATGTATAATTCAATAATTATGTCTAATACATAATGAACCTAAGAGATATGTTCAAAACTCAAAGACTCATCACCACCAACCCCCTCCCCCCACCATTAATCAGTCTTTTGATTAACTGCTCACAATCATCCGCATTATAGAGTTATATATAAGGAAAAAATGCGAATAAAGGGTGATAAATATAAATTCATAGAACTTTATTTTTAATATCACATGTTATTAATAAGAGACTATGTTCAACAAAAAATCATGTTTAATCATACCATGAAATATTAATATTTTAATATGATGGTTATAACATACCTTTTAAATTAGAATGAATGAATATGAATAAAAATTTTACGAAATAAATTTCAATGAAATTTTAAATAAAAATTTATTCTTATTAATTTAAAACTCAATTTTTAATAATGTCATTTTATTTTTTAAAAACATATTTTGATGATTGTTTTTCTCCCCATCCTTAAATAAAAATTATTGTATTGAAACTTTTGGAAAATTTATTTAATTTATCATAGTTTGAAATATCCATATTTTTATGAAATGATTCTTTTTATTCTCCATATTGAAAATACTAATTCTTATTAAAAACTGTATTTTATTCAACCAACTAAAAATTTATATAATATTTTAAAAAAAATTCAAAGTAAAATTATTACAAATTTATTAATAATAATCATATTATGTTCATTCGAATCAATTTTATTATTGAATTTGGTAATAAAATATTATCACACATGGAAATGAAATTTTATTCAAACAATTGGTTTTCATTGATGTTTTACAGTTCAATTTAAAAATAAATTCTACAAATTCATCGTTAGGGATGTTGAAAAATTATTCAATATTTTGATTTAGGATTTCCGAATTTTATAAATAGGTCACTTATATTATTTTTCAGTATAATAGTAAATTTATTTATTTTTATGACTAGTGTAATAGATAAATGAGGTAATTAATGATAAAATAATTTTAAAAGGACTCAAAAATGACCATAACACATTCTTTAATATTATTCAATTGGTCTATGTCATTTATAATTATTTAAATTTTGTTTAAATTAAATAATATGTTCATTTGGATGAAATTAAGAATATTATAATAAATTATTTCCAGAAAATTCAAATATAATACACTCTTGTTATAAATATCTATTGTATTTTAAATATAGGGTTACACTATGTATGTTTTCAATTATAAATATTATGATGAAATATATGGTATTTATCATAATCATGGTAATTTAATATTAATTTTTATTTATTAAATAATTACCTTATATAAATATTAATCCCTAAGAGAATAATTATTCAATTAATTGAAGTATCATATAAGTTATAATAAAAATATTAAAATTAAAAATAGATGAGATAAAAATTTTAATCCAAAATAATTATTGATTATCATTACATGATAGGAATATAATGAAATATTTGGTCAAAATTATATGTGTATTCATGATAATATTTAATTAAATGCAACGAATAAATATGAATACTGACATTATTGATATTGTATGACAAATAATACATTTTTAAATGATAATAACTTCATAAATATTATATATTTTTATAAATTAATGGTATATGTTTTAATAAATCTATTAATATTCATCTATCATTCATTTTTTATTTTATGGAAGCATTTTTGACCATTTGATAGTATGAAATTTTAAAATTATAAAAATTGTTAAAAGGGTTAATAGGAGGTTAAAATATAACAGTAAGCATAAAAAAATCACCTATATCTTGTCCAAATTTTATTGGATAATATTATATAGACTCATACTAATCATATATTCCAAATATATTATTTTGTAGTTATATGTAAATTAATATTAATTAATATTAAATTTATACTATAAGAATTCACAAAGATTCCGCTCACATCAATTATAAAGGGGATGCTGTAACCACAAATATTAATATCACATTGATCTTTCATTTATGGAAAAAATCATCCCATTGGTAATATTAACATAATTATCCAAGTTCTATTAGTTTTGGTCCATTGAAATAGAAACCCTATAATGCTTAAGAAGAGATATAAATGAAGTCCACCGAAGAATATTTAATCATATTTACCAACTTCATCATGTTTATTGCATATTGTACTTTCTTTTCATGTGTTGTTTAAATTATAAATTAATAATTCTGGTATAATATATATATTGAGTTCTTAGAATTATTATTATTCAATAATATTCCACTTATTATCCATCCTAATAATAATGGAATCACTGTGTGTATAACGACCCTAGCCTTTTACACATACAATTACATTATTTTAAGCATAATTAATGATCAAATACAGCCATGGATCATAAAGTCTTGTGAATTTTTTATATTAGTAACATAATTTTAAAATTTAAAACCATTTTAATTTTCTTTAACTCCATAATGATATCCTAACTTCCACAGTGATATTACATCTATAAAGGATAACCTTGGGATTACATGAACAAAAGGTATGTTCTAAAAATCACAGTAAGGGAATAATCATAGGAATATAACATATCACATTTTTAGAAGGCATAAAATAATTAAATAAAATTATTAAAACAGGAATAAACAGACGGTGGATTAACCTGCACAAAATGGGAAAATATAATCTTGTAAAAATAATAATGTGGAAACAACATATAACATGACATAAAAACGAGTCAAGGATAACAGTAAAGACTATGTCAGATGGTGGAAAAAGTCCCATAAATTAATCAACTTCACTCCTTATCCCATCATGACGTATCATGAGACTAAAAATTTCCCAATAAAATAGTGTTCTATCTAATCACACCAATCATAACATGTTCATGCATACGTTTCCCACATGAAGAATAAATAATAATGGTTACCCATGATAAGAATTGGGTATCATAATCCTAAAAAAGGCATAAAAAGGTAATATCAAAAGGGTGACCATGAAAAAATGGATTTAAAATATATATGGATATTAATAATGTAAAATAATCATGATAATTACATGTGATTTCAATATGATTTGAAAAAAAATGTAAAAAATGTTTATGAAACTTTATAAATAATAAATCTTAGTGTGTATTAAGGAGAAAATTAAATATTATTTAAAATGGAAAAATAATAATTGTTTTTATAAGACAATAATTGAACAAATATAGTTTTTCATAATAAATTGAGTTATTTTAGAAAAATAATTCTAGGTTAAAAGATAATTTTTAAATAATTTGAAAATCAGTTAGAAATCATTTCCCATAAACCGGGCTTGCATAATGGGGGAATTTATAATAGAACCTTTTTAAAACATGTATTTCCCCGTAAATGAAGGATATAATGATTTAGATAGAATATTATTCAGTATATACACAAAATTTATAAGGATTATATAAAAAATAACTAAGAGTTACAATTGGGTAGTGAGAGATAATTTGTAACCCAATGGAAAAAAATTGAGATTAGGAAAGAATCCTTTACCTTATATGAGAAACATTTCATCACTAGATCTTAATCTTAAAGATAATATTATGAAATCAATAATTTAATTAATTCAGAACCTTTTTTTTACATTTATATTATTTAATATATATTTATAATGTTCATTTATGCCCCTTTTGGGGATTATAAGATACAATTTTTTTATTCAAGAGTGTTCATTTCCTTAATATTAATGATCAGTTTAGTTGTATACATTTTTGGAAAATCATATAAAATGAGATATATTGTCTATAATTGAAGTCATACGTTTTTAATGAATATAAATAATATAAAATGGTTATATAATTCATTGGTAATTTTGGGTGAGGATAAAACATTACATAAGATGTTAGTGATATTCGTTTATACTGTTTTGGCGGCTTTTGATCATCGCAATATAGTTTTGTTTAGTTAATTAATTCTTTATGTATAAAATGGTTTTAGGAAGTCAAATAGAAATTAATAGATATATTATAATCTTATTTATTCATATTTATTATTTTAATATTAGTATTTAAGGATGTGTTGTAGATTGAAAACTTCATTATCCTTGAATGTGACAAATTTACACAATATAAACATTGTTTTAATTTTTCTTAAATAAGGGGGGGGGGGAGAAATGATGAAAAATTACCCCATTATCATGATAAAGTTCCAATATATATTAGATATTGGAGCTTTCATGACACTTTTATAAGGGTAACTGATGATTTAATATGAGAAGGAAATGAATTGACTAGAAATTAAAAGAAAACGAAAGATGATTTTCCCCTTGAATTATCCTCCTTGAGAACCTCCGTAGGGAAAGGGGTTTGGTCAGTTTTTTGAGAAAAACTGCACTTAGACATGGGAATGGGTATTCATATGGTGATTTTAAATAAATTATAAAGGGATCAAATATTTTAATGCATGAGGAGAATATTTGGTGAGGGGGGTCTTTATAGTGGAAGAGAAGGTTGTTTTCTCATTATTTTAATCATTAGTTTATTATTTTATTCATTAGTTCACTATTTTTCATCAATACTATTAATAGGTTAAGGATTTCAAATAAATTTATTATGTATGGAGTTGAATTTCGTGATTATTATTCGCACATTAGCAAAGACTGAAGGAATTTGATATTTAACTTATAATGTATATATACCGTAAGTTAAAATATTTTACTACTCACAAAAATTCAAGTATTTTTTGAATAATCCCCAAAATTCACCCTAAAAAATTTCCATTGTCTAGAATTATGAAATGAACTCTAGTTTATAAAAATAATTTTATATATATGTGAAATATATTTTTTAATTAAAATTATCATTTACTTTGAAAATACCAAATTTATAATTACAATTAATTTCATAACACATTGAAAAATTAAATAAGGTCTCAAAAAATTCTCTTATAATCATAAGGGAAAAAATATTAATTTATGAGTATATTTGATGAAAATAAATTTTCATATAAATTGCTATATTGATCATTAAATTTAAAATGAACATATATATTTTAAATATATCAACACATAATTTATAATTTTCAAAATATTTATTTACTTAATATGTGATTTAAATATATTATATTAACATTTATAATATGATTTTTTTTGTAATTTCTTAGGGGAGGTTTCTATTAAATTTTTATGTTTACTATTCATTATAAACATATTACTTTTCCAAAAGTCCTATTACTCTACCATTTATATTTGTTCCTTAACATCTAAAAATACCTCTTATTTCACTCATTCTTCATTTATAAATTTTTAAATTTTTATGTGATTTATAATATATGTAATAATTATATGAAAGGAAATTTCATATAGAATTCATGTTTGTTACATTCTTCCCCAATTATGAAATTTATCCCTTGAAATTTCATATTACAGTCTATGGGGAAAACATGGGAGGGAACCTCACCTTCATTTCTTTTGTTGCTTCCTATGTTGTTTCTTCTTACTTATGGTTTCTCCATAGTAATTTTACAAGGTGAGTAGTACAACTGCGTAGATCATTATCTCTAATATCAATGAGATTCAATGGTTTTTCCTCATATGAGACATCATTCTATAACTATACCACCTCTGAATTTAGTACATGTGAGAGATCTGGTATGTACTTCTTCAAGAAGGATATGTGGAACACATCATGTACTTGACACATGTTTTTTGGAAGTGCTAGTCGATGGAAAACATCTCTAACATGATCAATAATCTTGAATTTGCCTATTTAATTGGGACTTAGCTCTCCCTTCATCAAAAATCTCACGATCATCTTCCATGGAGATATTCAGAGAAATACCATGTCTCCTACCTTAAACTCAAAGTCTCATAGATGATTTTATGCATAGATCAGTTGTTGACTATAGGTTTCCTTGATGTGATGTTGAATGTTATTCACCTTCTCTATGATTTCATTGACCATTTCATGTCTTATAATCTTAGTTTCAACAGCTTCAACAAATAAATTCTATGTTCTGCATCTTTTTTCAAAAAGGGATTCATATGGATCAATTAAGATGCTCATGTGGAAAATTTTTTTTGAATGAGAACTCCACCAGAGGTAGGTGATGGTCCAATCATCCTTTATAGTCCATAGATCATGATCTCAACATGTATTATAGTGTCATAATAGTCCACTCATATTGGTGATCAATTTGAGGATTACATAGCATACTGAAGATCAACTCAGTGTTTAGGGAATATTGGAGAGTCATCTAGAACATGGAGGTGAATCTAATATTTGGATCTGATACAATCAATAGAGGTACCCCATGAATACATATTTCATATCAGATTTATTTTCAAGAAATTTGATATAGTGATAAGTTCAATCAAATTGATATAATATTATTTTTCACTATAAAAATATCCACTATAACCCATATAGAAATTTTTCCTCTAGATTTCATCTAATGTCTGCTGAAAATGTCTGTGGCAATGTTCTCCCACATCCAAGTTCGTATGGATAATGATTGCATCATCCCATTATAATTTTCCTTTCACCATTCCAGTGATGAAATATCAGGAACATTTATGAATATTCCAAAAACTCTTTCTCTATATTGTCCAACCAATAGTTCTCTCGGAGACCTTGATACATCTTTGTGCTTCCTGGATGAATAGTGAATGTTGAGTTATATACGTCAATCAAATACCATTTCTTATATATGGAACATATGTTAAACATATTCATGACTCAAATAGCATGAATCCTTACTCTTCAATTTTTAATTAGGAGGATTTAAATTTTTTTATAGTTTCCATATTTTTCTAAATTATCACATCATTTCTTTGAGCATCCTTTATTTTCACCATGAGGGATTGGTGACAAATCATTTGAGAAAGGATTGATGATGTTACTTTATTAAAAATTCCCATTCCCATATTTTTATGGTCAAAGAATATTGGATCCCTATCAATTTTCAACATTGATAAAGTTGAATGATCCTTTCTACTTAGAGCATTTGGGAACTTATTTTCATAACCAGGATTGTAGAGGATTGGGCAGTCAAAATCTGGGATGAGCTCTAACCATCTACATTGCCACATATTAATATTTTTTTGTGTGAACATATAATTGAGTATATTTCGATAATAATATATATTAAACATTTCCCAATAGAGATAATGTCACAATATTTTTAATGAAAATATCATAGCTAAAAACTCTTTATCATGTGTAGGATATTTTGTCTCATAAATTATCACCTTCATTGAATAATATGACATAAATTCATAATTTTTCATCACTAAATATCCCAATCCATACATTTAAGCATCGTTTTACACCACAAAGAGTTCCCCACTTTTCAGGAGTGTGAGTAATGGCACAGTGATAAACCTCTTTTTCAACACATTGAAATACTCTTCACATTAAATAGTCCAGAAAAACATTACTCCTTTCTGAGTACTCTCGTTTAGTGGGTTTGAAATTCATGATAGGTTCATAAAAAATCTTTAATAATGATAATTTTTTCCAAGGAAACTACAAATCTCCATTACGAACATTGGCCTAAGCCACTCCTCAATTTCCTTTTTCATGGAATAGTCCACACATATCTTTTTACTAGTGATAACATGCCCCAAAAATGATACTTCCTCCATCAAGAATTCACATATACTATACATATCATACATTTTCACACATTTAATCTTCATTATCATTGTATTAAAATAGTCCCCATGTTCCACCATGATCATAGAGTATATGAGAATATAATCGATAATGAAAACCAAAAATTTGTCAAGGTAATATATAAAGTCGTTGTTCATTAAATCCATGAATATTGATAGAGAATTAGTGAGTCCAATGGGAATCACTATGCACACATAGTTTCCATAACTTATTTGAAATTAAGACTTGTAAATATCTTCCTTCCGCCCCATTAATTGGTGATATCCTGACTAAAGATCAACCTAAGAGAAATACATGGCACCATGAACATGATCAAACAATTAATCTCTCTATGGAAGGAGATACATGTTCTTTCTCATGATCTTTTTGATCTCATTATAATAATTACATATGAGAATTTATCCATCCTTTTTTTTAAATGAATGTTGGCGTACCCTGTGGTGAAGCACTCCAGCATATAAAACCATTTTCAGGATTCTACTATCACTGCTTCATTAGTTCTTCTATCTGAATGGTGTCGGTTTTCTAATGCTTCATTGATATAGGAAGAGATCCATGAATAAGATAAATTTATAACTCAGCTTATTGGCCATGCGGAAGTCCAAGTAGCACTTTAGGTAACACATTAGTGTAGTCCCTCACAATGACCATGACTTTGAGTATGATTCTATCCTTTGTCTCAATCATTTGATCTATATATTCTTGATCAATGGGAAATAATATCAACACATGATAAAATAATTCTAAAAGATATTCCTACCCCTTCTAAAACTTGTATATAATTGACAGATGATTTTTGATGTCAATAATGATCACCCATTACGGATATTTTATGTTGTATTTTTATTAACATATCCAATACATTCCCAAAAATAGAATCAAACTACACCTAACAACGTAAGATAAGATTTGATAGGAGTATCCTTCCACAAAAATTAACAAGATAGGATTTATATACATTGGATAAAATAATTTCCCCATTTTTTTCTCATAGATAAATCAACCTCCATATTTTGAGGGGGTGTTTGAATAGTTTTCCTAAATAAGATAGATATGAATGAATTTTTATAACAAAAATCAAATAATATAGTCACAATTATTGAATGAATAACAAGCATACCTATCCCCACATGAATTTATGGATCCTTAATAGTAGCAGTGGTAGAATATTCTCACATTGATTTCATTGGAAGTTGTTTTTTATTTCCTATGATAACCATGGTCTTAGGGAATTGCAAGGAAAAATTCAAATGTTTCTTACATTTGAAACACTACACTACAGGTTGAGTGTTGATCTGAACCTTCATTAAATTTTCCATATAGGTGGGATTCTTCATATTCCATCATAATTTATTATCCATATTCTCTCCCTTATACATTTGACGCATATCTTGATTCCCATTATTCTATTTCTAGGATTCTTCATACCACACTTTTGACGTAGAGGATGTATGGTCTTCTTTCTATCATTGAATTTCTCTATTTATCCACCCATATTAATCACTATTTCCCACCTTTTTTACAGAGGCCCACAATACCACTAAGCCTCTCAAATCTCCATTTCAACCTTAATAGAACAATAGAAAATCTCCTCATAGCTATCAATGTTATTAATCTATTATTATTAACAAAGAATCAGATTTAGTCTACTAAAGAAGTGATCTACATTTCATTCGGTGTTCATGACAATGCCGAAGGAATATCTTGAAATCATTGTATAGTTTTCTTCATATTCCATAATATACTCATATTCCTTTTTATTCATCTTTAAGAACTCACTTTGCGTCTTATGCAGGGATTGAAGAAAATATTTATTGAAAAATATATTTATGAAATCATCCCATTCTATGGTTTAAATTTCCTCTAGGGAATTCTTGTTTTTATCAGTTTCCAACAATAATTATATTTTGTATAAAATGATAAAACACAAGATTAAAATTCTATTCTTCTATGCATTGGTTGATAGAGAATATCTTCTCAATGGAGTTAATCCACTGTTCCATGAAGAGGGGATCATAAGACCCACTATAAAATAGTGGCCTTTTCTACATAAAGAATTTGATCAAAACATTCTCCATCTTCAAAGAATGTGGGTGTTCCATATGATTCATTTTGTTATTCATAAGTTGAAAATGTTTATCATGTACTGCCATTATGTTTTGAGTACATGTCCCCATTATAATTGGCATATCAAAAGCGAAAACATTGCATTTCTTATCACATTGACTTTTTGCATGAGTTCTATTATTTCATTTCATAAACTATGTAAAAGAAAGATGAAGTTAGAGGGGTTGAATACTTATATAATAATCCTAATAAAAGGAAACATTGAATATAAAAATATAAACATTAAATTTATATCCAATCATGTGATTCCAATGGTTTGCATGTAGTTTATCTGTGATCTTTTTTCTAACAAATATTATTATGTTCATTTTACTTTATTAGTGGATCGTAATGAGATTATGAATTTACCCTAGGAAATACCTTAGGAGTATCAAACCATGTTCACTATAAGGATTGTTTTCATATACCATGTTACACTGATTTAGGATCAGAACACCATGTCCTAGTTGTCACATTTAGTTTCGTATGTTCCAGAACCACATCCACTTGTAGTATCCAAACATTTATGTATTTTCATGATAACCCAGTAACTCTATACTAACCAAAATTTATGGATATTTTCTTATTATTAGTCTTAACCCTATGGCCTTTTGAAAGGTTTTCTATTCCTCATCCCAAAAAATAAAAAAATCATTCTATATGATACCAACTATAACAGCCCTAGTCGTTTAAATATATTATTACATGATTAAAAGAATAATTATCCATCAAATATAACTCAAGATCATAATGAACAGTTCCTTTGGAAGATTAATAACATAATTTGAAAACATGAAACCAAACTAAATTCATCTTTTATTTAGAATCCATAATGAACTCTGAACATCCATTGATATCTTACATTTGTATAGGATAACCTAAGAAATAATTGAACAAAAGGGATGAGTTAAAAATCCCAGTAAGGGAATAAGAATAAGAATTGAACATAACACATGGGTTATAAGGAATAACATGAACACATAAAGATAATATAACATGAAGATACATAAGAATTACTAACATATATAACATGGGAACATGTATTTATTTAAACATTAGAATATAGAGACAATATATAACATGAAGTAAACCTTAGTCAAGGCTAAATTCCAAGAATATATCACATCATGGAGAATGTCCCATAACGGGACCGGGTTTACTCCATATTCCAACATGATGTTTCATGAAATAAACATTTAACAATGCATTACATTTCTATCCAGGTTCACCAATCATTACATTTTGAATAATATGTTTTCCACATGAAGAATCGATCATAAGGGTTACCCATGGATTGAATTGGGCATCATAATCATGTCAAAATGAATAAAAAAGGAATATCATAATAGTGTTCCTGAAATAATCTATTTAAATAATAAATGGATATTAATTGGGGAAAATAGTCACAAATCTTGATATGAAATTTCAAACTAAAGTGAAAACATGTAAAAATTGTCTCCAGGAAACTTTAGAAATAAGAAATCTTTGTGCGGCTTAAGGAAAATATTAAATATTAATTAAAATTGAAAAGGTATAATTTTATTTATAAAACTAGAAATGAAAAAAGAAATTATTTATGATATAATTAGTGATTTTATAAAAATCATTGTGGATTAAATATGATTATGAATATCACTAAAAATGGGTATGAAATAAGGAAGTTCCATTCAATATAGCTTGTGTAATAGGGAGAATTGATAAGGGAACCTTTGTAAAACATGTAATTACCCATAAAAGAAGTATGTACTGATTTAGATAAAACATTTTGGAGTAGATGAAATTAATATAGAAGAATTATATAAAAATAAATAAAATTTAAATTGGGGGTAATTAGAGTAAAAACGCACCCCAAAGGAAAAATGGAGGTTTGGAAAGTTTCTCTTACCTTATGTCCTCAATGGTTCTTCAATTGATCTTAATGACCTAGAAAATCATATTAAATAAATAAATAAATTAATTCATAACATATTATACATGTATTTTTTGATAATACTTTTATTAAGTTAATTTGTTGTATTTATTAAGAGTTATAAGATTATATTTTTTCATTCAAGAGTTTTTTATTCCCTGATTTTCATGTTCATTTTACATGTATACATGAATTTGAAATCATTAAAACTAAGAATGGTTTTAAAGAATTGATGTTAAATTTTATTTATTAATATAATTATGATTAAATGGTTATATATTCATCTTCTAGTTTTGGGAGATGATGAAACATTAGATAAGATGTTAGTGATAGTCGTTAAGATTATTTTGGCGTTTTTTCGATCAGCACAATGTCGTTTTTTTATTAGTTAATATTATGCACTTATTATTGTTAAATAACATTAAATTGTCATTAATGGTTATATTATAATGATTTTTAACTATATATATGGTTTTACAAGTAGTATTTAATGAGGTAATTCAAACTGAAAACATAATCATCCTGGAATTTGATAAAATAATGCATCATAAACGATGTTTTAATTTTTTATTAAAATATAGGGGGAAGAGAAATTACGATAAAATTATACATTAGAATTAGAAAATTAAAAAAATATATAAGATACTATAGTTTCCATACCACTTTCATAATGGGAGGTGATGAGATATTAAGAATAGAAAATAAATACAAAATAAATTAAAAGAAAATTTAAATGGATTTCTCCTCTTGAATTTATCATCCTCACTAACCTCCTTATGGAAATTGGTTTGGTCTTCTGTTGAAAAAAAATGGATCATAAACGTAGGGTAGGGTATTTAAGAGATTATTTTGTAAAAATTGTACAATTATAAAATCGTTGAAGGTGTGATGATAATAGGTGGTGGGAGGTGGTATTTATTATTGATGAGAGGGGTTTCTTCTCGTTATTTTATTCAGTAGTTTATTATTATTACTCATGACTATGAATAATTTGAGTGTTGTAAAAAATTATAATAAATAATTAAGGGATGTTCTAGATTATGGTGCTTACATTAGTAATGAATTGAGGAATAGTGTATTTAACTTAGAATGGATATACACAAAAAGTTATCATATTTTAATATTCACTAAATATTCATGTATTTTTAGGAAAAAACAAAAAAAATAACACTAATTTTTTTACATTTAGAGATATAAAATGAATTCCATTTTATTAAAATAATTTCCAAAATATAGGAAAATTAATTTTGAATTAAAATTATCATTTACGTGGAAAATACCAAATTTAAAATTATAATTTGTTTAATAACACATTGAAAAATTAATTAAGTCTCATAAAATTATCCTATACTCTTAATATCCAAGAAATATTTTTTTATGAATCTATTTTATGAAAATAAATTTTCTATAAAATAATTATATTAATTATAAAATTGAAAATAACAATTTATTTTTTAAATATATCAACATTTAATTAATCATTTGAAAAATATAAATTTAATTTATATATGATATAAGTATATCATATTACATTTTATAAGATACCTAAATTTCATTTAAGCACTCATGGATGAAGTTACTATTCTATTGTTAAATTTATTATTTCTAAGGACCAAATTATTATTTTGAAGTTCTTTTTACTATTCCCCCGTTATCTATTCCTTACAATCATAAAATACATCATATTTCATTATTTATTCATTTATAAAGTTATCATTTTTTATTTGATTTATACTATATGGTATAATTATAAAAAGGTAAATTTCATTGATAGCACTCAAGGTCATTATAGAATGTGCATACATTTGGCTTATGATCACCACTAGACGGTGAAATTTGGTTTTCATCATAACATTACATATACGATTATAATAATTTATATAAAGGATATATATGATAATTATTATATGATACTAATTTAGTAAAAGAAATATATTTTCCACTTCATTACCCTTTTAATAATATAGATATGATATTGTCATTCATGTGCACGTATGGTCTACCATATCCATGAACCGTTGTGATTCAATTCATTTGTTCACCTTCACGGAATATTTATAAAAATGTATCTATTGAATAAATATGATATATATAACCATAGTAACATTTGTTAGTTGAATTATTATATCCTTTTCAGAATAATTAGAACTTACACAATAAATTATTCATGGGATATTGAAGCAGTTATCCCATAAAACAAGTATAATAATGTAATATTATTATCAATCTAGTGATATGATAATAAAAAATAATAATATATGATATTATATTTGTTAATATGTCACTATATAAAAATAATAACATTTTAATACACATTATACATGAGGATAAAGAACATTCCACTAAAGGGAAGAATTAGGTATGAGATTTCATCTCAATTTTCACTACATTGAGATATATTCGGAATTCTGAACCCATTATTTATGAAGTGTATAAACTACCATTTTATGTAATAATGTATAATATCTATTTATTAATGATAAATAATTTTAATTTCAAAGTTAATATATCAACTAAATTCCATATTTTCCTCCATATTTTCCTCTCTTGGGAACATGAGTCATGAAAATGAATGTTTAAAAGAAAAATGATCTTATTTCTATTTTGATCAGATATATTCTTCTTCCATATCATAACTATTTTTAATCATTTTTTCAAAAATGGTAATCACTTCTTCAATGATATTTCAAAAATTAATATTTACCCTTGTTTTTCCTTTAATAAAATTGTTATAATGGAATCATTTCATCAATTTCTAAATAAATTCTTTTGTGACTTTTCAAAAAATAGTAAATTTTTTAACATTAATTGAATAAGAGGATTTTATAAAAATTTGGAATAGAATTTCCTTTTATTATTACATTGAAATTTTATAATTTTAATTTCAAATAAATTTATTTATTTTTATTTTTTCATGTGATTTAAATACATAGTTTCATAAAAAATTAAAAATTTTACTTTCATCGATAATGTTTAATTGATCATTTATTCAAATTTATATTTATCAATTAAAATCCCTATATTTAACTTATTCAAAAATCAGGATATGTTTTATTGATAAAATATTTTGAAACATCCTTATACATGTTATCATTGGATATTAATTTTCACTTCAACATCAATATTCATTGTATCATGGATATGATTATTGTTGAAACCATATCCCATTTGGAAGGTGATGTTTTACTATGGATATTATTTGATAAACATGGAAACATATTGATAATTATATACCCTTTATCCAATATGGATAGTATTTATAAATTAATATAGATTATTAATTGAATTTATCATTCAATATATGATGAATTTTTTAGAAATATTGTTACAGGTGGCAGCAAGTTGAAGAGATCGCCTCATTTAATTGTCAAGTCTAATGATGAATATGAGTTACCCCAATTAAATGGGTCATTACACATACATTGAAACATTCTTCTAAAAGGTCTTGGAAAATAACTATTATTTCTTGGATTTCAGATCTGGGGTATTATAGTTGGTATATAATAATATTTAGTGAAAATAGTAGGAACTATATTTTAATTAAACATATCAAAAAAGCTATCTAAGATCATTCATTATAATATTAAAAAAAATTAACCATTATATGGGTTTCTAATTTATGGTTTAATATTTTCGTTGAAAATGAACTATCTTAATATGGGCATTATTTTGTGATAGTGCCTAATTGGAGAATTGGATTGAATACATGTTTTGAAATTTAGGATTGCTTCCATGAGAAATCAAATTTATTTATAATTGGAGATGAGTATATCCAAACCATGTTAGGGAAACATACTCTGGTTTAGAGTAAAAAACTGTATTGAATATCAAAAAATAATTCCCCTTGACATAATACACCTATGTTGTATTGTTTCATGTGGAAGAATAACTTATCTTTTATTGGGCATAATAATCCAGTTTCATATTTGAAATGGTTCAATTCCCATGAAATGATATTTCAGAATTTGGGGTCCGACAAATGAGAAAAGGTTATAATCGAATTATATTTTTTGCATGGTTAATGTTGATTAAATATTTACATTGATTAGGAATAATAGGGAGAAACATTAAATATATCACATGTAAATGATAACATTTAATGAAATATTATATGAAAAAAACATCCCTCATGATATATGAATAGAAATGTAGAGATAGTTACTAAAAAATAAAAAAGGTTTATAGATTTTTGTAGAGTATGTGGATTCATTTACATTAATATAAATGTATGGTATATATTACATTTGCATTTTAGAAAATATGATTGATCATTTAATTTAATGTATTATAGTGATTATATGAAGGTAATTAGTATAAAATCATTTATCATCATATAATGAAATACTGTTATGCTCCATCAAAATAGAGAAGGAATTATAGAGATCCTATATGTTCATGGGAAATCATAAAAAATTTATATCATCATAACATTAATAAAAATATACCATTTCAAGTAAAAATAATATAATGATGAAATTTCCCTCATTTGAAAAATGTGGAAAGAATCATCCTAGAAAAAGAAAATAAGGTTACGGTAGATTGTTATATGTATGTATGTAGGGGTCATTGATCTATTTAGTTTATGGGGGTAGAACAAGAATATTATAATCTAGTGATTCTACTATATTAAAATTGGGAATTATTAAAATCAATATTTGAAGAATCAAGGAGAAAAAACCATAGATGATTCCAAGGTAATATGGACAAGTTTATGTGATCACTAGTAATGGGGATGATGTTCCCAAGGATGTGATGGAAGGTAAATTATTCATATATTTGTATTTAGATAATACATTACTTTTATATAGATCCTCAAATACTTTTATATTTTCCATGTTTTTGATGAATATTAGTTATGTCAATAGAACCATAAGGAGCGAGTCGTTAGTCAAAACTCCAAGTTGAAATATCACCTCATTAATGATGTGTTAGGTCGTTCCCATTATAACACATAAAAAAGATATATTTATATGCGTTATTATCATATTTTTTGTTGAATATTACAATATCCTTGTTACATATTGGCTTTAAATGTATGAATAAAAAATTTATTTCATAATAAGAGAGTTAAGGTTTATAATTATGATGTATAATTCCATATATTTAGTGAAGATAATTTATAAACGGAGACATTATTAGACCCAACCCTATTATCTCTTCTAAATTAGATTCATGGTAAATTAGAGAATACACACTCTATGGATGAAAAATGTAATCTCAAAATTGAGGATGTACTAATTTTATCAGAATACATTGATGTATTTCATGATGAATTACCTATACATTCACTATATTGTGACGTTGAGTATTTTATTGATTTAACCCCTATTGAGAAACTTGTATTAATGAATCACATTAGAATTACCATAGTATAATTTGTAGAGATGAAGAAAAAAAACTATAACATTAGTGTGACATGGGATTTATACTCCGTATTCTTTCACCTTAGGGATCCTATATTCATTTTGTAAAAAAAATTGTCAATATGTAATGATCTTCTTTGATTAAAGGGAAAATAATTCTAATATGACGAAGAAAAAGAATCCATCTCCAAACATTGGTGACATATTCAGTCAATATCCCAAAGTATAAAATTATTAAATTATTCCACATCATTCTGGATATCATAAATTGTGATTAAAGAAGGAAGATATTCTAAAGACAACATTTCTTACCAGATATAGACATTATGAGTTTATAGTAATTCTAAATGGATTGAATTATGATTATACATTATTTTTATATCCAATGAATAGAGTATTGAAGAAATATTCTGAAAATTTTGTTTTGGTGTTCATTGATGTTATGTTTGTGTTCTCTAAAAACAATTGGTATTATAAAAACTATTTTTTAATTATTCTTCAAACCCTATATGGAATGGAATTAGATGTAAAATTTTGAAATTGTGAATTATTGATATAAAAATATTCTTTCCATTGATGTATTATCTATTAGGATGGAATATCAGTTGATCCTGTGAAGGAAAAATCATTCAATGGCATAATTTCTTTAAATAGTTTCATTTGTTTGGTAGTTTAGTATTAAGAATTTGCTCAATAAAATTCTGAATGAACACTTCTAAAAACCATTATTAATGAATAGATGTTGTGTTCACATGCAAAAAATGAACGTGAATAATTTTATTTGATGAATTTATTAAGATATTGTTAAATGATCCAATTTTGTCTCTACCATCCTAAATTGATGGATATGTGATATACAGTGATGAATCAATGAAGGAACTTGTTTGGGTCATTATTAAGAGCGATAATATTATGGTATATCCATCACAGATGTTAATAAACCATGAAAGAAACTATCAATCACATGATCTTTATGTGTATGTCATAATCATTTCATTGAATATGGGGAGACATTATCCATATAGTGAAATTTGTGAGATTAACATTGATCATAAGAGATAAAAATAGTTTTTTTCAAAGAAAGAGATCAATATGGGAAAATGTTGATCGATCCAACTTCTCTTGGATTATGATTTCACCATATACTACTTCCCAGGGAAGGAAAATATGTTATATGATGCATTGATGAGAAATGATCATGGAGTGAAAACCAAAATAAGGATTGATAGTGATCATATTTTCATGTCATTATAGAATGTTGTTATGGGAATTTTAAAAGAATGTTGAGCATACAGAATTTTTTAAATGAGTCCCCAAACAAATATATGAAAAAATGTAAAAACCTATCATTCATCTAATGAAAAATTTTAAGGAAAAAATATTTCATAAACGATGGAAAATTGGAAGCCTTAATATACAATGAAGGTTTTTTTGAAATTTTCCATGTTATTATGATTTCTTTCTATAGCTAAGACAAAAATGGGTGTTTTTGATGAAATTCATATCTCAAATTTTGATATACACTCTAGAAGAACCATGTTGTATTAGGATCTGAAAGATCTTTTTTGTTGTATAACATGAATCGGGAAATTTATGATTATGTATCAAGTAGTTTTATTTTTTCAATACTTGAAGGTTTAGAGACTGGATCCTAAATGATTCATGCTAGCACTACCTATTTATATATTGATGTGGGATGAAATTACTATGGTATTTATTACTGGATAACAAAATCATTATGAAAGAATAATTCAATAAGGGTAATATTTTATCTCCACACAAAAACTTCACATTCCATTACTATAAGAGAATATTTAGCTCTTTAGTTCCATACAAAATTATATACTAATTTAGTTGAAATAATTAAAAGAAAATCACTTTTAATTTTTTTTATCAGGATCAATATTTTATATTAAAATTTCGGAATGGTATCTAGATATCCTTAGATTATGAGGTTCATTATAGTACTTCTTAAAACCCTCAAACTAATTGAAATTATAAATGAAATTTTCATAAAATGGATGAAATTTGATATCATGATATAATGACGTTCACTGAATGAAGCATCATTATTTACTTTTAGTATAGTTATCATTTAAAACGTAATTCATTCAAATATTCTAATGGTACCATATGAAGAATTGTATAAAAATGTTAATCATACTTCAACATGTAGGGATGATGTTAGTGAAAATAAGTATATATGTATAGAACATGATGAGGTGAAAATATCAATGTAAAAAACTACGTAGTCTCATATTAAATAATCTCAATGTATAAAAAAGAGATATGCAGATAACTATATAAATAAATTGTAATTTCAAGTGTGAGATATTTTTTTCCTTAAATGTGCCACCACAGGAGGTTGTTTTCAGGATAAAAAAGAAAGGGAATCCAAACCCCATGTGTATAGGACACATTAAAATCATGTAATGAATTATTTTTATGGATTAACATTTGGAAATTCATTCAATTATCCCTAAAGTAAATGATATGTTCAATTTACCATTGTTAGGAAAGTACAAGGAAAACCTAGCACATGATCTAAGCTCTAATGAAATATAATTTCCACTATCTAAAACTTACTATGAAGATCCTATCTATCACCTTAATACTATACAACTTGTTTTGAGGAGAAAGATGAATCAACTGATAAAGGTATTGTTGATAAATCAAAAAATAGAGGAAGAAACATGGGAACATGACGATACTATGAATATGAACCACAATCATATGTTTAAAATGTATTGATCCTGAAAATTGTGAGGGATATATATTTTTTGTAGTGTAGAACTCATTATCCTATGTTATTAAAAGAATACTATTTTTTATAATATAATGTTAACAAAACACAGAGTATTGAAAATTATGAAATATTATTATTTAAAAATGACCACTATAAATTTGATTATGAATTGGAAGGTATGAATAAAAATAAAAATATTGTGAAATATATTTAATGTTAATATTCAAAATAAATTTATTGTTAGAGGGTAGAGACATATTTTTTATTAAATTTATCATAATGTTTTAAAAAATTATTTTCCTCAAAAATGAATTTATATTCATTACCATATAAAAATAAATATAACTAGTTTTTTACATTTTTGAAAATTTATTTAACAAAATTAACATAATTTTATAAATCATAGTTGAAAAATATTGTTAGGGTGATTGTTTAGTATTTTTCAGAACCCTATGATCTTCCCGTGAATAATTAAATATACTAGTTTTTATTGAAAGATGTAATTTTTCATTTATTTTAAAATATAAATTTTATTTTAAAATTTTTTAAAATTAGATTTATATTATATTTTAAATATTTTAATTAATGTCATTTCAATAATTTTCAATGTATAAATTGGAATGAAAACAATTTTACAACTATAATTGACCTTTTTTTTTTTGATAAAATAGTTTTATTTAATTTTTTCTACATATATTTTAAATTATATAATTCCACTTATTGTTATTGAATTACTAAAAATGGATTCCTTATTTATATTAATTTGGTCAAAATTTTGTAAATATTCCCCATTTTCTATTATTCAATATAAATATTATTATTAGTAATTTTTTTACCAGAGTAAATGGTAAATAAGGTAATCAATGTTAAAAATACAATTGTAAGACCTAGAAAATAGTCCCTTCACTTTCATTAATATTATATAAGGATTCAGGTTAGAAAATATTTATACAATGTTCAGCTGTGTTGTATTTTATGTCCATTTGATGAGATTATGACATTTATGATATCTTATTTTATGAAAATTCAAATATGTCATACTATTTTTTTAAATAACTACTATATATTTAGTTTATGTTAATCAAAAGGCTATAATAAATTATAAATTTTACTTTTAAATAAAAAATATTTATCTCCATCATGGTAATTAATTAAAATTTATAGTGGGTAAATAATTACCTTAAATTCTTACACAACATTGACACCTTAATTATTCCATTAATAGATATATAAAATCAATGATTTTTAAAATATTTAATGCAACGTAATTTTAGACGAATTATTTAAACCAATAATTTTTTAGATTAAGAAGAAATTATATTGATATTATAAAATCATTACTTCTAATTATAGTTGTTTTCTTGAAATTATTAATATAAAATTAATGAATAGTTAAAAATTGACATTATTGTTATTTTAAAATAAATAATATTCGATTGGATGATACGAAATTCCAAAAAATATATTTATTTGTAAAAGGAATGGGATATTTTCATATAAATATATAATGAATCATTTATAGGTCATTTGAAATTTTATAGCAATATTATTGACTAATAATGAGTAGCATATTTTAATATTATGTTAATTTTTAGAAGGGTTAACTGGATGATTAAAAAAGATCTGTGAAAAACTATCACCTAAAAATGTAAAAATCATATTGAATAATATTCTATAGAGTGATCATCATTTTATATTCTAAATTAATCATTTTTTATCAATTATTAAAAAAAAATTAAGTTTTGTTTATTTAATATTTTAAAATATATTATATATTCCCCTAACCATAATTTTAAAAGGGATCCTACTTCATCAATTTTCTTCTTCTTTATAATCCATATATCATGAGAAAACTGACCCATTACTCTTCAAAACATCATTATCCAAGTTATAGATGTTGTTTCTAGCCAAAATATAGACCCTATATCCCTTAATAATAGATTTTGTGGAAGTCTTCCAAAGAGGTGGTAATCATATTTACCAAATCATTCTGGTCTCTTTTATATTTCACATCATATTAATGTGTTTTTTCATTTATACATTAAAAAATACAATAATATATATATATTGAAATGTTATTACTACTATGAGGCAACAATATTCCACATTTTATCCATCCTATGAATAACGTAAGCACCACACATGTGTACTTATAGCTTACCATCTCTATAAAGCGGTGTAAATTAATTTTCATCCCCACTATAATGTGATTGTAATAATGATGGAAATAATGGATATATATTATAATTATAACATGATATGGATTCTGGAAAATTATTATATCATCAATGTACTTACCCTTTCAAAAATTTATAAATTATTTCACCCCCATGCATATGTCCATTTTATTGTATTCATGAAGTGATGCAATCCATTTTCTATAGTAAAATTGAAATAATTATTCTAAATTTTTAACTAAATAATAAATATGAGATGTTTTACCTTTATATAATTAAGGATAAGGTGTATATATATCATATTCAAAAAAGCAGGAACATACATAATGAAACATGGATGGGAAAATATATCACAAATCACCTGAAAAAAGGGAAATAATGAAGCATTATTAAATAATGAAATATAAAATTATATATGGGGATAATATATCATAGTGAAAATAATAATATAAATTATTATTAGTTAATAAAATGTCTAAAACCAATATATTAGGATAACATACATTCATCTCTAGTGAAGTTTGAGGTAAGGGATTTTTTCTCCACTTCAACTACATTGAGACATATTTGGTACTATGAACCTATTCATTTTTATGTTGTTTATATATTTACATTTGAAAAATTTCACATAAATATATATTTTTTAGGATGGTTGAAATTTATTTCATGTTTACAATGAAAAAAAGTTTCTATATTTTATTTCCATGTTTCCTCTCTTTAAAACATGAATCAAGAAAAGAAATGTATAAACGATAAACTTATATTATTTCTATTCTGATAGAGTATATTTCTCTTCCCTATCAATATTTTCTATTAATTCCTTCCACAATATTTCTACACCTCCCCAATTAATTATCAATTTTTTTTACCCATGTTAATCACTTTTACACACTGGTTTAGAAGGAATATTTTTATAATGTTTTAAACGAGTTTTTTTACTTTTATAAGTCAAATACAAAAGGATTGGTTTTTATCATATACATAATGAGTTGATTATTTATCCATAATGAATAGTCATTTTGTTAATTATTTCTTCATATTTTTACATGTTTATTTTCAATTAAAATGTTGTACATTCTATTTGATATGTTTTTTAAATAATTAATTTCAAAAAAATGTTGACATGTTTTTTTCAATAAAAGTTGTTTATATGATCCTTTAATGAAATTTATATTAATCAATGAAAAAATCATATTAAATTACTAATTCACCATAGGTGAAATGTTTTAATGATACCATTATTTTAAAAATTCAGAGAATTGTGATAATTATATATTACATTTCTTTTAAGTATCCATATTCTTTTAATTATGGATATAATTATTTCCAAAATAGAATACAATTTGACATATGGTGTTTAGATATGTAAATTATTTCATTTAATGGGGAAAATCATGATAATTCATTATCCTTTATCCAATATGGATCTTTTCATAACATGAATATTTTTTATAAATTTAATTAATCATTTAATATATGATGAATTCATTGGAAATGTATTTATGGTTCGAGACCGATTATAGATTTCCCCTTGATATATCAAGAGATCTGAGAAGGAGAATTATTTTTCCATCTAAAATTGGTAATTACCAATAGTTTTATATTTTATTTTAAAATGATATCATGGTAGAAGTATCATGATTTCTAAGATCGTGAAAACAAATATTTAGCATTTCATTCATTTAGAATATAGTTATTTTTATTATCTATTAGTTTTTTATAATTGATATTATCTATATATTCATTTCATTCAGATGTTATCGATTAAATGGATTGAAATTTCTATTATTTACATTTCCATATTGATGATCATTATTTAATCATACTATCATTGACAATTTGTAATCCTTATTGAGATTTTGATTTCACCATTTTTTTCATCCTTGAATATGGTGATGAAATATTTGAATGACTTCATTTAAGCATATTACATTTCCTTTTTGTGATCTATGTTTTGTTACCAATCTATTTACGAATACATATATATATTTAGTTCATTAATAATAGTAAATTGACTGATCCTTAATGATATTAGGAATTTTATATGATGCCAATATATTAAAATAACTTTTTCTTCCGTGCTTCTGTAGTTGGGTAGGTTATTGTTTTAAAATTTCATGTAAGGAATTGTTGAAGAAGGTCACTTTTATAACCATGCTCTAAAATATCTTTGTTTTGGGATACATTTTGAAACCCATTAATCTATATTTTTCATTGAAATAATTAAAATATAATTTAAGGGTAAATATTTTATAGGTTAGTTATTGAGGATTTGGTTGTATATGGGAAGATTCTAGACATACATCACCAAAAATTGGATCTTCTTTATAATACATTATTTTATATTCTACTAATTTTTTTTGAAACTGAAGCCTTCTATAATTTTTGGTTTTACAATCCAAATTCATTTTTCATTTTATTGCATTACTTTATATAGTATTATCATATTTTTTCAAAAAAAAACATTGGATAATATATTTTTATCTAATTAAATAGAATATATTTATCATTAAATTATATCTCTTTACAGTTTTCTATGATTTTATTTGAGGAATCTGGAAATAATAGATAATTATAAACATGACTTGCAATTACATTCACTTGATTCTCATGGATTCCAATAGTTATGCAAATATGACTAGTAATCACCTCCAATAATTTATACATAATCACTACACATATCTCGAATAAAGTTTTAATCCAACCAATAATACGTTAAAATCATATATGAAATTCCATTATCATAATATAGAAAGTTATAGGATCATAAGATTCCTATGATTTTTTTATATATGAGAGAAAAATTCCTTATGCAGTTCCATAGGTGACATCCCATTATCAATAAAACATGACCTCACAAAGGGAAAGCCATTACATGAGTAGACGAGGAACCAATAAATTATCCATTGAGTTCCTAAACATCTATTGGATATTCTATAATATATTAAATGTAAAATATGAATTATTGAAAAATATGATGTATCAGAATGTATATGTTGTGTTTTAGAATAAAAATATTACTCATATAAGGGATGTTTACTCTTCACAAGGAAGGTGAATTGAAAATTTTGCACAACCCATCAATTTTTTTAATAATATCAAATAAAATATTATTTATCACATATAATATCTAATAAATCCTAGTATATTTCTAGTTGCCACCAATTTCTCCCCAATAAAATTATTTTCTTCCATACATATTTAATAAATTTACGGAGTAAATTATAAAAACAAAAAACCCAGTAACTTGAAGTTAGTTTCTAGATTACAACATTTTTATAAGATACCAATGATCACATCCAAAATGGACATATTGTTTATTAGACATAGTGAAATTGATACATATGTGATTCTCATATTATATTTGAATAAAAAAATTTAACATTGAAATAGTTTTATAAATAATATCATTGTTAACTCTAGAATGTACTTTCATATCATTCACATGGATTCTTAATAAATGAAAATAAAATGAAGGTAATATGAAATTCTTAGTAAGGGTTAGGTATGGTTGAAGCTAACAGAAGTAAATTTATAAAAAAAATTATTACATAATAAATGTGGATTGATTAATAAATTAATACACATGCTACATATTAAATGACATTGCTATAATTATTAGATATGGAATAATAAATATTATAAGATAAATACATGAGTACACATGATTGTTAAAAACAATAATATCATGAATAAATAAATCAAAATCAATATTTCATGGTCAATAATTCAAAATACATTCAATTTAATCATTAATTCATATAGATAATTAATCCTAAGATGATTTCCTTACAAAAATATCACGGATAATAATATATAAATTCATAACAATGTAAATACTTATGTATTAGTTTTCATGATATTAAGCATCATCATACCTTTACTATCATGACCTTTCACAAGACAATTTGAACATGATTGGATTGTATACCCTAGAAACCCATTCCCCGAGGCTATAAAACTAATACTTCTCATTAGGAAACTAATTCATCTAGGGGATATATATTACCCAGCCCCACCCATATGTAATTGTTCAAAACATTACTCATATGTAAAATGATCAATTTATTTCATGTACAAATATTCCTTATTAACTACAATTCATATTGAGTATGAAATATAGGTTACCAGTATTTTTAATAGTCAATAATACATATTTTAATGTCAAATAATATATCAAAAAATTATATATCTATTAATTGATAACTCTATCCATGATAAAAAATTTCATTATTTTGTGGAAATATATTTGTCAAATTACAACACACAAGTAAATTATTCCCTGGAATATTACTGAATACGAATAATTAATAAAGAAATGGAAGATCAATACATTTTCTGATAAAAAATATCATAAATAATCCATAGAAATAAAAAATATGACATCAATCAACATATACCTAGTTTATCATAAGTACAATAATCTGTTTACGTTAGTGATGAGTAGAAATACCAAAATCATTTTATTAAAAAAAATCATGAGGAAAATTAATAATTCACAATGGATCTTTAAAAAACATAAATTCTCAAATTATTTTTACAATAAATATCATTCAAAGTTACTATTTAAATATATTATTTAATCATTAGAATGATTAATTTTCATGGTTTTTTGAAAGTTTGAATACATTCTTTAAATGCTAAGAAAGGAAACTTTTCAAATATATCAGTAAAAGCCAAAAATGACATATTTAGAAAATAAATTGAATATTCCTCTCAAATTTTTTAATAAAAAGTAAATCATAAGGAAAATATAATTAATAAATATTTTTTATATTGTATAAATACTTTTTTTAAAACATTGTTTTGGAATAAAATTTATTTCCATCAAACAAAATAAATAAATTCATATTCTCATAAAAATGTTTTCTTATTTATTATATATACCAAAGTGTGTAATAATTTAATATTAATTAAAAAAATATTAATTATAATAGTAGAATAAAATGAAAGGGGTATATTATAAAATTTCAAAATATTTTACATTAATAGAAATTGCAGTATAAAAAATCCAAAAAAATAGATATTTTGATATAAAATCATAAAAAGATCATGAAATTTATGTCGGAATTAATCAATGAATAAATTATGTGTATGAAATATAAATTGAAATAAAACAAGTGATAATAGAAAATAATATAGGTAATATATTTTAAGAACGTAATCCTATGATTTTTTATATAAATATGAAATAATATAACCCAATGAAATGAATTTGATTTATGAAATTCATAATATATAGTTTATTTTCATATGAAAACCCCTTAGACAAAATAAATCACATTAAAATTTCAAAATACATGAAGTAAAATTATTCACTGTATTACATGAAAAATGGTTTGTCTATACACTAAATAAAAAAACTAGGTGCATAACATTACCGCTTGTCTCAATGATGAAAAATTTAGATGAAGCCTCTTACCACTTAGTAACATTTAAATAAAATCCACTTTGAAGGAATAATTAAAATTTAACCATAGAATAAAATTAATTATTTTTAATTAATGATATAAAATATAAAATTGAATTCATATACACAAAATTATCAAAAATATATATCACACTATTAAAATATGTATTGATAAAGGGGAACTGAAACAACGTCCCTTGCATCAAACATACATTTGGTTTAATATAAATTAACCTCATGTATAGTGGTTTAATTTTTTTATTATTTATATAAAACCATATTTGTATTAATATTAACATATATTATCCTCTTAAAACAGTTTATTTCATTTATATTTGTAATATTTATATTTTTTTTATTTTCAATTTTAATTGTATTGTTTTCCCATATTTCTTTTGTAATGAATGTTATAGTTCATGAATGTATTATATAGTAACATAATCTCAATAATGATAATAATGTTATAAAGATTTTTTTTCATTAAATACAATTTTAGGATCATTATTTAAATTTGAATATGGAGACTCGATCAAATCACATCATGGAAATAGTAGGTCCTACATATAGATGAGAGATGTTAAATGTTCTATATAGTGAGATAGGGTAAGGAATTTAGTTATTTATTAACTTCAAAGAATCAATATCCATCTATATTTACCACATATTTTCGTTACATTTTCCCTTATTGAATTCTATTAAATCAATAATATGAAACTAATCACATAACATTGTGAGGTGGTAGACCGTTGTACATACGGGTGGCATTACAATAATTTAAATCAAATAGAAAGTAAGAAGGTATATGTGATATTATAATTCCAAATTTTACATAATATAATAAATATTATATATATATATATTAAATCCGTTATTATATAAAATTTTTAGAATGGATGAGGGAAAATGAGTTACACCGGTTCGCGAGGAGATAGTTTTTTGAACACAAGATTAATGATTTCATTTTCAATTTATTGAAGGAGGATATAGATAATGGATTGGATATTAAAATAAAAATCAATTAATGGGGGATATACTAGAGTTATTATACCGTAATTATTTATGATGAACTGATGTGGTGGGTGATGAAAGAAAATAGAGATGATCATGTAAGAATATTACATCTTCTTGATAAGTCTTCATTTTTTTGTCAACAAAATCATTTCTAGAACAGATTTATGATCAAAATAGGGTCCGTAGGATTTTATGTTAGGAGCATGACAATTATTTTTCAATGATTTTTTGAACCATGTGTCTCTGTAACTATGATGAGATGGAGAGAGAGGGTGGCTTTTTGTATATAGTGGAGTGGACACACGTTTTGTGAAAAGAATATCTAATGCACTTAGATTTCAAAATTGGAACATAATGTATGATAGAATTTATTAATTGAATTAAAAATATTATAATAAAATAAATCCCTCAATTTTTTTATATTTTTTAATGTAAATTCAATCTCTTTGATAACGTGCGATGTACATAATTCCAGGTTTAAACAAAAAGTGGGACTATATTAAATTATTGTTATTTATAAATTACAATTATAACTAAGATATTATGTTGAATGTCTTGAATTGTTCATAATAAATTATAAATATTAGTTTTTAAAATATTTATAAAATAAATTTAGACGATATCTATTAACTATAAATAAAATAAGAAACATTTTAAGGGAAAATAAATTTTTTTATGAAATATATTTTCATTAAAGAGATAATGTATGTCTTTGAGAAAATAAATCATAATTAATTATTATCCTTTTTAGAAAATTTATTTTAATGAATAAAATAATTTATTTAAATCAACATATCAAAATTATATGTGGTTTAATCTTTTAGAATTTATAAAAAACAATAATTTTTGGATGAATAGTGAAAACTATAGATTATTAATCGAAAACTATCTTTTTGATTAAATTATTCATTAAGATAAATAATATTTTAATTTTTTTAAAATTTAAATTATTTTAAATATATATTTATATTTATTTATTTATCCAACATAGGTTATTGGGATCATTTTTATATTCAATTTTGATAAGAATATTAATAAACTTATTTACATTTTCTCTTCAAAAAGCAAGTTTATCAGTATGTATACAGGATGAATTTTAAATTAACGTTTTCAAATTATGTGACTGGAGTTTTGGAAAATGGGTTCTATATTTTCAATCATAATAATTTTATATTATCTAATAAGTTCAAATTTATTCTTAACATAATGAATATTGAAAACTATAGAAATTAATTAGCACAATTGAGGTACAAATCGGTTTACCGGGTGGATAGACTATAAGGATAATATTTAAAATTTCGTAAAAAATGTAAAATTTTTATTTTAGACACATATATTCACCATAAACATCATCATTTCGAATCTAGGATCATTCTGATTCCTTTTCATCATTTAAATTGATTTATTATTTTTGATTTTTTGGGGAAATTTCTAAATTATATCCAATAAGTTCTTCTTTCCCCACTTATAAAAGTTCTCTCACTCCAATAACTAATTCAATCCCCAAAAAAATTGTATCTAAAAATACCTTCCCTAATCTCCCATGTCCCCCTATAATCCTTATTTTGGTCATAAATCAACCTATAAAGTTTACTTGATATACCCAAATTTAGTTGTCGAAGAAGAGATCACGTCCCAAAGCAAGAATTTTATTATATTTCTTCCCCCAACTCCTTCAATTGTTCATAAACCATGATTATATAAGAAAAATACAATATTCCATTTAATAATATGTTATTATGATAAATTTATAATCTAAATAATTCCCCTATTACATCAAATGGGTTATGAAATCATCCACAATATGTATGGAGGACTACCTCCTCACAAACCAAATTCATTTTTTCTTCCATCGCTATCCTTATAGGATAGATGTAGTAATGGATTAAAAATATTAATATGATATTAATGATATTTACGTTATTCGATAATTATGATATCACATATACCTTCTCACATTCCATTTGCTGAGGTTTACAATAATGTCCCTCATTTGTGAGGCATACTACCGAATCACTAGGCAATATGATTCATTTTTCACATATGATTTAAATGGAAGGTAGTAAGGATAATATTTAATTAATATATGTCACATATATAATCATCACATACTTCATGAAATTTAATCTCATATATAACTTCTTAAAATACCATCTATTCAAAAACCATAACGTCGCTTGTGTGTACGTGTCAACTACCACCTCCATGAAACAATGTGAAAGGTTTTTAATTTGACTATTATATGGAGGGAAATTAGGAAGGATTTCATTAATATGAAAATACCCAGAAATTTGATGATTTTTTTTTTGTAAATACTTTTGAATTTTATGAGTATGCGGTTTTTTACGACACTTGATTCTGAGGCCCAGTGTGCCTGGAATAAATTTACTGAAATTTTGTTCGGGTACATTCAGTAAATGTACGTGCGGGCTGGACCCACCAGCCAAGTGGGCTTGACGGGTCGGGCCCGTTTCACTTAAACGTGAATAATTTAAAGATCGCACGTCTGATCGATGCGTCATCTGCAGCACTGGGAACCTCGCGATGAGGAGGTTATTTTGTGATACTATAAGTGAGTTATAGAGAACATTTGAAAATGGCTGGGTTTGGAATGAGCATAATTCCAACCAGGCCCCTAAAACGGAAAAGCCAATAACTGTCAAACCGAGCGTCCGATTGACGCGCCGTCTATCGAATTGAGTTTATTTTGAAGATACAGAACTTCAGGCTACATCAACTCTGGACTTTGTGATAGTTGATGTGACGACCACTATGCTCGTGGAGCAGACCCTCCCAGAATCGATTGTGCTGTGTGTGGGAACCCTGGAGTTGGCTGTGTCTACGACGACTACTGTACTTGGATCCTACGTGGGTTTGGTAGCGAAGAATACTGTACTTGGATCCTACGAGGGTTCGATAGTAATGAATTCTATACTTTTATCCTACGTGGGTTCGGTAGTGATGACTACTGTACTTGGATCCTACATGGGTTTGGCAACGACGACTTCTGTACTTGGATCCTACATGGGTTCGGTAGTGATGACTTCTGTACTTGGATCCTACGTGGGTTTGGGAGCTTAGATGAATCAATGTCTACAACTAGTCATCTATATCTCTATACACAAGATGTATACCTGTGTGAGCTGAGTCATGACTTTCAATCATTATCATCGATGTGACTGACTTCTTTCCTGTGTGGACTAGTTTGTGCTTGGGCTCGGGAGTTGGAGCTAAATTGAGAGTGATGACTTGGGTATATGTATGGTCATATACCTAAGTAGAGTTGGTTGGTACTTCATGATCATATCATTCTTCTATGGTTTATCCTTCGTGGATTCTGGGAGACCTTCGTGGGTCTCAGGGTCCCTACTGAGTATCATATACTCACCTCTACATGTGCTATGCCTGCACTACGTTGTGTTGGATGCAGACGACAGACAACACTGATCGAGGTGGAGAATTGTAGAGCTGGATGGTACACGAAGGTGGGCCACTTGGCGACACATACACGGAGAGGTTGGATGGACCCGAGGTGCCGAGGAGACCATCTGTACCCATCCTTCAGGTGGGATTCCCAGGGGACGACTCGGTGGTTTCTGTTTTACTTTACTGCAGTTGTACTAGCTTTTCAGTTGTACTGTACTTACTGTTGGGCATGTATTTCTAGCCCCATTCCTTTTCAGTGCATACTTTTGTTTACAACTTTACTTAGTGTTTACTTTCACTTGCGTACTCGACTGCTTTTGTTCTGTCTTTGTGTATGTTACAGGTTTAAAGGCAATGCCTTCCCTTAATTTTTAAAGATTACGCCTTTGGTGCTAGTCGCCAACCCCTAGCCTATGGAAAGAGATCTTGGGGTAGTCATGGAATGGACCCCATGGACGGGTCGTGACAAATTGGTATCAGAGGAGTATGGTTCTACCACCGAACATGGATTATGATTCTTTAATCAACAATAGTTTTATGTGTTTTGAGTTTGGTTACCAGCTTATGGAAACCAGTTTTGGTACGGCGGCTGACGTATCCATATACTAGGACTCTGACTTCGGATTTCCGACTCAGTGGAAAGAAAACACTGATTGTGTGTGTGTTTCCTTTGAAAAGTTGTTTTTGTGATTACATTTTGTCAGCTCACCAGGTATACTATTTTGACCATGGCACACCTGTTTCTTTTCAGGATGGCCCCACGAAGGCTGCCAGCTAGGGTTCCAACATACATACAAGATGGTAGCCCACAGAGCGATGAGGCCTCAGTGCAGGGCCCCATCACAGTGGAGGCACCAGTGGTACCACTACCCATTGGGCCACTGATACCACCAGCCCCAGTGACAGAGATTGCACGCCACCTAAGTGTGCTTCATGAGTTAAAGTGTTAGAGGCCGCTCAGGTTTCGAGGATAGATGGACCCACAGGCAATTGAGGACTGGTTGGAGGCTATCTTCAGAGTTTTTAGATTGGTAGGGACACCAACCGACCTTATGGTGCTCCTTGCCGCGATTCACCTGCATGTACCAGCAGGTAGATGGTGGATCCTGATAATCCAGGTGAATGACGAGTCATCTATACTTTGGAAAGACATCGAGATTCTCTTCCTCTCAGAGTTTGTTCCAGCCACCCTTCATGTGGTGCGGATACAAGAGTTACAATATCTACAGTAGGGCATCATGATAGTAGCTCAGTACTCGGGGAGGTTCACTGACATCTCGCACTATTCCAGAGATATGGTACGTGACCTATTTTGCATGGCTCGGACCTTTGAGCAGGGACTCAGGCGAGAGATCAGAGCTTCAGTTGTCTCCCACAGTATCCCGACTCAGACGGGGGTCCTAGAGCAAGCTCTTCTTGTAGAGAGCATTCTCGTTGAGCAGTCACCAGTAGTGAGACCCACCACAGGGCGTCTCGTAGTGGAGTTTTCTGTAGCCAGAAGTAGACAGATGGCGCAGAGGTCCAAGAAGACAAGGCCATCAGGTGGGTAAACTCAGGATACTGGTTCGGATTTTCGGGGCACACGAAATAGAGCCAGCCATATGAGGGAAAGACAGTGCTATACATGGGGCGGACAGGGTCACATGGCTCGAGACTGCCTGACCCGCCATGAAAATGAGCAACATACGGTAGAGGGACCTCTAAGGTAGAGGCAAAGGTTCGACCATGGAGGTCCGCAGGGAGTAGGAGGATGAGGCAGAGGAGTTGTCCGAGCAACAGGTGGTGGAAGACGATTTGAGGCCTTACCACCACCACCGCCAGGATGACCACCCCGACCACAGGGAGCTGGCAGACAGGGGCAGGCTCAGCTTCAAGCAGTTGAGTCCTAAAACCATGGCGCACGTGAGATGATTTGAGGTACTATCTATGTCTACTCCACCCTTACTATTGTACTTATAGACACAGGTGAAAGTCATTGTTTTATCGCCACTGCACTTTTTCGGAGCTCAGAGATTCTGACTGAGCTGTTGGATCGATCCTTATGGCTAGAAAAACCTACGAGAGAAGACTCGATGATTACGCACTGGTGCCGGAAGTGTGAGCTTACTCTAGGAGGTGAGAGATTTGGATGGGATATTCTTGTAGCGGCATCAAGTCCTTACGATGTCATCTTTGTTATGGACTGGTTATCCACAGTTCATTCTCAGATCGACTTTATTAGGTGCAAGGTGAGGTAAATCCCACATATGGGACGAGGTTCACCATTACCGGTGAGAAGGGAGCCTTTGCAGGGCAGTATGGACATACACAGAGGAGGGGGTAACCGATCACTAATCAGTTGGCTATTCTCATTATCGGAACATTTAATTTGTGGGGTCTGAGATTTCCTGTTGTGGTGGATTAGTATGCAGATGTTTTTCCTGAAGATGTTCCAGGACTACCTACTCACAGAGAGGTAGACTTCTACATTGACCTATACCGTGGGACAACACCGATATCAACTCCAGAATATCGTATGGATCCTGCCGAGCGTCATGAGATGCAAATATAGCTAGAGGACTTGCAGGGGAAGGGATTCATCTGAACCAGTGCTTCACCCTGAGCTTCTTTGATTTTTTTCACCAAGAAGGTTGATGGGATCTTGCGATTGTGTGACGACTACCGTCGCCTCAATCAGGTGACTGTAAAGTACAAGTACCCACTCCCGAGGATTGACGACCTCTTTGAAGAGCTCAAGGGAGGAAGATGGTTCTTGAAGATAGACCTCAGGTTAGGCTATCACCAGCTCAGAGTTCATGACTAGGATGTGCAGATGGCGAACTTCAGGTGTCGGTATGGCCATTACGAGTTCTTGGTTATGCCCTTCGCCGTAACCAATGAACCAGCAGTGTTCATGAGTCTCATGAACATGATCTTCTAGCCTTACCTCTATCGTTTTGTCGTAGTGTTTATTTACTACTTAATGATTTACTTGACTACTGATGAGGAGCACATTTACCACTTGCATGTTGTACTGGATACACTCTGAGAGCACCGGCTTTATGGTAAGCTCTCGAAGTTCTAGTTCTGGATTCGGGAGGTTCAATTTCTGGGACACGTCATCTTGGAGGCTAGAGTCACAGTGGATACAGTGAAGATCGAGTCAATACATGCTTGGGAACCACTCAAGAGTGGGATGAAGGTCTATAGTTTCCTTGGTCTGGCTAGGTTCTATCGAAGATTTGTGCCGGACTTCTCTAGAGTAGCAGCACCACTTTCAGATTTGACAAAAAAGGGGAAACCCTTTCAGTGGTCAGATAGTTTCTAGTAGACTTTCAGGAGATGAGTCAGAGATTAACCAGTTCCCCCATCTTGAGGCTACTAGTGGAGGGTGTTGGGTACGTAGTTTACTACGACGGATCAGTGACCAGACTCGGGTGTGTTCTGATGTAGGAGTGAGTAGTGATCACGTATGGTTCACGGAAGTTGAGACCACATGATAAGAACTAAGCTACTTATGACCTGGAGTTAGCAGCAGTGGTCTTTTACTTGAATATGTGGCAGATCTATCTGATGGGAGAGTGCTTTACAGTCTATTCTGACCACCAAAGTCTCAGGCACATCTTCTCGCAGAAGGACTCGAACCTGAGATAGTGGTGATGGCTCGATTTCCTCCATGACTATGAATTCGAGATAGTCTATAATCCTGGTAAGGGGAACGTTGTAGCAGATGATATCCGCAGAAGATCAGGCATTCAACTGATGGGAGAGGCGACAGAGCAGCTAGCCGCATTGCAGATATCCTTTATGGATAGAGATGGAGAAGCCTTTTTTCAGTCTCTCATAGTCACTAATCCACTTCTTCAGCGAGTCAGAGAGGCACAGTGTGGGGACATTTACTGTGAGACGTGGCATGCTCAGATATCCACAGGGCATGCGCCAGATTAATTTTATGAAGGAGGGGAGCATGTAATCTTATTTAGGGGACATACTATGGTACCAGTTGCACTGTAGGAGGAAGTGATGAGGGAGTTTCACACCTCCCCTCTAGCGGTACATCGTGTAGTGGAGAATATGTATCGGGACCTGAAACGACAACACTGGTGGCCGGGTATGAAGAAGGTTTTAACAAAGTTCGTTTCATGATGCCTCACTTGTCAGAAAGTGAAGGAAGAGCACTAGGTACCAAAAATCTTGGTACATCCCTTAGAGGACCCAAAGTGGAAGTGGGATGGGATATCTATTGATTTCGTGATAGGGCTTCCATGTACATCTAGAGGAAACGACTCTATTTGGGTGATCGTAGACCAACTCACCATGTCGGCCCACTTCCTACTGATCAGAGAGTAGGGCTCAGTAGAGAGAATGGGATGCCTCTACATTCCGGAGATCGTATGCCTTCATGGTGTGCCATCAACTATTGTCTCCGATCGAGATGCTCGATTCACTTCCTTGATATGGAAGGGGTTATAGGAGGCTTTGGGGACACAGCTACGTCTGAGAACCGAATTCCATCCTCTGATGGATGGTCAGACTGAGAGGACCATTCAGACTCTCGAGGACATGCTCTGTGCATGTTTCCTCAACATTGGTCGCAGTTGGGAGGATCACTTACCCTTGGTGGAGTTTGTGTACAACAACAGCTACCACTCCACCATCAGGATGGCCCCATACGAGGCATTCTACGACCGACCATGCAGATCGCCACTGTGCTGGACTAACCATGGAGAGTCAGCACTTGTAGGAGCAGAGATGGTTCAGGCTACGATGGAGAAGGTGCAGATCATCTAGGAGCGGATGAAAATAGCACAGAGAAGACAAAAGTCCTATGATGATAGGAGACGGAGACCAATAGAGTTCGAGGATGGTGACCACGTCTTCCTACGGGTCTCACCTCGACAAGGTCTATGGGGATTTGGATGGGGCAGAAAGTTATCTACATGATTCATCAGACCATTCCAAGTCCTCAGCTTAGTAGTCTAGGTGGATTTCCAGCTGGCCCTTCCACCTCAGTTGCACTGGGTGCATGATGTCTTCCACGTATCCCAACTGAGGAGATATGTGCACAAACTGTCCCACATCATCGACCACAGGGAGCTGGACAATGATGATGGGGAAACATTCACGAAGGTCCCGGTGGAGATTAAGGATCTACGGGAGAAGGGCCTATGTGGACGGTCGATTCCTGTGGTGTGCATTCTCTAGTAGCACGTGAACCTCTAGGAGAGCACTTGGGAGAAAAAGGCTTAGATGCGTTCTTAGTACCCCCATTTGTTTCCTTAGTGTGTGATGTAGCTTTATGGGGATGTAAAGCCATGAGGTGGGAGTAATGTAAAGATAGGGAAACGTCATGGAATTTTTTTTGACAAATACTTTGGAATTTTACGAGTTTGCGATTTTTGAAGGCACTTGATTCTGAGGCACGGTGTTCCCGGAATCAATTTCTGAAATTTTTTTCACGTACTTTCAGTAAACGTATATGTGGGTTTTTCTATCTTCTGAACCGGTTCTCGGAATGGAAATCCAATGGCACCGATGAACTCACAACAACAATATTCTCTTAATGGGACCTTTATCATAGTTGTGTTTTATGCGGGTTGAAAGTTATATATTGAGGAATTTATACTAAATTAATAAAATTTTTGGTACACAATTTTATTATTTAGTGGCAGTTATTTCCACCCAAGGGGAGTTAGATGTGGGACCCACACCCACATAACCTCCCATGTTAGGATTAAGTGTGGTGGGACCTACATGAGCCCTAAACCTTTCGTCTCCCCTCAACTCCCTTAAACACCCCGTTAACAACCCCTCAATTAATATGATAACTCCCCATTTATTGTGATCCCTTCACCGCCCTCTCTCCCTATTATTTTTTTCCAAAACATTTAATTAATGAATTGATCTCTTCAATTAATTAATTAATGTGTTTTAATTTTAAAATTCATGTGGGAATAAAATAATTTCCTTAGCAATTTGTTTTCTGTTTTGGAAGTCATTGTGTTGGGAGAATTTTGGGGAAGGCTCTGGAGAAATAGAAGAACATCATTCTTATCTCAATGAAGAAAAACTCCGACGAAGAACACAGAGGACTTGTACAATGGCGCTTCCCATCAGACACACTCCTAAGTCAACGGAATCGACGTCCGTATTCCATGACGCCCGACCTCCACGACGCTTCTCTTCGGCGACTCGTTGACTTGCTCCGCTCTTGAAATAGAGGTAGGGAGTTTGCTTCAATTTTAATTGAATAAAATTGTTCTTCATTATTCGTTGAAACCATGTTTTATCTTCGGCCATATGATATCGCCTAACGTGGAGGGCATGGGATGAATGAACACAGCCCGATGACCCTTCGATGATACTTGTTTTATTTTCGATGTGGCATGTTGGAAGAGGCGGCGATGAGAAAAGGCGGCGGTCACGCGCAGGCCACATGCGGAAGAACCGCGGCCCACAACCACATGCCGCTCGGCCGATGGAGAATCGACCAGCCATAGCCACCTGGACTGGAGGAGACCGCTACACCACAAGGGGCGCCGTGCTGCGGAGAACCACGACCCGCACTCCGTGGGACTCTTCGGCGGCGCTAGTTCGGGACCCCCCCCCCCCCACGGCAGTTCTTGGCCAGCCGGGCTGAGTCGCGGCCAGCAGGGTCAGGCCGCGCCCCACTAGCCCGAGCCGCGCCCCTTCGGTTTGGGCCGTGTGCTTCACCAGGGTGTTCTGACCCCAAAACGGTCAGACCCGCCAAACCAAGTTGAGCTGACCCACCATCCCACTGGGCTTGACGGGCTGGACCCGTTTCACTTAAACGTGAATAATTTAAAGACCACAGGTTCGATCGATGCGCCATCTGCAGCACTGGGAACCTTACGGCGGGGCAGTTCTCTTGTGATAATCTAAGGGATTTATGGACAACATTGGAAAAAATCCGGGATTGGAACGAGCATAATTCCAACCGGGCCCGTGGAATGGAAAAGCCAATAACTCTCAGACAGTGCGTCCGATTGACGCGCCGCCTGTTGTGTTGGGTTTCTTTTGATGAGTCGGAACTTTGGGGTACATAAAGTCTGGACTTCATGATATTTTATTTGGAGACCCCTATGCTCGTGGAGCGGACCCTCCCAGATTCGATCGTGTTGTGTGCGGGAACACTAGAGCTGGTTGCGTCTGCGACGACTACTGTACTTGGATCCTACATGGGTTCGACCACGACGACTTCTGTACTTGGATCCTACAAGGGTTCGACAGAGATGACTTCTGTACTTGGATCCTATGTGGGTTCGACAACGACTACTACTGTACTTGGATACTATGTGGGTTCGGCAACGACAACTTTTGTACTTGGATCCTACGTGTGTTCGGCAGTGATGACTTTTGTACTTGGATCCTACGTGGGTTCAGTAGCTTAGATGAATCAGTGACTACAACTGATCATCTCTATCTCTATATGAAATATGAATACCATTTTGAGATGAGTATTGACTTTAAATCATTACCATCGATGTGATTGACTTCTTTCCTGTGTGGAATGGGTTGTTCTTGGGCTCGGGAGTTGGAGACGAACTGAGATTGATGACTTAGGTATATGTATGGGTATATACCTAAGTAGAGTTGGATGATACTTCGTGATCGTATCTATCCTCTTTGGTTTATCCTTTGTGGATTCTGGGAGTCCTTCGGGGGTCTCGGGGTCCCTACTGAGTATCGTATACTCACCCCTGCACGGGCTATTCCCGTACTACGTTGTGTTGGATGCAGACAACGGACAACACTGATCGAGGTGGAGACTTTTACAGCTGGATGGTACCCGGAGGTGGACCACTTGGCAAGACATACACGGAGTAGATGGACGAACCCGAGGTGCTGAGGAGACCATATGTACCCACACTTTCGGTGGGATTCCCAGAGGAAGAATTGATGGTTGCTGTTTTAATTTAATTCAGTTGTAAAAGCTTTTTAGTTATATTGTACTTACTGTTGGGCTTGTATTTCCAGCCCCCTTTCTTTTCAGTACTTACTTTTGTTTACAACATTACTCAGTGTTTACTTTCACTTGTGTACCCGGCTGCTTGTTTTATGGTTGTGTGTATGTTACAGGTTTAATGGAAATGCCTTCCCTTAATATTTAGGGATTATGCCTTTGGTGCTAGTCGCCAGCCCCTGGCCTATGGAAGGCGGGCTTGGGGTAGTCACGACACGGGCCCCGAGGACGGGTCATGAAAAATATACATTAAATATATAATAAATTAAGGTTTCCAAAATGTGAGTATGTTATTTATTTTAGTTTTTTCTATCCATCAAGAAATAGAGAAACAAAATTTATTCGTACATATGATCCACCATACCCATGAATTGTGTAACCCATTTTATATATCTAATTTTTAAAGATTAATGTAAATAAATATATAAATAATTTTATGATATTTATATCATGGAAACAATTATGAATATTATTTATTCATTATTAAATTAAGAAGACCTAAATTATCGAACCTACGTATATATGGAAGAGGAAGTAATTATCACAAGAAATATATATTTTAAAAAAGAATTACTAATAAAAGTGTGATAAAATACTATAAATAAATAGTATATGGTATGAAATATATGAGTATAGTTATGTAATATTTTTTCAATAAACTTATATTAATTATAAAAGAAGTTTTGACATATTTTAAGGAAGTTGAACAACTAGTAAGGGTTTCTAATCTCACTTTTACATCCATTTTACACACACCATATTAAAAAATTAATCTTTTTTTGGTTAATATAATGCCCCATTTCATTTGATAAATCAATAATATATCTATCATCAAGGAATTAAAATTTTTATTTGAAATTATTTTTTTCATGGGTCATACTATTCAAAACATACAAAAGTTGTAAGGGTTTATTTCAAGATATAATAAATGATACAAAATATATGAGTATAGTTATGTAATAATTTTTGAACAAAGTTATATTTCTTATATAAGAAGATTGGATACATTTTATAGATGTTGAAAAAACAAGTAAGGAATTAAAGTATCACTTTTACATCCATTGGACACACACTATATTCAACACCTTTTCCCTTATGTGGTCTATATAATTCCCCATTCATTTGTTATATTATTAATATTTCTCTCATTATGGTATTCAAATTATTATTTGAATTTAATTATTTTATTGGACTTATGATTCAAAGCATACAGAAGTGGTAAGGGTTTATTTCACAATCTAATCAATATTAGGAATTTTTTTTAATAATCCATTGGTCGAATTATATGAGATTTTATTATTAAAATTGTTCAATTTTAGTTCTATAAATTTATTAATGAACTTATTAAACAATTAATGACATTTTCTATCTATTTTTTATTTCAAATTATTTTAAAATTATTTTTATGAAAATATAACATTATTTCTCTCTTTGGTCAAAAGATCTTTTTCATAAATTATCATGTTTTCTGAAAATGTTTTAATGAGTTTTAAAAAATATTTATTGATGAAATTTTCCCAAGTATTGATTTTTTACAAGATCATATAAAAAAGAATCATAATTTCATTTTTAAATCATGGTTGGTAGGGATTTTACCAAAAAACTGTGAAATGAATCATCGTTTTATCATGTATGAAATGAATGGAATTTTACACCTCCATAGAAGGTTAATGTTTTAAAAAATATATTAGAAAAATTCAATGGTTTTTTCATTTAAATTTATTTCCAAAATGTTTTCTGAACTTTGTTTTGATCATTTTCTTAAATATAAAAGTTAACTTCCTCAAAAATATATTAAAGGATATTTTTATCATATTTTTATTCATAAAGGACATAAAACCATAATTTTATATATGATCCAATGGGGATATTTTTTATTTATCTCATTTTATGCCTTATTTGGATGTTTTATGATTATATTGAATGACGATGTACAATTTTATTACCATTCACCACATTACACCAAATAGTTTATCATTATGTTTATTTGATTTTGTTATTAATTAACATTGAGTATGTTAGTTATTCAATAAGAATTTTTACATTGATTAGGTTACACACTATTCAAATGAGGAATTCATTATACATAGTATGTGATTTTTGTTTCCTAGTTATATATATCACCTTGATGAATCGATAGTTCTCATGACATAGATTATCTTGGGTAATTTGGTAACTCCATTCCCATTTAGATAATATTTCTATTAAAAAAATCCTTGACCAAAATAAATCCTTGGAAGGAGGTATTTGGATTTATGTATTTGTTTTTCGACATAATACATTTTTTCATTATGAATTATGTTATATATATTCCATGTTGGTATTTTATTTTCTATAATATCCATGGTTATGTTTCTCTCTCTTGTAATTATTTATGTGGAATAATTTTACAGTAATTTTTACATTCCAAACTATTGTCAATATATTGATTAAATATAATTTTTTTCAATTATTTTAATATTACATATTGACTATTTTGAATTTAATATTAGCATATGATGTGTTCATTCCCTTACTACATATTTTATCATACACATTTTTATGTTATTTTTTTATGGGATTCCAAATAGTTTTTTCAGGATTTATATTCAAGGATATGCTTAGGGGAATAATGTTTGTATCAATGAAAATATTTTTTTTTATGATTTAATATATAATATAAATTTCAATTATATAACTATTTTACCATGACTACTAAAAACTATAGTCTTTTAGGATGTGATTCCTTGAATCACATACCCATGTAGTAATATAGACATAGACTCTGGTAATTGAGGTTTTGGTTACTATAGTGGGTCTCAAATATAGCTTAGTAGAAACCTTGTGATCTAATTTTATGATAATATAAATTTTGGAATAAAACCTAAGATATATATTATTTATCAGTATTGAATGATGTCATATTGTTTTTGGGGAATGTATTATGTGTTTTACTTATATATACATCCCTTTATGGATAATACAAGTTGATTTGGTTTTAGAACAAATGTTTCTTGGGGTAATAACTCTAGAAATTGAATTTTGATCATTACTTGAGTGATAACTTTTAAAATTTTATGGGGCTTACTATTGATTTTTTCCATAATCCTAGAGGATATGGTTTTTTAGTTCACATATTATTTGAAAACGATGATCAGAAATTGGAAATATTACTACTATTTGGAAACATTCTCAATGAAACCCTGTTTATTTTTATGAGACTACTCATCCATAAATTTTTCATTTTATATTCAGTGTTTTACTATTTATGGTCTTATAATTTATAATATAAAATGTTATGATATAATCTACTTTATTCCATTATTTAGAAATTAAACATATCATAAGTAATTAGAACCAAAAAAATTCTTACAATCAAAAGTGTATGAATGATCGTTTACATTATGTGTTTATGAAAATCATTTGAAGGAAATATGTCTCCTGGTCATTAAAATCTAATGATTACATATTATATTTCTCTAGTAAGACTGATAAATAATCCTCTAAATCTTATAAATTAAAATGTGGAATGATTGGAAGAGGTTGGAAGAGTGAAAGGAAAAAATGAAGAATGGGAAAGAACAATTTTACCACATGATATACTTATAGAAATAGGCACCTTAGATTAGGATCCAGGAAGAGAGGATGTGGTGGATAAGGCATGCCAAAATCATCTTATATTCCATATTTATTATTATGTTGATAAATATTTGAGGATAAAAATCACGATAAATGTAATTAAAACAATAAAATTGGAAAATAGAAACCAATGTGCATGAGAGACACATATTATTTATATTTTAATAAATTATAGAATTTCATTTCAATGAATTCATTATTCATTGTTGTATATTACAATATCTCTACATTATAACATCATTTTGTTATAGTAATTAAAAAGAGATTACATCTACTACTGATCCACACGTGTAACATTATCCTCCAAATGTAACCATAGGAATCTTTAGGTGTAAGCACAATAAATCCTAACACATATGTCATTTTCCTTTGATCACCCTGATAATCACTTCAAGGAAGGGTACTCTTCAACCAATCTACAATTCAGAATGGTGGTGGAGGATGATTTCTCCCAATTCATAAGAGATTTATGGTAGTGGGATATCTCAAGGGCTTTGATTGTATTCAATCTCAGTTTTGTGGTGCACAATAAAATGAATTAGATCTCCTATGAAAATAATATAATACGGATTATATATAGCTATGTTAGAACAAAAATGCACCTGTGACAATATTATTTATTTAATCCTTTAAGAAACCCCATGTTTATAATAATAATTATAATATATTTATTATTATTATTTCTTGACATGCTTTAAACTCATTAATTTAATTAAATATATCTTTTCAAATAATATGAAAGGTATATATATTCACATATATTTATATATTATTTATCACAAAAATATTACACTCGATTCCCCATTCATCCAAAATATTTATCAGGACTATATTAATTACTGCTTATTTAAAAATAAAAATCAAATTATTATTTGAAAATAAATAAATAAAAATTATATTCCCTAAATAGTAAATAAATATTAATAAAATATTATTCTCATAAAATATTCTCTTGAATAACTTCTTATAGGATATATGTGATCATGAAAGCATAAATTATTTTTAAAACTTGTATAAGAATAATATTTTATTATCTAGTTAAATAATGTTACTATTTAACTGAGATTCTTGATATACATAATGTCTAACACTCTATTCTTAATTATCAGTGGGATTTAGAAAACATAATTAAAATGTTATTATTGAATCTATCTACACACAAAGGAACCCATAAAGAAATAATTTAACTCCACAACACTATAACACCTCATACATAATCTTACTACATAATATAATATCATTATCATGATATCTTTAACCAAGAAGGTTGCATGCACGTGAAACTAACCTATGTGCTTGATGACCATTTTTATGAATTTTTGGAAATTGAACATTACTATAGAACACCATGGAAATGGATTAATTTAAGCTATATCATTTCTATAACGGGTCGTGAGATATCAACTTTTTTTAAATAATAGTATTGAAAATTATGTCTTGAATTATTAATAAATGAAATACTAGTCAAAAATATCTGAACCCATCCTAATATCCATCAAAATATTTGGGCACAATATTCATCCATAAATCAATGTACATGAATTATAGTACAAATTAATAATATTCATAAATTATAATGATCAATACACATGTATGTATATAAGAACATTAAATGAAACATATAAATATGGATTACAAATTTGTGGGTATGATTATTATATTATCCAACAATGGATATTACTAAGGGAGTATGAAAATAGAAGGTGCCTCAATATTATACGTGTCTCCAATACTAAGAGGCTATATCATTTTTTTCACTCAAAATATTTCATCTAGAATTATAACTTATTCATAAGAATACATAAATGGAACATCATGATTTAATTATAGCAGATAAATTTTATGACCATACTGTGTGAGAACTAATATTAGTTTATTATCAAATTCTATGTCACACAGAAGCAAAATCATGATGTGATTTTGAGTTTATAACTATTAAAAAAACTGAATATAGGTTATCATAATGTATACAAAATATGTTTCCAATCCTCCAACTCCAATGTTATCCCAATTACATAAGATCCAACATCTGAAAACCATATATCCACTAGCTCATACATGATACTTATTATTATACAGAGATAATAAATTATTACAAGGGTCCACACCATTTTCTTTTATGGAATCTCTATATAGTATTACTTCCAAAATCATAGAAAAATACCCCAAGAGGTGATACATTCGAAAAAATTTCTTTTTTTGTTTGTGTGACATGGACATTTTAATAAGAGGGAATACTAAATGATTCTAAAAAGAAAATTTCATAGTGTCGTTACTGTTAGATAACACATCAATCTCATGGACAATATATTATACGCATATGGCTTCATTATATCCATTATAGAAATATATATACTCGTATTCAAACATATAATTAGAGATAACTAGTTATTTAGAAATATTCTAGTTCCCAACTCCCCCATAGAGAAATAAACAATTTCCTAACAATGAATTTAAGACATTTAAATTTCTTAGAAGACTAGAATTGGTATAACCAATGATATATATACCCTCGTCTATTTCATAAACTATTAACATATCCTTTTTATTTTTCACATAGTTAAGGATAACTTTAACCGTAAACCATTTTTGTTCACGTATAAATACATGATTTCATATTACCATGCAGTATGCATAAGCAAAATCATATCTAGTAGATAAAACCACATAATTTATCGATCCTATGAATGAAGTATGTATGATCTTAAACATTCCCTATTTCTCCTATTTTATTTGAGGAACCATTTTCTTATAAAGATGTATACCTTGTGACACATGTAAAAAACCACTCTTGGAATTTTTCATACTAATCCTATATAGTATCTTGTAGATGTATGTTTTTTTCTTTTTAAAAGAAATATCTTGTGTCTATCACGAATGATCTTGATCACTAGAATACATGATTCTTCACTTATGTCAATTATGGATGACCTCTTGTATGACCTATCCTTAATAGACTATAAGACTGTTTTACCATTTCCCATTAGTAATTTTTCATCATCATATACTACATGGATAATGAACACATTCAAAATAAACCACATATAAACACATGTACCACATTAATTTTTAGTGAAACAAATTCCTTTTACATCTTCATCAAATAGAATGTTCAACTATACTGATACTTCAACTGACTAATAAATAAATCTCCCAAACTTTCATATCCTTTTCGAATCACCAAGATGTAAAAAAATTTATCAGTTGATTGAAGTATCATTATAGTGGAACATTCTATTTGATGAAGCTATAAAAGGAATTTATTTCACTAAAAATGAATATGGTATGTGTGTTTATATGTAGTTTATTTTGAATGTGTTCATCTTTATGGTTGTGTCATGTGGACATCTTACTGAAGGTTACCATTAAGGAATTATATTATGGAATCATTCATCCAAATATCATAGTCATGGTAAGCTATTTTTTCTTATAATATTATTTTTGATTTAATCCTATAAACAAGTTTTAAGTATTCATAATATTTAATTCACTGATGTTTTTTAAACCAATTATCCAACAAACACTTATTAAATAAATTTTCTTGACCATCCTATCCTATTTTATCTATAATACTAATTTTCACCCTATAAGAATTAAATCATTTAAACATTAACTAGAACCCAAAATGGTTATGGAGTGAAAATATTTTTTATTAATAAAGAAACATTTTAGGAAAAAGTGAGAAACCATAAGTTTCAACAAGCACCAAACAGCAACAAGCAGAAGATCAGAAACAACCTCACCCAAGCAAAAGTAGCAACCGCAGACTCCAAAGAAGGACCACTCGGCGATCCCATGCATGCATTGTCCCTCCCGATGGCAAGACATCCCTCTATATCAACCACATCCCAAATGGCCTGCAGAGGAACAAGCTATATGCTCTAGCCCGTCTGAGCCGAAATGATCCTTCCACCATCCTCACACAACCAGGTTGGTAACTCAACACAGTATAAGTTAGGAAAGAAGTAAAATAGAATCATTGAAAACCAGATAAATTATACCAGAGTCAGTTTCTCTAAACAGTCTCCAGGATAAATTAGATACCTGCATAAGTGGATCCCCCCTTATCAGGTCTTCAAAGGTCGAAGTCAGCGTATTCCAGACCTGCATATATTCCTCAACATTGATCACCCCCTTGTTGAAACCTCCAACCAGTATCGTGTCCTGTTTATCCACCCAAATATACTGGTCCTCATTAAGCTCCACTTCAAGATTCCTACCCATCAACATGGCTGCATCCTCTTCCGAGGCATTGAGGAATAACACCTTCTCTGACACCACATCACCAGAGCTTAAAACCAAATCCAGGGAGGGATCATGCTGTCCAGCTGCCATTTGGTGACACCTGAACTCCTTCTCCAGCTTCTCCACCAATATTTTCTTTTCTGAACGGGTCTTCATAGGAGGAGGTAAGGAGGATTAATCCTTACTACCCCTCCTTCCTCACTTCCTCTTGACCCTCCTCGAACTAGATTCTGCTTCTGAGAAGCTTCTACAGACCACGTCGCGTTCATTTCCACTTCCACCATCATCATACTCTGGATAGCCATTTCCCCTAAACCAATCTTCCAACAATAATCCATCAGCACTCCCCCTGCTGTCCTTACCATACTCAACCAAGGCATATGGTTCAATTCTATGTTCGTCCTCAGCCAGCATCCCATACCTGTTGCTCAAGGCGACTGGAGTCCGGACTGAAGAACTAGCCCATGGAAGACAAGCAGCGCTCAACCACCATGCATCTTCAAGGTTAGACTGAGCCTGCACCTCCAAAACAGTTTCTATCAGTTCGCTAGAGGCACTACCCAGAATAGGCCCTACCCCACTGATCCCTTCCTTCCCCATGACACAGGTTTCCTCAACACCTGAACCCTCCAAGAAGGCGGATTGATCCAAACCCTGCCCATATATTGAAGCTGTGGGTTCAGAGTCTCCCATCCTCTGACCGAAACACAATTGGCCTCAAACCGGGAAGGTTCACCTGATGATAAAGAGGGGCTTTCCAACTCCCCAACCGTAGGACCCCAGTCCTCATTCCCTATTCTACTCGATGCCTGTAAAACACCCAAATCCTTCTTGGGGTCAACAACCACCGTCTCTACCTGATGCTCTGAAACCCTCGAAGCCTCCTTCAGAACTGTTCCTGTAGACCTCATCCTCCCTAAGTCAGTGTAATCCCTCACTGGAGCTTTAGGAGGACAGTGGAACCCCACCCAGGGATGGCCAGGAGACCCCTGCTCCTGGACACCCCGAAGTTCCACAATACGATCACTAGTATCCTCCAGCAGCTCCTGTGCCCTCCGTTAGTGTGCAACAGTCTCAGAGCCTATACCAGAACCAGCCTCGTGACCTTCGACGTGACCAGACTCACCCTTGCTCACTGCAGAGGGCTCATCCACCACAGCTGCAGCCCTTTTACGGCACTCCTCAACACGGTGACCCTGTCTATGGAAGAAGGAACAGAACGAGGTCCCAGATTCGTAGAAGATACTTTGCACGTACCTGTGCTACCCATCAATCACGATCCATACCTTGGCGAGTGGAGGACGGGATAGCTCCATTTCCACACAGATGCGCGCTACGATTGGATTCACCATGGAGTCGGTCTTCCAATACACACAGAGGAAGCGGCCTAAGGAATTTCCAATTGACCGAAGGAGAGCTAGATTCTGAAACGGAAGCGGTATCCCCGGAATTCGAATCCATATTGCCGATGAGGAAGCATCACGATTAATGTTCAAATCAAATGTCCAATGACGTAAATGAAACATAAACCCCCTAACAGATCTGCTAGCACGGGACCAAGCCATAGACAGGTCGACTTCATCCGCGAGACAAACAAGAATTTGTCGTGGTCCAAGGAGACTGAAAACCGCACAGTGGCCTAGACCCCATTCCTGATTCACGAACCTCACGAACACATCAACCAGAGGTCTTTGGCGAGTGAATTTCATAACCAGACCCGTGGAGAGAAGAGACAAAGATTCAGAGAATTCTTTGGACGAAATCGGGACAACAAGACGTCCGTTGCAGAGGCCATGTACCTTTGGAGCGACGTCAATGCTAGGTAGAATCCATGGGTTATTTTCATCATGTAGATTATATTATTTCTATTACCTCTCTATATGAAAGTGGTTTGTCTTTATTGACCAATAACGAGTCAACATATTTGGTGACTAGAAAACCATATCACTCTGGTTCTCTTACCTCTCTAGTTATCCTATGTAGTACATTTTTTTAGGAACAATTTCTTCAATGTAGAACATTTGAATCTATTCATATAATATCTCTTGTTTATCATTATAATAAAATTCATAAAATTAAATCATACTCCCATAATACATTTTGAGTATGTGATTCCTCTCTTGAAAATGGTTTGTTTGATGAAAATGAATTTCATTTCTGATGTGGTCTATAAATAGTATTTTTTCCCTTAGGATACTCTATAATTATATAATTTTCCACCATGGTTATAGTTTCTTTCCATAAAAGGAATTAACAAATTCATTTCAAGCCTATACATGTTCATATAAAAAATACGATTATTACAACTATATAATTTGAATAGAATTTCTTTTATTTGGTACTTAGTATAGTGGCTTCCCTATATTCTCTAATGATTATCCTTAAAAGTATAATAGAAGTTCCACATGACTAATCATATAAATTACCATGTGTAACATGGTACGGTTCCTCTTTTCACTGACACCATTATACCAAGGTGTGTATGGTCTAGTGAGTTGATATAGTGTTCCTGTATCCCATAGAAATTCAATAAAATATCAGTTAAGATATTCACTAAAAAATCTAATTGAAGAATCTATATCATCATTCCAAGTTGACTATATACATCATTATTTAATTCATTTAATTCCTCATAGGGCGTGTAATTATACATCATTATGCAGACATATCCATATCTAGTCATGTGATCATTAAAATTTAATAAAAAACTATAAAAACATTTATCTTCTAGTATGAAAGGTCCACAAACATCAATTTATACTAATCCTAAATAGTATATATACCATTAACCCTGTCCACTAAATCATTGTTTGTTCATTTTATATTATAAAAAATCATGAATTCATTTGTATGGTTTCAACTCAAATGAGTCTAAATAACCATCTTGACCAAGAATTTTCATACCATTCTAATTTACCTGACCAAGATTAAGACTATATAGCTAGGTGTTAGATTAGTTATGTGAGAATGATTCTTTATCTACTTCTAATTTTTTGGTTTTTTAATTTATAAAAAAGTGACAATAATTTAACTATTCCATAACATATTTTATGTTCTCATTTTAAATGAACCAAATATTGTTTAGAAATGCGAATATAAAACAATTTACATCTGGGAAGGATTCTGAAATAATGTTCTTGGTAGCATTTGGTACTAAATAATAGTATCTTAAAATCAATATCATTCATATTGACAATGATAGGGGTAGTCTTTAATGGCTAGAATGTCCAACCTCACACAATTTTAATCTTTAAAATCCACCAATCCTCCAACAATCATTCAAAATATACATGGATCCATCATTTGGATACAATGTGAGTAGAAAAAGGTCTATATTATAACCAATGTATAGATATTGAAAGATTACACTTGATAATAAAATACCCATTATCTTCACATTCTTCTGGGTGCATTTCTTTTTCCGATGGCCTTGACTTACACATAGAAAACATACACCATCCTTTTAATTTCACTTACACTATATTATTACCCTCATGGTTGGAAATTTCTCATGATACTTAATCTTTTTATGTGTCATGGAATACTTTATATTGATTTTCCTTTCATTATTCATTATAAGGACCATATATTTTCCACACCCAATGTCCTTTTACACTTATTTAATAATTGAAATTTATTCTAAAATAATCTACTCATTATTTCTCATGTTATATTTAACAATATAACTAAATAATGACTTTGGTATTGATGAATTTATATTATCTATAAAACACCCTGATAATTTGAGGGTTTTTAAAATATTTTTGATATTTTTCATTTAACGCGACACTAAAAATTGATTATTTTATATTGAAGAACTATGATTAGCATACATTACATGCAACAAAAGTTAAAAATGAAATACATGCAACATAAATTTTAGAAAATATTATAGGGAACACTGAGGTTACATTGAATTACTCGTAACAATGACTTTCCTCAATGGCTTGCGTTACACACATGACTGCATTTTACCAAATAATAATATATTAGGAAAATATTATTATTTAATAGGCCTGAATGAACTGAAGGTCTTATTTTTTATTGATATTTGATAACCCCCCTTTCATGGGAAGAGGGGAACCCTTACAAGGCCCGTAGGCTTAGAGATTACATTTGATATATGGTTGGAGACATTATATGACCTGTAGATATTATGGAAATCATACAGACTATGACTACATGAAACTGCCCCTCCCAAGTATCCGCATCGTGATCATCTCTCCACCTTTCCATGGTTATTTGGCTAGCATGTACATGTGTAGAGGTCCACAGGCACAATACATATGGAAAATTTCAGAACCTGTAAATCATCAAATCATTTTAGCCATGCTCTGGTGAATGTGCCCTGCTCTTGAATCCTCTTCTGTAGTAGTTCCTTGTAGTATCTATCTATGCAACTGAAAATCAGGTGGCCCTAAAGGCCTTGAATATAGCCTGATGGCCATCAGGTTTCCCGAACGCCTTACGGACACGAAGCCCTAGTGGACCAAATGCCTTAATGACTCCAAGCCCAAACAAGTGGACCAAGATTAATAGTTTTGGGTGCTATAGTACCGAACAATACCCACTACAATACTTCTATAGTACATGCTACAGTGCTGCACAGTAATGCTATAGTACCTTCTACAGTGCTTCTATAGTACCCTGAAATTATGCATCCGCCTGGTTTCGAACATCGGTCTCGTGGATGCACTTAGAGAGACCTCACCAACTGACCTGAGGCTCATATTCTATTTAATAGAATATGATATAAAATTTCTATTAAATTAATGGTTATGAAAACTATTAATAACTTTATGAAAAAATATTGATTTAAAAAATATAAGATAAATTCATAGGTTATTAAATAATTTTAAATAATAAGAAAACCGATTGAAAATAATGGAAAATAATATAATTTCTACAGACAGAAAGATATTTTACATTATTAAATTTAATTAATAATAATTAGTTAGTGATATTAATGTAATATAAATGTTATATATTCAATAAAATATTTTTTAGATTCATCAAATAGAACTTATATACGTAATTTTAGAAAAAACCTGATTTTATGCATAGTAACATACATTTTTATTGTATTTTTACCTCCTTTCCATGGAGAACACATTTGAAATCCAAACATTGTCACATTTATTGATTTAAATTGTCAAAATAAAAGACACCCTTGATTTAAAAACATAAATATAAGGTTTGGATAAATATTTATTATTTTTTTTGTAAGGTTTCATTTTTAAATTAATAGTACAAAATATAAAACTTTGATTGATTTTTTTTCATCCAATTCATTTATAATGTTAAATTTAATTTTAAATTAGTTTAAACGAATAATTAGACAATATATTTGTCAATTAATCCAATTTTGGTCATTGGAACAAATTTTATATTAAAATTGGATATAAAAACATAGAAAACATTGGATCAATGTTTCATTAAAAACATATAGTGATGTTACATCAACGATATTAAATTTAAATTAAATTATACCACTTATATGATTGGAAGTAATAAATTTTGATTAAATATTTTTAATTATAATAATTTATAATTTCTAATAATATCAACTTATTTTTTGAAAAAAAATATTCAGGAATATAATTAAAATTAATTAAATTAATTAAGGTAAAATTAAGCTTTACTAATGACTAAAACCTACATTAAAAAACCAAAATTTTCGAGGCACTTGTAAAAGATCCATTTAATATTGATATTTCTACCATATACCCCATTGGATTAATTTTTTTCAATATTGGATCCATATTACACGTGAAAAAAAATATGCAATTTTTTTCAGAATATTACAAGAGTGTCACTCCTCCTCCACTATTAAAATGCCTCCTCTCCTTCCACATCATCACACGTCTCAATAAACATAGGTTAGGATAATATAAGATCATATAAAATACCAAAAACTATAACTTCCTCATTGAATAATACATTTATACATAAATTCTTCAAATGAATCCCTTTGGGGGAAATAAAAAAGAATTAACACGATTAAGAGGTAACTCCCTCCCTCAAAATCCACTCTTTTCTTTCCATTCTACATTCCCTGGTCTCTTATAATTCATTTATTGTATAAATAAACCAGTTTCCTTAATAAACTATTAATTTTTAATTTAAAGTGTTCAACCAACACTTAAACAGAAATCCATCTAATGGGTTATAAACATACTTTTTATCCGCACTAAGAGCTATTACCTCCCTAAATGGTGATTTTTCATTTTTTTCCTTTACTACCTCTCAAGGTGAAAATTATGATGTAATATATATATATATATTATATGTTATGTTAATTATGTTATTATTCTTATTTAATCTTTTTACCACATAAATATTTATACTTTCCATTTTGTTTAAATATGATAATTCTGTTTGAGCAAATGTTGACTACAGCCCATCAAAGCGATGTGATTTGTTCACACACTACATAGAATGTATTAAGGATTTATGTATTTAAAATATATGATATATATGATATTATATTACTAATATAATAATTATATATTTATCTATATATATATATAATAATTAATTTTCAATATTTCATTCAATACCAAATTAAAAATAGAAACAACGTTCATGCATATATACAACCAACCATTACTAAGAATGGTGTATTCCATTTCGTAATTATATATTATATCGATTATTACAATACAAATATGATGAGTAAAGATGATATTTATATTATATATTAAATTCTGGAAATCATGGTATAAGTATATGTACCAATGATATAAAAAAATTAGACACATGTGAAAAACAAAGTGAATATTATATAAAGTGAAACCTTAATATATAATTATTAACAAGATGGTAATATAAAGTTAGAATAAAACCATATATGGTATTAGATATAATTATATTTATATTTGATATATTTATAATAAAATTATATTTATAATACATGATGTTTGTATGAGTACGTTGAGAGCTAAGACACAATGTATGGGAATTGCATCTCACTTTTTATTTCAGTGAGATACATGATTTATTCACAACCCATTACTTTTTTGTGAAGATTATACTAAAAATTAATGAATTATATGATTATTATACATAATTTTATGGGTATTTACATATTTATTTTATTATATTTCTTTCATGGGTACTATGTTTCAAAAGTTACCAAATCAGTAAAAATGATTTTGTCTCTATTTTTCTTCTTTGAGACACAAACCATGTTATGCACATATATTTTTCTATGAGGAGTATATAATTCCTTTGAAATGACCTATAATGAATATAATTCTATTAATGATATTTTTAGGTTCATTTAATTTCATTTTCCTAAATTGATAGTATGGTTTAATGTTAACATGTGTTGAGAGTTTGTTGAAACAACATCATCGCTTTTGAAGACTGTTTATGATTAAGCTTAAATTGATGAAATATTATGATCCATCTCTGAATAAAACTCATGAATTTACTTCACCAATATTTATTCATAATATATATAAATATTGGTATAATTTTTTCACTCTTTGTTATATAATATATTTAATAAATGGTTTTTAATGATGTCCAAATTTACATATTCTTCGGTCAGAAATCAGTGTTCCTTCAAAACGAAATTTTATAAAAAGGGTTTCCATGAATACTTTACTATTATAAATTACTATTTTAAATACATGTTTACCCTTTTTACCAATTTTTAAAAAATATTCATTTTGTATATTTCAAAAAAACACATTTTTCTAATAATTTTTATATGTAGAAGGAATATTTTTTTCCTCATATAGAATGTATGGATTTACCCGCCATCATTTTTGTGAATTTTCATTTACATGTTTAAAAGGTTAATTTTTATGAAATTTTTTTTACAACTAATATTTGAGGAAATTGTTTTCAAAATGTTTTCAAGATTATTTCTATGTTCTCATGTAAAATGTTTTTGAAAATATTTTCATGCTTTTTTAAAAGTTTTCAAATATAATTTCAATGAAATGGTTTTCAAACTGTTTTCAAGATTTATTTTAAATTTTCCAATGCCATTTCATTGAAAAATTATTTTTAAATTTTTATAAGCTTAGTATATAAGTTTTCAAGGAAAATGGTTTTCAAAATTATTTCATGTCTTCTTTGTTAGTATTGGAGGTATATACTAATAAAACGATTTTAAAATTTTTCATGCATTAATAATATTTATTAAATAAGAAAGTATATTTTAATCAAGAAATATTTTTGAATGATATTTCGAAATTATTTTCCATATAAGATGACATATGTTGATATTACTCATGAATTTTTGAGAAATGATCTAAAGGTTCTTTTCATATTCATTCTCTAGATGGTTTATGATTTCATGTCACGATGAAACTTGTTTCTATCATAGGGGTTGTATGGTTTTGAAACCCGCATATTTTAATGAGTTATGATTATAATGTAATTATTATAAAACATGTATTTTTACATATTTTAATATATGACTACAAGTTTATGAATCCCATTTCATTTCATGGGTTATGATATGATTGTTTATGAATTCGTGGAACATGTATGTATGATTTCATTATGAGATTTGTGGGACCTCTATCTCCCATTAATGAATTGGTTAAAAATTTATATCTCATGAGATAGAAATGGATTGAATAAGGAGTGAACTCAGTTCAGTATTACTATGCTGGAATGAGGGGTGATCCCAGTTCAGTAATACAGGGATAGAATGGGTATTCAGCCTAGTTCATTAATGTAATTTTTCTACTAAAATGGATTTCTCTGTGATTCCTTGACTACTATGTAAATCATATTATATGGTTATTTTTTTATAATTCCTTATTTTTGTTACAATTTTTTTTCTTTCAAGGATTATGTTATTTAATTCCTTATGATTAATGTATTATGAATTTACATGATTTATGCATGATTCATGTTTATGATAATTGATATATAGGGAATGATCTTATATTGTCATGATCATGTTATCAGAACCATATAATAATGATTATGCTTACATGTCTACCTTTTTTTATCCTTATTGACCCTCTTTTCTCACCCCTTTTTATTGTTTCATTCCATGGTTATGAATATATGTGATATGTTTGATGTGTCTAATATGGGTTTTAGTGATGAAGAGCATAGTGGGATATAATGAAACTCATTTATGTACCAGTGTTTATGTTTCCATATTTCCAAAGGCACTAGGCTAGTACAGTCATTGAGAGTTTGTTTTTATACTCCTTTAAATAATCCACCAATGATATGTACTATAAATGTATGAAAAATATATGTTCTTATTGTTGGTATCAGATAAAATATTTAGTTAAACTTTGGAAGCTAGGATGTAAAAACTTTAGTGAGATCCGTAGGTATATTTATAAGGATATTTCTAAAGATATCTCTAAGGATATGTATAATAATGAGTAATACTTTATGAAAATGTATTTTAAATTTGGTAAATGATATAGTGAGTGGTTTCATATAAATACATCCATGTATGGATAATTTAAATGAATATGACTCCGAAACAGATTTACATGGGGGTAACATCTCCGACAAGATGTCTCAGGTCTGACTTTGGGTAGTCTGGTAGTTGATAATGGGCCATGATGCACACCTAGTTTTATGCTCATAGGGGATATACATTGGGAATTAAAAAACACTTCACAAACCAACACTAAATATTGAAATTTAATTTGGCTATAAATAACCTAGTATATAGCTATGGTGTCATAGATTAAGGATGGTTTCATATATTTTACATAATATAACTGGTTTTAATGATTATATGATTCCTCTCTATGATATTTGTTTAATGCTCATTTCATCCTAGTTTTAGTCAATGGGCGAAACTAGAAGGGACTGGATTAACATTGATTATGATGTACAATATATTGGTGAGTAGTCAAATGGGATGATCACTAGAGTAACGGATGTTATGATAATGCCGATTTTGTTTTCAAGGAATATTGTCAAGAACTTGTACCTTAACCAACTCTTCGACTCACCAAAGAAGAGAATGAAGGAGTTCCCTGAATTTTCAGGTAATGGATACCATGGTGGAAATAATATTTGGTTTCCTATATTTCAATAATGTGAAAAGAATCACCTAAGTGAATGGCGTAGAGGAAAAATATGGTGTTTTGACTGTGGAAAAGGAAAAAATCAAGTTACTAAAAAAAATAAAGAGTTTGGATAAAAAATGGATGATAATATCAGCCCCCTATGTCACAATAAAATATTAAGTCTTTTAAGTATGTAATAAATGGTAATTATGAAACTCAATGTCCCAGGATAAAAATATCATAAATAGAGTCATTAAGGTGGTCCAAGTAATTGTTACATTGATTATGATGACAAGACTACAAATGAAATTTGAAATAAAATAGGTATTACGTAATAGCATGAGTTATCATTGTTCATACCTTAAATATGAAGTGGGATAATTGAAATTTTTATGTATTTAGATTAAAAAATTATGTTATATGAATGTTGAAATATACAAGGATTGTCCTACATATGTTTTTTACTCCATATTTAAATGATTAAGTTTAATGATTCTGATGTAATGGTACTGTTATTTAATTATAATGTTATATTTTTACTAAGGGGAGATAACCCTTAATATGTTCTTTATGTTATGATAATGTTTTTTGGACAAATATATGTGGAATATGAAAAGGTAAATTGGATGGTACTAATTAACTTGGAACTATGTATGGACATTTTAAAAGATGTTTTATGCTATCATTGATGAGGTTAACAACATTTTTGGATTTGGGGAATACATACAATAAACATTGGAAAAAAGAATCGTGAAATTTTTTGATAAATATTTATATCAATTCAAGTCGTTGCCCAATTTCAAGAGATTAAATGGTGAGGATATTCGAGTATTTGGAATGTGACAACCAAGATTTTATTTGTTATATACAAGTGATCAATATTAAGTCGATTTTATGAATTTATTTCTAATGATTTTGATTTTCATATTTCACAATAGTTATAAGGATAACCATACATGAAAATATTATGTTATACATTAGAAGAAGTATTTTTTCCTTGAGTTTGTATTGGAACCATTTTTTAATAGTCTATTTAGTGATTAAAAATATTTCAAGGATATCGATATTATTTATATTAGATATTATATTATTGTGGTTTTAGAAAAGGACATCATGTATGTCCGGTAAAAAACAATCAAGTCTGGAATGGCCATGGGACTTGAAACCATGACCGAAGGACGTTAAGGGTTTCATTCCTACCACTAGCCTATAAGAAGTCATGGTTAATGTGTAATTATTATTTTTAAATAAATATTTATAATGAACCTATAGAGATATATTTTATTATTACATATTAATGTTTCAACCATATTTATTTTTAAGAATATTCATATAAAAATAGTCATGATATCCATTCTTTTATATGCTAAAATTGTATTTTAGTAGTTCATGCATCAATGAAATATTTGGAAATCCATTTTCTGAAGTAGTGGATAAATTAGAAATAGACAAAATCACAAAAAAATAATGATATTTTGTTTATATAAATATATCAAATTAATTATATTTCCTTATATTCATTGTCAATAAATTAATTAATCAACATTAGGATATTGATAAACTAAAATATGATATCCTAATAAAATAATTTTTATTGAACCGATGGCCTTTTAAATCATCATAGATTAATTAATTTTAGGCCCTAATATTTTTTCTATTCATTCACTTGTTTTTTATTGATGACCTCAATCACTGGCTAAAAATGTTTACCCTTTTCCTCTAAGTCCAATCTTCACTCCCAACTTCTCTTCTACTATCTGTAATGTAACATCACATGTTATTATATAATAATGAATTATTGTATCTGTTAATTTTTTTGAATTAGATATTTAATGGGAACACTATGTTTGATAGAATAACAAACATGCAATAATGGGTTTCTATAAAATCTTATGTTGCACAGAAGAAAGAGTTATACAAAAATAATTATACATTATTACTATTATTATTTTAAATGGTATTTATCTCCAAGTCGTTGTATTGGTATGAATAATAATAAATAACTAGATTATTATTAAATAAGTTTATTAAATATTGTTACTTTATTATAATAAATTTTAGAAGAGTAAAATGATAATAAATCCAATTTTATGCATAAAATACTCTAATATTTTTATAAGGTATTTTACCACTTTTTATGGTGAACCATTTATAAATATAATTTTGGTCACTTATATATGTTATATTTATAAAAATAAACTTTTTATTTAGAATCAGGAAATCAAAATATAATTTGGATGAATTTTGGTATTTTTATCATAAAATTAATATTTTAGTAAATATTGAGAAATACTGCATTTTAGTAAAAAACATTTTTTTCATAAAATTTATTTATATAGATGAGAGATCATTTTAATATGTTTTAAAGTGTAATTGAATTTATTTTTTATCATTTAATCCAATTTTTTTAATTGGGTGTAATTTTATATTGAAATTCGATATAACCACATTTCAATATTTTGATGGTTTTTACTTTTAAAAAACTTGTTTTCTCATTTTGACAATGGGGATTAATTTTAAATTAATTACTACAACTTATTTGTTTTTAATTTGGAAATATGGATTTCATATTTTTAAGCACAATTTAAAAATTATGTAAAAATGATATTTTTTATTTTTGTACATTATGATTAATAACATTAGTAATTATTTTTATTTACCGTGGTTAAGGGTAAATCAAGTAAATAATGCTAATAATAATATTATAACAATATCAAAATACACTAAAAAGTATACCTAATATTATTTTATGAGATATGACACACAATGAAAACACATGGGTCTAAATTGTGTCCTTCAGATGCCACTTGGGTGTGATAATGATATTTGTAAACTTGTAATTTAAAGTAAAGGAAAATATGACATAAACATGACTCTTAATACAAAACAAATAATAATATGGGGCAATATAAGTGATATATTCTACTATAAATAGCTATAAGGAATCTAAAAATATTAACAACATCATGGTAATTAATTTATATTTTTTTACATTAAATAATTAAATTTAATGATAACACAATGATGATGGAGTGATTACTTTATTAATGAAAGAATCAAATAAATGATATTATAAATATATAAATTAATATTATTTGACATAATTTATTCCATAACAAAATTTTATAGGTGAATATGAAGTGGTAGAATAATCTAAAATTTCTGCTCGATGTTATATCTCTTTTTGGATTTTATTTAAATTCAATAAAATGAATTGTGTAACAGTTGACATAATTTATATTTTATAAAAATAATAATTTTTTAAAATTTTAAAAAATCGATAGACTATTTTAAAATAAAAAACATAAAATGATAAGGTAAAAATTTTCATTAATAGTCCAATTATGGGAAATTGACCCTGTATAAGTAAAATATTTATCCTCTTAATATTTAAAATGTTGTTACAAAAATTAAAATTAAAAGAGAATAATTAATTGTAAACCAAAAAGACAAGGTTTTGAATTAAATAAATACATGACTAAAAATTATTTTATGGGAGGGTTTAGAAAAATTCTAATATTATCTTCTACATATCTCAATTTGGATTCATTTGGATAAAAAAATTAATTTATATTAATTAAATATTTTAAGAGTTTCCAAGGGTTTCCCCCTCTCCAAATAAAAAGGTACCATATCTTGAAAAACAATCGCACATAAATAAACCCTTTGTTCAACAAATCCCTATAGAAACATCTTCATAGAAACCATCCCCTAATCATAAAAGCCTTTCATAGGTAATATATCTTCTCAAGGAAGTGTTTTGGCATTGTCCAATAGAAGTTACAATATTTAGAGGTAATTCCTTCTCTCATTTTTTTAGTTTAATTCCATTCTACACTCCTTAAACACTTATTATTATATTATTACACAAAAAAATTATCCTAAATATACTATGTTGTTTTTATTCTATTTTTTTCAATCTAAACTTACAGAATCCTCCATTTAACGGGTAACGAACATACTATTTCTGTGTACAACGAACTAAAGGGTGTGTTCATGCCCATGTACTTCAGACCCTATCATGGTAACCGACTATTCCCTTGTACACATTGCATGTCTGTATTTGTGTCAAGGAACATGGTTTCTCCAGGTCTGTGTACTCCTAGCCATGTCTATATACCCTCTTAGGTATACATAGTTATTTAAAGGCCATGTCACAAATAGTGTGACAAGTTTCACATGCTGACTTATAGGTTTCACACTCAATTTGATATTCAACAACATAATCAAACCCTACAAACCGCCCCAGGGCACACACATCTTGTGTTCCTTAAATACACATCATGTAGATCACAATATTCTAGATAGCCTACGTGATTTTCGGATGGCTGTGTGATTTACAGGATCCTGTCGGTTTTGATGGATTTTGTTTTTTAAATTTTGAATTATCTTCCGCTGGATTGTGTGTTGTTTGTTTGGATTGTTTGATGTTTTGAGCAATGTGTGGTTCCCACACTAGCCATTAATGTGGTTTATGAAAATAATAAAAAAATGATTTGGAGGAGGAATAATTTTTCAGGATTCATCCCTTCCCTCTATTTTATACACCACTAATTAGTCCAATGGATTGCGGATCTGGTTTAACAATGGTCGATCATCGTCAGAGATACGATTTCCAACGTCCTTTTTTTCAAGTATCATCCCAAACCTCCATTTTCACCATGCATCCAAGAACCACACAAGTGCATGACATATCATATCTGATCCATCATCATCATCATCTTATCATGATCCCATCATTGATATGAACAAAGATATGTGATATCAATTCATTCTATCATGAAACAGGTGTGAAATGATTGATTAAGTGGTATTTTTTCAAACCGTGGGCCAAGGGATTTTACAAAAAAGAATGAATAAATGTAAGAAGATAAAGCATATATAGAAAAAAAGTAAACTATACCATTTCATCTGATCATTTCCACCTAGATTTATTTCCATTATAATTTTTAATGAAGAGATATAAAGTAATCAACAAGAAATTATGAATCTGAAATCACAATTATCCCATAGCAACAATACGCATGACCCGCAAATATATTTTTTGGTTTATTGATTCATGTTTTATTTATTAAACATAAATGAGGATAAATAAATATAAAATAATTTATTACCTCAATTCGGATCAATCATTGATGAAGAACGATGTTCTGTCATTATCGCTGGTGATATCCCTAAATAATTTCACATCATCATTTTCAAAATAAATTAATTAAATTTATTTATTTTTGTCATTTTATGACTACCATGAATTTTTCAAATTCACCCTACGCTGAAAATGGTATTATCACACCTAAGGTAAATCCTATATTATATTCTCAACAATTCCCTTAGATTTTTAATTTTGACCTTTATTTGGATGATATTCCACTTTTTCTAGAAAATAGTATATATGTGCATTGAATAAATTTAATAAACATCCAACATTTGTTTTTGCCAAATCCGGAATTGGAATCACACATAGTCTTAGTGCATATTCTTGAAAACAATCCATAAAAATCCAAATATAATAGATGGAAAATAACAGCCGCCACTATTTTGTAAATTAATTTTCTGTCATATTTAGTTCGAATAAATTTCATAGATTTTCCATTTAACCTATAGGTATCGTATAATTATATCCTTCTATCTAAGGCATACACCTACAGACTTGGTGTGTAACCATACCATGGAATATTTTTTAGTAAATGGTGATTATATGGTCTATATGGATTGTGGCCTCTGAGATACATGTCCACAAGTGATGTTTGACATGTGAGAAGCTATATGAATCATGTATTACTAATGTACAACACATGATGTATAAAAACCACATGGAGCCTACTCTATATTTCCATTTTGTAGACTAGCTTATTCATCCAATAGTGTGTAATTAAATTCAAGTGATATTATTAATTAAACAGATTGATTTATTTCGTAATTATTTCAAGGAGAATTAATCACTACTATATGGTGTGTACCTCTAGTTTTAATGGCATTTCCTTTCGTGTTGTTATGCTACACTCATTGAAATATGTAGATGAGATCATCTAATATAAATCATTCATTATATTAATTGATTTCATTATAATTTTTAGAAATGATGTGGAATACTAAACATATCAAAATTCCGATAAAAAAATTATTAAACAGGAGTTGGAATCCAAAAAAATGCATAAATAAATCATTGATATCTAAATAAATAGAAATAATTTTGTGACCCCTCTAATACCACTTGTTGGTTCTGGGCACAATGGATGTTCAAAAGGAGGAATGCCCAACTATCATTATTTCATGATTGATAATTAATCTTAGATTTACATGATGATAATCACCATGATAAAAAAATTGAATAAATGAAATTAGATAAAAAAAAATTATAGAACCAGATCTCAGGATCATCAATAATTATTTATCATTAGTTAGCGTAATTAAAAAATTATCTTCAAAGGAATTATTTATTCGTTGATGGATCTAACAACATCTCTATGTCATACCATCATTTTACTGAATGAATCAATAATTTATTCCCTATAGTGGATATCCACCCATGTTCCACACACATTGAAACATCATTATATGAATTTTTATATTCTAGAATGATAGTTCCTAAAGGTTCTTTTGTTATAAATTGATCACCCTAAGAATCATTTCAGGGATGGTTTCTCTTAATTATCGATAGAAATGAATGCGGTGGTGGAGGGGGATCTCAATCCATTAGTGTGGTTTTTCAGGGAGAGAGATCTCTCTAAGGGTATGAGAGGAATCTCTCAAGGTCTCATTATTATGAAAAAAAATAAATTTGATCTTATAAGAAAATAATATAACTTGGTTTATATACCATATGGGTAAGAAAATAATATAGGCACATGTGATGTTATTTTTTTTCAATCCATGCAGAAACAAAAGTAAATAATAATAATAATAATTATTATTATTTCTTAACAAGCGCTAAACATGATGATTAAATTAATTATTAATTATTCAAATAATATTCGATATATATTTTATTTCCCACCACAAAATTAAAATAATTCATCTATTCCACCATAATATTTATCTATCCTTTAATGTTTATTATTTATCAAATAAAAATAATATCACTAAGTTATTCATAAAAAAATAAATATTTTCTTGACTAAAAAAATAATTTTCTATTTAATGTTCCTCACATGAAATATTCCCTCGAATAACTGTTGAAAAAATATATATGGTCAAGAAAACAAGTAAAGTTATTAAACCACCTGTGGGAATAATATTTATCTAATTTATTAAATAATACTATGAATGAAATGAAATTTTATATACACTTAGTATATGAACCTATAATCCTCTTTTTCTGGGGAATTAGGTAACCTATCATAATTTCCAAGGTTAGCGTCTAACAACACACAAAGAAATAGATGGTGAAATAAGTTATTTATACAATGGAATAATACCTTATATGGATACTTACTCTATAATACAATCCCTTTATCATAACATCCTTTATATATAAGGTTTCATACTAATTCCATCAACTGATGTTCTCGATGACACTTTTTTATCCTGTAGGGAAAAGAAAAATTTCTTATAGAACACTGTGGCCAAAGATTAATTTATTCTACGCGATTTCAATCAAAGGGACTCATTAAATTACATCATGAAAATAGGGACAAATATTTTCACACACTATTAATTTATGAAATATTACTCAGGATACACCTAATGTATCCAAAATAATCATTGTTTCCATTAATAATTAAATTTTCATGACATATAACACTCACAAATAATAATTATAATGTCAAATGATCAATAAAAGTTTTTCATAGATAGGACCATCTGATGACCAATAGAGATGTTGATTTCCTAATGGTGGTTATCATTCTCATAAAACCCAACATTGGATATTACAAAGGGTGAAAACCATGATAATTTTTCTTCATGTACTCTGAGTATCAACCCCTATTAGGATGTTTTAGTTTTTCCCATATTTTTTACCATTATTATATTGATAAAATATCTATGAATACTGTTATGGAACTTCATTGTTCTCATTATAGAGGGGAACATATAAGACCTTTCTATTTGAAAAATAAACTTAGGACATTACCACATACATTTTCATGCTGGATAACTATCTTGTTTTAATTATGAGTTAAATAATATTCAAAAAAATGAATCCTTGTTATTATAATGTACATATATGATGGTTCTAGGTAACCAAATTCAACACTTGGTACATACCTAAAAGAAAATTGATTTTTATTCAGGTGAGCTGAAAAGGCCCCCAATCTCATTATTTCCAAAGGAATGAATGAATCTAAAAATGTGAAATGTAACAACTAGTATGATATGGGGCGCTAAAAAATTAATTCCCTATGATTCAAAGAAATATTAATACATAGGATCTAATGAACCAAGATAAATATTATGAAATTGATATAGGGAAAGTGGGATGATTAATGGTATTGTGTGTTTCTATCCATGAAATATGTTTTAAAAGTGTTTTTTGATGATATTGTCCTTATAAGAATAATTAAATGTTAAGGATTGTACTAAAATATTATTTTTTATGGATTTGAATAAACGTTCTGAATGACACCATGAAAATAGATTTAGTGGGAATATGATCTTTTTTTAAAGGACGTGATTAAGTTATGGTAACCCATACTATCATATCTATGTTGAGATAATATTGAAAATTATGTCATTTTGGGATAGTATTGGTGTCTATTAAATTTCATTGTGATGTTGTGGTTTTTGTAATCATTATTGGTGTTTGATTTATGTTAGGATATATGGAATATATTCTAAAATATGAGATTATATTATTGAAAAAATCAATGATTTCATTAAGGTTTTATTTTGATCATGGTTTTCCAGTATTTGGAATGAAAAATTATGAGGCACAATATGTTTTTTGAGTAATATAATTTTAATTTAGTGATCATCTATCAATTTTTTTACAATGAATTTTTTGATACATATGTTTGATGAATAATATGGTAATATATATTTGGAATGGATTGTGTTGAACAATTTGGTCTATGAGATAATATCTTCTAAATTTTTTTATTTTGGAACATATCTATAGTTAGAAGGAATGAAATTTCACTCGATTCATCTGGTAAATATGCTTCAAGCATAAGAATTCATTTTGGATATTTATTTCATATAGTATTAAATTAATTGGGAATTGATCAACGAATATTAAATGCATAAAATTTTAAATATTAAATTTTTTGATATCATATAAAAAATATATTTGTTCTCTGTCTAGATTGTAACGGAGTTATTTAACTCTTGGAAAAGGTTCTGGAAAAAAAAGTATCATAGTATCTTAATTTCACAAGAATCAAATGGTCCCATAACTTATAAAAAATTAATAGTTCTTTTGATGTTGAACTTATCATTATCATTGTCTTAATTCTCAAAATTTACCTCAATTACCCACATCATTATTTGGGCATTATGATTTTCTTTAATGACTATATCCTAACATCCCACCAATATTATCCCAATTCTAAACCTACTATTGTGATTATTCTAGATGACGATCATACTTCAGATTTTATATTATAAAGAGGAATCTATATTAACTATTTTTGAAATATGTTATTTAAAGAAGGGGAATTTCAAATGTTAAACACTTTATTATTGACATCAAGATTAAATTACGGGGTTGAAATTTATTTATGGGGTTTAGAATGTAACACATTGAGATATTAGAATATGAAAATAATGTTTGATACCATGTGTGACATTAAAAATCATGATTATATTAAAAATATAACACCCTATATAATTTATGAATTTTTTTATAATTAATTAAATCACATTGAAAAAAATAAATTCATAAAACACCAATATTAAATGAAAAACAAAACTATTTTTAAAATATTATTCTGTAAACAATAACATTATAAACTAGCAGTTGAGTTGGTTTGTATGATTAATGATAAATAAATTATACAAATTATATGGCCAATACATATATAAATTAAATTAAATTCTTATATATTCAATAGATAAATGATAAGATACATTTGAATGAAAAAAAAGTTTTTTACAAAATTTATTTTTCTAAAAATTGTGTAGTTATGCTTTATGAAAAAAAAAGTAATTTTAAATTTTTTTTCACATGAAGTGAAATTATTTGAAAAATAATAATCATTATATATATATACAAGAAAATTATCATGGGGGAATTTTTTATACTTTTTTGAAAATATATTATTTTTAGTCAATTGTGAAAAATACTAAATATTAATTAAAAACTGTATTTCTGAATAAATTATTTATAAATATAAAATATATTTTTTAAAAAGTAAAATTATATATATAATATTTCTATTAATCCAAATTACATCCTTGGAATAAGATTCATTTTGAAATTTGAAATAAAAAAGTTGAAATCTTTTGAACATTGTTACTTGGAAAATATGCTTTATTATCGCATATGAAATATTAAATTCAAATTAAATTTTTTCATATATTAGAATGGAATTTGAAAAAAAAATTGATTCCATATTTGTAATCATAATAATTTCTATTATCTATTATGGTCAACATAAATGTTTCCCATATTGAATAGTCAAAACATTAAAAAATAATTACCATGGTAACAGTAAAAATTGGATTACTCCGGGTTAAATAATGAATACAACGAATAAATTGATCTACCAAATTAAAAAAATATTATTTTTTATACTTATTCCACATTTATCCTTCGAAAATTCTAATATAGATTCATTTGTAATATTTTTCAATTTAAATGACTATAATTTTGGTTTTTTTTGGAAATATCAAAGTAATTTCCACTTTCCCCACTTATAAAATGGATCTCACTAACCTCAGTTATTCACATCCATTACAAAATTTGGATCAACCTACCATTTAAAAAATCTCTCTTATCATTATGTCAGACATATAGTGTTTTGAAAACCATCATATGATTCCTTTTGGTGAAAAGTTCATTAAATACACAATTATATTCACAATTTATATGTAATATATGTAATATATATCGATTATATATATGTACTTATAATAGTACATAACATTTCGAGATAAGAAATGAAATGCACCATTAATGGAGACGGTAAGCCGTAAGTACGCATGAATGCTACCTTTATTTATATGTCATTCATTAATGGAATGAGAACATAATGATACATAGGTATATCATAGTTATAGTATAATATATATGTTATATATGTTACATAAGTTCATAAATTATATCCTTTATATGTTCCATGTATGGCATGAATGAGTCATATCACTTTGAGGGGGCGGTAGTCCGCACATCCTAAAATGAAATTATCACGATTACCTATCATGGAAACCATAAAGGTATGCCATAAAATAAAAATATAGAATAATAAGGAAAACATAAACATAATATATATCATATATAAATATAGTGACATCTTAATGGCTACCATGAGAGGTGGTAGGAGATAATTGAACAATCATCGTTTCGTGAGGCAGTAGTTCGTCGTCCACAGAAACAGTATGTTCTTCACCCATTAGATGAAGGTGTCTGTAAGTGTATCTCGAATAATTATCATAAAAACATCCTAGTATATTGGAGATACTGGTGTTGTTACAAAATAAAGGAATAAAAAGAGTTTATGGGGTTGGAGAAGTAAAATAAAACAAAATAACATAAGAGAAGACATTTCCTTTAAATGGGATAACTCTTTTTGATTTGAGACAAAGGATTCCTTGGAAATAAATATTTTAAAGACCCATAAAATTCAAGGGAAATTTTTTCTTAATTTGATTTGGGATTTTACAAGAATGCAGTTTCAGACGGCACTTGATTCCGAGGCCCGGTGTGCCCGGAATTTCTATCCGATGTTTAGCTCGGGTATGTTCAGGGAACGAACGAGCGCGAATTTATAACTTTTGAACCGGTGCTCTGAATCAAATTCTGAGGGAACTGATGGAACCGTAGCACCGGTAATTTCTTAGTAACTCCTTTTCTAGAGTTTCGTTTGCTCGTTATGAATTGTTTAAATTTGTGGATTAAGTGTTAGCGAAATAAAATTTTGGTTAAGAATTTTATTTCCCTTTCCATGAGTTAGAACCTAAGTGTAGGAGTTAGGGTGGGACCCAATGTTTGTTAGTTTTTCTTGAGTGGATTAAAGGTGATGTGGGGCCCACACGATCCCCTACCTTTTCAAATCCATTAACTCCCTAACTCCTCTTAACCCCCCACTTAAGTTGTGTAACTCTTATAACTCTTTAACCACCCATTAATTGGGTGACTTTACCTCTCCTCTCATTAAGTATGCCAACACCCAATTCAATTATTTAATTTTTGTTTTCAATTTTTGAATTTTATATTAAGTTAATAAAATAAGGGTGAGCCTTATAATATTTTGGTTGGATGTTGTGTGTGGAAAATTGAGGAGAGAGCTCTTCATATTCATCACGAAGAACACCAAGACTTTGACGAAGAACACCAAGACTTCGACGAAGAACGTCATCGCCGTAAGAAGACATCGACGTGCCGTCTCTTATCCTCTTCGCAGCCGGTGTGTTTCCCAAGATCGACGATGCACCCTCTTTCGATCTTCTTCCAGTGTCAACGAAAAGGGGATGCCACTTCCTCCTCGGGCATTCTCCGTCAACTTAGGGAGCTTCACCTCGCGACGTCTTTTTCCGCGGCGAACCCCCATTCTAGCTACGCTCAAGTAGGGGTTTATTTAATTATTTTAATTTGTGAATTCTACTTTGTCGTCCTTCATGAATTTACGACTGGTTGCTATCGATTAATGAGAGGGGGCCGGACTACACAAACATGGCCGACCCTCCTCCAATTTGAATGTTGTTTCTAATATGGTTGGGACGGAATGGCGTGGTGTCGTCGCACCATGTGGGATCGTACGACTAGTAATGCACGGCACCGTCGCGTCGTGCCGTGAAGTTGAACAAGGACGCGACACCGTCACACCACGTCGAAGAAAACCAAAGACACCGCGGCCGAAGCGGGGCCGCGGCGGAGGGGCGCGGTGCCGTCGCACCGCGCCCGACGAACCAGGTCGTGGCGGAGCAGGGTGACCGGTGGCCGGTTCCGGGCCACCGGTGTCGGCAAAGGAGGAAGGACCGACCATCTCCGGTCCTTGTTAGTAGAAAATGCCGGCCGGTGAGGGCCGGCCGGAGAAAGGGAAAACCGGGGGAATTAATTCCCCCGGCCGGCTAAGCAAGCGGCCCCATTAATGGGGCCCCGGTTATAGGTAAACCGGGGGGGCAGCGCCTCCCCCCCGCGAGCCAGAACAGCTCGGCCATTTGACCGAGTCAGCTGGCGCCACACGCCGGGTCGACGGCTCGGCTGGGCCGACTCGGACCCGGTTCTGGCCGACCGGGGGGGTCACGGGTTGGGTCGGTCCGGGCCCGAAACCCCTGTTTTCGGACCGTCTTCGGTCTTTTGCCCATAACTTGGGCTACAGACTTCTGATCGACGCACCGTCAGTTTCGTAGCGATCCTTGAATCGAGACGGTCGTTTGGGTATATTGCACTCAAGGTTTTGGAATAATTTGGGTTTGGCCGGGTTGGTTCGAACACAAAACCAACCGGGCCCTCGGAGCGGAAACACTCATATCTTAAGCTCCAGACGTCTGATTGACGTGTCGTCGACTTTGTTGGATTCCTCTTAGTGAGACGGATCTTCTGGCTTACTCCGCCCAAGGTTTGGATGCAGGTGGAGTATGGTTGGGATGGTTTTTCCTTAAAAACCAACCGGGACCCTGGGACAAAAAAACCTATAACTCCCAGACTGGGCGTCCGATTGACGTGCCGTCTGCGACGTTGAGTTCCTTTTGACGATACAGAACTTTTGGATACATCAAATCTGGACTATGTGTCAGTTGATGTATCAGCCTCTCGGCTCGTGGATCAGACCATCCCGAATGAGCTTGCTATGTGCGGGAACCCTAGAGCTGGCTGCGACTGCGACTGTGACGACGAAGACAGTACAAAAATACTCAGTGGATTCGACGGCGACGACTACAGCACTCAGCGATCCTATGTGGATCAGTGCTACCGATCCTGTGTGGGTCCGATCTTGTGTGGGTCAGCGCTCAGCGGTTCTGTGTGAGCCAGCGCCTACAGATCCTGTGTGGGTCCGATCCTGTGTGGGTCTTTGCGGGGGTTAGTTAGCTATCGATCCTTTATGGGTCAGATCCTATATGGGTCATTGCGGGGGTTAGTACCTAACGATCCTTTGTGGGTCCGACGACTTAGATGAATCAGTGCATATATCTGATCATCACTATCGTCATACGAAGATTTATACCTGTGGGAGATGAATACTATTTTGCTTTCCTTTGTGGATTGTGTTGTGCTATCCTGTGTGGATTTACGTTTTTCTTTCCTGTGTGGACTGGGTTGTACTTGGGCTCGGATGTTGGAGCCGCACGATAATTGATGACTTAGGTATATGTATGGGCATATACCTAAGCTGTGTTGGATGTTACTTCATGATTGTATCTTTCCTTTGTGGATTATACTTTGTGGATTCTGGGAGACCTTCGGGGGTCTCGGGGTCCCTACTGAGTAGCTTATACTCACCCCTACATGGGCTATGCCTGCACTACGTTGTGCTGGTAGCAGACAACGGACAGCACTGATCGTGGTTGAGGCTTGCGGAGCAGGATGGTACCTGGAGGTGGACCACTGGGCGAGACGTACTCAGAGCGGACGGCTGGACCCGAGGGTTTTGTGGAGGCTATCTATACCCACCATTAAGGTGGCATTTCCAGTGGATGGCTCAATGTTGCGGCTTTACTTTTCAGTTGTTGTTTTCCCTTTTGAGTTTTACTTTACTTTCAGTTTGGGTTTGTATTCTGACCCACTTACTTTTCCGCACTTACTGTTGTACTCAGTTTTCACTTAGTGTTTACTTCTTCTTCTTGCTTACTCTGTGGTGCTTGTTTACTTTACAAAGGCAATGCCTTCTCTTTTTACTGGGATTTACGCCTTGGTGCTAGTCGCCAGCCCCTAGCCTATGGAAGGCAGGCTTGTGGTAGTCACGACACGGTCCCCGAGGACGGGTCGTGACACTTATGCCCAAAGTGAAGCTTCTAAGAGTAGAGGAGGAATTTGGAGAGATAATATGAGCAGAGTTTGGAAGAGCCAAGAGATTTAGTGGTGTCGGAAAAGGGGTAGAGGTGGGGTCCTTTTATAAGAGGTCGGAGGGTCACTTTTGGAAAATCTTGAATTGCAACTTTATTATAAAATGATTTTCTGATTTTAAAGGTCGCACAATGATATATTTTGAGGATAAGGTGTTAAGGGTTCTAAATAGACCCATCCAATAGGTTATAGACAAGTCTATGTCTTAGATTTTACCGTATCTTTTCATTTTATTTAAATAGTTCATTAATGAGGTAATAACTGCATCATCATTATGTCATAATTAAATTTTTTTATTTAAAGTCTAAAATTTCTAAATAAAATACCATGATGTAGGAAATATTTTTATCATTCCAATGAAAAATTATTGTCAAAGAGATCATTTATATAAACATAACTAAAGTTGTTTTACTTAGGTGATACATATTTTGGTTATATTTTCCTTTCTTTAAAAATAATATGATAAAATGTCACTATCACACTAAAGTGATTCCATGGGTTCTCAAAGATGGAACAAGGCATCCCATGGTCGGCCATGACTCAACAGAAAGTATTTGGACACATTTTGGGGTCATTTTAAATTGTTATTATATTATTTTATTACCCTTAACTACTCGATTACTAATTAATCATGATAATTAAAGATAATTGACGTCGTTACTATTCATAATGTCCAAAACAAAAGAGTCTTAATTAAATAATTTGAAAATTATGATTCCAAATATGGAATCCATTTTACAAAATTCCAAACATAGAAATTGCAGTAATTAATTAAAAAATAATTCCCTTTGTCAAAACCAAAGACGGGTTTTTGTGAATTAAAATTTATCAAAATATTGACTTGTTTATACATCCAATTGAAAATTGAAATTACTTAAAATGAACAAAATTTCATTAATTGATAAAAAATAATTAAATTAAACTATAAAACAATTAAAATTACAATTTAAATATATAATTAAATTAGATGAAAAAGCTGTTTTGAAGTAAAATGCAGTATTTTTCAATATTCATTAAAAATGAACATTTATCAGAAAAATAAACAATATTTATCCAAAGTAAATTTAATAGTCCAAATTCAAAAATGATTTCCATTTTACCAAATTGGAAACATATAAGTATCATTAATTAATTTTATAATTAATTCCTACTGTCAAAACAAATACCGTGTTTTTAAGAAACAATATCTATCAAAAGATTGACACTTGTTTATGTCCAATTTTAAAATGAAATTAATTCCAATGACCACCATTGGATTAGATGGTAAAAATATATTTTAAATACACTTTAAACCCAATTTAAATAATAATATATCCATATAAACAAATTAGATTAAAAGGAGGTTTTGAATTAAAATACAGCATTTTCACTATTCATTAAAAAAATGAACTTTGTCGGAAAAATAAAAAATATTTAAAAAAGTAAATTTTTATGTCCTGATTCTAAAGAATGATTTTATTTTGTCAAATATAACATATATAATTGAAAAAAATTAGTTTTAAAAAAGGGTTCTCCATCAAAAGATAGTTAATCGACCCTTTATAGAATATTAGAATATTTATGCCTAAAATTGAATTCTTTTCTTATTTTAAGCCTTTATATTTTATTTCATAAATGTAGAAACATTTAAAAAACATATATAATAATAATTTAGTTATTTCTAATCATTCCTACCTATACAACGGGAATGCGTTAACTACTATTTAAAATAATATTATTATATTGTTAGTGTGAAACGTAAGATTTCAATGAAATCCGTTGTTGCGTATCAAGTACGCCATCGAACATAGCAACCCCTTTAAAGTAAAATTAATATTTAATTCGCTAATATTAGTAAATATAAAAATGTAATATTATTTATTTACCTTGGATTCTACACATGTGATTGTGACAACCTATAGTATGGATGAGACAGTGGATTCATATGGTTGATATGACCCCATGATTGTTTTGTGTACTACCTCATTATGATTTTTTGTGGAAATAATAGTGTATAAATAAAACCATTTAAAAAATGATATTATTGAACTATTTTTTAAATTATATTTATGAGTTCATGATTTATTGTTTTATTAGTTATATAATATCATGGAATAGGTCAACACCAACTATTCATGGTAATTATTATGGAGGAATTAATGAATAAAATCCTTTAATATTCTTTGTGTAATGTTATTTCATATTATAATTATCTATGGAAGATAAAATATATATATTTGAAAATATATTTATTCATAGTATCTTTGGTTACAACCATTGAACATATAAATTTCAATAACACATCCGCCCATCATAATAGAAAATTCTAGGCTGACGATTTAAATGATATTCAAAGTATTGATACCAACCATAATGAGTAAAAAACATTAAGGGAATGTAAATAACTAAGTACTATGACCCCCAATGGAAAGGGTAAAAGATAAAGGTGTGGATAAAAAAATAGACATGGAGATGAGACAACATGGGGGCCTATAAAATGTATAAAATCTATTATATAACGAAACACCCTTTCTTGAACTATCCTAGTCTTAGAAACTCTCCCATAGCCCATATGAATTATATTTTGACCTATAAACCTCTCTGAATTGTGATTACTGATCCACAACTAATTTTTGAAAATAGGAAGGTTTTAATATAGTCCACCATTAGATTAAATTTTTTATCCTTAGAATAATCATGAAAATTATATTAAAACCTATAGGTCCTAAAACATTATGTCATTCCACACCTTGATTATATAAAAAGGATTCAACAAAAATTTCACTCCTTCTCCATTCATTGTAATACACATATTATCATTTTAGATATACATTAACATTATATATTATGAAAATTGATTTATGATGGGTGTACGAAATAAAAACTTAAGGAAGATCCATATATTGGTACTTTTGGGGGGGGATTTAACACTATATATAATCTTGTTATAATAATGGACCCAATTTCAATAGGATTTTGTCTAATTATTATTCCTCATTCATTTACTTTTATAACCTTATTGATGTTCCTATTGATGAGGTTTTTTATCCTTGATCTGATATACCTTTAAAGGATGATAATCAAGAAATAATGAAATAATATTTTCCCATGTGGATGATGGATGTGTTGTCACTATGTTCTCTATAATCACATTATTCAAATATCACAAATACCACAATCCAATCTCTATTTGTATTTCATCACATTCTATTTGGTGAACCCCTATAACATTAAAATTAAATAATGGATGTCTTCAGAAACCGAGATCAGAATCCCAGATTAATGAAGGCAGTTCAACAATATTGGAATGTCAACTCCATAAGAAGAACCCTCCCAATGATTGATGGAATGATGAAAAAACTAAAATGTATCTTAAGATAGTGGAGTAAAAATTCATTCTCCATGCATGAGGATTGCATCAGGGATAATAATTCTCAAATTTCTTACTTCCAACACAAAAATATTCTCATAGATAACCACTATAGGTAGAAAATATTGTCCCCCACTATAAATGATTATCTATTGAATTTCAGATAGAGTCTATACTATAATCACATCAATGTCATATTTGATTAATGATATTTATATAAAATCCAAATTATACCAACAACTTAAAATGGGAAAATATTTAGGGGAGTAAATAAATCCATTTGAATCAATGGTCATAATCATACCTCTACAAATTTCATCTTCAATACTCTAATCAATCACTTAATTTTTATAATGTTATTGATAGAGAAGACAAATTGACATATAATATTTTTAATTACATTTTGAATCATAGAAATATATGCTTCACACCATATTCCTCTAAAGAAAAACCATGAAGAGTCTATTATTTCTCCACATGGATAATTGTCATGGTCCTAATAGGATCACCAATAAATTATATATATTGTATTCATAAATTTTATATAATAACGTTAACCATACTATCACATAGATAATAAATCATGACTCCATACCCTGGTGAATTGAAATCATCATTATTTATCTATTACCAATGATAGAGGATACCATTGAAATAAAATATTTCATTGCAGATGAAATTGTTAACACAATTTCTAAAATTAAGATCAATGTCTTTTCAATCATAAAGGTTCATATCGGTAGAGGCATCATCACTCCAAGCTACCATTAGTTTTTTATTGATAGGAACATACAATATTGTCTATGTAATGATTTTATGTTTCAACATATTTAAGACGAACAAGAATGATGGTAAATTTTCCTTCAGGAAAGACATGTCATGATCCTTTTAAAAAATAAATGGTTTTTAATTTTATATCTTCTCTAGAAATATGGATTCTCCAATACGTTAATAAAATATTTAGCACAATTTTTAGTATTACAAGGAACGTTTTTCTCATTAATGGATCCTCAGAATACATATTAAAATTCTATACAGAATTCATATAAGGTTATCCGATTTTAGTCCTTTTCGTCTCCATTTTTGATGATCGAATCAAAAAATCGATAAAATATATTTGGAAAATTAGTCTATGTAATTGAATGTAGTTTGTAATTGGATTTTTGACATAATAATTACACCTATATACAGATCACATACTATTCTTCGAAAATGAATTTGTAAACAGTATTGATTCCATATAATATTTTTTTGCCTTTATAAGGAGAATTTATTCTAATCCATCATCTATAACAGGTTGGTTATTTTATTTGGTGATAGAATTCAATGCACTATAAAAAATAGGATTTCAAAAAAATATGGAGTGAAAAGTGGTACACACCCATTCACCTATCATTGGGTCCCCTTACTTTATGGAAAAGTAAGAATCTACTACCTTTAGAATATATGTTCTATATAATTTAACTATATGGATAGAGGGAAAGGTATATCAATGTCACAAAAGAGAATATTTTTATTCAACGTTATATCTCCTCAATATATGAATATTCTATTTTGATATAAAAATTTCAATGAATTGTCATCTATATTTAAAATAAATGACAAAATATTTCATAAGGTTACTATCATTAAATGAAATGATGATTAAAACAGTTGTTTGGAATGATTGAATAATTCTAATATAAATGTTTGGATCATGCATCAATGATAAAAATTTATTCAACAATTCAATTATAGGAAAATTAAATTGGAATCTACTAAAAGTGTATGAAATAGTTACAAGATTAATAAAAAACATGATGGGAATAATTTTTTTAAAATAAAAATTATTCTTTAGGCTCTTAGACCTCAGGTCCAACCCGGACACCCAACTACTAAGCACACCTTATCACATTGGTATAGACCATAAAAAATGTGGTCATCACATTACTTCACATGAACATTAATTTATAAACTAAATTTGACAATGTATCTTGGAGAATCATTCTAGGTAACAATAACATGTCAATACATTAGGATATGGTAGAATTATTATATAATTCTAAATGATAATATAAATTGGTGAAGACTTTAGCGTCATCCATTCCTGTCCTAAGGGAGATAATACCGATTCTAAAATACCCATCATATAATTTATCATTCCATCAAAGGATAATCATCCATGAAAATTTTTACTATCATTTGTAACATGATTTATCTTTTCCATTTATGAAACTAAAAGGATGGTCACATTGAACTCATTAATCAGTTCCATAACATTTTAATGCTATAATTTAAGTACAATTATAACCATGGTCTTCCCCTTTAAAACCATTTAACCAATAAGAAATGAATCCTTACTCGTATATCACATTTACCCATTGACTTGTTGAAAATCATTTAACATGTAATATTTAATCCAAATAACTCCTTTTTAAATATTATCAAATTAAACACAATTAAAATTAGTTTAATAATATAAAACACCAATTAATCAATTAAATGCAAAATTTTCATGTATAAGGGAGGGAAACACCCATTTATTGAACCTATGGGCTTGGTTTATCTTCCTTAATGAATCCAAATGTGATTTTTAGTGGTTCAACACTATATTTAAAAATCCATTTTATCAATTCTCACCAAGGGATAAAATTTACATCCCAATAATGAAAAAAATAATTAAGAAAAACAGAATCACCCGTATCTTCGAATCCCACCCAATATAACATCAATATACTCAAAATTGACGGAGGCCAAACCATGGAATGTTCAAATAGAAAGGACTATATTCCTTGGATATGTAGGATTAAATTGGATAAAATTGATAATTTTATCATAAAATCCATGGGGGGATTTTATATTCCACCACATTAACGAGGTTCACAGTTTGGACACATGGTTCGACAAACCATTTCAAAACCCTTTGAATCCCAACATTTAATAGAGGGTCTAGGCCAAACATTTTTCTAGGGATTCTACATGGTTTTTCAATCCATGTGGAGGATGTTTGTTTGGATCAACCAAAAGCCTCATTGTATCAGAGAACCCCTTTCATGGTTTGTCAACTATGAACTTCCCATACACTCTTCACAGTTATGGTGAATGGTTAGTAATACTCTTTATCTATAAATTCTCCCAAAAATGAATAGAATCTTTTCAATTATTATTCATTTCTCAAACTCCCGGAACACCTGAGAGTCCCCTCATTCTGTTGGGAATCATTAAATTGTAAAACATAAATGGATTTAGCTAAAAACAATAAAAAAATTACATATCTGAATGGGTGGTATCGTAACACCTCCCCACCTATTAAATTATTCTATCCAAGATACACTACCATGAAATAATAATCTTCTATAGTCAAATGTTCAGGTCACAAATTCATCATATCTATATACCCATCTCATCTATTATCATGAACATCACGATGCTTCCCAAAAAATAAGACCAATGGAACATTCTAGGATAATACAAATTATCCATCCATTCTAATATAATAACTTGATGTTACTCAATGGGTTCATTATTCACAATTTCAAAATCATCATCAATGAACATATGATAAGTATTTAGGATGTACCGTTAAGGATATGACATATTAATAAAATATGAATTACAATATACCAATTTTGAAGAGTTGATCAGCATTCCACCAGTATAATCCACTACATAATCTCTAACAGACACATATACCTAGGTTCCATCATGTCCAGTTTTGGAATCTGATAGAGAAAGAATCATAGAGACAGCTGAAGGAACACACAATCACCCATTGTAAACTGAAGAGTTTTTAAAATTCGATAAGCATATGATATATGTATACTCTTATCCATATTCATAGGCTTCCGAATCAACTAATCCCACACTAATATTTATTACATGATACTTGTTCCAAATAACTCTGATTCCACTACCTCCATCGTACATATGGGTTATCAACATGGGATACTATAGAGAAAGAAATATTGATCAATTGAAATAGTAAGTAGATAAATATTTTTAGGAAAACTATAAACCAAGTGAATATTTCTCCCATGATCCAACAATTTCAAGGATACATGCTCTTCAAATTTAATCTAACAACTAAATAGTGCATTCTTATTTTACATCATTTTACAGGAAAAAAAGCTGTACTCGAAAACACCCGAGAACTCAATTTTTTGTTTATTTCATGACATATGTGTGTTGTGAAAGATGGATTTAAATCCAAAACTAAAATCCCTTATACCATGTGGATGCGTAATATCTATAAGGACACAGTATTAAATATTACATTATCATGAGTTAAGTCAATAATTGGAATTTTAATGACATTGAGGATCTGTAACGTTTTAAATATTTAGAGAATTTGGTCATAACTCGTACAAAAAATCTTAAATATTATAAGTAGACACTTCTCCTAAGTATTCATTTTTTTTGTAAGACCAACAATTTTTGAAAATAAACTTGGTTTGTTTCATGTTTAACCAATTGACTTTTCCTTGTTTCTATCCTTGATGATATTCTTCTTTAAGTCCTGTGAAAAACATTTCAAAACTTGGGATGAGAAAAAAAAGATCAATATGGTATATATAAAGAATGAAAATTTTTAGCCTTGTGGAAATATGTAAACCATGAATAATTTATCATAAATTAATAAATTTCACATTTAATAAGTACTGAAAACACTTCAATGATTATAAGCTCATTACTTACCCTTTTTTAACCAAAATATTACGATAATACATATAGAAAGAAAAATATAACATAAACATACTTAAATGGAATAACTATATGGTCAAATTCCAGAAATAAAACTAAATTGAATAGTTATATGGTTGAATTCCATAACCAATGCGTTGGAGGTTATAACATTACCACCCAACCATGGTTTATCACAGAACCACTCGTATTTGTTTTATATTGTAACAAACCATCTTTGATTTATCACGTAACAACACATAAAATGTCCAAGTACCATTATATAATCATAAAACATAAATTATTACAAATGTAATCATTTAAATCATTAAATTTCATTTACAATCACAAGAAATATTTTTCACGATATTGAAATATTTAATCCATTTCAGAAACCATTTAAAACAGTTAACAAAGAGACTATTAAATCAACGTTACCCAAACCACGTCGAAGCAATTGAAATAAATTGAAAATTTAAAACATTTTTGTATATATAAATCAATTCATACAAACCATTTTTAAATCATGGACATGAAATAGATGGTTTTAGAGGAATAAATCCTTAAAACAATAAATATGATGTTATAGTTAATGTGTCCCTTACCACTAGAGAAAAAACTGAATAAAAATAGTTATGGAATAATATTAAATAAAACATTAAATATCATTGTTATATACTAATTTTTGATATAATATTTTAAAATAGTCATATATACACCTTATCAGATAATAATGGTTAAAAAAATCAAGATGTACCTCAATAATATTAGATTGAGACAAAGACCACTAAAAATATTATTTTTAGATTAAGGATAAATAAATGAAATAATTAAGTGTTAAAAATATAAACAGACACAATATAAGTGAATTTTCAGTGAAAAAAAACAATAGGCCAATAACATGTATTCATGAAAAAACAAAATCAATGACACAAATATTTAACTAAATTAATGTAGATTGAGTTAAGATATCCCTTTAAAAGATAATTTTGTTAATAAAATTGTTCAATTATATGTATTAATTATAAACAAACATAAATATTTTATAAATAAAATATCAGATATCAAAAATTATTTCTCATAAAATCATAGCACGACATAATCAAGAAGTATAATTTTAACCCAAATAATGAAAACTGGGTTAAGAAATTCTCTTACCATGAGTCTCACTCGTCACGTACACTTGTTATGTTCCTAAAAAATAAACATAGGATAATTTATAGATTATTTAGAACCTTATTTAAGTTTAATATTACTTTTATATCACTTATTACAATGATATTAAAATTAGATAATTATTTATGTTCATGTTGAATGTTTTGTCGATATTCCGTACATTAGTTGAAAATGAACTTTTTTTAATGTAAATTTTCCATATAGTTAAATATCCATATTATATAGAATATAATTAATGATTTAAATATAAAATATTTCATGTATATATTTATTTATAATATCCATAATATTTGGATATAAGAAATGAAATGCACCGTTCATAGAGGCGGTAGGTCGTACGTATATATGAACGCCACTTTCATATATTTTCACATTAAAATAATAGGAATTAAATGATATAAATTTATATTATTATACTATTATTTTATTAATTTCATTCATTTCTCAATTTCTTAATAAAAACATCTTTTATACATTCCATTTATAATTGGAATGAGTCACATCACTTTGAGGGGGCGGTAGTCCACACTTCCACATACGAAATTATCGTAATTACACATCATGGAACGAATAAAGGTATATTATAAATAAAAATTATAGATTCATAGTGACAATATAAATTTAAAATATATAATATATAATTAAATTTACATCATATTGGAATCCATAAGTGGTGGTAGGATAAAATTTAACAGTCATCATTTTGTGAGGCAGTAGTTCACCACAAATAGAAACAGTATGTTCTATATCCATTTGATGGAGTTCTGTGTAAGTGTTAGTAAAAACCATAGAACAAAAACATAAAATTATGTTAAGTATAATTTTTTTGTTATATAATAATGGAATAAATAGACATTATGGGGTTGGAGAAGTAAAATAAATTAAAGGATATTGAGAGAAAAAATTATCTTTAAATCAGGTCACTCATTTTGATTTTAGACAGAAGGCTTTGTTTTGTTCCCTTATTCCCATGGTACATCATCTAGGATGAAGGGAGGGATGTTGGGAGATTATATGAGCATAATTTGGGCAAGAAAATGGGCTTCATAGGTGTGAGTAAGGGGTGGAGTTGGTGGCTTTTTATAAGAGGGAGGATGGTCACGTTAGGAATGTCTTGAAATATTATATTATTTTAAATTGGTTTTCGAATTTTAATAGTTCAAAAGATATATAGTATTATTATAATATTATTATGGGTCAAAATTCTCTCACAATATTGGTTTTATACATGTTCATGTCACAAAAGTAACCTTAACTTTTGGCTTTAACCCTTATGTAAATAAATTCACTCTTACTATGTCTTCTTATATTTTTCCATGATATGGTAAATATGGTTACTATAAAATTACAAGAGAAACTCATGAGGATCATTAATAACATTTATAACATTATCTAAATAACATGGTATAATCGATTACGTTTATTACAATCATATCATTTAAAAAAATTGTATTTTTTTAAAGACTCATTTATGTCAATTTTGATACTATTTAGAAAATTGATTTTTAGATGAAGTCTTACAAACCTGATTCATACGAAACAACTACGTTAAATAAAATATAATATGTCATAATCATTCAAAAAATTATTGGATTCCATCAAAATTTTCCTATTTCATTTATTTTAATATTTATAATATCATTTATTTGAATATTTTAATAATAAGGTAACCATTGAGTCATTATTGTGTCTTAAAAAAGTTATTAATTTAATGTCTAAAAATTATAAATAAAATACCATGATGTTGGAAATCATTTAATATTTCTAATTACTATTTATAGTCAAATATATCAGTTATATAACCCCACCTTAAAATAGTTATAATAAAAAGACACATGTTTATGTAATATTTCTCTTTACGTTAAATTAATTATTATCACATGTCATTATCACACTCAAGTGGCTTCATGGTGTCATAAAATTGACTCAAGGATACTCATGGTTGTCCATATATCATCCAATAGTATTATGACATGTGTTAGGGTAGTTTTATATTATCATAATATTATTTTTCACCCTTATTTACCAAATTTACCTTTTACCATGGTAAAACAATTACTGAAGTTACTATTCAAAATGTCCACTAATAAAATGTAACCATTTAAAAAATTTGTACCTTGTGACGCCAAATTAGTAATCCATTTCTACAAATTCAAACCACATAATGTTTACCAATTAATTTAAAATTAATTCCAATTTTCAAAACCATAATTCGGGTTTTTTAAGAAGTAAAACCTATCAAAAGATTAACAGGTGTTTATGTACAACTATAATATAAAATTACTTCCAATGACCAAAACCAAATTAGATGATAAAAAATAATACAATTAAACATTATAACCAATTAAAAAGACAATATAACTATATAAATAAATTATTTGAAAATGCAGTTTTGAATTAAAATGCAGTTTTTTAAACTATTCATTACAATATGGATTCTATAAGAAAAATACCAAAATTTCAATCAAAGTAAATTTAGATGTTCACTTTTTAAGGAAGAAGTTTATTTTTTCAAATAGAACATAAAAATATGAAAAAAACTATATTTTAATACGGTTCTCCATCAAAATGCGTGAAAATGACCTTTTAAAAATATTAGAGTATTTTATTATTAAAATTAGATTCATTATCAATTTAAAACACTATAATTTATTGGATAAATTTAAAAAAATTTAAAAAATATGTTTCATCATATTTTACATAGTTATATTCATTCCCACAAATACAATTACACGGCGTTAACTACCCTTTCAAATAATAATAATAATAATATTGTATTAGTTTTTGGTATAACTCAATGTTTTCTAGGGCATAAAATTTCTAAGAAATACGTTGTTAGGTGTTGACTAAACTATCAAAAAATGTGTCCCCATTTACATTAAATTAATATATTATTCATAAATATTATTAGGTATGAAAACATATTGTTATATAAATACCTGGGATGTTACATCCTTCCCCCCTTTTGGAAATTTCGTCATCACCACTATTAAATTTGGTTTAGTGACTTCATTGAAAATTCCACATCATTAAAAGAGTCAATAAAAATACCACTTTAAAATAATGAAATATAAGTACAATGGTCTCCTAAGATAATAATTATTAGGATTATGTGTATAAAAACAGGGACATGGATAAAAAACTAACCATATTCTTCTAATGGAGAGTGATAAAAAACATGATCAGATGAATGTTAACAATCAGAAATCCACAAACTTGTTACAGGTTAAATGGAATTTGATTTCAAAGGAGGAAAAATAGATGGAAAATGTTTTTTTAATTCCATTTCATAAAGGTGGGGAATTTAAATGCGATCTTGACTATGAACATAAGGAAGCATACTTATATGTCTAGTTGAATTTAATCCTTTAATAAAATTCTTCCAAAATCTCTTGATTCATCTAAATAATGATTATTTTAGATGACATCATCACACCTGATGAACTATAATCAAATTCTATAGATTCATATAATCCAAAAGAATTAACAATCTAATCATTGTGTCTTCAATCATTAACGATATATAAAATGGTTAGGATATGATAAGGTTATTCCAAAAAATAATTATCATTAATAGAAAAAAATTCTTCTATTAATTTGAAAAATTCAACAGTAATACACAATGCTCAACATAGACTATTAAAATTATAATTGTCCATATAATTCCTTAAAAATAATCAAAAATAAATTTGAAATCAAAAATAGAGAATGGTTTGATAAATTATTCTTCTAAGATAAATTTTATAATTTATCCCCAAATAACATCAACAACTCTTAATGGCTCATACCAAAAAATAATTTCCAAATTCACAAATTCTCTATGATACGTTAACAATTTCCATAGATAAACCAAATAAAAAAAATTCACAATTAAATCATACATTTATCCTTAAATAATTCATCCATTATTCCTCGAAATAAAATCCCATAGTAATATGTTTAAAATTATCATAAAGGTATCTCAAAATAGTGAATGTATTCCAAAATAACATTTATCCTATAATCCCCAAATCAACTTCCAATTACAATGATATCCATTTAATAAAACAGAAGTTCCAAAAAGCAACTTATTCTTACTCTATAAACTCGTTCAAGTAACATTAAAATCCAAAATAACCTGGGACATCGCGTAGGGTAGTGGTAGGTGAAAAATCATTATCACAATTCAATTGTTGTTTCGATCCCCACATCCTTTTCTGATGCGATGAGTTGTCACCCTTCCTATAGGTAGTACATTTTATAATGCTATATAATATATATATCATTCCCAAAATGAGTCAAAATCTTAAAAATTAACCATAAAATTTTTTAATCTCAATATTTATACCATGTTATTCATTTTTCATCCAAAAAGTAATATTTCATAATTACCACAAAATCAAAGGTCATATAAAGGTTATCCAATAATTTATAATTATTTCCACCAAAGAGAATATAATTCTTCATTGCATCAAATTTTAACATAAAAAATCATAGGGTTACACAGAATAGAAAATATCTTCCAAATTAATCCCATCATCAACATAGTATCAATACATTTAAACATTTCATCATCCAAAAATCTACCGTAACTCTTGAATCCATTATATGTATAATTTTTAATAATTCAGCATTATTTATGACACCCTAATCTGGATTTTCCCTCTGATTTTTTAATACATAATTCCTACAAAAAGAAAATATAAATCCTGTCCTACGAATAAATATTTTAAAAACATGAAAGAATAAATAACCCACACCTTTCATATTTAATTTTTAGTTTCCCCCTCTTAAATTGGAATAGCATTAGGTATTTCTAAACATATATTTTTAGGGTCCTGCTGATCCCATTTATAAACCTTCTTCGTCGAACATCTATTTTTATGGTTCCCATACTCCCCAAATTTAAAAAATTTAATTGATAACTCATAAATAACTTCTTTACCTTTCCTATTATCCACTGAATTATTCCTTTTTCCTTGGGATGATATTTATTTATGACCATCCTTGACATATCTATATCATCTTCTTGTCTATTTCAAACATTTCCGTAGGTGTTTCTTTACATTCTTGACACATCGGTTGTTGAATATACTTACCATTATGATAATTACCTGAACATACCTAGGGATTAATTTCCCACATATATGATTCCATAGAAATATCACTAAGGATAACGTTTTCAATCATGACTCCAGATAGCTGGTCTAGAATAACTACAATTGTTATCATTGTGGATCCCATTTCTTTTGATTACTTATTCAGAAAACCACCAGTGATTCCTTCACATCCATTGTCACTTCGGTGCCTACTAGATCTAGACATTTACTAAAACAAAAAATGTTAGTGTGAGTATTTCAGTTGAATAATCACATATAATTATATGATGATGATAAACACTAAGATATACTCATCCATCTTATCTAACACTCATTAAATTTTTTTAAAATAACAATGACTCATTCAAATATACTAACCCTTATGGTTATATATATAGTTTAATTTATACTTATATAATAACCTAACCTCATAAGATATCTAAACTAACCTTTGTACCAACTCTAAGGCCCCAAACATAAATATTACATAATCTTTAGTTAAGTCAATAATTTTAATTTTAATCACATCGAATATCTTTTCAGTTTTAAAGATGTAGAAAATTATCCCAGAACTCATACATAAAAAATTAAATATTAAAAGTATAAACTTTTCCTCACTATAAAATTCTTTTCATAAAACAAATCATTTTTAAAAAGAAACATGGTACATTTTAGGTTTAAAAATAATGAATTTTCGTTTTTCAAATCCATGACACTATTGTTCTTTAAGTCCTATGAAAAACATTTTAAAACTAGGGATGAGCATAAAAATATCCGTAAGGTATATATAATGAATGAAAACTACTATTCTTATAAAACATATCATCCATGAATACCATATCATAATGTAATAACTTTCACCTTTAAAAAGTAGGAAAAACAATTCACTGAATATATGCTCATTTCTTACACTTTTTGTAACCAAAATATGATCATAAATCCCATAGAAAGAAACATATAACATATATAGGTAACTTGGTACATATAAATTATTAAATGGAATAACTACATAGTTGACTTCCAAACATTTCACTCAATTGAATGTCAATATGGCTTACTTTCATTGCCAATGTGTTGGAGGTTATAATTTAACCACTCGTCCTTGGTTTATCATAGAACCACACATCTTTGGTCTATCACCTAACCACCATTCATTGATTTATCACATAGGCACTAATAAAATGTCAAATTTCCATTATATATTATAAATCCCAATTTATTTTAATTATTGAAATTTTAATATTATAATTTCATTTTCAATCACAAGAAATATTTTCATGACATTTGAAATATTCAATCCATTTCCAAAACCATTTAAAACATATAATAAAGAAACTTTTGAATCAAAGTGTCTCATAACACTATGAATATTTTGAAAAAAAATGATATTTTAAAACAGTCATGTCCATGTCAGTAAATTCATACAAAACATTTTGATAACATTGAAATGAAATAGAATGTTTTAGAATAATAATACATTAAAAAAATAAAAATGATGTTTTAGATAAAGTCTATTACCTCAATAGAAACACTTGAGTAAAAATAATTAAGTATTAACATTAAATAAAACATTAAATATACTGAGAATATTGTACTTCATGATATAACATGTAAAAATGGTCATATATACATCTTTTAGGATAATAATTCTCCAAAACATCATGGTATACCTCAATGAAAGGAGATTGAGATGAATTACATTAAAAAGATTGTATCATTATATTAAGGATAAATATGTGAAATAATTATGTGTGAAGAATATAAATACACCTAGTATAAGTGTATTTTTAGTGTAAATCAATCATTGGTCATTACACATATTCTTGGAAAAACAAAACCATTTATATGGATATTTAACTCAATGAGTGAACATTGAGTTAAGATTTGTCTTATAAAGATAATTTTGTTACAAAAATAGACTGATTATGTGTATTCAGTATAAATAAACATAAATAAAGTATAAATATAGGATAGGATATCAAAAGATATTTCTCACATAATCATATCACATTTTAATCATGATGTAGAAGATTAACCCAACGAATGGAGATTATGTTAAGAAGTTCCCTTACCTTGAGTATGACTCATCACATACCATCCTTATGTTCCTGAATAATAAATTTAGGTTAATTAATAAATTATTGAGAATCTTTTCCATGTTTAATTTTCCTTTTATATCTCTTATTAAACTGTTTTAAAAATTACAAAATTATGTAAGTTAATATGGGACGTTTTGTTGATATTCGGTACATGAGTCGAAAATGAACATGTATTGATGTAAATTGTCCATATAGTCAGAATTAAATGATCTCCATTATACTATACATGATTTAAATACCATATAAAACTAGCATATATGAATTTCTAATATAAATAATATTTGGAGATAAGATATGAAATGCACTGTTCATGGGGACAGTAGGCCATATGTACGCATGAACGCTACTTTCATTTCATTGTCATATTAAATGAATAACAATAAAATGATATAAATTTATATTATAAAAAAATTATTATTATTATTTAATTAATGTCTCATAGGTCTAATAAAACCATCATTTATTTGACCATGTGTAATGGGAGTGAGTCACACCGCTTTGAGGGGGCGGTAGTCCACACTTCCTCAAACAAAATTATCGTATTTACACAATATTGAATAAATAATGGTATTGTATAAATAAAAAATACATAATAATAGAGAAAATATAAATATAATATATATATCATATTTAAATATTGTTCCATCATAATGGCCACCATTAGAGGTCGTAGGAGAAAATTGAACAATTATAATTTCTTGAGGTAGTAGTTTGTCATACATAGAAACAATATGTTCTATATCGATTAGACGAAGGTGTGAGTATGTTTAGGATGAAAACTTAGCATAAAAACCTAATTCTATATTTAGAATACTTTTTCTATAAAATAATTTAATAAATATTGGTTAGGGGGTTGGGGAAGGAAAATTAATGAAATGAGCTTGAGAGAAGGCATTACTTTGAAATCTGATAACTTTTCTTGATTTGATACAAATGGAATACTTGAGTTAACTTCTGCCCAAGTTAAGGATTTTAAGAGGAAGGTAGGGATGACAAGTGATTATTTTAGTAGAATTTGGGTGATCCAAGGGGCTTGAGAGATGTGTGTAAGTGGGTAGCGGTGGTAGATTTTTATAAGAGAGAGGATGAGAACTTTATGGAAGTCTTGAAATATTATTTTATTATAAATGGATTTTGGAATTATAATAGTTAAAAAGTTATATATTTCTAGGATATTATGGGTATGTTTCATCATCCTCTTAGCCAATATGTTTTGTAACATTTTAGGTCACAAATGTAACTTTATCTTTTGGACTTATCACTTAATTAAATTAACTCCTACCATGCCTTCTTATATTTTTACACTATATAGTTGATATGGTTACTATAAAATACCCAGAGAACCTAAAGTGGATCATTAATGAAATTTTTATCATTATATTTTTTATTTGGTAGAGTCTATGATTTTTATGACTATTATATCATTTAATAAAATGTTATTTGTTTTAAAAATTGATATATGTCAATTTTTCACTATTTAGTAAATGATTTTTTAAAGTCATAAAATTGATTCATTTGAGAAAAAACATTAAATAAAATATAACTGGTTATAATCATCTAAAAAATTATTTTATGGAATCAAAATGTTCAAATTAATATTACTTTAATATTTATAATATCATTTATTTGAATCATTCATTAATAAGGTAATGACAACATCACCATTGTGTCATAAATAAATTTATTTATATAATTTATAAGAATTATAAATAATATACCATGATGTTTGAAATATTTTTATCTTTCTAATAACTATTTATAGTCATGTAGATCAGTTATATAACCCCACCATAAAATCATTTTAGTAAAAAGATACATGTTTATGATATATATATTTTTACTTTAAATGAATTACTAAAAAATGTCATTATCACACATAAATGGATCCTTGGGGTCCTCAAATCGATCCAAGGATGGTCGTGGTCAGAAATATTCCTTTAAATAGGATTATAATTCATTTTAGGGTAGTTTTATATTATTGTAATAGTACTTTTTACCCTTATTTAGTTCATTTTATCCACTAAACATGGTAAATAAAAATAATTAATGAAGTTACTATTCATATTGTCCAAAAATTAAAGGTAACTATTTAAAAAATTTGGAACTTATTATTCAAAATCTGGAATAAAATTTTTCATATTCAAAACAAAAAATTGTAATAAATTAATTTAAAAATAACTATCTTTGTCAAAACTAGAAAACAGGTTTTTATGAAATCATACAATCAAAATATTTACATGTGTTTATATCCAATTTCAATGTGAAATTACTTCCAATGACCAAAATTGGATTAAATTTTAGAAACATAATCCAATTAAACATTAAATTTTTTTTATAATCTCACAATATCAAAAAATTAGATGAAAAGTCATTTTTGAATTAAAATGAAGTGTTTTTCACTATTAAATACAATATGGATTTTATCAGAAAAATAAAAAAATTTAAACCAAAGTAAATTTCAATCTACCTTTTCCGAAGAAGAAGAAAAATTTTTCAAATAGAACATATAAAAGTGACAAAAACAATATTTAAACTGGATTTCCATAAAATGGTGTTAAAACGAACTTTTAAAAACATTAGTGTATTTTATAGTTAAAATTGGAATCATTCTCATATTAGGCCTCCAAATTTTCTTGGATAAATAAAAAAATTAAAAAACATTTGTAATCATATTTTAGTTATTTATTCCATTCCCAATGAAAAACAACCTATCATTAACTATCATTTAAAATAATAATAATATTATTGTATGATTTTTCAGTACAACTCATTATTGTGTGCAATACAAGATTTCAACGAAACCTATTGTTGGGTGTCAACTACGCTATCGGAAAAAGTTCCCCCTATAATGTAAAAACAAATATTTCATTAAAAAATACTATTAGATATGAACATGTATTATTATATAATACCTTGAATGTTACAATATGACCTGGATAAAAAAGTATCAAAAATGGTCAAAAGAAAAAAAAAATATTGTATTAACAAGAAAGAAAATACTATAGTAAAACAATCCATATTCACCCAAATTGTATCATTCATCCCTGGTTTACTTTGGGTTCTAACCATAAAATAAATAGTAACATCATGCCACATTCATTTTGTAATGGAATATGACTATAAAAGACCAGCAGTCCACTAAATCTCAACCTTCACCTTCTGACATGATGTTTCATCATGTCATGAAACGTGAAATTCAATTGTCTATTCCTGAAAAAAAATACAATCCACAATAATTAGAGTAAATTTTAGTCAAAAAATGGTGCAATTCCCAATTTATGTTTTCAAATAGAAACATAATGTCTTCCCACAAACAATTAAACAAAAATAAATGATTACTAACCTAAATGATCTCATCATCCTCAATATTATAATTTGAATTTTTCTCCCCAGATTCAAAACTATCTAAAAAAACTATACATTTTGAATCCCAAAAATGTAGTCTTTTTACAAAATTCATATGATAGGGTCCAACTGATATGGAAATAAATCTCATCTAATTAGGTTCCTTTGAACACATATATGCATCTTAGTGAAAAAATACATCATTGTCCACTCGAAACATGACTCTTTAACATCCAGAATCTGTGTCACCAAGATCCATGAATCTACAACACCATTTCAATTTCAAGTAGTATAAAAATGTTTGTGTTAGAATGAAATCAGATTCCCAACACAACCCCACTACTAATGATTCAAATATCTCCTAGAAAAGATATACTATAGTTTCTTATTGTCAGTATAAACACCAAATATTTCAATCCAATAATACAATTCCTCATTTATTTCAAGACATAAACAAATATGGTCATTTTTATTTCATCTATAGGATATTTTCAATCATATTTCCTCAAATAAGTGGATCCATGAAGTGCAGATAGATCTCCAAACATCAAATCCTGCCCATGTGAAAACCCATATTATTCATAATACAAGGTAGAATCCCTTCCCGAATCAGGAAAGTTCATGACTGATGTTGAGATCAAGAATTTTATTGGGTCCAGAATTTTTTTTTAAAATTTCTCATAACACTGAAGCCTTATACCATTCTTTGAAAATACCTTATGTGGTGTTTCCAAAATAGATAATTATTTTATGATCCTATAATTATAAATTACCAAACAATGAAAGCATTATAAATCAAACACATTTTTATAATAATCCCATGATACAATTTTTTCATGAGTCTCAAGTCCACTGACACACCATACTCCGAGGTAATATGACATATGAAATGTACCTTCTTGATCCATAAATTTCCCTTTTATAACATTGATATATCATACTCTCTCTTAATATACTCTGGATGTTTTCAATATGTGTTTGATGATTATCATGAGTCTTGCAGAATACCAGGATGCCATCTATAAAAAAACATTAAATGATCAAAATATGTAAAGACCCAAAATTTCCATGTAATTTTTTTAAATATATAAGTATTTTATGAGTCCGAAAAAATAGACGGTGCGTGATTCCGAGGCCCGGTGCTCCCAGAATGAATTTATGATTTTTTTTTCGGGTACGTTTAGTAAACGTACGAGCGGGTTTTTGTAACATTTGAACTGATTCTCGGATTTAAAAATTGAGGCCACTGTTGAACATGCAACGATAGTATCCTCTTAAAGAGACCTTCTCGTCGACAATAGTAGGTCGAGGGTGAAGGATAGTTTTTCACTTTTTCATGGAAAAAATGAAAATAAAAATTGTTTAACTTTATTATTTTTATTTGAAACTCCCATGTGAACGTTATGGAGTGGGGGAGCACTGATCCCAAAACCTACCAATTTGAGTTATATTTGTGGGGACCACTCGAACCCCTTTAATTTGAGAAAACCTCTAAACTCCCCTACTTTTATTGTGCCAACATAATTTATTTAATTGATCAAATTAAATGAGATAATTAATAGTGACAACATAGTACAATTATTATGCCAACATTGATTGTGCCATCATAATTTAATTTGATAAACATAAATTAATAGGTTGGATACTTTTCATTTTGGGTGGGATTTGGAAAAAGAATTGGAAAGGGGATAGCTTTTGGAGGATTATTATCTCCCAATGAAGAACACACCCTTCTTCTCAAATCAAGAACTTCTCCTACAAATGAAGAATGCCATTGAAGAATGTTCTTCAGAATCACGGAAGAGGACAACACACGAGCCGACATTGGAAGCCTGATTGCAGAAGCGACGAATTTTGGCACCCTCTTTGACTCCTTCCTCGCATCCACCGTCAACAAAACTCAGAGGTAGGGGTTTAATTATATGTGATTATGGATTCCGATGTTATCCCATTTTATAAAAAGAACGCGGATAAACTCTCTAACTAGTTGATCCATGAATGATTTATTTTTTCTTGTTTGGAAATAATCATTGTTGGAGGTTGTAGGGTATGAAGTTCTTCATACAAGATTTATTATGCTGCTTGCTACAACCCAAACGCAAAGGGTGTGGGCCAAAATAACATGCCCCAAACTCGCTGCAATTTCATGAGGGTTTTGTTCTGTTCTTAGCAATGGAAGAAGGAGGCGACCGGTGCTGGCGAAAGGCACCGATGGGACTCATATACGATGGTCGGCACCCTGCCAGTCGCGATGAAGGAGATGATGCCACCGCGACACCAGCACCACCCCGCGGCCCCTACGCCACCCCGCGGCCCCGCACCGCTCCACAACCCCCGCGCCGCCCCCGTCCCCCATGCTTACCCGCATCCGCCGCGCCGCCCCGCGTCTCCAGTGCCGCCCTGGGCCCCCTGCGCCGCACCGGCAGTGCCCCACGGCTGCCCAGCTGCATCGCGGTATGGGACGCCCAGTGTGGGAAAGGCCAGACCCAACCGGCCGGGTCGGGCCGGACCCAGACCCACATTGACTCATTTTCTCTCATTTGGCCATAACATTGGCACCAAGCGTCCGTTTGATTAACTGTCTGCAGTACCAGAAACCTTGGAGTGAGATGGTCTTTTGGTATACCCCACCTTATATTTGGATAAAGTTGGGGTATGGTCAGGTTGAATCGAGCACAAATCCAACCAGGCCCTCGAGACTAAAAGGCTAATAACATACAGACTAGGTGTCCGATTGACGCACCGTTTGTTGCGTTGAGACCCCTATGATGTTGTGGTCCTTTAGGATACTTCTTCATGGGAATTTTTGGCAGTTGGAGTATTGACCAGTGGCTTGAGGAGCCGAACCTACTAGAGACGAGCAAGATTATTGCGGGGACCCTGCATCTAGATGTGACATGAGAATGGGATCCTTTGTAGGTCTATGATTGAGGGTCCCACATGGAACCACTCTATGAATCCATGTGGGACTACTCTAGGATCCTATGTGGGTCTGCTGTACTAGGATCCTATGTGGGTCTGAAGATGTACTAGGATCCTGTGTGGGTCTGAGGATGTACAAGGATCCTGTGTGGGTCTGATGATGTACTTGGGTCCTATGTGGGTCTGATGATTTACATGGATCTTGTGTGGGTTTGGCGATGTACTAGGATCCTATGTGGGTCTGATAATGTACTAGGATCCAATGTGGTTCTGTAATCTTGGATCCTTTTTGGGTCTTCCTCTTAATAGAGTAAGATGATTTAGTAGTTACATCTAACCATCTCTACTACTATACCTATGTTAAGCCTGGTATGAGATGAGTCCTTTCCTTCGAGGTGATACCTTTGTGGTAATCTTCTATGTGGTGTACCTGGGTTGTACTTTCCTTCGGGGTGAAACCTTTGTGGTGTTCTTCTGTGTGGCGTACCTGTGTGGTACTTACCTTTGTGGTGAAACGTTTGTGGCATTCTTCTGTGTGGCATACCTCTGTGGTACTTTCCTTTGTGGTGATACCTTTGTGGTATTCTTCTATGTGGTGTAATTGTGTGGTACTTTACTTGGCGGTGATAACATTGTGGTATTCTTCTATATGGCGTACTTTCGTGGTACTTACCTTCACAGTGATACCATTGTGGTATTCTTCTATGTGATGTACCCTTGTGGTACTTACCTTCGTTGTGATACCATTATGGTATTCTTCTGTGTGGAATTACCTTTGTGTTACTTACCTTTGTATTGTTAACTTTGTCGTATTCCTTCCTTATGGAAAAATTGAGCTTGGGGATTTTGAGTTGGAACTTGTGTTTCCCCATGAATGAGATGGGTATACATGAAAACATGGGTATATGTATGGGCATAAACCTAAGTACATTTTTCAGATTATTACATGCTTTGTGGTTTATCCATTGTGGATTTTGTAATACCTTGTAGAGTCTCGGGGCATCTACTGAGTATCATTATACTCATCCCTATACAGGCTATGCCCGCACCTTGTTGTGTTTGGTGTAGACGATGGACAACGCTGAGTGAGGATGCAGTTATCGGGACTGAATGTAGCTTGGAGGTGGACCTTAGATGAGGCATACTGCAGAGACGACCGTTCTAGAGATGTACCAACCCTTCAGGTAGGATCCTTGGTGGTTGTACACATGAGAAGTTTAAAATACTTATACTTTCCAGTTCTCTGGTACAATCCAGTTGGGATTGTATTCTGGCCTCATTTTACATACTGTACACACCCTTTAACTATACAGTTAACTTTTGTTTGTATCTTATTGTGTGCTTGGTTGCGTGTGTTTACAAATTATAAAAGTAATGAATTCCCGGTTTCAGGGAATACGTTTTTTGGTGCTAGTATCCATCCCTTGGCCAATGGAAGGCAGAATTTGGGTAGTCACGGGACAGGACCTGGGGGACGGGTCATGACAAATTGTTATCAGAGGAGTTGGTTCTACCCTAGAACATTGGTCTCAGAATGTTTAACGGAAATTGTGTTGAGTGTTATGAGTGTGGTTATCAGTTTAGGGAATCCATGGTTGGTGAAGTGGCCGACGTATCCATACACCAGGACCCTAAATTCTGATTTCTAACTCAGTACACAAAAACACTGATTGCATGTGTGTTTTTACTAGGTTTCATTGTGATCTCTTTGATTCATCTCTCTATTTATAACTTAATGACCTTGGAGCACCTGTTCCTTATCAGGATGTTGCTGCGTAGACAACCAGCTAGGATTCCCGAGAGAGTAACCGATGCAAGCCCACCGATCGACAAGGCTCCAGTGCATGGCCCTATTACTATGTTCGCACCTTCGGGTGGTGTTCCAGCAGCACCACCACCCGTTGGGCAGCAGTTACCACCAGCCGCACTGGCGGATGGTGCATGCCAACTGAGCACGTTCCATGGGTTCCAACAGCAGAGGTTTCCAAGGTTTGGAGGTGAGATAGATTCCAGAGAAGCTTATGGCTGGATGAAGGCGATTTCTAGAGTTTTCCGCCAAGTTGAGATACCAGTATAACATATGGTGATATTAGCTAATATTATTTTTCAGTCAGTGACCATGAGGATGGTCCGTATAGTGATGATGATTCGTTACGTGGTCCATTGCCCGAGATGGTACCTTCTGGTAGTGTGCCTACTATATCACTGCCCGTGGGCCAGTAGATATGACCGGTTGTACTGGTAGTGGAAACATGTAGGATTATTTCATTACACCTGCTTCAGCATCAGATACCCCTCAGCATTCGACGCGAGCCCGACTCACAGGCAGCTATGGAATGGCTTGAGGAGGTGGATGAGAGTCTCATAGAGCTTTTATAACTTCGACGGGATGACATGTCGGTAGATGAGTATTCATCGAGGCATACTGATCATTCCTAGTAATCGTTGAATATGATATGATCAGTGTTCAGGGATCTGACTTTTGAGGGAGGTGTGTTTAGGGACATCCGAGATAACACTTTTCCTCTATGCATTACTACTTATGTTAGGGTGCTAGAGAGGACCATTGTGGTTGAATATTCATTTTATGAGCGGATACAACCAGTGAATGTTAGCAGTAGGAAAGCAGGAAACTGGTGCCAGTCATAGAGACTTGAGCGTGTAAAATATTTCGGGAAGAGGATGTGTTAAGGAAAAATGAATCTGCAGGGTAGTAGACGTGGAAGTAGGGCTAGGAGATCAGAATGAAGTGGTGTACATTTGGACATGTTACAACCACCACCCTTTTCTGGACCTCAAAAGGCTCAGGGAGCTGGAGGAAAGGGGAAGGGAGTAGCTGCATGCGGTCGAGGAGTGTAACCCAAGGGCTCTAGTAATTATTTGAGGTACATTCTGTGTCTACTACTAGCTGCAGTATAAATAGACATAGGTACCAATCATTCCTTCCTTCAATGAATCTTGTCCATGACCTAATGTAACATCCCAGGTAAATAAAGAATAATACATCTTCATAATTATTAATATTTTTGAATTAAGTATTAATTTTACTTTACACGGGACGGTAGGTTAGATGGCATACACGATACACAACAACGGGTTTCTTTGAAATCTTACGTTACATAATATTATTATTTTAAATGGTAGTTAACACCTAGCCATTGTATTGGAGGGAATGGAAAAAATAACTACAATATGATTATACATGTTTTTTAAATGTTTTTACATTTATCCAATAAATGTTAGAGGATTAAAATTAAAATTAATCAAATTTTAATCATAAATACTCTAATATTCACTAAAATGTCGATTTACCACCTTTTGATGGCGAACCCTCTTAAAATATAGTTTTGGTCACTTTTATATGTTCTATTTTACAAAATAAAATTCTTCAATAGAATAGTGACATCAAAATTTACTTTGGTTAAATTTTTGGTATTTTTCTGATAAGATTTATTTTGTGATGAATAGTGAAAAACATTGTGTTTTAATTCAAATATGCCTTTTAATATAATTTATTTATATGTTTATATTATCTTTTAAATGGTTTTAATGTGTAAATAGATTATATTTTTAACATTTAATCTATTTCTGGTATTTGGAAACAATTTCACTTTGAAATTGGACATAATCAACTGTCAATCTATTGATAGTTATTGTTTCTTAAAAACACGCTATTTGTTTTGAAAATGTGAATTAATTTTAATTTAATTAATCCAACAACTATTCATTTAATTTTATAAAATAGACATCATTTTTGAATTTGGAATATCAAATATTGATTAGGCTTAATTTTTTGTATTTTTCTGAAAAACATCAATTTTTGATGAATAGTTAAACCACTAAGTAGTAGTTAAAAAACTAACTTTTTCATTTAAATGAAATTTTACAGCTTCAATGAATTGAATTTCAAAAATCTGACATACATGGATGTTATTAACAATTAAAACGTGGTTCAATAAGATAAAAATAATTTTTGGTGAATAGTAAGTTGTAACTTTTATTCACCATGGTTAAATGTAAATAGGGTAATTCAAGGTAAAAAGAATATTATAATAACCCAAAATCACCTTAACACTTATCTTAACCTTATTGGATAAGCCATGGATGACCAAAGTCATCCTTGGGTCGATTTCGGGACCCCATGGAGCCACTTGGGATTGAAAATAACACTTTATATTAATTAATTTAAATTAAAGACAAAAATGATATAAACAAATATCTTTCAGTAAATTAATTTTTACATAAGGTTATATAAGTTATAATTTCGACTATAAATATTAATTGGAAATCTAAAATGATTTCCTACATCATAGTAATTGTTTTTGTAATTTTTAGACATGAAATAAATTAAATTATTTCTGACAAAATAATGATGATGTATTTACCTCATTAATAAATGATTTAAATAAATTATATTATAATGATTACAATATTATCCAAAAAATGTCCAATTATTATTGGGTGATTTTATTTCGACCATGAGTCATCTTAAATACTACTTTAATCATTTTTTCGACCTTTTTAAAATGAAGATAAATTTATAATAAATTAATGTTTTCACACTTTCCTAAAGAGCCTCTCCTCTCCCTTATAAAAGGAGACCAATTCTAACAAATTAATCACACCTCTCAAGCCCTTTGTCTCATAAAAACTCAGCCAAATTAATCTCCCTACATCCCTATACTCCTACTATAAGCCTTACCTTTGGTAGAAGGCACTTCAAGAATTCCATTGGTTCAAATGAAAGGGAGTTACCGAAATTAAAGGTAACAATTTCTCTTACTTTGTTTTATTTTATTTTACCTATCCAACACCTAAAATCACTTTATTCCATTATTTTTTCAAAAAAAAAGTATCCTAAATATAATAGTATGTTTTTATGAGAATTAGTCAAACTACACTTACACACACCTCCATCTAATGGGTGAAGAACAAAATGTTTCTGTGGATGGAAAACTAACGCATCACGAAAGGATAATTGTTCAATTATCTCCTACTGCCTCTCTTGGTGGCCATTATATTGGAATTGTATTTATATATGATTTATATTATGTTTATGTTTTCTTTATGCTCCTCTATTTTCCATTTATATCATTCCTTTATGGTTTCCATTATGGGTAAACACGATAATATTATTTGAGAAAGTGTGGACTACCGCTCCCTCAAAATGATGTGACTCGTTCATGCCTTATGTGGGACATATAAAGGATGGAGTTAATAATATTATATATGATATTATACTGGATTTATAATATAACTATTTATCATTATAGTTTAATTCCATTAAAATAATAAATATAAATGGAAGTAGCGTTCATGCGTACGTACGACTTGCCGTCTCCATGAACGGTGCATTTCATTTCATACCTCTAAATGTTAGGTAATATTATAAATACATGTATATACTGGATATTTATGAAATATATGACATCTAAAACATTAATATCATTCTGGATATAATTAACATTGACCACATTAAAAGCATGGAATTATAAGAAGTCCATTTTCGACTCAAGTACCAAATATCAACAAAATGATCGTTATTAACATATATGACAATGTAATTTTTATAAAATGGTAATAAGTGAAATAAAAGGAATAATAAAAATGAAAGAGGTTCTTAAGAATGTAGAAATTAACTTATGTTTTTTATTCAGGAGATTAAAGAACAAACGGTTCAAGTCGGACATGAGGTAAGGGACTTCATCTCAATCTCCTTTAGTTGAGGCATATTTTCATTTATACACAACTTTCTTTTATACGGTGTATAAAATCCATTTAATTTTAATTTTATTCAAAAGGAACCATTTCTCTACGAAGAGTTTTACTAAATGTCAAAAAAATAATGTTTCTTTTAACATAAGCAGTGACAAAGACCTTTTCCGCCGCCGTGAGTATTATTTGATGTTTGGATTCCTTAACAATCCGTAATGATATTAAAAAATGAAAAATAAATAACATATAATCTTTTAATGTATTTTGTTATTGAAAATGGTTTTGAGAAAGGATTTTTTATGTAAATATATTTAAATGATATATTGTGATTGAAATGTGGAAATGTTATCTTTCCTTTATGTTTATTTTATGTGTTGTGAATATGTTATGGTTATTGGGCATTGTTACATATACGGGTGGTTCTGTGATAAACCTAGGGTAGGTGAGCACGAGATGCTCTCCAATTCATTGGGTAACATGACAGAGGTTAACAGGAATGTTTCTCCAAAGAGATTTAGGGAATATACTGTGACGGGTATTCCAAATGTAACTCCCTATGTAGCTGTGATAGCTACGGTGTATGTATGATATAGATACCACAAGTTACCTTTATGATTTAAGAATTCTATGTGTATTTCATAAATCTTATGATTTCATGAGGTATGTTAAAGAGAATATGTTATGTATTCATTGATGATCTAATGTTTTCTTTCTTTGTTTATAACCCTTACTGAGCTTTTTATGCTCAACCCATGTTTTGAAATGTTTTTCACGGGACATAAAGTAGGGTCAAATATGGGATAAAGGAAATGTCATTTTTTCTAAAACATAGAACTAGACATAACTCTTATTTAAAGAGTTTTTATTTTATCGATACTAAGTAGATGTGTCTACATGTAATAATCATGTTGTTATGTATATGTTATGACCTAATTCTCAAAAACTCTAAACCTAAAAAGATCCTCAATGTGAATTATTTGTTTAATTCAAGATTATGTAATGTTTTAAGGCTGGGTCCTTATAGTTTGTATCAGAGGTTGGTTTAGATAGCTTTAAGAGTTAGAATATTGTTAAATTAATATCCATAAATTATTTTTAGTTTATGTTATGATTGAAATGATATAGCATTTATAGATGACCATGTTGCTTCACCTATGATAACTTTTTGTTAAGAATGGTTTTTTCATAGTGGAAACAGAGAAGCATTTTGGGGAATTCATATTGAGGGAAATAACCTTCCAAATCAGCATATTGAGATGGATAGAATCTGAGTTGAACAGTTTGTTGCAGTGATGGCCCAGTTGACTCAGATGCTAAACAATACTTACTTTTATTGATGACATTTAGGTTTATTCAAAAAGTAAAAATGAAAATGAATTTCATTTAAGGGTTGTATTTAAAACCTTAAATGAAAATAAAATATTTGGGAAATTCAACAAATGTGAGTTTTGGTTACAACAAATTTCATTCCTTGGTCACATTATTTCAAAAAATCGCATAACTGTTGATCCTTCCAAAACAAAAGTTGTTGTAGAATGGCCAAGACCCACAAATATTACCAAGATTTTCAGTTTTCTTAGTTTAATAGGTTATTACTGGAGGTTTGTTGAAACTTTTTCATGGTTATCTATTCCAATGACAAAGTTAACTCAAAAATGTGGTATGTTAATTTGGACAAAAGAATGTGATGATTGTTTTCAGGAATTGAAAAAAAGATTGGTGAATGCTCCAGTTTTGGCATTGCCTTCTAGAAATGATGAGTTTTTTATCTATAGTGATGCTTCGTTGAAAGGACTTGGTTATGTCCTAATTCATAATGATCAGGTAATTGGTTATGCTTCACTTCATTTGAAACCTCATGAATTAAATTACCGTACAAATGATTTGGAATTAGATGCTCTTTTTTTTTTGCTATAAAAATTTGGAGGCATCATTTGTATAGAGTAAAGTGTGAAATATATACTGATCACAAAATTTTAAAGTATATATTCACTCATAAAGAATTGAACATGAGACAGAGGAGTTGGTTGCAATTAATCAAGGATTATGATTGCATGATCCTTTACCATCCAGGAAAAGAAAACAAAGTGGTTCATGCTTTGAGTCGAAAAATTAATTCTTCATTAACCATGATATGTTTGGAATGAGAACCTTTGGTTATTGATTTGATGAACCTTAGCATAGAAGTTATTGGTGCAGGGAATTCTTATGTTTTGTTTCAGGTGTCAATGAGATCATCCCTATTAGACCGAATTAAGAAAGCGCAACAGGAAGAGAGTGAGTTGCAAAAAAAGGTATAGTTGGTTCAGAAGGGTAAGTTGCCTGATTTTAACATTGATAATGATTGTGTTTTAATATTTGGGAAGAGATTATGTGTGCCTTGTGATTAACAGTTGAAGAATGAGTTGTTGTGTGATGTTCGTAGTTCTTCGTTTTCAGTTCACCATAGAAGTACTAAGATGTATAGAGATCTTCGGGAGTAATAATAGTGGGATGGAATGAAAATAGATATTGCTGATTTTACTATGAAGAGTTTGACTTGTCAGCAGGTTAAAGAAGAGTGGAAATTACCGAAAGGGTTGCTTCATTCTTTACCAGTGCTAGAGTGGAAATGGGAAAATATATCCATGGACTTAGTTGTGGGATTACCAAAGACATATCGAGGTAATAATGCGATCTGGGTTATTATTGATCGATTGACTAAATCTGCTAATTTCCTTCCTATAAGAGATACTTTGTCTCTAGATCAACTATCTCGGTTGTATGTTAAAGAGATATTCAGGTTTCATGGTGTTCCCCTCTCCACTGTATCTGATTGTGATCTATGGTTTACTTATATCTTTTGGAAAGGCTTTCAAAAGTCATTGGGTACTGAATTAAATTTTAGTACAGATTTTCATCCACAATCAGATGGGAAGTTAGAACAAGAAATTCAGACATATGAGGATATACTATGTGCTTTTTCACTAGATTACAAAGGAATTGGTACCAACATCTATCTTTGGTTGAAGTTTCGTATAATAACAGTTTTCATTTCAGTATATAGATGGATCCACTTGAGGCATTATATGGGATGCAATGTCAAACTATAGCTTTTTGGGATGAAGTAGGTGAAAGGAAGCAGATGGGACCAGAATTTGTAGAAGTGATGGCAGGAAAATTTTAGTTGATTCAGAAGCACTTGAGAATAGCTCAGAGTAGGCATAAATGTTATGCCGATAACAGGAGGAAGTATCATTCTTTTAAGGTAGGTGATCTTGTTTTTCTCAATGTTTCTCCATGGAAATATGTGATATGTTTTGGAAAGAAAGGAAAGATGAATCTGAGGTTCATTGGACCATATGAAATCCTGGAGAAAGTTGTATCAGTGGCATACAAAGTGGCTTTAACTCCATGTTTGTCCCAGGTACACAATTCTTTTCATGTCTCGATGTTGATAAAATATATGATAGATCCATCTCATGTCTTAAGTCCCGAGGTAGTTTAGTTTGAAGAGCATCTATCCTATGAGGAACAACCAGTCCAAATTCTTGAGTGAAGAGAGAATGTTATGCGGAATAAGGTAATTCACTAGGAAAAAGTTTTTTGGAAAAACCATATGGTTGAAGAGGCAATGTGGGAATTTTAAAATGCTATGAGGGATAAATACCCCCACTTATTTGATATGTGAATGAAATTACGAGGACGAAATTCCTAAAAATGGGGGAAGGATGTAACATCCCAGGTAAATAAAGAATAAAACATCTACACAATTATTAATATTTGTGAATTAAAAATTAATTTTACATTAAGTGGGACTCTATGTTCGATGGCGTACCCGATACACAACATCGGGTTTCTTTGAAATCTTACATTGAATAATATTATTATTTTAAATGGTAGTTAACGCCTAGATGTTGTATTGTTGGGAAAGAAAAAAACTAACTAAAATATTATTATACATGTTTGTTAAATGTTTTTACATTTATCCAATAAATGTTAGGGGCTTAAAATGTGAATGAATCAAATTTTAAGCATAAATACTCTAATATTCACTAAATGGCCGATTTACCTCCTTTTGATGGAAAACCCTCATTAAATATAGTTTTGATCACTTTTATATGTTATATTTGACAAAATAAAATTCTTCTTTAGAATCGGGACATCAAAATATACTTTGGGTAAATGTTTGGTATTTCTCTGATAAGATTTCTTTTTTAATGAATAGTGAAAAATACTATATTTTAATTCAATTATGCCTTCTAATATAATTTATTTATATGGTTATATTATCTTTTTAAATGGTTTTAAAGTAAAAATAGATTATATTTTTACCATTTAATCTATTTTTGGTCTTTGGAAGCAATTTCACTTTGAAATTGGACATAATCAACTTTCAATCTTTAGATAGTTACTGTTTCTTAAAAACACGCTATTTGTTTTGACAATGAGAATTAATTGTAAATTTATTAATCAAACTAATATTATTTAAATTTGGTAAAATGGACATCATTTTTTAATTCTTAATATCAAATATATCTTCAGCTGAATTTTTGGTATTTTTCTGAAAAACATCAATTTTTTATGAATAACGAAACCACTAAGTAGTAGTAAAAAAACAGACTTTTTCATTTAAATGAAATTTTACCTCTTATGTGAATTGAATTTCAAAAATCCCACATACATGGTTGTTATTAGTAAGTAAAATGTTGTTCAAAAATATAAAAATAAAATTTTGTCAATAGTAACTTTTGACTTTTATTTAGCGCTGTTAAAGGTAAATATTGCAATTCAACGTAAACAAAATATTATAATGATACAAAATTACATTAACACGTGTTCTAACCTTATTGGATGAGTCATGGCCACCAAGGTAATCCTTGGGTCTATTTTGGGACCCCGTGGAGCCACATGGGAATGAAAATAACACTTTATATTAATTAATTTAAAGTAAAGACAAAAATAAAGTAAACAAATAACTTTTAGTAAATTAATTTTTCGATAAGGTTATAGAAGATATATTTTCAACTATAAATATTCATTGGAAAGAAATAAATATTTAATACATCATGGTATTTTTTTATAATTTTTAGCCATCAAATATATTAAAATATTTATGACACAATAATGATGCAGTATTTACCTCATTAATAAATGAATTAAATAAATAAGATTATAATGATTAAAATATTATCCAACAAAAGTCTGATTCTTATTTTATGATATAATTTCGACCATGAGTCATATTATCTTCTACTTTAATCATTTTTCATTATTTTAAAACTGAATATTAGTTTATAATAAAATAATGTTTTCACACTTTCTTAAAGAGCCCCTCCTCTCTCCTTATAAAACGAGACCACTTCTAAGAAATTCATCACATCTCTCAAGCCCCTTGGATCAAACAAAATCTTCCCAATTAAGATCCCTGCATCCCTATACTCCTCCTAGAATCCTTACCTTAGGTATAATTCACTTCAAGAAGTCTTATGGTTCAAACCAAAGGGAGTTACCAAAATCAAAGTTAACAGTTTCTCTTACCTTGTTTTATTTTATTTTACTTATCCAACCCCTAAACACTTTATATTCCATTATTTTGTAAAACCACCAGTATCCTCAATATACTAGGATGTTTTTTTGAGAAGTATTCTAACTACACTTACACACACCTCCATTTATTGGGTGAAGAACATAATTTTTCTGTGGATGGAAAACTAACGCCTCACGAAACGATGATTGTTCAATTATCTCCTACCACCTCTCATGGTGGCCATTGTGAGGGAACTATTTTTATATATGATGTATATTATATTTATGTTTTCTTTATTATTCTATATTTTCCACTTATATCATGGCTTTATGGTTTCCATTATGGGTAAATAAAATAATCTCATTTGGGAAAGTGCGGACTACCACCCCCTCAAAGTGATATGACTCTTTCATTCATTATGTGGGACTTATATAATATGGAGCTAATAATATTATATATGAAATTATTCTGTATTTATAATATTAATATGTATCATTATGTTTTAATTCCATTAAAATAATAACTAGAAATGGAAGCAACGTTCATGCGTACGTATGGCTTACCGTCTCCATTAACGGTGCATTTCATTTCATAACTCTAAATGTTATGTAATATTATAAATACATTTATATATTGGATATATATGAAATATATGATATCTAAACCATTCATATCATTCTGTATATAATTAACATTAACCACATTAACAACATGTAATTATAAGAAGTCGATTTTCGACTCAAGTACCAAATATCGACAAAACGACCGTTACTAACATAAATGACTATGTAATTATTATAACATTTTAATAAGTGATATAAAAGGAATAATAAACTTGAAAAATGTTCTTAATGATGTATATATTAACTGTAGTTTATTATTTATGAGATTAATGAACAATCGGGTCAAGTCGGACACGAGGCAAGGGACTTCGTCTCAATCTCCCTTCGTTGAAGCATATTTTCATTTATACACAACTATCTTTTATACGGTGTATAAAAAACATTGACTTTTACTTTTATTCAAAAGGAATCATTTCTCTACGAAGTTTTCTACTAAACGTCAAAAAACAAATTTAACGTAAGCGGTGACAACAACCTTTTCCACTGCTGGGAGTATTATTTGATATTTGGATTCCTTAAAAAGCCGTAATGTTTTTAAAAAATGAAAAATAAATTCCATATACTCTTTTTATGTATTTTGGAATTGAAAATGGTTTTGAGAGTGGATTTTATATTTCAATATATTTAAATGATATATTGTGATTGAAATGTGGAAATGTTATCTTTCCTTTATGTTTATTTTATGTGGTGTGAATATGTTATGGTTCTTGGGAATTGTTACATATACAGGTGGTTACATGATAAACCTAGGGTGGGTGAGCCTGAGATAGCTCTCAAATGAATTGGGTAACGTGACAGAGGTAATCTTAAATGTTTTTTCTAATAGATTTAGGGAATATACTGTGATGGGTATTCCAAATGTAACTCCCTACATAGCTGTGATGGCTACAGTGTAAGTGTGATATGGATGCCACATGTTACCTTTGTGATTTACGATTTCTATGTGTATTTCATAAATCTAATAATTTCATGAGGTATGTTAAAGAGCTTATGTTATGTACGTATTATTGATCTAATGTTTTATTTAATTGTTTATAACCCTTACTGAGCTTTTTATGCTCATCCCATGTTTTGAAATGTTTTTCGTAGGACATAAAGTAGGGTCAAAGATGGGTTCAAGGAAATGTCATGTTGTCTAAAACATTGAACTAGACATGACTCTTTTTTTCAAAGAGTTTTTATTTTATAGATACTGAGTAGATGTGTCTAAATGTAATATTCATGTTGTTATGTATATGTTATGACCTAATTCTCTAAAACTCTAAACCTGAAAAAATCCTCAATGTGAATTATTAGTTTAATTCATGATTATGTAATGTTTTAAGGATGGGTCCTTATACATGGAGATTACAATTAATCCATTTACTTGAACCTTATATCTGGAGATACCTTTGGGAGGATATTTGATAATCACACTTACACCGACAGTGTGATTTGACACTTCTGGTGAGAGTTTCGGATGGAACCTCTTGGTGGAAACATCGAGGACTTACGTCATTAGTTTGGGTATATACTGGACATACAGAGTTCATAATCAGATTGACTATATTAGGAAAAAGGTTGTGGTCTATCTACAATGTTGGGAAGAGGTTTTCTTTAGTCGGTGAAAAAGGAAACCCAGGCAGTATAGGAAGAACTCATGCATAGGAGGGTGCAGCCAATCACTCTTGAGTCGGCCAACCTTAGGATTGTGGTAGTAGAAGTTTTGAGTTTTCAGTTCCCAACAATAGTGACTAGAGTTACTCCATGACTATGAATTTGAGATAGTATATACTTTTGGGAAGGAGAACGTTGTAGTAGATGCACTCAGCCAGAGACTTGGTATATAACTACTATGTGAGGAGATAGAGCAGTTGTCCGCTTTGCAGATATCCTTTGTGGATTGATATAGAGAATCTTTTCTTCAGTCTCTTATAGTCACTCCCCCACTTCTTCAGCGAGTCAGGGAAGAGAATCGTTGGGGCACTGACTACGATACATGACGTGCTCAAATATCCACAATATTGGAACCGGATGGATTTTCTAAAGGTGGGGAGAATGTCATTCTCTTTATGAGACGTACCATTGTACCAGTATCACTTCTGGAGGAAGTGTAGAGGTAGATCCACACATCCCCTATAGTGGTAAAACCGGGAGTCACAAAGATTTACTAGGGTCTCTTATGATAGCATTGGTGGCTGGGAATGAAGAAAGCAGTAGGAGAGTTTGTCTCTTTGTGCCTCACTTTTTAGCAAGTGAAGGTGGAGCATCAGGTTCCATCAGGCTTGGTTGAGCCTTTAGAGGTCCCATAGTAGATGTGGTATGGAATATCCATGGACATCAAGACATGAATTCCATATACATCCATAGGTCATGATTCTATTTGGGTGATCGTCGACTGACTCACCAAGTCGGCCCACTACCTACCGATTAAGGAAAAATGTTCAGTAGAGAGAATGGGACACCTCTATGTATAGGAAATTGTGAAGCTACATGGAGTACCCTCGATGATTTTCTGTGATCGTGATGCAAGTTTTACTTCCTGGATATGGATGTGGTTGTAGGAGGATTTCGGGAAGCAAGTTCGTTTGAGCACTGCCTTCCATCCTCATACGGATGGCCAAACTGAGTAGACCATTCAGACCGTCGAGAACATGCTACGTTCTTGTGCCCTCAACTTCGATCGCAACTGGGAGGATCACTTTACTTTTTTGGAGTTTTCATACAAAAACATCTACCACTCCACCATTGGGATTACACCTTTTGAGGCGTTGTATGTGCGACCTTGCAGATCTTCTTAGTGTTGGAATGACCCAAGTGTGTTAGCACTCATGGGACCAGATATGGTACGAGATACCACAGAAAAGGTTCAGATCATCCAATAGCGGATGGAGACTGCCCAGAGCAGGCCGAAGTCTTATGCTGATAGAAGGCAGAGACCTCTGGTGTTCGAGGATGGAGACAACGTCTTTCTACGGGTCTCACCTCAGCGAGGATTGTGGAGATTTGGCTGGGGAGGAAAGTTATCTCCGAGGTTCATCAGACCCTTTCAGGTACTCAATAGAGTTGGTGAGTTGGCTTGCCAGTTACCTCTTCCACCTCAGTTTCACCAGGTGCACGAATTCTTCCACATATCCCAACTAAAGAGATATGTGCATGCCCTTTCTCACATCATCGACCACGGTGAGCTGGATATCGATGATGGGGCGATGATTAGGAATGTTTTATTATAGATTGAGGATTAACAAGAGAATGTACATCGTGGTTGGTAGATACCTCAGGTGTGTGTTCGCTAGCAGCACGGGAACCTCCAAGAGAGGACATGGGAGCTGAAGGCTCAGATTCTTTCTCAGTACCCCGATTTGTTTTCCTAGTATTTCTGATGTGGCTTTTCGGGATGCAAAGCACTGAGGTGGGGAGAATGTAAAGACCCCGAATTTCCATGTAATTTGTCTTTAAATATATGGTACTTTTACGAGTCTGTGAAAATTGACGACATGTGATTCTGAGGCCTGATGTGCCCAGAATGAATTTCTGAATTTTTTTTCTGGTACGTTCAGTAAACGTAGGAGCGGGTTTTTGTAACTTTTGAGTTGGTGCTCAGAATTGAAATCTTAAGGCACCATTGAACTCGCAACACCAATATTCTCTTAAGAAGTCCATCACCTCAACCTTAGTAGATCGAGGGTGAAAGATAGTTTTTCACTTTTTCGTGGAAAAAAGAAAAATAAAAATTTACTATCAATTTTTTTTATTTTAAACTCCCTTGTGAAGGTTATGGAGGTGGGGACCACTGATCCCAAAACCTCCCAATTTGAATTCTTGTGGTGGGGACCACCCAGATCCCCTTTTATGGGACAAAATCTCCAAACTCCCCTACTTTAATTATTCAAACACAATTCATTTAATTGAGCCAATTAAAAGAGATAATTAATAGTGCCAACACAGTACATTTATTATGAAAAGTTTGATTGTTCCAACATAATTTAATTTGATAAACACAAATTAATATGTTGGCTAATTTTAATTTTGGGTGGGATATGGAGAAAGGATTGGAAAGAGGAGAGCTTTTGGAGGACTATTCTCTCCCAACGAAGAACACAACCTTCTTATCCAACGAAGAAAATCTCCTCCAAACGATGAACGCCATCGAAGAATGTTATTTTAAATCAAGGAAGAGGATGAAGCACGAGCCGACTATGGAAGTGTGATTGCAGAAGCGATGAATGTTAGAACCCTCTTCGACTCCTTCCTCGCGACCTCTGTCAACAAACCTCTGAGGTTGGGGTTTAATTATGTGTGATTATAGACTCCCATGTTCTTCACTTCTATACAAATAACGTGGATCAAATATCTAACTAGATGATCTGAATATGATTTATTTTGGCAGGTTTGGGAATAATCATTGCCGGATATTGTAGAGATTTTTGTTCTTCATACAAGATTTATTAAGCTGATTGCTACCACCCTAACGTAGAGGTGCAGGCCAAAAGAACCATGGCCTGACCTCTCCACTATTTCTTGAGGTTTTTGTTGTGTTCCTCAGGATGGAAGAAGGAGGCGACCTGTGCCAGCGAAAGTCACTAGTGGGTCTCAAATACAGTAGCCGACATACTGCCGGCCGGAACGAAGGTGATGGCACAACCGTGGCCACCCTGCCGCACCACGACCCCCACACCGAAACGTGGCCCGCACGTCACCCCACGACTACCACCCCACCCCGTGGCCCCCGCGCCGCCCCGCTGCATCGCGGTCCAAGCTGGGACGACCCGAACCGGGTCGGCCCAGGATGGTTTGGGATGTGTCGGTCTGACCAGGTTGGACCGGACCCGGACCAACATTGACTCATTTTCGTTCTTTTGGCCACAACTTTTGCACTAGGCATCCGTTTGACGAACTGTCTATGGAGCTAGAAACATTGGAGGGAGGAAGTCTTTTTGGTATAACCCAATTGAGATTTTTATAAACTTTGGGAATGGTCAGGTTTGATCGAGCACAAATCCAACCAGGCCCTCTGGAATAAAAGACTAATAACATACAGACCAGATATCTGATTGAAGCACCATCTGTTGCGTTGAGACCCCTATGACATGGCAGTGCTTTGGGATACATCATAGTGTGACATCATGGCAGTTGAAGTATCGACCATTTTCATGAAGAGCGGACCCTCCCGGAGACGAGCAAGCTTAATGCGGGAACCATGTAGCTGGCTGTGACATGAGAAAGGGATCCTTCGTGGGTCTGTGTTTGAGGGTCCCACATGGAACCGCTCTCGGAATCCATGCAGGACTACTCTAGGATCTAGTGTGGGTCTGCTGTACTAGGATCCTTTGTGGGTCTGACGATGTACTAGGATCATGTGTGGGTCTGACGATGTACTAGGATCTTGTGTGGGTCTCACGATGTACTAGGATCCTGTGTGGGTATGACAATGTACTAGGATATGGTATGGGTCTGACAATGTACAAGAATAATGTGTGGGTCAGATGATGTGCTAGGATCCTGTGTGGTTCTTTAATCTAGGATTCTTTGTGTGTCTACCTCTTAATAGAGTAGATGATTCAGTAGTAACATCTAATAATCTCTACAACTGTACCAAAGTTATACCTGGTATGAGATGAGTCCTTACCTTCGTGGTGATACCATTGTGGTAATTTTCTTTGTGACATACCTGTGTGGTACATTCCATCATGGTGAAAACTTTGTGGTATTTTGATATGTGGCATACCTTTGTGGTACTTACCTTCGTGGTGATACCTTTGTGGTATTCTTCTTTGTGGAATACCTATGTGGTACTTACATTCATGGTGATAACTTTGTGGTATTATTCTGTGGGGCACACCTGTGTGGTACTTTTCTTCTTGGTGATACCATGGTGGTATACATCTATGTTGCATACTATCATGGTACTTACCTTCATGGTGATACCTTTGTGGTATTCTTCTGTGTGATTTATCCTTGTAGTAATTACCTTTGTGTTGATACCTTTTTAGTATTCTTCTATGTGGCATTACCTTTGACATAGATTCCATTTTGGGGTTACCTTTGTGGTATTCTATCCTTGGGGAATAGTTGAGCTCTAGGCTTTTGAGTTGGACCTTGTGTTTCCTCATGAATGAGATGGGTATACATGATAACTTGGGTATATATATGAGAATATACCTAAGAAGGGTTGTCAGATGTTTACATGCTTTATGGTGTATCCTTTATGGATTTTGTGAGACCTTTGAGGGTCATGGGGTCCCTACTGATTATCGTTATACTCATCACTATAAGGGATATACCCAAACCTTATTGAGTTTGGTGTAGATAACGGACAATGCTGATTGGGGATGAGGGTACCAGGACTTGAGGAATCTCAGAGGTGGACCTTAGACGAGGCGTACCATAGAGATGATCGTTTGAGAGCCGTACCTACCATTCAGGTAGGATCCTTGGAGGGTGTACATAAGAGCAGTTCAGTATACTTGTACTTTCCAGTTGGGCTTGTATTCTGGCCCCTTTTTACTTACTATAAACAACCTTTCACTATACAGTTTACTTGTGTTCGTATATTGATGTGTGCTTTTTTGTTTGTGTTTACAAGTTATAAAGGAAATTAATTCTGGGTTTTAGGGAATACGCCTTTTGGTGCTAGTCGCCAGCCCCTGGCTTATGGACGGTGGGCTTGGGGTAGTCACGACACTGGCCCCGGGGGACGGGTCATGAAAAAATATAGGTGAATTATTCATTTTTTTTAAATTCTATAATCAAGTTTGGTGAATTACTATAGCTAAAAAAATAAAAAACAACTCTTATAATCCATACATGCTATATACTATATCTAACAATATATCAGAAGGCCTAAAACATAGTTTTTGGAACCATGCACTCATATTGACCATGAACAACATACAATCACCATTCAACTAGTCAAAAAGTCCATAAATAGATTGAAGTGGGTATGAATTCATAACAATTATTCAATTATATATTTGGTACTTAACAAAATCCAGAAATATTCTGTCAACCACCTTTTCAAAATATATAATAGATAACCATGATGACATACTATGATGGAAAAATATCTTTTCTTACAAGTCATCCATCTACTTTTTATACAGTTTAATTAATTATTGTTTCATTCTATATGTAATAATGTAAATTGGCTCATCCCCAAGAATCATCTTAACGATTAACTCAATATCTCACCTAGGTGGAATCCCTGAAATGTACTCAGGAAGACCATCATGAAACATATCCATTATTATAGGGAATAAATCATTCTCAAATCCCTTATCCTAAATAATAAAAAATACCACCATGGCCATGATATTATACAATTTCATATTAATTGGCCATGGCCATCCTAGACATTCAACTACCCATGATTGACATAAGTGTCTCCAATAAGAGAATTTAAACTCACCTTCATACATTAACAATCTATGTGATGCTGGTATGTAACCAACTATTCCATCACAATTATCACATCCATACACGAAATCTAAATCATGCTCTAGTCCAAAGGGAAATAGTACCCACCAACATCTTGAAAACACTCCATAAACTATCAAATACATTCTTCTCATACTATTATTGGTGTGTAAATCGATAAAACCCCAAACAGGTATTACTCTTCAAGTCATGAACATTAACAAACTAAGAATATTTGAAAGAATGTGTGGCCCCTAAAAAAATAAAGAACTAGAACGGTTGAAATCTATATGTGTCACACTATAGCAATAGATGGTCATGCCATGCTATCATCCTATGTTGGATGAACCACGTATTTCTATCCTTCTCCCCACCCTAGTCTCATGTCTATGTCCCTAGAATTGGAATTCACTAAATATTTATATTCTCATCCACTAGAGTCTCACATACACCACCCCTACTTATAGAAACCAGAACATTCCCAAAGAATAATCATTTTTCACTAGAATGATTGACACATAACACTGAGTGAAAAAGGGACTACAATAACCCGATTAATTACAATATATTTACTAAATTAATTAAATATAATTTATTTTATTTCATTTTTTTCATTCCACATATATTTATCTTCTATTACATGCAATATAAACATTCCTCGATAGTTTACGTTACACACAATACTGATTTTCAACAAATAAGAATGTATAATTAAAATATTATTATTTAGTAATATAATACAAAACCTAGCTGTTATACGAGTGATTAACAATATTGTTATATAAACTATGAAAATATATGTTTTATAATAATTTAATATAAATTCATAGCTTATAAAATACTATAGAAACCAATTGAATATAAAGAAAATGTTTTTATATAAAATTGTTTTTATGATCACGAAGCTGTTTATCATAATAAATTATATTAATCACAACTAGTTAACGATTTTGATGAAATATATATTTTATTTATTCAATCACTTATTTTTTATATTAATCTGATGGATTTGATAATCATAAGATATTAATAGAACTAATTTACACATAAAAATTATATTTTTATAATTGTAATTTTACCGAATCTGAATGGATATGATTTTTAAAAAACTGAATTTTGAAACTTTTATTGATTTAATCTGTCAATATAAATATAATATTTGAATTAAAAGAATATAAATTAGATTATGGTGATTTTTTGATAATTTTATGAAGTATTTCATTTTTTAATGAAAAGTGAAAAATATAAAATTTTAAATCAAAATTACTTTTTCATATACATTATTCATAAGGATAAATTATATTTTAAATTATTTTTAAAGATTAATCAGATAATATTTTAATAAATTAATCCAATTTAGGTCATTTTACTAAATTATGATTTTAAATTGACTTTGAAAACATAACAATCTTCCAAACATTTTTATTTTATAACCCTGCATTGTCATCCTGTCTCCAGGATTAAATTAAAATACATTTCAGAATGTTATATGATTGGAATTTTGAAAAATGTAAACCATATATTAAATCAAAATATTTTAAAAAATTATAACAACAAAATATTTTTTTTAGAAAATTTTTTGGTGGATTCCAATATAATTAATTACAACGATTTAGGAAAAATTAATCTTAACAAGGGATTAAAATGTACACTTAAGGGGAAAAAAGACCTATAAACTTTTCCAAAATCCACTGTATGGACATATTTTGACCCTATAATCTATTTTATGAAATTGTGTCCGTTATTGGTGCCACATTCAAGGTGAAAAACCTATATGGAATTCCATTGTCAAAATATTAAAAGAGCGTCACTCCTCCTCCACTAGTAAATGCCACCACTACTCCCAGTTCCTTGAAAATCTAAATCCACTTTAACTATATGAGGATATACCAAAATATATCATCAATATTAATCCCTGAATAATATTATAATCCTCTTTGGATGAAATAAATCAAAGGAATATCTTTAGTGAAAACAAAAATGAGTTACTCGAATAAGAGGTAACCTCATCCTTTAAGATCTTTAGTTTTATATCCATTAAATAACCCATTAAAACTCCTTATTCATTATAATAAAACAATAATGATCAATATACCCATTTTTGTTTTGATATGATTTATTCTTACTCTTGCATAAAATTTCATCTAATGGTCAATGAACATTATGTTTTTGTGTACAAAGATCTACCCCCACACAAAACGATGATTGTTCATTTCTTCTTTACTGCCTAACATGGTGGGAATTATGATGGAAAATAAGTCTATATGTATTATATTTATTATTACTTTACTAGTCATTAATTATTTTATAACACATAACTCTATAGACATCATTTTTGTAAATACGATAACATCGTTTGTGGTAGTGCGGATTAGGGCTTCCTCAAAGCGATGTGTTTTGTTGATGCTAAACATAGAACATATTAAGGATTATATTAATAAAAATATATTCTATATATGAAATATGTTTACTTTTATTAATATAATATATATATATATATATAATTTTTTTATTCTTTTAATATGATAATGAAATTAATGTAGCGTTGATGCATACGTTCTGCCTACTGTCTCCAAGAATCATGAATTTAATTTCATGTATCAAAATATTATATATTAATATAATAAAATATTTAATTTATATTTATGAAATTTAAATCATGGTTTAAATTATGTATATGATGAAACCATTTTAGGAAGAAAAAATTAAAAAGTCAAAAAAATCGAGAAAAACAAGACAATTAACAAACAATAATTTCTAAAATAATTATATTAACAAACGAGTAATAAGATATTATAAAAATGTAATATTTTATATTATAAATATGATTAAGGTTAGGGTATAAGTTAATAACTTATTTAAATGGATTATACATGAGGTTAATGTACTTTCACTAGAATTGAAACACAAGGTAAGGGATTTCACGTCAATTTACATTCCGTTCAGACTTGTTTGTCTTTAATGCACCTAGTTTCATTCATGTGTTGTATATAATATCAATTAACATGTTTTATCATGAATATAATTATTATTGTGATATTATATGTTTAATTTAATGTTAATCATTCATGGAGACCATGATTCGTGTTTTTCAATGTTTTATGTGATATTATGGATTGATAAATGATTATTCTCTTCATGAATGTTCTTAATGTTTATTGTTTCAAATTCATATTTTTTTTGTAATTGGTATCTTTATATTGAATCAATAATTTTATTTTTTTACCTAATTTCTCATGTATGGTGTTCATACAACCACATTTTTATATAATATAATGATTTATTCATTCTTCATGATATTTTTAGTTTCAGTTGGAAATATTTCATCTCATAGTATTTGAGTTAAAAGCCACAAAGTGGATGATAATTTCATAACATAATTTATTTTCAGAGGGTTATATTAATTATTCATTATTATTAATATTACATGATTATTTGTTTTATTATTTGGACTATCTGTATATTTATTTCCATTTTTATATGTATATTTTCTGTTGATACTCATCATTTACCCATTGATTGATTCTCACTCCATGATTATAATTCTTTCAAGGGTTTACATTATAATCTTATTGTGTTCATGATATTTTACATTTGAATTTCCATCAGAGGAATTTATTTGATAATTTTCTTGTAAAATTTTTCATTTTCTTCTCATCTAGTTATTTATGACCTTTTTCTGGTATTTGTAATATATTTCCACTGTTTTTTACTCAAACCTTTTTATAAAAATGATTTTAAGAAAACCCAACATCATTTATATCATTAGTCAGAGAACCATTTTTCTTCTAAAAACGATTTTTTATTAAAATGTTTTCATAAATGGGTTTTATCAATTTAAAAATTATTTTTTAGTGGCATTTTAACCCTTTTTATTCTATCCATGTTTTCAGGGGAATATTCTAGTCACTTTCTGAACAAGGCATTTTTATTACCATTTTACCGGGGAAAAGAAATGTTCTTTTTTAACTCATGTGAAATGTAAGGATATACTCATCATAATTTCCATGAACCTTCCTATGAATTTTCTAGAGGACGATATATAAAACCTGTTTTCAAAAGTGGTTTTCAATGAGAATGTTTTCTAAAAGGTTTTTTAAATCAAAAGAATATTCTCTTGAAGAATGTTTTTAAAATATCTTCTTATGTTATTTGTATCCAACTATGATAAAAAACCATTATTTTTACCCCATGTGGGATATGTTGTATTAATAACATCCTTTTTACACCTCTACATGGTTTATGAATTATTTGGAGAAGTATAGTATCTAAATTTACTTCCCTGATTCTATTGTCAGTCCCCTTGAAATACTAAATTTACTATGATCATTGGGCATTGAATTTACCTTAAATAAACTTGTTATTTACCATGGATATTTTTTACAAAACATTATATAGTTTTTTATGTAGTTTCTACATTGATATATATTTTATTTTTTGGGGATATATTGATAAATATGTATCTTTTATTTAAAAAGGATATTTCATAAGGAATATTATTTATTTCAAATATTTGATATGAATAATGTTTTAGGCATGAAAATATGTGTGGGTCCTAGACATTATATAGTTCCTCGATTCATTGATTGGTTCCGAGGATTCAAATATGTTGTGAAAATTAAATGGGTTTTCATACATAGTTTTAAACTATTTTATAAAGATCTTAGCGGTATATGTCTTCAAGTTCATTAGACATGATGTCTACTAAATTATAATTTAACTCATTTATTTTTATTTATTATTCATCCATGATATTTTTCATTTCCATAACTAGGGATATATTTCATTTTAATTTTATTTATTAAATGGAATGTGTATCATTTCCTTACCTTTCCATATTTATTTTTCCTTATCTGCTTATTTAAATGGCATGTGTTTTCAGTGATTACGATGTTATATTGTTTATTAATTAATTTTATTGATTATATGTAACATGTTTTTAGTTGTTACCTTTCCATAAATATTATTCTTGTTGATTTGTTATTTCCTATGCTATACTTTACATTCCCTTTTTGAGAATTTCAATCACCTTTATTTTTTTACTTTATCCAGGAATACATGAAGATTGCTAAGAATTTAATTTCTGGATAAGCTAGATAGAATAAAGTTATAATCCTTAAAAGAATAAAAAATTATGTTTTAAGGTTTTCAATTGAATATAAAATCTCTTGTATGAATCTGGTTAACCAAGACAACTAAACAACTCGGTCCACTAGGACACGATTTACTTGTATCTTATTCCAATGTTATTGATAGGAATAAACCGTCTATGAGCATGCTGGTGTTGGGTCATTATAGTTGGTATTATGGAATGTTTAGTTTCACCCATGGGAACTAGATTTTTGAAAACATTGATTATTGAAAAAAGGTATATGATAGACATAGAAGTTTAGTATATAAGAACACCCTATACTTACGGTAAGGTTAAGATTATGTGGGTATTCCTATGAATACATCCATGTTTGGATAGTACTTGTGGACGTGGTTCTAGAACAGATTTTCTTATTTGTTATAACATTGATAGGGTATGTCAGAGCTGAATGAGTATAACTTGGTACATTACAATGGTCCTTACTATGCACCTTGTGTGACACTCGTAGGGGATACACATAGGATAATTAATATTTTATTTACAAACCATTATGAAGGATTTGGGTGTATAATGAAAATTAATGTCCTAGGATAAACCATAGACCATGTAAGGACCTATATGGAAATAAAATGGATGAAGTATTTATGTACTGAGGTTGTATTGAAAATATTAGTTAAAATACTATTTAGTGATTAATATTATTTCAAGGATTTCAATTATATTTATATTTGAAATTATATTAATATGGTTTTAGAAAATGGAAACTTGTATGTTGGCTGACAACTAATCAAAGTTGGTAATATTGTGGTTCATTAACCTATGTCCAAAGGATGATAAGGGTTTCATGTCAAGCACTAGCCTACACACTGTAATTGGAAATATGTCATTATTTTAAGTCAAACGATTTTATGAATAAATATTAATGGTAAACTAGGAGTTTTCTTTTTGAGGTTCATAGATTAATGACATTACCATATTGGATTTTAGAATAGTTAGATATAAATAGATTGACTTTTCACTCTTTATGAAGAAAAATTAATTTATGGATTTCCATTTCTAGAAGCAATTAACGAATTATAAATTTATCAATGAAAAACAAAAAGATGGAATTTTTCTTATGAAATTGAAATGTATTATGTAATTATATTTTCATATTTATTTAGGCATTTAAATAACAACTCAACATTTAAAATGAACATCAAAAAAATTAACACCTTAATTTCTATTAAATTGATGGATGTTTAAATCATTAAAAATTAATAGCTTTGGGGCCCTCAACCTTCTATTGATAATTCACTTATTTTTGATTTATGACCTCAATAACTATGCATAAATATTTATGTATTTCCTCCACATACATATCTCTATGTTCCAGAAAGGTTCTCCTACCAATCTACCTTTTTATATATTAGTCTACATAACCTTTGTAATTCACATTCTCTCATTTCAAGAGGTTTTTTTCGACCCATCTATTAATTAGTGAATTCAATAAATTAATTTACATATATAAACCCCTATATTATTAATATTGAATTAAAATTTTGAAGATTAAATATAACTAATTGGGGGAATTGTAACTCCTTAAAATACTAAAATAATAAAATTTACACTATTTCTTGTTTGACACACAACCCCAATCGTAAAACAGAGTATAATAACGTGATAAATTTCAATATATTTATTATATTAAATATATATGTGATATTATTTTTATTTTAACTCACAATAAACATATTTATCTTTCTTTAAATGCACAATCGACTTTCATCGATGGCTTTTGTTATACACAATAACGTGTTTTACCAAATAACAATGTATTATTAAATTATTATTATTTGAAACAATAATATATATCATTTACATTATATTAGCTTTTATGACTAGTATTTGAAAAATTATCATAATATATGGTTCATATTAATATAAAATTAATTCATATGTTGAAAAATAATTATAAATGGATATATGAACCAATTAAATATAAACAGAATGTCTTTAAATAAAATGTTTTAATGAAATTTTTTTTATCCAAATAAATTAAATTAATCAATTTTAGTGAATTATTGTAATTAAATACATATTTTATTTATTTATTCAAATATGTTTTATATTAATCTGATTTATTTTATTTTCATAAAATATGAACATACCCAATTTTCACCTAAAAAATATATTTTTATAAAGGCTACTTTAGAGACTTTTAATGGAGAACATTTTTAGAATCTTAATTTTTAATAACATTAATTATTTAATATGTAAAAAAACATCATATTTGAAATCTAAAAATAAAAAGTTGGTTATGGTGATTTTTTTATTTTTTTGATGTATTTCAATTTTTAACGAATAGTGATAAATACAAAATTTTAGTTTTAAACCTATTTTTCATATAATTTATTTATAGGGATAAATTAAACATTAAATTGGTTTTAAAAGTTTAATAATATAAAATTATTAACAATAAATTCAATTTAGGTAATTGGAAACAATTTAAATATGAAATTCACTATAAAAGCATTGCAATATTTTGAATGTTTTTACTTTAAAACCCCACATTGGCGTCCCGTATGCGGAATTGAATTTTAATTAATCTCTGACAGTTCTATGATATTAATTTATAAAAATGGATCTAATATTTGTAATCTTTATAATTTATAATTTTTAATAATAAAAACATATTTTTTGTTCAAAATGATTAGTGAATGTGATTAAAATTACTTAATATGATTAAGGTGAATTTAAGCTTCACAAGGGACTAAACCATAAACATAATGAAAAAGATGACCTAAAAACATGACCAAAATCCCTTTTATATGCATATTTAGACCCTACCATCCCTTTACTATAATATTTACCTTTATTGGAGCCTATTTTAATATGAATAACTTGTATAAAAATCCTTTTTCAAAATATTACAAGAGTGCCACTCATTCTCCACTATAGAAGGCCTCCTCTCCTCCTACTTCATGACACCTCTCAAGAAACATTAGATTAAAAATTATCTACCCAAATTTCTCTGAAATGTATGTATCCTCATCCTAGATTCCTCTTATTTTGTAGAATTAAATCCAATGAATAAATTTGTAAAAACCAAAATGAGTGACCAGAATAAGTGGAAACTTACTCCTTCATGCACTTTAGTTTTATTTCCATTATTCACCCCCCTAAACTCTCTATATTCCATGAGTATATAAGAAATTAATTATCTAAAATATAATGAAATATTTTTATTCTATGGTTTCTACATACACTTACACACTCGATTTTATAATGGGTGACGAATATGTTGTTTAGGTGTTCGACGAATGGTTGCCTCATGAAATGATGATTCGTCATTTTTCCTTTACCACATCTCATGGTGGAAATTATGATGGAAACTCTGTTTATATATGATATAAATTATATGTGATATTTATTTTGTATTTATGATTCTATAATTTTTTTATAACCCAAACCTATATAATCTCTATTTTGTGTAAATATGATAACATCATTTATGGATGTTTGTACTACCGTCTCTACAATGCAATGTGATTCATTCATACTAAACATAGAACATATAAAAGAAGACTTAATTAAACATATATGAAATATATTAAATATGTACTGTAATATAACTATAATATATATATACATATCATTTAATTTTGATGATTTTATTATGATAATGAATTAAAATTAACATTCATTTGTACGTACGATCTACAGTGTCCATGAAGTGTTCATTTTGTTTATTATCTCAAAATAGTATATATTATTTTGAATAAAAATATATAATGTATATATATGATATTTAAATCATATATTACAATCTCTAGATGATGAATCCATGATAGGAATAATAAATAACATGTCAAAACATTTTATAAAAACTAGATAATTAAAACTCGAAATAGTTAAAATAATGAAAGTTTATTATCTAATGGGTAATAAGATATTATAAGAAGATAATTTATGATATTATAATTATGATTATGGTTATGGTATATATTATTAAAATGTTTAAACCCCTTATAATGTATTTTAATTTATTTTCAACTGAATGTAAATGAAGGGTATTGGATTTCATCTCACTTTACATTACATAGAGACTTGTTTGTGGTTAATGCTCACAGATTATTTTATATGGTGTATATACTATCTATTGACAATATATATCATGAATATAATTATTATAATGTTATTATATGTTTCATTTAATTATTATACTTCATTTATACTATGATTCAAATGTTTCATAGTGGTGTGGGAGACTTGGGAATGTTAAATGATTATTCTCCTCGAGAACGTTATTGATGATTATCTTTACAATCACACTTCCCTTTAAGATTGTTACAACTATCTTGAAACAATAACTTTATTATCGGTCACCTAATTTCTTATATATTTGGTTCGTACCTCCACTTTTTGATATTATACCATGATTCATTCATTCATCATGATAGTTTGGGTTTCAAATGGAATTTTTTCATTTAATGGGATTCCAGTTAAAATTTACCAATTGGAAAATAATTTCATAACACAATTTGTTTTAATTGATTTATATTACTTACATATATTTATTGGTATTATAGTATTATACATATAATTATTTTGACTATCTACTAATATATTTACAATTTTATCTATGGATTTAAATGTGATACACACAATCAGTTAATGGATAGAATCTCGCACAAACATTATTATCTTTTCAATGTATTAATTTACAATCCAATTCTCTTTGAGGCTGATTAAACATGAATTTAAATCATATTAATTTATTTGATGATTTTTTAACAAAACCATTAATTTCTTCTCCACTAGTTATTTATGACCTTTTCATGTATTACTGCCATTTTCCCAGTATTTGGTGCTGAAAATGATTTAGAAAATGTTTTTTAAAATTTTTTATTTCATTTCTATCTTTAGTTAGAGAACCTTGTTTATATTAAAAGTTATATTTTATTTAAATTATTTCAAAACATGTTTTTATCCATTTCAAAAATGATTTAGTAATGAAGTATTTTTTTTCTATTACCCATGTTTTCTATGAAATCTTCTTATCTCTCTCTGAACTAAGAATTTTTCAAAAAAAATTACCATGATAAAGAATTGTTCTTTTTACCTAATATATAATCAATGGATTCATCCACCATTATTTCCGTGAAGATTCCATTTAATTTTTAAAAGGTTTCATTTTAATGAATATCTTTTCAAAACTGATTTTTAAAGAAATAGTTTTTCAAAATGAATAAAAAAATTTGTTTCCTCTAGAATGTTTTTAAAAGAACATTTATGGTATTTATATTCATCAATGATAACAACCCTTTATTTTTTCACCACATGGGATATGGTCTATTGATACAATACATATTATTTCTCTATATGTTTTATCATTTATTTCGCTAAGGATAGTATTTACATTCCCTTTTGTGATTCCTTTGTTAGTCACTTCTAAATATTAAAATTCCTATGATAATTGAGCATTGAATTCCCCCTAACTATATATTTAATTTTTGATAGAAAATTGTATTTCCTAAACCGTATAAAATTTTTACATACAGTTTTAACATTGAAATCTATTTGACTATTTTGGGGAAATATTGATAAATTAGTATCCATTATTCAATAAAGATATTTGATAATGCATATTATTTATTTCCTCTATTTGATATAAATAATGTTTTGGATAGGAAATGATGGGCGGGGACCAGATATTATCTATACCCTAAATGTATTAATTGTTTCTAATGAGACAAATAAGTTAAACAAATTATGTGGGTCTATATACATAGTTTTAAACAGTCTTTTGAAACGTCTAGACATTATAGGTTTTCATGTGCCTTAGGCATGATGTCGAATAATTAAAAATTTCCCTCATTTAGTTTATGTTACTATTTAACCATGAGATATTTCATCGACATATCTATTGATACATTTCATCTTTAGTTCATTTATTAAATGTAATGTGTTTTAGTCTCTTACTTTGCCATATTTATTTTTCCTTATGTAGGTATTTTAAGGTAATGTTTATTCAGTTATTACCTAGAAATATTATCTATTCATTAGGGTTGTTTATTTTATGGAATGTGTCTTTAGTTATTAAATTTCTAGATATATTATTATCATTGACTCATTATTGATTCCACTATACTTTACTTTTCCTTGATGATCATTTTATATCACCCTTATTTTGTTTCCATTCAATAGAAATCTAGGAAGAGTATTATGAATGTAGTAGAAGGTTATTTTAAATGGAATAAAGTTATTACCCTATAATGAAGAAGAAAATTATCCTGTAATAGTTTATTCATCAATATTGAGAAAATCAAGTATGTATCTAGATTAATAAGATGTCTAAACTATTAAGTCCCTTGGGATGAGGTTTATAGGTATCATATTCAAATGTAATTGAAAGCATTACAATATCACTTAGATTTCTCGGGTTTGGTCTCTACACGATTAGTACTAACATTAATACTCGAAATGACTAACTTGTATAGGGTAGTAGACCACTATCCTACCCCCATATCATTCATGATACATTATCAATACCCACCTATTGAGGGTTTTTATAAGAGCTCTGTATAGGCCCATCCTATCACATGATCAGATATTTTTGGTGGACAGGGACACTAACCATGCATTATCCCAACATGACTCACTAATAGAAGAACACATGATCCCTATAATTAGAGGAATATCCTATTCCCTTGATACATTTTCAACCACCACCCTAGTGAAAACACTCAAAATCATGCTTTTTGATATTGAAATTTTTACAACTGGACAACCCAAATGAAATATTATATTATATACTAAACCACTCATCATGTTTCATTCATAAATTAAATCCTTTTCTACCACCTCAAAAAAAAACCCTTTTAAATAGAATATATTCACCTAGGACTTCATCTCACAACTATTCACATCATTAAAATGTCTTTTCATTAATGCATCTTCATCTACAAATGTTTTAAAATAGAATTTCATGTTAGTGAAGTGGAAAAAATATTCCATCATATATATTTCAGCTGCAGAAAACCGTATAAATCACCCTTCTCAATCATGTATTACCGTCTCTAAATTTAAATGATCAAAAAAAAAATACCTTAAATCCAACCATAGAAAATTGTAACACCCCGAGATTTTGTGAACTATTTTTTTCAAATATTTTTGACAATTTCGATTATATGAAACACTAAAAATATTTTACTTTGTATTAAAGAACAATGTAAGGATTAAAATAAATGAATTGTAATGTTAGTTTTTCACTACACGCAAATTGTTTTTAGCTTTATCTACATTTTACACAAAAAATTTTTTTGTATTACATGAAAAAATGAATTTCCATGATGTCTTTCATAACACACATAGACACATTTTATCAAACAACTATATGTGATTAAAAAATTGTTATTTAATATAATATTATGTAACCTAACCATTTAACTAGAGGTTTTGAATATTAGTATATAGGTTACGGAAATATATGTTTTACAAAAATATATTATGAATTAATATGTTAAAAATTATTTATAAACGGATTTGAAAACTGATTGAAAATAAAGTAAAATAGTAATATTTTTATGGTTACAATGTTTTTTTACCATATTAAAATTAAATTAATTACCATTACTGAGTGATATTAATGAAATATAAGTTATATATTTTAAAAAATATTTTTTATATCCATACAATAGATTTTATAGACTTAAGATAAGAAAAAATCCCAATTTTATGCTTAAAACATATAATTATATTAATGTATTTTATCCAACTTTTAATGTATAAATGATATTAAATAAAAATTTGGCACTTCTCTATATTCAAAATTTAAAAATAAACATCATATTTGAAATAGATACATAAAATTTTTTCTGGAATTTTTTTTTGGGTATTTTTCAATAAGGATTCATTTTTTTAATGAATAGCTACAAATACTGAATTTTAATTGAAAACTTATTTTTTGATGTAATTCATTTATAAGGATAAAATATAACAAAAATTGGAATCATTTTCTACTTGGATACAAAAATTATCAATTAATACAATGTATTTCAAAGGAACCAATTTCATCATTAAATTGGAAATGAAAAAATATTGAATTTTTTATTATTTTTACTTTTAAACACCGTAGTGTCGTCAGATTATCAAGATTCTATTTAAATTAAATTCTATTGGGAACCATCCTAGGTTGACTATGAACCGGTCACCATATCCGGTCCACAAAATATACAGAGGGGAATTCCTGATCCCCATGGGATGAAAAATATTAAATAGCATCAAAAGTAACTTTTGATAACAATTTGGACCATAAACGAAAGACAAATAAATAAATGAATAAAAACTAAATATCATATAAAATCCATAATGACAGAAAGATGATAAATTGAACATAACTCTATGTGACCTTCTAAATCAACAGCCAACTAAAGAAGAACCTTTCTCAAATAATAAGTAAATATTCCAAGAGAACCATAAAAAATGGAACCTGCAACTGAAATGATAAAATATGCGTGAGCGCCGAAATGCTCAGTTGGGATACCAAGAATAATTCCCTGAATCCATGAATTTTCTTTCCAAAAACAATCCATTAACATACGTTTGAAAATAAATTATAAAAATAGGGTTATCACTTTTTATTACAAAATCATGATCTTCCCATTTTTATAATACAACCCACAATACACCTTTATATTCAAAACAATATTACCATTTCGAAACCAAAACCCAAACAGAAACCCAATTAGTCAAAAACAAAGCTAAGATGTAAATAAATGAATATTATAGTATGAAAACTAAAATAAATAGAGGTAAACCTGTTGATATAGATAATAATCATGGGTGATCCTAAACATCCCTAAAATACGCATGGACGTAGTCAGTTTGGAACCACCTAACTACGTATGGTGAAGTCCCTAGGTCAATAACCAAATAGCTTCCCTAACCTGGCCTCACTAGTGGTAAAACCCACCTGTCCTAATAGAAAATACAGGGGGACCATCCCATCTAATAGAGGATGATCCAAAACCATCATCTGATCATCCAAATGATTCTCAAGAACCCATGGTTGTAGTAATACTGTGTAAGTATGAGCTTCTCCCACACATGACTCATCTTAACTTCCATCACCGTACTTGCCTACCCCAAACACAAACACCCTATATGATAACCCCTAATCAGATATCCCTCATATAGTGGTTACCACTATATATATATATATCATTATTTACATATCAATCATTCAAGGTGACACTCGGGCTGTCACATAACATGAACTTTTAAATAGTTTCTCAATGCATTTTTAGTTGCCAACCACAATCACTCCTTTTCCAAAACTCAATATTTTTTAAAAATTTTAAAAAAATGTTGCCTTTAATTTGGATGTGTGAAACTATCATTTATCATGACAAACACAAAATATTTTTACCAAAAACATTTCCAAACCCCCATTTTGTGAAAGGTATACAACTAGTAAAAAATACAAAACAGTCCCTTAAGTCAGGAAGATAACAAAAACACACAGCAAAGAAACCAGATGGGGATTTTACCAAGGGATTTAATTTTAAACCATTTTGAGAAATCACATAATTGACCCAACAACATATAGAAAATGAGAACTATCTTCAAAATTATAACATTTGTTTTCAAACCCAACTCAAATGCCTATCAAAGCACATCACACCCATGATTCGAATTTCAAGCGTCATTAAATAAATCATTTACTAATTTGGTAAAACATTTAAAAAAATAGAGGCATGAATGTCAATTTCACCAAAATCAATTGTAAATTTCATATTAAAAACCATTTAATATCCAAACCCTTCAAAAACTACTATCATACCCATCAAAACATAACTCACACCACGTGCATAACCAAATTATCAATTGGCATAACTAAAGAAATTTTTTTAATAATTAATTAAATCACTATGAAAAATTATATTATAAATCAATGAATTAATGCATGTATTAATACACTTAAACATAATAAAAGTTTCCTTATGACTAAATACACATCAATGTCCCACCAAAACACAGTTTAGAGTAATTGTAGAGTTTATAAAAAACAAATAAGTGACACAATATGCGTTTTCAACAAATAACGAACTCCATATCACATTATATGAAACAAAAATTAGTCAACACATATTATACCTTATAATAAATGAGTTTACAACAAACAAATTAACTACATAACATGCTAAACCAATTAAATAAGAAATATTGTTCATCAAATAATATTTATATAAGGAATCACCTACACATAATCAAAGAATTATTCCAAAAACCATTTTTAACAATTTTGACGAACAGAAAAAACACTACAATAAATTATCTATGAAACATATAGATGTCTAAATTATATTTATAAGGTTTATTTAAACACCCATGTTTCATAGGTTCTGTGGGAATAAAAAAATTTCAGAAAACAACCACCTCAAATCAAGTGAGGACACGACAAAACCATCAATGGAAGGAATAAAAACACCCTATATCCCAAACGCAAACCATATTCAACGAGAAAAACACATTAATTACAAAATAAGGCATTAGGGTTCATTTAATTTGATAAAAAAAACAAAAATGAAGAAATATACCAGAGGATAGGAGCCCAAACATTGCTGTCAAGGTTGAGATGCTGCAATGGGGGTTCGGGTTTGCACCATAAGACTTTCAGATAGGGGGGATTCAAGTTTACCGTTAATAGGCCGTCGGGGGAAGGGGTCTGATGTGCCACTGGAGGAAGAAGGAATGACAGTTGGGATGCAATGCAAGGAGGAGGAAGCACAATGGTTGCAAGTTGGAGGGGAGGAGGCATGACAATGGGAGGTCTGACCGGTCTGGAGATGAAGCAGGGAGGATCGTTGAGGGGAGGTCCGCCCACCGAACTGGCTGGGGCCGGGTGCACAATGTTCCTAGAGTAGAAGGGGGAGATTCCCTAATGTGGTTATTTTATTCATTTTAATATTATTATAATATTAGTAATGTTAATAATAATAAAAAAACAATAATAATAATACCAATAATATAATAATAAAAATTTAAATAATAATAATAATAACAACTTTAATAACATTTTTTCATTACATTAATATTAATAATATTAATAAAAAATTTAAAAAACATATTAATAACAGAACATTATAAATAATTGTTTTAAAATAATATTAATAATACTACTAATAAAGAAGATAATAATGATAATGATACGTTTATTTATATCACATTAAATAATATGAAAATTAATACTACTTTAATCATAAAAATACTAAGAATGTATTTAATACCCATTTAATCATAAAAATATTAACGGATTTTTTATAATAATAATAATAATAATAATAATAAAACATCCAATAATAATATAATTATTATATATACAATATTATTATTATTATTCTGGAACAATAATTTACCCTATTATATTTTTATTTAATTTAACTCACTTTATTTTATTTCATTTACTATTAAACTTATTTATTTTTTTATTCTAAATACCAATCTTCCGCACAGTCCTCCTATAGTCATGCACATAGTTGAGAATAATGTGCTCGAACCATGCCACCCGGCACATCCCACTTATAGGGTCAAGCTACACACTTGTCTATCATTTTTATAAACCGTGCGAAAGTCATGTGCCATAACATTGACTCACTTGGGCATCCGTACATGTATAGCATAGTTACCTTTAATCATGCAGGATGACCGTGAGATAGTGAAAAAGAATCTGAAACTCAATACAAATTTAATGTAATTATAATAATAAATCAATCTAGTTTGGGAGTGACAATTCTACCAACCATGGAAGCATTCTTTCCCAGAAATTCACCAAGAAGAATGTTAGTCATGAATTCAGCCTATGCCAGAACATCACCGGAAGATATAAATAATTTGAGGGTGACATTTATTTTCCCCCAAGTAACACCTGACATATCTTGATGTATCTAAAACCCAAAATAGTGGGAGATCAAGAGAGGGTTCTCCCCACTATAAGAACTCAGATTTCATTCATGTTTCAAAACCAAACAACACCATAACCACAACAAGTAGCGTGGGAACTCCCAATATGAAATCCTTCAATTTACCCTCACAACCAAACCATACACCTACAATTTAAATAGGTAACCCACAATGAGGGCACCCAGAAAACTGGGACACAAGGAAGAGGGATCCATCATCTCCCATTTTCACACTAATTTAAAACACCCCAATGAGGCTAGGAAAGTCACCAAAAGATGTTGACCCATGTAGATAAACCCAAAACAACTACAATAATTGATTATCCCATGGGTACTAACTTCTCTAAATGAACATAGATAAATTGAGATCAACCCAGACAAGGTCCAAACTCACTTTTAAGAAAAACACACGATTCAGAAAATAACATCCAAACAAACATCACTTCTTAGATTATAATAGAATGAGTAATTCATAAAATCATGAAGAAATAATGAACTAACAACAATAAAAAAACATTAAAAGCAGAAAAAAAAACAACAAAAAGGCATTATATGTTCCACTACCATCATGGAACACAAAACCCAAACCAAGGATTCACACCCTAGTAAACTCATGACTGAGTGCGAGCATCACACTGAGACCTATGGATGAGGCTCTGATGGTTGATGCATCTCCTACCTCATGGTCAACCACTAGAATCCACTGGTCTCATAGTCTTATTTAGGAAACACTTCCTACAAAACTTCTCTATATGACCCAGACAGCAGCAACGATGGAACATCTTCAGAGAATTGTGACATGACGACATTGAGTACCTGAATCAACCACACTAGTGGAACACATGAGGATGAGATGATGATCATTAAGCCAAAATTGATGAAGTTTAGTATTCAAAACATGTCCCTCTTGGACAAAATTTTCTCTATATGGGGAAACATTATGATAAACTAGATACTCTAGATTTACAACCTTCTCCACTCTGAAGGCCAAATCAGCTCGGAATGCCTCATCAACCAGCTTCTCGAAACGATGGATCAAAGAGGAGAGGAGATGCTCCTTGATCTCTAGAGAAAGAGCCCCGATGAAGAGATATGTCTTCATCAAATCCTGTAATGAAACCTCCAGAGATATGGATAATTACTCCTTGGAATGGTCAACATATGTCTTCACCATTTGTTGGCCTTGTTGAATATGAATGAGTTATTCTCTTTTCTTCATCTTTACCTCTTCAGGTATGAAAAATCAGATGAAGACAGATTTTAAGACATCTCACATCATCCCAACTTTCATTGTTGATGGGGTGATCAACTCTCATTCTTCTAGGTCTAGAACATCGATCAAACCCAAAACTACATGAACTCTGATAGATTCAGGAGTTCCCAATACCCTAAATATATGCTAGTTCACTTCAATCCACTCCACTACCTCTAATAGACCCCGATCACTATGAAGGGATGGTAAGGCCCAAGAAAGACCAACGACCGTTCATCAATTATTAAAAACATTGGATACCTTAATGGATAAAATTTTATGAACAACATTTAAAAAACAAAGTCAAAAAAATATCAAGATAAATAATCAAAAATAAATTTACATTCTTCTAGAAAAAACCAAACAATCATAAACCCAATAAAGAACATCAATTTTAAAAGACAAACTTTTTTATTTAAAATTTATAAACCACTTTAGAAGTTTCAAAACCATTTAAAATAAATACTTTTTCATTTAAGGCCACCTAAATTTTAAAATCATACTCAAACTAGACAAAACGAAAATGATGCATAACATACACCAGACCACCAGAATGAGGAACTAGTAGTCACTCTTATCCCAGTGACAAGGTAGTGAGCCATGCCCAAAGAAAGTGTCAACACCAGTGAGGTACTTGATCCATGAACATAGACTATGCATGGTTTACTACTCCATTTTTGATCACAATGTGACTCTAGTTTGTCTCCAATGTCATCCCTAAATCCCAAAACAATCCAATACAATATAAGGAATCAAAACACGGACATCCCCTAGTAACTCAGGTCTCATCAGGAGTGGTGGTGATCAGGCACTGAACTATAACATTCCTTCTAAACACTGAAAATGTTAATATCCATCTACAGGACACCACAAATAACATGAACCTCCTTTGATACCATTTTATCTGAAGAATCTTGGGTCAACCCTAAACTAATCACCCGAGTCAGTCCGTAACATGTACTGAGGGGCGTTCCGGGTCCCCACAGGCTGAAAATTGGTGTCATAAAAAAACATGTGGGAATGATTTGGTGACTTAAATGAAGGACAAATAAATAAATGAATAAAAATTGAATAGGATAGAAACCCACTAACAATAAAAAAAATGTAAAATATACTTACGTCTATGTGACCTTCTAGGTCACCACCCAACCAAGGACCAACCTTTCCCCAATAATGAGAAACTAATCCCGGAGATCCGATGTAATGGGAACATTAAAATGAAATTATTAAATTGGTGTGAGCCCTGAAATGCTCTGTAGGGATTCTAGGAATAAAGCAATGAATCCAAGAATCTCCTTTACAAAAAAACCCCTAAACATAAGATTGAAATGATGTTATAAAATAGGGTTTTAACATCTTATTAAACAATCATTGTATGTCCATTTTTAAAATACAATGACTTCCACACCTTTATTTTCAAAAGAATTTTACGATTTCCAAATAAAAATCCAAACCAAAACCCAAGTAGTCAAAAAATAAGCTGAGATGTAAATAAATGAATTTTATAGGATGGTAACTAAAACCAAAGAGGTAAAAAATTCTATACAAAAAATAACCATGAGAAATCCTAAACATCTTCAGAATACCCCTAGATGTAGTCGGTTTGGAACCAACTTTCTACATATGGTGAATCCCCAAAGTCAATAACCAAATAGCTACCCTAACCTGGCCTCACTAGTGGCATGACCTGTCTGGCCTAAAACAAAATCCAGGGGGTACCAACCCATATAATTGGGGTTGATCAACAAGAATCACTCGATAAAGAAATAGATACTCAGGATCCTAGGGTAGTAGTAATATTGTTTTTATAGGAGGCCCTCAAACACATAATCATCTTACCTTACATCACCGCACTTGCCTACCCCGAACACGGACAACCTATATGATAACACATAAAGGGATATATCTCATATAGAGTTGATCACTAGATAGATATATATCAACATGTATACGTCATATCTTCCAAGGTTCTAACCGGGCCTTCATGTTACATGAACTTTTAAACTATTTCAAAAATCATTCTATGTTGCCCACCAGGCTCACACCTTTTCCAAAACTCAATCCTTTCTAAAAATTAACACAATCATTTCCATTATGTCAGAAGTTCCAAAAATCCCTTTATCTCAACACGCCCAAAATATATTTACCAAATATAGTTCTAAACCCCCATATTTGTAAAATCGTTCCACTAGTATAATATACCAAATAGTCCCTTAAGTTAGTTATTTACCAAAAACACACCCTAGAAAGAAAATGTTCATTTTCCTAATGGATTATATTTCAAACCATTTTTAGAGACCACACAATGGACCCAACCTAATTTGGAAAATTAGAAACATCTTAACAAAGTTACCAATTTTTTTGAAACCAAACCCTACCGCACATCGAAACACATTACACCAATGATTATCATTTAAAAAATCATTAAAATATTCATTTACACATTTGGTAAGATATTTAAAAGGAAATAAACAAATCCATGCATCAAAATTTCACCAACTTCACATGAAAATTATTTTTTAAAATCCATTTCACACTCAAACACTTCTAAAACTACACTCACACCCGTTAAAACATAACTCACACCACTTTCACAACAAAATTATCTATTTGATAAATAATGGAAACCTTTTTCAAATTTAAAAAAACCACTATGAAAAATTATTTGACAATTCAAATAATTAACTTATGTTTTAAAACACTAAAACATACTCAAACCTTATATATGAGTATATTCACATCAACACCCAACAAAAACATGGTTTTCATTTATTGCATATTTAATACAATAATAATAACTAATGCATTATGGGTTTTCTTCAAAGAACGCACTCCATATCACATTACATGCTAAAAATATAAGTCAAAATATATTAAACAGTCAAAAAATTAGTTTTCACTAAATAAATTAACTCCATAATATGGTAAACCATTTAAATTGGAAGAAAAGTTAATCAAATATAATTTATATAAGGAATCACCAACACCAAATCAAAGACTTATGCCAAAAATCATTTTTAACAATTTTAACTAACACAACCACACAAAAATAAATTATCTATGATATTTATAGAGGTGAAAATGATATTTAAAAGGTTATTTAAAAAAACAAGTGACATGGGTTTTTCAGGAGAGGAAATGTTCAGAAAATACCTACCTTGAATCATGTGTAGACGTGAAGAAACATTCAACATAAGGAATAACAACACCCTATAGAACAAACGCACACCCAAATCATTGAGAAAAATTTGTGAATTAAATACTAAGGCACTAAGATTCCATTAATATGAAAGAAACAAAAGGAATGAAATATATTAGAGGAGAGGAGGCAGAGGTACTGCAAAGGGGGATCCGGTTTGCGCTAGAATACCTCCAGACATAGGGAGTTTGGGTTCACTTGAAATAGGATATTGGGGGAAGGGGCAGTTACGCCTGTGGTGGATGAAGGTGTGGTGGTTGGGACATCGTTCAAGGGGGATGATGAGAAGCAGTCAGGAGCTGGGGAGGGGAGGTGTGGCAAGGGGATTTTGGGCCGATCGAGAGCAGAAGGAGGGTGGATCTGCAAGGGGAGGTCGGGTCGCACAGCCTAGCTAGGGTCGAGTGCACAACGTTCCTAGAGGAGAAGGGGGAGATTCCTCATAGGGTTATTTTTTAATTTTATAATAATAATAGTATGATGAAGAATAATGATAATAATAATAATAACATAATAATAATAATAATAATACCGATAATATAATAATGAAAGTTATAATATTAATAACTATAATTATAATCACATTTATAAGAAAATTTTCATTTCATTAATAATAATAATATTTATAAAAAATTTTAAAATAATACTATTAATATCACTTTAAAAATAATAGTATTATGAATATTTAATAATACTAATAATAAATATGATAATAATGATAGTCACTATATTATTCATTACACTTTAAATAATAAAAACATGGAGAATAAATTAATCATAAAAATATTAAGAAATTTTTTAATAACCATTTAATGATAAAAACATTAATTATATTTTTTAATGATAAAATTAATAATAACTACACTGAAAATAATATTAATAATAATATCTATAAAATAATTCTATTATTAGGGCGCAAAAACATACCCTATTCTTTTTTTATTTAATTTATCTTACTTTATTTTATGTTATTTACCATTTAATACATTACATTATTTATCCAAAATATGGCGCAACCATGCGATTTGCATGTAGTCAAACATGAAGATAAGCAAACAATGCCCGAACTATGCCACTCGGCCCTGCCACCTTATAGTGTCATTCTCCATGCTTCTCACACGGTTTTATATATACCATGAAAGTCACGCGCCATTAGTCGAAATCACTTGGGAATCCGTGAAGGCAATGAATAGTTACCCCTAACTAATCAGATTGACCTTGCAATAGTAAAAAAACATCTCAAACTCAAAATAATATTTTGAATAATTAAAATAATAAATCGATTAGGTTGGGGTGTAAAAAATTCTTCCATATCTGTGATTAGAATTTGGAAAATTGGATATCATGTTTTTAATCATGAAAATTTATAATGTTTACTAAGGGAAACATTGTTTTTGACCAAAAATATTAATGATATAAATTAATATTATTTACATCAATTAAGGTGTAATTAATGTTATCAATAGACTAATTGTTAAATCTAAAACCCAAAACTACCTAGATTATGGTCCAATATCCATTTTATAGACATATTTGGACCCTATCCTACTTTTATTTAATTTTCCCTTTATTAGTTCCACTTTACATGTGAATAAAATTTTGGAATTCCATTGTCAAAATATTACTAGTGTATTACTTTTCGTCCTCCTTTAAAAGGCCTCCTATCCTCCCACTTCTTCACACCTCTCAAACCAATTAGTTTCAGCCAAGAACTGTTCAAATATCCTTCCAACAACTCTTCCTTAATATTTTAAGCCTCCCATTGTGTTTAAAGTCTTCCATTAAGTCCCTTTGGTGAAAAACAAAAGGATTTAGCATATTAATAGGTAACACCCTCCCTCAAACTTATTTTTTTAATTTCATTCTCTAATCCCTCATCTCTTCATATTCCATGATTTTATAATAAAAATAAGTATAAAAAATATACTATGATTTTTTATGCTAATGGTTATATATACACTTACACAAAAATCCATATAATGGTTAATACACATATTGTTTATGTGTATGTAGAACTTCTACCTCATTAATTAATGATTTTTAATTTTCCCTTTACTAGCTATCATTGTGGAAATTATACCAGAAACTCTATTTATATATGTTATATGTTATATTTATTATTTCATTAATATTATGTAATAATATTACCACACATATCTTTATACTTTACATTTTGTTTAAATATGATAATTTCGTTTCAAGAAGCATGGACTACTGGCCCTCAATGTGATTGATTCATTCACACACTACATGGAATGTATTAATGGTGTTCTTAGTGAAATTATATGATATAATCAAGATATCTCAAAAATTACATACATCAATATATGTAATTTTAATTATTTGTTTCAATTTGAAAATGAAAATGAAAACAACGTTCATGCATTTGTACAACATACCATCTCCTAGAAAAGTGACTTCTATTTTATAATTATATATTCATCATATTATTATAATAATAAAATGTGAATATATATGATATTTATATCATTTTTTACTTTATTTAAATCATGTTATATTTATAAGGTCCAATGATAAAACAAATTAAAGAACATAAAAAAACAAGTGAATTTTACATGATGTGAAACCTTGACATAGAATTGTTAATAATCCGGTAATATAATGACATAATAAAACCATATATAGTGTTATACATAATAATATGGTTATTTTTTAGATATAATATATTGTTATATTTATTATATAGGAGGTTTTTACAAGTACATTGAATGTCAAGACACAAGGTAAGCGAATTTTAATCTCACTTTTTATTTTTGTGAGAAACATACTTTATTCACAAACCATTACTTTTCTGTGGTGTGTATAATGAACATATATGTAATCTATGATTTCAATACATACATTTATGGTTATTTAAATATACATTATATTATTTTTATTTTATGGTTACTAGGATTTAAAATTACTAAATTCGTAAAAATGATTTAATCTCAATTTTTCATTCTTTGAGACACATGCCATTTTATGCACCTATATTTTTTCATGAGTTTTATATATTTCCACTGAATTGTTATACCATTAATCTCATTTTAATAATTATATCTTATGCTTTATGTAATTTCATTTTCATAAATGGTGGGTATGGTTCAATGATACTAAGTTGTTAGTTTTTATTGAAACAATCTAATCGCTTTTTTAGGATTGTTTATGATTATGCTTCCATTGATGAAATATTATGGTCCATATCCCAAGAACACTAATGAATTTTAGTATTATATGTTTTTCATGATATCTTCATATAATAGAATATTTTAGTATCTCTTTGGTACACATGAATTTAAAAATCATTTTTATGTTAGATAGAAAATACCAATATATTCAGTTGAAAATATGTGTTCTTTAAAAACCATGTTATCAAAAAAGGGATTCCATGAATATTATAATATTATACTATAATATTTAATATAATTTTTTAACCTTATTATATTTTACCAATATTTTAAAATGAATCTTCTTATCTCTTTCTGAATAATAATTTTTTCTTACCTTTTTACCATGAAAAAGTAATATTCTTTTTACCTAATACTATATATATGGATTTACCCACCATAATTTCTATGAAGCTTACATTCCAGTTTAAAAAGGTTAATTTTTAATATATATTTTATAAAATTAATTTTCAAGTAATTTTTTCCCAAAATAAATCAAGCATCTTCCATATAGTTTCAAGTAGAATGATTTTAAAATAAATTTAATAGATTTAATTATATGTTTTCAAATTTATTTTCAAATAAATGTTTTTACAAATGATTTAAATATTTATTTATATGTTTTAAATATATTTTCAATGAAATTGTTTTTAAAACACTTCCAATTACTCTTTTAATGTTTTCAATGTTTTTTCAATGATTTTTTTTAAAATTTTTAAAGCATACTCTATATGTTTTCAATGAAAATGGATGTCAAAATGGTTTCAATTATACTTATAAGTGTTGAAGGTATTTTATAAGAGAATTACTTTTAAATGGTTTATGAATTAAAAATTATTTTTAAAATATGAATGGTTATTTTCATCAGGATTTTTTTTGAAATATATTTCATAATTATTTACCATCAAAGATAGCATTTGTTTATGTTGCATAGGCCATTTTCGGAAATTATCTAAAGGTTCCATTCATATTTTTTTCTAAATTGTTTATTCTTTGTTTTCATGATGAAACTCATCTATATCCCATGTGTTATATTCTTTTGAAACCCACTTTGTTCAGGGGTAATATTTGTTATGAAAATACTATGATACCAATATTTTTTGGATAGTTTAAGATATGAATACATTTTTTTGAAACCTAGTATATATCACGGGTTATGATATGATTGTTTATAAATTTTTATAATATATTTTTATGATTTCATTATGATATGGGTGGGAACAATATCTCCATCAAATTCAATGGGTAAGGATTTATATATCATGGGGTACACCTGGCTAGAATGATGGGTGGACATGGTTCAGTATTAAAGGTTTAGAATTAGGTGTAAACACAGTTCAGTAATAGAGGGCTGGAAAGGGGAGTGAACCTAGTACAATAATGGAATTTTTCTACTAACATGGACTTGGTACTGATTCATTGACTATTAATAAAATAATATTATATGCTTATGTTTTTTTTTCAAAATTCCATGTTGTATTAATATATTATGGTTTCTTTTATTTTGTTCTTTATTTCATTTTAATTCATGTCTTAAGAACATCCAATCTTTCTACCATGATTCACATTTATGAACATTGATATTTAGGGTATGTTATTATATTTTCATGTTCATCTTCTCATACCCTTATAATCATGACCATTATTATATGCCTTCCTTGTTTTCCCTTACTGAGAATCTGAGATCCCCTTTTATATATTTCCATTCCCATGTTATGAAGTTATTTATTATATTTAAGGATTCTAAGAAGGGTTCTTATGAAGAATAACATAGTGGGATATAATTTATCTCATTTATGTACTAGTGTTTATGTTTCCATTTTCCTAAAGTAAATAGACTAGTATGGACTTTAGGCGTATAATAGTATAATATTTTAAGTTTTCTATTAATGTTATGTAATGTTAATTTATGAATAGATAGGTTTTCTATTGATGTTATCAAAAAAATTATTAGTTAACCTTTGGAAACTAAAATGAAAAACATTAGTGAGGTACCTTGGTATATTTCAATGTATATGTCTAGGTATTTATCTAAAGATAACTAAATGGATGAGTAAATATTTATGAAAATATTTAGGATTATTTTAAAGGATAGAATGAGTGTTTTCCAAGAAATACATATTTATATGGATACTACAAGTGGATATGGCTCTGGATCAGACATTCATTTGGGTAACAACTCTTAAATGATGTATATGGACTAACACAGGGTAATCTGGTACATGACATTGGGCCTTGGTGCACACCTGGATTGACACACCCAATGGATATAATTTGGGAATTCATGAACTCATTCGGAACCGTAATGAGAAATTTAAATATATTTTATATTTGAATAACCTAGAATAAACATAATGGGTCATTTAAAATGGAAGGTGTCAAAATTTAGACATCATATAAATGGTTTTCATGATTATGTTATTCTTCAATGTCATAATCGTTTCTTAATCAATTCATACTGGTTTTAGTCAATGGGTAGAAAAATAAGGATCTAGATTAATATTGAATATGATGGAAAATATGTTGATGGGAAGTCAAATGGGATGATCACTAGAGTGAAGAATGTTGTGGTTATTCCCAATCCTTTTTTAAAGGAACATGATCAACAACGTGTACCTTAAACAATTATAAAACTCACTTAGGAAGATAAGTAAGGAGTTCCCCGAATTTTTGGGAAATAGAGATCAATGAGTAATGAAGATTCAATTTACTTTGTGTAAAAAATGTGGAAAGAATCATCTAATTTAATTTATTAGATGAAAAATGAGGTGTTTTGACTTTGGAAAAGAATGACACAAAGAAAGTGAATTTAAGGGATAAAGGAAGATATAGGATAATGAAATGGATTTTATTATTATCCTTTATAAGTCATTATCTAAGGTTCAGTGTTGTATGTGTAGAATAAATTGTCATTATTCAACCCAATTTCCCAATAGTAAATCTCTTAAAGAGAATAAACATGGTTGTACGAGTAACGGTTACTTTGCTGCTGATGATGAGACTACTAATGAAATGTGAAGGGAAAGAGGTATCATGTAATTGGATGAGGTAGCCTTGTAAACTGATTAAGGATAAAGTGTAATAATAATAAAAAATTATTTTACCATATTAAAAAATTATTTTATACGAATGATTAAATATATTTGTATTTTTCTACTTATTGTTTTTCTCGGTATTTTCTACTTTATGTTAAATTATTCAGATGAATTGGTAATTTTTTTTAATTAAAATGTAATATTTTCTACAACTTAAGATAATTGTTAATATGTTCTTTTTTGTTAAGATAACGTGGTTTGGATGAAGATTTCGGGTATATGGATATGTAAATAAAATAGTATTGATTAACTTGGATTTAACTACAGACTATTAAAAGGTGGTTTATTCTATCATTAATGTAGTTTATATATTTTTGGTTTTAATGAAAAAAATCCAATATAAATTGGAATAATGAAACATTCATATTTTCAAAAAATGATTTATGGTAATTATTTTTATTACCATGTTTCAAAAGAGAATATATGATGAGGGTATTCACATTTCTGGAATGTGACTACCAAAAGATGCTTTTTGATATATATGGGAGAAATTTTAAGATGATTTTATTACTTAATATATAATGTTTTTTATTTACATCATTCATAATTATTATAAGGTATTTAATTCATTAAAAGATTATGTTAAACTTTGGTGTAAGTATTTATGTGTTAAGTTTGTATTGAAAACAGTGGTGAAAAATATATTTGGTCATTAAAATTATTTCAAGGATTTCCATCATATTTATTTTGTAAATTATATTATTATGGTTTTATAAAATGACCTCATGTATATCGGGTGATAAAAAATCAGGTTCAGAAGGTTTGTATATCTTGAACCCAGAACCAAAGGATGATAAGGGTTTCACACCAGCCACTGGCCTAGGCAATGTCCTGATTAATGTTTATTTGTTTTTGTTGAATAAATGTTAATGATGAACTAGTAGAGTTACTTTTTATGTTTACATATTAACATATCACCCACATTGATTTTTATGACTATTCATTGAGAAATTGTTATTCATTTCATTTTTTATACGCCTTAAGATATGTTAATGGTGTCACTTTGTACTTCAGGCATCAATGTTAATTTATGGAAATCCTTTTCTTCATGTAATTGGTGAACTATAAAAATATTAAATAAAAATTAGAGAACAATCTTTTTTAATATTAATATATTAAGTATGTATGTTTTTGTAGGTTTCTATTCAATAAAATAATTACTCAACATTACAATGATGATAAAAAAATGTGTTATGAAAATACCTTAATTTTTGTTGAACAATGGGCTTTTAAAGCAGTGTAGATCTATGAATTTGAGGCCCCCGGCTTTTCATTGATCATTCACTTATTTATGAGTGACGACCAAAATCAATACCTATAAATATTTGATATTTTACTCCATGTCAAATCTTCATTCCCAACAAATGTTAATATATTTGGAAAACAAGTTATATGAATGTTGGGGTAACCAGTATGGCCCCATCAATCCCTTTTTAAAAGAAGTTTTAATATTATTTGTTATGATGTAGGTTTTTGTTAGTGAAAACTTCAAGTATTAAAATTGTGATTAACCAAAAAAATTATAAGGAGAAATTAATTTTATGTTGGGTATAATGTAACACGTTGAGTTTTTTTCAAAATTTTTTTTCAAATAATTTTGATATTTTTCATTTCACATAACACTAAAAATGGATTATTTTATATTAAAGCACTATGTTTTCCATATAATATAAACAACACCAATTTAATCATGCACTATCTGAAACCTAAATTTTATCAGTCTCTACCTGAATCATAAATATTAGATTATTTTATATGAAACAATGACTTTACATGTGGTCTTGTGTAGCATGAATGACTCATTTTTACGAAAAAAATAATATATTATCAAAATATTATTATTTAATAGAATAAGATATAACCAGGTCATTAAATTAGTTTTTATGAACACTATTGACTAATTTTTGAAAATATATAGTTTATAAAAATATAATATGAATTCATAGGTCACTAATTATATAGAAATGAATCTGTAAACCAATTTAATATAATATAAAATAGTAATAATTTTACGATCACATAATTTTTTTAACATATAAAATTAAATTGATTACCATTAGTGAGTTATACTAATATGATATATATGTTATTGATTCAATAATTTTTTTTGATATTCATACAATTGATTTTATAGACATAAGAATAGATCAATCTTAATTCTATGCATAGAAACATATATTTTTTATTTAGGTATTTTTACCAGTATTAAATGGAGAACCAATTTCAAATCCAAATTTTGGAACATTTAGAGATTTAATATCACAAAATAAACATTATACTTGAAACAAAAACATAAAAATTATATTAGGATAAATTATTGGTATTTCTCTGTATGATATTATTTTTTAATGAATATTTGAAACTATTAAATTTTAATTCAAAACTATAGTTTCATATAATTCACATATATGTATAAATATAAATTTAATTTGGTTTAATGTTTAATTTAATAATATTTTTTCAATTAATACAATTCAGGTCATTGGAACCGGTTTCACATTGAAATTGGATATAAAAATTAGTAAACTTTGGATCATTTTTACATTAAAAGAGGCAGTGTCATCACATCAATGGTTTTATATTTTAATTAACTACTAAGAATTCAGTGATTGGAATTTTTAAAAATTGATTATATATTGGAATAATCATAATTTATTATTTATTATAAGGTCATATTATTTTTGACAAAAAATATTAGTTAAAGTAATTAATATAAATTACATCGACTGAGGTAAAATTATGTTTTAATAAAGACTAACCTTAACTTTAAGACCAAATATGGCATAAACACTTGTATAAGAGTCATTTAATGGACATATATCAACTTTATCCTCCATTTTATAGAATTAGGTCCATTACTTGTTCCACATTACATTTGAATATCATGTATGGAATTACTTCTTCAAAATTTTACAATAGTGTGGCTCCTCCTCCACCATAAAAAGGCCTCATATCCACCCACTTCTTCACAACTCATTAAACACATAAAATCTGACAAGATCCAATCCAATATAATCACAAAAAATTACTTTATCAATGAATCCTTCCTTTTGAAATAATTTCATCCAATTAATCCCTTTGGTTCAAACTAAAAGGACTTTCCTGATTAATAGTTAACACCCTACCTCAAACTCCTTTCTATTATATTCATTCTCTATTACCTAAAATATTTTTATTCCATTATTGTATAATATAACCAATATAATAAATATACTAGGATATTATTATTCAAAAATTTTAACCTATACTTATACACACATCTGTCTAATAGATAACGAACATACTATTCTTGTGTACGGTGAACTACAACCTCACTAAATGACGATTGTTCATATTTTAATTATAGCATCTCATGGTGGAAATTATGATGTAGAATATTTTTATAATATATATATATAATATTTATTATTTATTTAACAATATTTAATTCTTTTAACACCCATGCAATTATAATTTCCATTCTGTGTAAATAAGATAATTTTGTTTGAGGAAGTGTGGTCTAACGCCCCCTCAAAGAGATGTGAGTTGATCACACACTAAATGGAATGTATTAAGTATATGTTCTTTAAAAGTATATTATATATGATATAATAATTCAATTATAATAATTATATAAATATATATATATATATATATCTCATTTTCATTCTTTCTTTTAATACGAGAAAAAATGGAAAAACCGTTCATGCGTTAGTACGACCTACCATCTCTATGAATGGTGTATTCCACATCATACTTTTATATTATTTATGTCATTATGATAAATACATAAGTAATAAAAATAATATTTAATTCATGGTTTCTATTTTTTAGATCATTATATAATTATAATGACCAACGATATAACGAATTAAGACACTTGCAAAAAACCATGTGAATATTACCCGAAGAGAAACCCTATTATAGGATTGTTAAAAAGATAGTAATATAAAGTCAAAATAAACCCATATATGGTATTAGATATAATAATTTTCTTATTTAATTGATTTATAATAAACATATATGTATTATATAAAATGTTTTTAGGAGTACAAATAGAGTCAAGACCCTAGGTAAGGGAATTTTACCTCACTTTTTATTTCTGTGAGATACATGGTTTATTCACCACACATTACATTTATGTGGTGTGTATAATTCCCATAGATTTATTCTATTATTACTATAAGTAAACATATTTGTATTTATATATCCATTTTATTAAAAAAAATTCATGGGTACTATGTTTCAAAAGTTACCAAATCGGTAAAAGTGATTTTGTCTCAATTTTCTATCATTAAGACACATGAAAGGTTATTAAACTATATTTTTTCATGAGTTTTATATACTACCTTGAACCTGTTATATCATGAATCTAATTCTATTCAATATATATTATTCACCCTATAATTTTATTTTATTAAATGGGTGGTATGGTTCAAATTTACCAAGTAGAAAGAGTTTATTAAAATAATCTCATCCCTTTTCTAGATTATTTATGATTTTGATTCCTTTGACGATATTTTATGATAAATATCTCAAAAATACACATGAAGTTTCTTTTGATATGGTTATTCATGATATCATAAAATATTGTTACCATTTTTTACTTACTTCTACATAAGTCATTTAAGAAAGTGTTTTTACGGAAGTTTTAAATTTCCTCTCTCTTCGGTTGGAAATCTATGTTCCTTAAAAAAATGTTTTCTAAAAATGGTCTCATAGATTATTCAACCATTATAATATAATATTTAAAATAATTTTTTACCATTTTTCTCTTTTACCAATTTTGTCAATGGAAATTCCGTGTATTTTTTGAACATGGAATTTTTCGTACCATTTTATTATAAAAAATGAATATTATTTTTACCACATACGAAATGTACAGATTTACCCGCTTTCATTTCCATGAATCTTCCATTCCATTTTTCAAATGATAATATCTATGAAAATGTTTTCAAAATTAATTTTAAATAAAAAATAATTTCAAAATGACTGCAATCAAATTCATATGTTTTCAAGTAAAAATGTTTTCAAAACATTTTCACACATTCATTATATGTTTTAATGTTTATTTTCGATGAAATAGTTTTCAAAATAATTTCTAGATTTCATTATAATTTTTCAATTTTTTTTAATGAAATCGGTTTCAAATCATTTTCATGATTTATTTTAATGTTTTCAATGTGTTTTCAAAGAAAATATTTTTCAAAATGTTTTGAAGATTGTTATATAGTTTTTCAAGGAAAAAGTTTTTCAAAATGATTTAATGTATTCATTAAAATTTTTAAATATTTTTTATATGAAAATGATTTTTGAACTGTTTTATGCATTAAAAATACTTTTTTAATGAATAAAGGATATATACATTCAGATTTTTTTTATAATATGTTTCAAAATTATTTTCCATTTGAGATAACATCTATTGATGATTCTCATAGATTTTTAGTAAATTATCTAAAGGATTACCTAATATTATTTCACTAAATGGTTTATACATTGATGTCATGATAAAACTCATTTATCTCTCACGGTTTATAATCTTATGAAACTTGCTTCTTTAAATGGGTCATGTTTATGATGAAATGATTATGAAAATTTATTTTTTACATAGGTTATGATATGATTAAATGTTAATGATTACAATTTAATTACATTTGTTATGATATGATTGTTTATGAATTGTTGGAACTTCCATGTATGATTTCATTTTGAGATGGGTGAGACCTATATCTCCATATAATGAATTGGGTATTGATTTATATATCATGAGATGGACATGGATTGAATAAAGAGTGAACAAGGATCAGTATTACAAGACTATAATTAGGAGGGAACTCGGTTTAGTAAAACAGGGCTGGAACAGGTAGAGATCCCGGTTTAGTAAAGGATTTTTTTCATCAAGATGGCCTTGGAAATTATACCTTTAATACTATCGAAATCATATTATATTCTTAATTGTCTTCCCTAATTCCATTTTTCCTATTTTGTTTCTATCATGGCTTATGATCATTATTCCCGTATGATTCATGTCTTATGAACTACCAGGAATTATTCCATGACTAATGATTGTGATCTTGGATACAGATAGTATGATCTTAAATTTTATTGATCATGTTCTGATACCCTTATGCTCTTGATTATGCATACATGTCTCCATTTTTTACCTTTTCTGAGCATTAGAGATCAACTATTTTTATGATTATTTTTTCCAGTTATGAAGATATATAATATATTTGATGTGTTGAAGAAGGGTTTAAGTTAAGAAGAACCAAGTGGGAGATAATATAGCTCATTTATGTACCAGTGTTTAATTTTCCATGTTTCCTAAGAACTAGAGTAGTATGGTCTTTGGGGGTCTGTTTGAATAATGTTTTATGTATTCTTAAAATGTTATTTAATGATAATGTATGAAAAGAGGTTTTGTCTAAAAATACCATATATATATTCATACTGAACCTAAAAATCATCGCATTGGGCCACTTTTCCTTTTAATATATATGCTTTAAAATAAACTAATTTCTCAGGAGGGGATTTTACTTGGTCAAGAATAATCTGAACGAACTCTATATAAAACACTTTGACATCGGGTCTACCTTCTCCAATAATAATTGGAGGGAATTGTAGCTTAAAATCCCATTTTCATTCAATATTAATTAGAATTGCTGATATCATGTCTCTCTCTAAAAATTTGTTAAAATGATTGATGTTTTCCAGGAATTTCCCTTACCCCTACCACCCAGAATCATTTGGGACTCTTTTCCAACTACTGATGGTTCATTCTAGTTTTTGTCCCCATATCTCCCAGCTGGTAAAAACCCTCATGGTGGAACCTATCTAAAATTCAAAACACACATAACGTATCACATTAAAAATATATTATATAGTTAAATAAATTAGGGCTCACTACAATCTTATAAAATTACTCCTCAAAAACATACCCAACAGATATAGCTGAGTCTCCAACACTACCATCAACCATCCTTATCATGAGTCAAGTATAACATATAAAGACTGAACATTTAAATTTATAATTAATGTTATAAATCATATTAACTATTTCATTTAATATCACTAAATTAAATAAACTATAGAAATATTCTCATTATAAACTATTTTTACACTTATATTTCATTCATTAAGTTTAACTAGTTGCAAAATATTTATTTGGAAGCATTTAATTATATTTATTAAGAAACTAAGGAAAAATAATTATATCTCACATCCTACGTGATTTTCCATGGGAATCCCAATCATGGTTCATATGATAGAAATTAAAAAATTCCCATAATGATCCATGTATTCCTAACCTCATTAAATCACATCCTACAAGAAAAAAACTATTGAACAATTATGTTAATTTTAAAGTATATCACTAATGGTGAAATAAAAATCTCGTGTTCCAATGAACATTTGGAAAAAAATCCACATCTTTAGTACATGGGTTTCCCCAACACATGGGTTAGATAATACAACACCCATGCCCATGAAAAAATTCTTTCTCATCAATCCTCAGGTCTAAATTTCCCAAATAATAATGTAAAAAAACATCCTCTGAATAAAAATTGGAATATCATTGACCGAGTGACACCATAATCATGGTCGTAAACTAGAGTGGTATGTAAAATCATGAATGCCTCCATGTTTTATTGAGGTTGCCGAAAACTAGTTAGGTTCTACATGTATACATGGGGAGACTATACCCTCTTTTCCAAAGTAATCTGATAACAAAAATCATGATAATAATCAATGTGAAATGATAAAGAATACCAAAACATAGATACCACATTCCTAAATAGGGGATATAATTAAAATTCAATATATTGAAATATATAATTCCAAAAAAGTCTACTTTGACAAATTTATACATAAAATATATTCACATCAATTACCTCCAGGTGAGATACTACAAACAAGTCTGGTCCCCTAATCCATGCTCCATCCTATATCAAAAATCTAAAATAGGGACCTTTCACTTATCCTCTCCTACAATGAATTAATCTACTTGTGGTAGTAAATAGCTGCTCTAGAAAGGTGTTTATACAAATAAGTAGGCCACCACCAATGATATCTAATTAAATCGAATGAAATAAATTCATATAAAAATGTAAGTAATAATAAAAAAATCTATAAACATAATCATGATTCCAGTTAAAAATATTCATTATACTCTTGGTCATTTGGATCTATTGGGATACTCAAAAAAAATATTCCCCATGTCATATAGAGGATGTATAATCCATACAAAAAATGGATTAATACTTTACATCACACGGTCATTCATTTATAAATTCAATTTAAAAATACAATATGGATCAGTTTTCCTTGTATCCATCACATGTCCATACATTTTAAGCTTAGAGTATCATTTTGACATCCTAGACCACAAAATATTTCAATGGATATTATGTCAATATTCTAGCGACAAATAGGGGATAGGAGCATCAATCAGATATCCCAACCATACCTTTTATCATTGATTATGTGGTTCATCATCCTAGAGATCTTTAACAAAAAAAAGTTTTGAAGGGTTAACCTCTTTATTTTTCACTAAAAAAAAGCTTGATCTCATTTAAATATTTTCTCCATTACTTAACAATCCAATTTCAACAGTTTATAAAAACATGATGAGACATTTTTTTTGTTTTTTCAATGTTTCATTCATTTACTAGCTCCCCTTTCACTATATATGAATCATTGACCACACTATACAAGACATATTATTATATAACATGTTTAGTACTCACAGTGAAAAATCAATTATCCATTCACTAAATAGCCACATTAAATCATATTTACTATCAAAAACACCTCCAAACACCCCTGAGTCTCCTCATATATTAATGAAAAATTTTATTAAAAATTATAAAAGGAGTCAGATCAAAATTGAAATAATAAAATACCTCATAAAATGTTGGGGATCTTAGAGTGAAACTCAAAATGGGTGGTTTAAAAGAAATCAAGAATGAATTTTTAGAAAACCTTATGACTTGAATCACATCTTGATGTTAAAAATGTTTTCCCCTAAAACCATTATCACAATTCCATTAGTAATTTTATAAAAATAGTTAACAATACAATTGATTAATTTTTTGGTTCATGTGCATGTTTTATTTTCTCTGATTACTTTTCCTCTCTCATGTTTGACTACTTTTAATTTTTATTTTGATGATATCTCAATCCATAGTTTTAGGATTCATGGTATTATTATCACAGTTTATAGAAAATATATTTATCTAAACATAATTAGTGTATTAAAAAGAATGAAAACTATTTTTTAGTACTCTAAAAATTCAATGAAATTACTACTACAGTTTTAGATACTCTATAGTCTGTAGTTTAAAATGGTTTTTGTATTTATTTTACTAAAACTTATACAGATATTAGATTCTTTAAAAACATTGTTTTATAGAAATAAAACATTTTTATATTGATTTCATCAGTTTTCATTGATGTCTAAAAAGGTATTTTCGATAGCGAATAAATTGTTCTTAGTTCTATTTTGATTTTTCATAACTACTATTCTTATAGAATTTTGTATCTTTTTCGTTTTTATGATATTTAGAGAAGTAAATTTTTGATTTATCAGATTATTGATTAATTTAAAATATAAATTTTTTTCTAAAAATAATCTTTTTTGACCAAATCCTGAATATTCTGTTTAGAAACAATAAAAATTTGTGGAATTTTGTTAAAGTATGGTGTCAAGTTTTTCACAATGTATGATTAAAAACCCTACATTCATAATAGTTAAAATTATGGTTCTGAAACCCTAAATTCTAAATAGTGAAATGTGTAGTTTTTAAAATCTACTTCTAGAAAAGTGACAGGTATGGTCTGGAACCCCTACATTCTCAATAGTGCAATGTATGGTTAAGCAACCCAACTTTCACAATAGTGAAAAGTATGGTTTGAAAAACCTACGTTTGCAATAACGTAATGTATGGTTTGGAAACCCCACCACTGCAATGTTGAAAATTATGGTTTGGAAACCCTACTTTCATAATAGTTCAAATTATGTTTTCTAAACCCCATACTACTTTTTAACCCTATGTTAATATTCATTCCCTACGTTAATATTCATCCCCTACATTACTGTTCATTCCCTACATTACTATTTATTCCATATGTTACTATTTATTTCCTATATTAATATTAATTACCTATGTTATTGTTCATTCCCTATGTTATTTTTAATTAATATGATATTGTTCATACCCATCATTGCTATTGTCGCTTCGTGATTTTATGTTGAAAAATAGTCTTATATATATATATGGATTAGTTTCAATGGATTTCCTACTGGATAAGTTAAAATTAAATTCAAGGAATATGTTCAAATATATTTTTACGTATTTTTAAAATATAGAAATAGAAAAATTACAAAATTATTTCCATATATTTTTTCAATGAATTCAGAGGTTTGAAGTTTATTAAATTCAAAAAAAATTAAATTTTCATTTGATTTGTGCTCCATGTTTTTATGAATTATTTTGACTTAATTAAAATAGAATTGAATAGATTTAAACAAGAATTTTAAATTATTTAATTATTCTAATATACTAGATATATTACTAGAATAGTTATTCAAATTAGTTTAGATTCTTATATTTATGATTTATTCTGTAGGAATAAAGAGAATTAGTGTTGTGATTTTTGTGGAGATATTTATCAAAGCTCTTGACATTGTTTCGTTTGAATATAAAAAGGACGAAGAGCTGAGGAAGTTGATGGATATTTATTATATATATATATCTATATCTCTATTTGGAATAATGGAATAAACATGGGTTAACATATTTGATACCCTATTTTTCAAAGAGAAAGTGTTGTCAACTTTGAACATGCTATGCATTTTCAACATCCTACGTCAATCTATTTCATCACCAGCATGATCTATCAAGGGATTAATTTCTTATTCTATCCTGACAAGACGAGATTATCTAATCATAAAAAACCAGTGCATGTGTTTTATTTGTTTATCTTCTCAGTCATCTGGTTCTGAGTCTATAACACAATTTCACATCTCTCACACAGACTCCATTTTTCTATTTCAACATTTACATAATAAATAATTATTATTTATTGTTTTTCCTCATTTTGAGACTCACATATTCAATATCTAGGATATAATTTTTTGACACCCTGTACGTGAATTCAAGATTATTTGTGTTGTGACTTCCTCTATTTATTATCAGGTTGTAATGTTTTTGACCCCCATAAAAAATATTTGTCATGGTTATAAATCCACTAGAGAAGGATTATGTAATTGGGATATGATTACCCTAAAAAATAATATTTTTTAACACATAACTCTCATCGAGTTGGGAGGTATAATAGAAGAGTATGCCCATTTCAGACCAATCTAAAATTAAAAACATCCTTGGGTTCTATAATTTTTTCTCTAATATTTAACAGAAATAATTAATATTTATAATACATTAATTGTTAAATTTATTTATTAAAATTTATAAATATGGTCTATTAACTCTCCCCCACACTAGACCATCTACCATCACCCTATCTGGCATAACAATTGGTGTAAAAGGGTATCCTTTTTATGTATATTTTTTCTCTATCATTTTTTATGATACCTTTAAAATTGTATCAACTGTTGTTCCTTATAGATTTTTTCCAACCATTTTATAGAGTATAATTATATATTTTATTATTCTATCCTATTCCTAGACCTCACATCTAAGGATAATGATATTATAATATGGCATGAGTGAACCAAAATGATTCTTCAAAACCCACCACACCTTAATGGTAATGATTATTGATATTATAGATACTCAACAGAGGCTTAATTAAAATAGTTGAGAATTGAGCATTAGTCTATCACGTCAAAAATATACACACTTCATGAATATAAGTTTGACACACTTACTAGAAATGATGCTACTAGATATGTTTTAAATAACAAAGTTGTTAATATTTTATATTTCCATATCAATAGAAGTGTTTTTGTTCACATGTCTTCTTGTATGATTGGTCTTGAAATTTTGAATATTCTACAAGTCACTCATTTTGGCTTTAAAAAATTGATTTGAACCAAGTGTGGAATGCTTTGTGCTGAGTACGAAGACTTCAATATTGGTGAAAATGAAACAATAAACCAAATCATCCACATATTCACAGGCATTGTGAGTGGAATAAATTCACTTGGGGATGATTTGGAAAACATAGTACTTTTTGAAGGAGTCCTACAAGATTATCCAATAAAATGAAATTGAAACAAGTTCTCCATTAATGGAAGAAAGAATTTCTAAGAGTACTCACTTAATGAATTTATTGGATCATTAATCCAATATGAAATAGAATTGAAGAAAATAGCTGATGAGGAGACCCCAAAAAAGAAAAGACATTTCTTCTAAATATTTGAATTATATTTCCATTGAATCATCTGATTATGATCATTAGGATTGTGAAAAAGATGATATGGATTTAATTGTTACTTGATTTTAAAAAATAAATTAAAAGAGTGGATTCATGAATTAGTTTAAATGAAACCATCAAAAAGAAAAATATAAGGGAGATAGGAAATATGTTACAAATTTCAATGCTTCTGACATATGAAACATGATTTTACTAAACTAAAGAATAAAAATAAATACAAAAATAAGGAATAAATGAATTGACAACCAGTTTGAGTTTTATAGAAGAATCAGATTCTAGTGAACAATATAGAAATGAAAAAAAACTTCTATCTTGGGCTTCATGGAATCAATGGATAAGGTTAGTTAGTCTAGTTATTATTCTAGATTACCAGATTCTTAATATGATTCTGATAATATGAATATTTTATAATTACATGTAGAAATTGAAATATTAATAAAATATATTTTCAAAGATGCTAATTTATATAATAAACATATTGAAAATATTAAGAAGCTTATTTCTAAAAATAATGTAATTCTCAAAAAATGAAAAGTTAATAATAACTACTTATTCTCAATAAAATGTTTAGGAAAATTTTAAATTTGATCAATATTTGAATGAAAATATGAAAATGGAAGTTAGATGTCATCAAAAAAAATATCAGATTTTATTGAAGATCGTGAAACATATTATGAGATAATTTCATTGTCTAAAACAGATAAAAATAAATATGGTTTTGTAAATAATCATAGATTTACCCAAATATATAAAATTATTTATATTAAATGTATAATTATTAGTACTTTAACTATTAATTGTTTTATATGTTACATGAAAGGTCATTATTCAAATAATTTTTTTCTTAGATTAAAATAATAATTGGGATTTACAAAAACCAATATTTCTAATTCTATATTATGTTTAGTAATTTAGAATACGTGTTTAAATAATTTATGGGTATGTAAAGAATTTACTACCCATCCTTTGGGACCCGAAGTAAATTAAGTACCAAAATTGTCATGTAAATGATTTTTGTATGAAAATTGGCTTGGATGTATCAAGAACTGCATATAGTACTTGTAATGTGCATGATATAGTCGTATGAATAAAGACCCCTCAATTTTCAAAACATTCATCACATTTTATGGAGGCACTATTAATTTTGGAGACAAATAAATATTAAAAGTAAAAGGTTTTTGTAATGTTGGTATTGAAAATTATACTTTTATTTCTAATGTTTTATATATTGAAGGTTTAAAACAAAATTTAATTAGTATATCACAATTATATAATGCTTGAATGGATGTTAAATTTGAAAATGATAAATGTTTAGTTTTAAATATGAATATTTATTATTTTATGATAATCTAAATGATAATATCTATATTATTTATTTTGTTGGTCTAATGTAATGCAATTGAATATTGTATGGAATTAAATTATCATTGAACACTGATGATTAGTTCATCATAATTTCAGAATGTTGCATAAGTTCTCAAAATAATAGAATGTGTTACATCTCCCTTCCATGAAGAAATAATAACACCATGTTTTTTATGATTTCAGGAAAGGGAAGCGACAAAAAAATTGAACTATCAATCATATAGGTACTAATAGACATTTACAGTCTCTAAATCATAATTTATATAGCCCTAATAATGTTTCCATCCTTGGTGGAAATAAGTATACATTAGTTGTTATTGATTATTATAGTATATTTTTTTTGGTATACTTTCTTGCTTATAAAAAGTATAATTTATCATGATTTACTTCTCTTTGTAAATTAGTTAAAAATTAAAAAGGTTTTATGTTTATTTCTATTCATAGTTATAAAGGGGATTCATTTCATAATTTTTATTTTGGTTTTAAAAAAAATAATTTCAATTCTCATAATTTTTCTACTCTTAGTACCCCTTAGAAAAATGGTGTTATAGAATGGAAAAAATAACTCTTATTTAAATTGATGGAACTATGTTAAGTGAATATAATATACGTAGATATTTTTTTGGTTAAGGATTTTTTTATTCTAATTATATTTCAAATATAATTCCTTTTAATTCTCTATTAATGAAAACTCTTTACAAAATATTTAAAAATAAATATCCAAAAGTTGGATATTTTAGATTTTTTAGTTGTAAAGTTTTTATTTTAAATTCAACAGATAATTTAGATAAATTTGTTTCTAAGATGGATGGAGGTATTTTTATTGGTTATTATAATAATTGTAAAGCATATAGAGATTATAATAAATGACCTATAGTTTTTGTAGAATATTTTCATGTTATGTTTGAGGAAAATAATGTTTAAAAATTATTATTCTAATGTTTTTGATGATGAGTTCAGAGATTTTAATGTTGGTGAAGAAACTCCTTAAGATAATAACAAATCAATTAAGGGAGAGCATAAACCTTCACAACATGATCCAAGATCAAGGATGATTCATAAAGATCATCCTATCCAAACATTTATTGGAAATGTAGAATCTATTTTTAAAATTAGAATTTTTTTTAAAATAATTATTTCAATTCATCATTTATTTATAATTTTATTCCTACTAATGCTAATTATGCTTTAAAAGATGAAATCTATTTTTTTACTATTCAAAAAAAATTAAATTAGTTTGTTAGAAATAATTTTTTGACTTTTTATAATTTCTAAAGGATAATATGGTAATTGGAACTATGTGGATCTTTGAAAACAATATGGATGAATCTATATGATTTTTAAAAAAAGACTAACTTTTTTTCAAGGATACTCTCAAGAATATGGTATATACTTTAACAATTATTCTCTAGCAGTTTCTAGATTAGATGAAATTATTATTTTCTTGGAATTTGGTTGTTCTCAAGGATTTAAATTATATCAAATGGTTGTAAGAAGTGAATTCTTAAATGGTTTTATAACTGAAGAAGTTTATGTTTCCCAAACCCTGTGTTTTGAAAGTGAATAATTTCCAAACAATGTTTTTAAATTATTTAACGCATTTTATTTTATCAAATAAGAATTCCATGCTTGGTATGAAAGATATATTTTTTTTCTTATTTAATGGTTTTATGAAAGTTAAATTTGATCCTAATCTTTTTATTAAAAAAATTCTTTTGATATTTAAGTTGTACAAATTTATATTAGTGATATATTTTTTGGTTCCTCATGTGAATGAAATTTCCAAATTTTTTCTTCTTTCATATCTTCTGAATTTGACATGATTTTAAAAATAAAATTCATATTAATTCTTGAACTTCAAATTTCACAAAAGAAAGATAGAATTTTTCTTAATCAATCTATGTATATGAACACTCTTATGGGTACTAATTATATATTAGATATTGATACATCTATTAAATCATTATATTTTAATGTTAATAAAGGAATGATAGGCAGCTTACTATATTTAAATACATCAAGACCTGGTTTCATTTTCTGTGTCTTTTCTGTGATATATTTCAAGAAGATCCTGAAGAAATTCATATCTAATATGTAAAAAATAATAATTAGATATGTATATAGACATGTTAATTATGTTTTATTTTATAAAACAATATCACTATTTTGATTTATCAACTTATTCTAACTCTAATTTTGGAGGTTTTAGGATTGACCAATAAATCACATCAGGTATGTTTCATTTTCAAGGGAATTTTTGTTATTTCTCGGTCATCTAAGAAACAACAATCGATTTCATTATAAACTGCATGAAATGATTATATCTATATTTCTAGTATTTGTGATCAATGTTTATGTATTAATAAAACCTTATTTGATTTTGGTTTTCATCTTGATAATATTCCAATTTATTGTGAGAATACTCTATAATACCTATCTCTAAAAATCCCATAAAGAATTATAGAAGAAATCATATTTTTCTAAGATTTAATTTTATTAAAGATAATCTGAATAAGGGTTATATTGTTTTAGAATTTCTACCTTCTTAAAATCTGCTACATTTCATTTAAACACTTATTAATTAAAAAAAATTAATATTGGTATGTTGTAATTTTAAATTTTTATTAATGCATTGGTTTAGGGGAGATTTTTTTGTTTTCCATTTTAATTTATTTAGAAAATGTGGGAGAAATAAATTGGTTTTATTTTTTATTTAAATTAGTTTTAAATAGTTGGAATTTTTTTGTTTTGTAATGAAATTAAATGGAGTATATTATTTGAGCATGTAATTATTTTTGTTTTTTTGATTATTTTTCCTCTATTTTGTTTGATTACAACTCTTGTATATTATTATGATATCTCAATCCAAATTGTTTTTATTTGTGTTATTTTTATCACATTGGATATATAAAATATTTCCCTAAATGTAATTAGTCTATGATGATGTTTGAAAATGTTTTTCTAGTCCTCAAAAAATTCAATGAAGTGGATACTGCAGTTTTTGAAACACTGCAGCCTGTAGTTTTAATATTTTACTATATTTATTTTCCAAAAATTATACAGATAACTCATTCACTAAAAACATAATTTTTTATTATTCCAAAATATTTATCTTTATTTAATTATTTTAATTCGAATTAATAAAAGGTACATCATTGGGGAATCTTCATTTATCATCTAGAAAATGAATGGGTATGGCTTCCTCAAAACCAACAAATAGTAATGGCTAGACTATGAAAAACCAAAATCATCCCCTCATGGTTTTTAATTTTAAGAACTCCCTTTCTCTATTGATTTATGTTGATTATCCTCTATAGTAATTGGAGGAATTTACTACCCAACCATGATTTCCATCAAGTTATTTGTATTAATCTTACCTCAAACATCCATGTTTTTCTGTGAGCTATTAAAAGTGTACAAAAAAAATTCATTGGATTCCACATGGAATCTAGGTTTTGGGACTATCTTAAGAAAATGTTTTGTAAAATAATATTCACAAATAAGAATATATAGGTTCTAAGATTCTCTATCTTTAATGATTCCAAAAGAAAGAAGTTACCCAACCTGATGATCATAACTACTACATTCTTTGTCTCCAATATTTGAAAATCCCAAAACGTGCAGATCATCGAGGAATTGAAAACCATCATTAATGTGATAATGATTTCTATTAATTGTGTCGTCTTCCCTTCCTCCTAAATACAGATAGGTTGACGGTATATTACCATTTATAATTTGAATATCATATGGCTATTAGTTGCAAATGGATGATCTAAATGACCTTTGGTTCATAAATCAATCTATTGGATCCCTGATATCCTTCTTGGAAATGGTTGATGTCAATTTTTTTTGCCTTTTGATTTTCATGAACCTCTATATTTAGAGGATTCTTCTTTGCCCACCATGGATTCATTAAAAAATGATTCTATAGTCATATCTGAAGTGGAATTCCTTGTGAGGCTGAGAAATGGGCCACTATTTTTGATACTACTCATGTTCTCCAACATGAATATGAAGATCTCTAGATTTATTCTAACTCATATGTTATAGTTTAATCCCTGAAAGACATATCACGGTGTGTTAGAAAGAGATTTTTACCCCAGTCGACTTAATTCCTTGAGGCAATAATTCATCGAAACATCATTGTCTCGCATTCCTATGGGGAATCCAACCATGTTGTAGATTCCATGTCAAAGTGAGGGATTATGGAAAAGAGTTCAGTGTAGTCCCTTTTAATCCAAAAGTTTTGGACAATCCTAATGGTGGGTGATATGTATCATCAGATCCACCCCCACCACTGTATAACACCTTGTAATTCCTAAACTATTCACAAATCTCTTTATAATATATTTTATGATCAAACTTTCCAAGAACCTAATTCATTTTTAGTATCTATTTCTGGATATTATTACTATTTAATAGGGAATTTATATGTGTTTAAATTGAGAAAATTTTAATATTATTTTATGAATTTTTTTTTGAAATATTTAGAATGTAAAAATATTAAAACTCATGTGAATATATTGTTTTTCAATTGGGGGAGGGAAAATAAATAAACTATTTTATTAATAAGAGATAATAAAAAAGAACATAACAATAACTCTGTTGATGAATTTTAAATAGGTTGGAGAATTTTGATTATATTTACACTAATATAAGGTATTAAATATTGGTGGAGATAACCATATCATTCATTTCGTATGAGGGAACTTGCAAGCCTCATTAACCATGTGGAGGAAGCAAGCTCTATGAGGAGATTCTTGACTAGGAGGAAATTCCTTGTGTCCATCCTGTATCTAGTGGGGAACATGATGAAGTGGGAACCCCATAACATGGTTTTAAATTGAACATGAACTGGAATTTTAATCAATGATACATGCAGTGTGGAGGTGTGGCTCCCGATTCCATAGGTTTCATGATTTTTTACTTTAGAACTTTTTATATAGCTGGGAACTTGCTTAAGGTTGAAGTTGAGTCCATGATCAATGGTAATTTCCATTTACATTTGAGGAACATCTCTCTAGAGATTTTGGAGATATATTCAATGGTGATATAGAGCTCACTCAAATTCCTTTCTTCCACATGATAGGAAATCACTTATTTTATACATAAATGTAAATCACTTCTCCCCAATGGCATGGATCTCTCTCATAAATGGAATGAAGGAAACCATGTCACTGGTTTTTTCGCTTAACATAACTCCTATATTTATCCTCTCATGGAGTTAGTAAGAATTGTATCTTTCACCGTAGGTGGTGAATCATTATCATTGGAGACACACTTGGTCTTCAATTACGCTGGCCCCCTTGAATGTTTTCTGTCACATTGAATGTTCATTCTGATTATGGAATTTTATTTTTATGTCAAAAAAATATATCAGAGGACTAATGGACAGTTACTGTTCAACATTTTTTGATATTATACTAATATTATATCTTGATTAATATCTAAAAATTGGTTAAAAAAAATGTAAATATGATTTTAATGTCAGATTCAAACACATTTGGGAATGAGGAATCCTGATGTACTAGAGGATCCTACCTATATAAATCCTTAAATTAATAGGTATTTAGATGATTTCAACTAATCCATTATATGTGGATAATACTTCTAGAACATCATAAGAATCATGTACAATATTTTTTGTCACTCTAATTTTCTATTGTTAGTAAAAAATCAGGTGAAAAAGATTTTGGATATAATAAGGTTTAGGTTCTCACTTCAATGACACGCATTGGAAAATTTAATGTGTGGGGTGTTTACATGCCATTTGTATGTATTAATTTTTTTATATTTTTTATGTGAATAAATATAATAAACTGTCTATGGGATATAACTCAAAAGAGTGGATTTTAAAATTGAAATGTGTACAAAAAAGTCACCCTCCCTCCTGGTATTGTTCAATAATCGGATACGAGCTCTACATGTGGTATCTTAACTGACCTTGTACCCACGAGATTCTATGATTATTGGATAACATTAGGGAATGATTTAGATTAGTGAATATTAGTGGAGTTAATTTATTTTATGGGGAAGTAAATAATGGGTGGAATAATTAAATGTTACCCTATTTAAATTCATATGTGTTTGAGGATACTGATGTCGTTATTATTGGAATTTCACATATACTATGAGATAAAGATTTTAATTTTTCTAACATGGGAAATTGAAAGGTATATGTGGACTCCAAAAATGTTATAATATCATAATTTTTAGAAAATTCATACTCAATGGTGTTGGGAGTCACTAAAACCAATGAAATGTGGAAAAAATAAGAACATATGTTTTAGGGAAACATCAATATCAAAAATCCTAATTATATATCCCTGGGGATAAATATTAAGATATGACAATTATTGAGAATAGAATTATTGAAGAATATTTCCTAAGTGGAATATATTTTTTGGTCATATATAGGGTTTTTTTACACTTAAGAACACTCAAATGTAGTCCAAAAATTAATGAGGAATATTTTTTTATTTATTTTAGAAAAGGACCCTACTATTAGTGATGGGGAATATCATTCCTTGGATGAGTTTAACAATAAAAATTTAAATAATTTAATTAAAAACGAATAAAATTTTCATTATAACGAAAAGGAGGAATATACTATTAATGAAATGACTACGTTAAGGACTAATGAAATATATGTTGAATGTCTTGGTGACATGTCACAAACTGAATTTGGTCACCATCAACACTAGAACCCAACACGGCCCATGGAAAGTCCTGAAGGTCATTCCAGATCCCCACGGGCTGGAAAAAGTGTCTGAGTATCACATAATAAAATTTGGGAACGATTTACCTGAATTGATGAACATAATACAATAAACAAATCCAATATAAAACATATAGATTTTTCCAAACAATACATATTATAAAAATATTCATAATTTAATTACATAATTTAAAACAATTCTCAAAGACTATAAAAAATTAAGAAACCCAAAATGGACAACCGATAAACCTCCTCAAGGCATTATGCACCGCCCTCAAGCCATCTCCACAACACTGCATCACGAAGGACTGCTAAAACCCCAAACCATTTGCCCTAGAAGATCTACCCCAACCTGTGATAAAAATAACCAATTATACATACTCAAAAATCTATAAGTAGGGTGTGAGCCAAATCCCAGTAGGATTCAACAACTAAAGGATTCCATGTGAAAAAAATTCAAATACAAAAAACACGAAAGTTTTCATTAACATGAGATAATATTAATAATTTTAAAGAGGTGAAACATTAAATAATAATAGTTTTCAAGTGGTATAATTTAAAGAATCAACACTTTAAAATTGTATGCCAAAACTACTGAAATGTTTATCCAATAATATTGTATGTTGATTGTAATCATTAGTCATCTAATGAGCACAAGCAGTGAGAAAAATAACCCATAGGTACTAGCTCTCTACTTGGACCTCGTATCTTGGTGAAAGTAACCCTCACAATATTCGTTCTCAAGCACATGATCCACTATTAAGTACCATAAGCATACCTAGTGTTCCCCCAACATAATCATCACAACCATAATCATAGTTTAGTCAGTTTTTCATCATTAATTTTGCTTTGTGAAATTGTGTCCAAACCCCCTGGGATCACTAGCATACTAGAACACGTCCACCCACCTAGATACCGGTTTTTTCCCTCTTGTTTTAAAAAATGTCCTAGAATACATGAAATATATTTTTCAAATGAAAATACCCATTATTTCTCACATGTACACCAAATATATCACATACATGTCATACAAAACTCCTTTCACTACCAAAATTCATTATTCACCTCATACTCACACAAAAACACCCACACACATGGTTCATACCTTTCTTGTAGTTTTATAAAACATTTCATCAATTAATAAAACATTTTAAAAATGATTTACATCTTAAATAACCACTTTACCTTTCAAAACTGGGTCATAAGTGAACACAATCACCAAAACAGCCCAGAACATGATTCAAATCTCTTTCAAAATTCGATAAATCCTTTAAGAAATTTTCTAACATGTTTCCAAGATGGTAAACATCACATAAAAACCCTTACACATAAAATTGTACCATTTTAAAAACATACACCCACACAAATTGTACAAAAACATTTTTCACACTTTTTGTAACTCAATAACCAATTTACAATTTTTATAAAACACACTCAATAAGTATAACAATGTTTTGAATATAAAACCCATTAAAAACCCTATTTTAAACCTAAAAGAACATCGAGGCCCAACCCAAGTATAATTGGAAACCAAAAAAACATTTAATAAACCACATTCATTTGTTATAAAATAATCCCAAATATTACCAGAAGAGTTACAATGGAAAACACACAATTTAACAAAAAATGAAACTATAAAATTAAACACAAAACAAAATTCATCAAAAAACGGTTTTCAAACCAAACAAAACATATGAGGAACATGAAATATAAGTAAATAAATAATTATAACTGATAAATAAATTCCTAAACATAGAATAAAATACCTTTTGTGTCAAAACCCCCAATTCATGTTGTGAAACTTCAATTCACCACCGCTGCACCACGAGGGAGTAAAATCCAACCTAAAACCCAAATATTTTACCCAAAAGACACCAAATAAAACCCTATGTACGAACCATAACTTCTAGAAATTTTATAAATTCATGAAAGGTGGAGGAAACCCTAAGGATAGGGATGCAAATGAAGAGATAAAAACAGGCTTGAAGAAATCTTGATGATTCCCCACCAAAAACCCATCAAAGATTGGTTCCATGGGAGATTGAGTGAGAATGGAGTAATACCATAGATTCTAGGGTCTAATGGGGGAAGAATGGGGTAGATTATGGTTAATTCATGGAGGGAATTTTTTTAATTTCAATAAGTGTTTTAATGAGTTGGTCACCTTTCATGGTTTGGATGCACAGATTATTAAACAAAGTGGGAAACCATATAGCATGTTCTAGTCACCCAAAATGTGATATTTTGCCTCAAATTTCAGTTGGTACAATGGGGAAACCAGGTGGAAAATATAGGATAAAGATGGGTGAGAAAATTCAAAAACAAAGCACTCTTTTCACCCCAAAATTCATCCAACTCAGGGGTACAAACCACCTCAACAAGATACCCAACAAGTGGTTCCAATAGGAGTGTCACAAATACAACTCCAAAACAACAAAACCTCATACCATACCTTAAAAAACGTTGTCCATGATACATAAAATACCCCAAGACTGAGGTAATAGATCAGGAACAGAATAGACACCAAAATTTCAATCATGGAACACCCAGAAACCAGGAGAATTCTAAGAACCAAAAGATTATTTGATATAAATCATGGAATCAAAAATCCAGGTGTGAAAATTCTCCTCAGCGCAATGCTTTCCTCCCACAAAAATCCATATCTAGGCCAAAAAAACGAAACCCAACTGATATACCAAGATGTACTCTTTTTCAATGTCTGGTCTACCCTCTTTGTGCCAAAACACCTCCAGTTGTCAATTAAGAATGTAATACTCTCACAAAAAAAATTACATCACTTTCCTGAAAAAACAATGAACATTTAGACTTTATCCCCAAAGAAAACTCCTAAATAACTATTCAGTGGGTGCTCTCCAGTTCCAAAGTTTACCCAACGATGATGTTGGTTGATAGATAGCTCCAAACGATACTAACTACAACCTTTCCCAGACCAAAGGAAAACATGAGTTACTAGTACGGGGAGACAAAAATGGGCTCCACACCATAAGAGACAACATATATTTTCCCCAGACAGAATCAGGACACAATAGGGGGAGGGTCGAATGGACTTCGCAGTACCAGGGGACGACATCCATTAGACATTCCTAAAAGAACTTACATAAGACTCATAGTGGGTCTCCCTACCATAATTACCAACCATATTAACCGGCCATCTTGAGCCAACACAGAGAGCCCCCAAAATTTATAGAGTTGGGACGGTCACATGGTTAGTGTGCATTGTTTGGGAAATCATGCACTAACCATGGGGTACTCCTATCTACATTTTTTTATAGGGCATGGTTACAACTAATTGTGTTCTCAAACTGTCTAGAAAAATTTCAAACGTTGCCCCAAAAACCCAATGGAAACAATATGGGGAAGTAATGACATTGGACCATAACATGAACACGAGGTCCCCCCACATCTTTCCAACGAACGGGAACTACAAAAGAAAGATGACGACACCAGTGGTTTAAAATACTCACATATTTCATACTGAGTAGAGGACATTGTACAAGGGTTTGAACGACCCTGGAATTTCCACTAACTAGGTGACAACTTCTCTCTGGAACCTATGGCTGGAGATCAAATGACTTAAGTAACTTCAGCCTCACAGTTAGGCTCTAGAAACCCCCAAATAGAACCTATTCTTCCGGTGCTAAAAAAAACTACACCACAATCCACAATGGGGTTACCAAGATATAACACACCCCATAAATCACCTTAAAAACCTGACATTTCTCTGAAACATTTTCTTAGAAGACTCACCAAAATCATCCCTTGTTTATTCAGATAAAAAACGGATTGAGAAAATGATATATAGAAACTAATTCTTCTATAAAAAGGTTGTCTAGTTTTTATTAATGGAGACACACTTCTACCAATGAATTCACAATTAAATATTATACAACATCACCTTTATAGTCAAATGAGAACATGACATCACAAGGAATCACTGAACATGAACATTGTGATATATTGAAGAAATACATAGAGGGGGACCATATGCAACATCTCCAAATATTGAACGATTCACGAAAGTGTCCATAACAGCCTCTCATGGCCATATTTCCCACACTAGTGGTTTAACGTCAACCCCTAGATTGAATTGAAAACAAAGGACCCAGAGGCCCCATTAGACACTATCCACACTAACAACCACAAACAACTTCCACCTTCGATGAATCAGGTAACTTAATAAACGAAGGTCACTCTAAACCTTCCATGAGTACTATATTTCTATAATAGGATCCAAAAAACCAAGAAAAGAAAAGGGTTTGGACTCAATATACAAAGCCCGATAATACTATTCCATATATTGATCAACTGGAGGATCTTCCAACTGTGAAAAAACCTGGGATGCACTCCAGTCGTGCATTAACTCTATGTAAGGGTGTACCTTACCCTATGAGAAAACCCAAGGACCCAAAAAAGCTGTCCATTGGTCAAAAAATTCCACAAACCAGTTCCAATGAAATTATTAGAAGCACCATAAATTCATCTCCAAAAATTTTTCATAAAGAGACCATTAACCAGTCCTTTAACCCAACTTACCAAAGAAACACAAACCCACCACACCATTCAAACTAGATGGATTCTGGGACACAAAACATCCAACAAAAAAAACATCTAAAAAACACATAACACACACCATACCATACCAGTCATCATGACATCTAGTTTTCTTTTAAAATTATCCCTGTGAAGAAAACCAGTTCAGCGATTAATGCAACCACAAATGGTACACCATGGTCCACACACATCCATATTTCCATGCCACACCAGGAACTCTCCTCATATACATCCCGACACTCATCCAGTGGAACCATTAACCATCCATCATCCCATGTAACCCCATACATGTGTTAGCCCAAGGAAATTCCAAAGTTTAAAACAGAAAATCATTCCATTTTTCAAAACAAAAACCATCCACCAACACTTCCTTTTTCCTAGAGCTGCTAACGACAAAATAGAACCCAATTCACATCATACAAAAATTTTCAGAAAGGCACAGTCATTCCAATTAAAACACACTTTCAATAAATGCACATCAATTTCAAAACATCTCATCCGCTTTCGAAACACTTCTATTTTTATGAAAAACGCTATTTCATCAGCACCCATTAATTCAAAAAATCATCTATTCATGATTAAAACATGGTTCTAATGATTCGTAAAACTTCCCAAAAGATTGAAACTAATTTTATAAAAGCTAAATTTCAATTATTTTAAATTTATTTCAAAACATTTCATCCCATTTCAAAACATTTATACTTTCATGAAAAACACCTTTTCATAAATCCCTATTGAATTGGGAACTCAAATCTTCTGATTTCAAAAAAAGATTCCAAAATATCCTAAAACATTTCAAATGATCTCTAATTACCAAATAAAAATCCATTTACAAACACCACATATGACCTCGAAAAAATTCTATCACATTAAAACACCTTTCAATAGTTCAGAAAGCTCTATTGGAAACACTTTTTCAAACCCAAATTTAACATATTTTACTTCTTCGAAAAGATGTGTAAACACACCATTTTGCATTTCAAAAAAATTCTGAAAATTTAGTTCCACAATATCACAAACCAAAAACTCCCCTATTTATTATAAAATCATTTCAACATAACTTTACTCTTATTTAATCTAGTTTCTTTTTTCATTAAAATGAAACTTCCATTATTCCAAAACTAAAGTAAACAAGACAACGTAAGAGAAGACTAGTTTTGGTGGTTGACATGGACATAAAGTTTGCCGCCATATTCCTATCACTTCACCATAACATAGAGTGTTCTAGGGAAATATCCATGGATCCAAATGGATTTCAAGGCCCTGTGATCTCATTGACACCGTTAACCCAACTCTCTTTTCATTTCTCTTAAACATCATCAAACAAAAAAATAATGGAATCATATAAATCCCGATATCCCCTGGTGACTTGAATCACATCACAATGTTTGATTTCCATACACACTACCCATAATTGGATTTTTATGTCTTGAAAATCCTAGATCCATAATATCCTGACTCTTCCCCAAATAAAGTGACCAATAGAGTTATCCTAAACCTCCTTTGATACCATTTTGTCATGAACCGATTCCGGTCACCATCAAATCCGACACCTGACATGGCCCATGTAAAGTAATGAAGATATTTAACAACCCTTAGGGATTGGAAAAAGTTCTGTAGTATCACATAATGGAATTTGGGAACTATTTACCAGATTTTATAAATATAAAACAACAATCAAATCCAATAAAAAATCTAGATTTTTCAAAACAAACCATATTTTACAAAAATTAAGAATGGAAATAGATAATTTAAAACAATTATAAATGACTATAACAGATGAAGAAACCCAAAATGGACAGCCCAAGAACCTCCTCAAGGTAGGAGGCACTGCCCTCAAGCCGTATCCACAACACTACATCACGAAGGACCTCTAAAAACCCAAACCATTTGCACAAGAAACTCTACTAAAACCTAGACAAAACTAAACTAGTCTACATACACCCAAAGGAGTTAGTAGGGTGATATACAAAGATAAGTTGGATTACACCACTAAACAATTCCATGTGATAAACATTAATAGATGAAAAGCTTGCTGGTTTACATAAACATGAGATGCTATTAATAATTTTAAATAGACGCAACTTTAAATAAAAACAGTTTTTTAGTGGGATAATTTTAAGAATAAACACTATTAAAATCTATTTCCACAGCTACTAAATTTTCCTACCAAACATATTGTATTCTGAGGCTAAGCATTAATCATCTAATGATTACATGTAATGGGAAAAACAACCCATAGACACTATCTCACTATGGGTCCCAAGTACCTCGTATCTCAGTGAAAGTAACCATCACAATATCTGTTCTCATGCACATGAGCCACTATTATGGATAATACCCATAACCTAATGGTCCCCCAACATCATGATCATAATCATCATCATTTTTTATTTAGTGTTGTCATCGTCTAACTTTCTACATGAAACTGGGGTCAAACCCCACAGGATCACTAGCATACTAGTACATGTCCACCCACCTGGACACCGAGGATTTACCTCTTGTAATAAAACAAGTTACACAAATTAGGAAATACAATTTGAACATTAAAATAACACTTCCATGTAACACGCATACCAAACATCCCACATACCAGTCACAAAAAACACATTTCACAAAAAAAAATTATTTTTCACATCATACTCTCAAAAATCAGCCCACAAACTTGTTTTTCCCCTTTCATGGAATTTTATAAAACTTTTCAGCAATTTATAAAACATTCTAAAAATGTTTTACATCTTAAATCACAACATTACCTTTCGTAATCCTATCTTAAGTGAACACACTCACCAAAATATCCAACAACATGTTTCATATCTCTTTCAAATTTTAATAAATCCTTTAAGAAATTTTATAAAACGTTTAAAAGATGGTAAACAGAACCTAAAATCCCTTTCAAAACAAATGAGACCATTTTTAAAACATAATACCACCCAAGAAGTACATAAAAATACTTTTCACACTTTTTGTAACTCAATAACCCATTTAAAATTTTCATAAAACACTTTCAGGATGTATAAAAACTTTTTTCACATAAAACTCATTAAAAACACTCTTTTAAACCCAAAATCAAATGAAGACGCTCCCTAAGATGAATCGGAAGCCCAGAAAACATTTAGTAAACCAATTGAGTATTTTATAAAATAATCCCAAATATTACTACAAGAGTTACACATGGAAAACACCCAATTTAAATTAAAAATAAAACTATAAATTTAAAATCTTAACCAAATACATAAAAAACGGTTTTCACACCACACAAAAAATATATCGAACATGAAAAATAATTATTTAAACCGTTTTAACTCATCATGAAATTATTACAAATTTAATCACCTTTCTTTTTGTCAAAACCCCCATTTCGTTGGGAGAAATTTCAACCGCACCACCACCGCACCACAAGGGAGTGAGATCCAACCAAAAAACATAAGGTTTGTCAAAAAATACACTAAATAAAACCCTATGTACTAACACTAACTTATAGACATTTTATAACTTCGCGAAAAGGGGAGGAAACCCTACCGAGAAGGAAGGAAATGGGGAGAGAAAAAAAATATCTAAAGAAATATAGATGTTTCTTCTCCAAAAATACTATCTAATATGGGTTCCATGGAATCTTGAGGGATCTTGGAGGCCTCCTATAGATCCTAGGGTTGAATGGGGGGAAAATGGGGAGAATTGGGTTTATTTCCGGGATGAAAAAATTGGAATTTCGAAATGGTTTTTATTTAGAGGAACACATTGCACGGTTTGGCGGCACGATTTAGTAAATCATGTGGCCAAACAGTGCAGCCCGTTTTGGGAACCCTAAATGTGATTTTTTCCTCCAATTTCAGGGGGTCCTTTGGGGAAACCATGGAGGAAATATAGTCCAATGACTCGAGATAAAAATACCTAAAATAAATCACTATTTTCACCCCAAAACTAATCCAACTCATGGGTACAAACCACCTCCACACATACCCCACAATTGGTTCCACTAAGAGTATCCCAAATCCATCTACAAAACACCACAACCTCATATCATACCTCTAAAAAATAGGAGGCCATGTTCCATACAATACCCACTTGGATAAGGTCATTGATCAATAACACAAGAGACACTGAAATTTCAAACCTACAACACCTGGAAACCTCGAGAATGATAAGAACCAGAAGATAATTTGAAATAAAGAATGGAATCAAAAATCCTGGTGTGAAAATTCTCCCCAACATAAATAATTCCTCCCCCTAAAATCAACAACATGTCTAAAAGAAAAAACCAAACTCAATCGATAAACCTAGATGTACTCTTTTTCAACATCTCTTTCTCCCCCGAAAGGCCAAAACACATCCATTTATCAATTAAATAAAGAATACTATCACAAACCATATCATACACCACATTCCTGAAATAATATGGCACATTCAAGCCTTATCCCCAAAGAAAATCCTCAAACACTATTCGTTGGGCACTCTCTAAACCCAATGTTTACCCAATGAAGAATTTTGTAGTTAGATAGCTCTGAAGGAGACTACCTACTGAAAATCAAAGACCATGAACAAATATGAGTTACTAGTGTGGGGATACAAAAATAGGCTCACCACTATAAGAGACAACATATATTCTCCCAAGATAGAATCAGGACACTAACAATGGAGGCTCGAAGGGACTCCTTGGTACAAAGGATAGACTTCCATTAGAACTTCACAAAAGAAAAAACATAATACTCATAGTTAGTCTCCCCACCATAAGAACCAACCATCTTAAACAACCAAAACATGACAGTACAGAAAGACCCCAAAATTTAAACTGTGGGATGTTCACATGGTTAGTTCTCAAGGTTTGGGAAACAGTGCAAAGACCATAAGGATCCTTCTATCGACATTTTTTTATACATCATGGTTACTACTAACCATGCACTCAACCCCTCTAGAAAAATTTCAAAACATTCTATAAAAACCCAATAGAAACAAAAGGGGGAAGGAATGAAAATGTGTGATTACATGGTCACGATGTCCTCCAACCTATTTCCATCGAACGGGAACAACAATGAAAAGATGATGACATGAGAGGTCTAAAATACTCCCACCTTTCTTACTGAGGAGAGGACTTTGTAAAAGGGTTTGAATGGACCTAGTATTTCCCTTAACTACGTGCCAGCTTCACTCCAAAACCTATGACTGGAGCTCAAATGAATGAATCATCTTCATCCTTGCAGTTAGGCTTTGGAAACCCCCAAATGGATCTTCTTCTTCCAATGCTACAAAAAACTACACTGTAATACCTGATGGGATTACCAATACCTAACACACTCTAGAACTCACTTTACCAAAAAATGAAATTTCACTAAAGCTAGTGCTTAGAAGACGCACCCACATCACCCCTATTTCTTCGGATAAGAAACAGAAAGAGAAAAGGATATATAGAAACACCATCTTATAAACAATGTTTGTTGATGTTTTTTGAAAGGGGACACACTTCTAACAAAACAAAGACTCATAATAGATTATAAAACTTCACCTCCACAGTCAAAGGAGCACATGACATCACAAGCAGTCACCGAAGATGACCATTGTGACAAATAGAAGCAATACATGAAGAGGGGCCTTATGAAACATCCCCAAATATCACACAATTCCAGAATGTGTCCATAACAGCCAATCAAGACCAGATTTCCCACACTGATTGTTTAACGTTAACCCCTACTTTAAAGAGACTACGAACGACCCAAAGGACCTCTTAGACACCATCCACACTAAAACCACAATCCAATTCCACATTCGATGAATCACGTAACGTAAGAAACTATGGAATCTTTCAACCTTCCACCAGCACTATCCCGCTACACGAGGATCCACAAAACCATGGAAGTAAAAGAGTGTAGACTCCATCTACAAATCTCGAGAAAAATATTCCTCATATTGATTAACTAGAGGATCTTAAAATGGATAAATAAGGTGTGATGCACTTAAGTAGTTCATTAACTCTTAGTGGGGGCATACCATACCCAATGAGAGAACCCAAGGACCCAACCAAGATGGTCCATTGGTCAAGGAATTCCACAGAACAAATCAAAACACATGAAGGGAACCACCTTAAAGGAATCCCAAAACATTTCTCATAAAGAGACCCCAAACCAATCCTTCAATCCAACTTACCATAGAAACACAAACCCAAAACACAATTAAAACAGTATGGGTTCTTATAGTCAAAACATCATACAACAAAAACATTTCCAAAACCATATAAGACACAGCATCCCAAATAGTCATCCAGACATCATGTTTTTCTTTTAAAATCATCTCTTTTAAAACAAATGGTTCAACTGTTAGTACATCCACCAATGAGACCCCATGGGACTCACACATACATGTTTCCATGCCACACCAGGGACCCTCCTCATATCCATCCCGACACTCATCTAGTCGCGCCATTAACCGTCCATCATCCCATGTAAATCAAAGCATGTGGTCACCCATGGAAATACCAAAGGTTAAACCAAAAATGCTTTCCAATTTTCAAAACCAAAATAGTTAACCAATACATCCTTTTCTCAGATCGGCTAACCAAAAAATGAAACCCAATTCACAACATACCATATTTTTCAGAAGGCACAATAATTCAAATGAAAACTCAATTTCAAGCTATTGAAATCAATTTCAAAACATCTCAAACCATTTCAAAAAACTTTTGTTTTATGAAAAACATCATTTGATAAGCCCCCATTCATTGAAAAACTCATCTCTTATTGTTTAAAATATGGTGACAATGATTCGTAGAACTTTTTCAAATATCACCAATATTTTGATAAAAAACTATCTTTCAATTCAAGAACATTAATTTCAAAACATTTCATCCCATTTCAAAAAACTTCTATTTTCATGAAAAATTTTATTTCATAAATTTCTATTGAATTGGGAACTCAACCCTTCTCATTTCAAAACAAGATTCCAGAATTGCGTAAAACATTTCAAATGATCTTTAGTTACAAAATCAAATTACTTATCCAAAATCTACACATGAACTCCAAAACATTCTATACCACTAAAACACCTTTCAATAGTTTAGATGTTTCAATTGGAAACACTTTTTCAAATCCAACTTTAACATAATTTCCTGCTTTCAAAAGTTGTGTAAACACACCCTTTTCCATTTCAAAACAATTCTGAAAATCTAGTTCCACCATTTCACAAACCAAACCCTTCCTTATTTTTTAGAAAATAATTTCAAAAATACTTTACGCTTCTTAAACTGGGTCATTTTTGCTTTAAAACCAAACATCCATGACTCCAAAACGGAAGGACACACGACAATGGAAAAGGAATGTAATTTCGGTGGGTGATCTAGACATATGGTTGACATCCATATTCCAATCACTTCACCATCACATAGACTGTTCAAGGGAAATATCCCCATCTACACATGGATTTCTAGGGCTTCCGAGCTCACAGAGACCATTAACCTTACTCTCTTTTCATTTCCACTTATTATAATTGAACCATGAAAACCAATCGACTTCGTTAAATCACGAATTCCCCTGGTGATTTGAATCATGTCACAAGGTGTCGGTTAGGCGCACTAACCATAACCCGAATGTTAAGTCCCGAAAATCCTAGATTCACAATTTCCTGACTCTTCCCCAAATAACAAGACCCTAAGAGTTAACTTGAACCTCCTCTGATACTATTTTTTCAATAAAAAAAATCTGTTCACCATCAAAACCTGCACCCGACATGGACCGTGGAATGTCCCAAAGGGAGTTCCTGATCCCCATGGGTTGGAACATGTGCCAAGGTATCAAATAATGAAATTAGGGAATTATTTACCCTAATTTATGAACATAAAACCACAAAAAATCCAATATAACAATTATGGATTTTTCAAAACAAACCATCTTTTACAAAAATTCACAAATGAGTTACGTAAATTAATACAATTCTCAATGACTATTATATATTAAGAATCCCAAAATGGACGGCACAAGAACCTCCTAATGGAAGGAGGAACCACCCTCAAGCCATCGCCACAACACTGCATCACGAAGGACTGCTAAAAACCTGAACCAATGTCACTAGAAGCTCTACCCAAATATACGGCAAAATAACCATGTATACTTAAACCCAAAGGTGTATGTAGGCTATAAGACAAATACTAGTAGGATTCCACCACTAAAGGATTCCATGTGATAAATATTCAAAGATTAAAAGCTTTGATATTTTCATAAACATGAGATTTTATTAAGAATTTTAATGTTATAAATCTATAAATAAAAATTGTGTTCAAGTGCGATAATTTAAAGAATGAACACTATTAAAATAGAATGCCAAAGATACAGAATTGTCCAACCAAACATATTGTTTGTTGACGATAATCATTTGGCATGTAATGAGAAAACACGGTGGGAAAAATAATTCATAGAAAAGGTACCTCGTATGTCGGTGAAAATAACCATCATAATATATTTTATCATGCATGAGATCAATTTGTAAGGATCATACCCATAACATAGTCATCCACCGACATCAACATCATAATCATCATATAGTTCAGTTAGTGCTATCGTCATCAAACTTGCTATGAGAAACTGGGCCCAAACTCCATGGGATTACTAGAATACTAATACATGTCCTCCCACCCTGATACTCAGGATTTCCCTATTGTGCTAAAACAAGTTCCCAAAGCCATGAAATACAATTCTAATATGCATATACCACTTCCAAGTCACATTTACCCCAAAAATCCAACATACATGTCACATAAAACTCCTTTCGCAATGAAAATTCATTTTTTCACATCATACTCACACAAAACATCAAACAAACATGTTTCACATATTTCCTTAAATTTGATAAAACATTTCAGAAATTTATAAAACATTTTAAAAATGTTGATATCTTAAATCCACAAATTACCTTGAAAAACCCAATCTTATGTGACAAAATTCTCCAAAACAGTCTGCAACATGTTTCATATCTATTTCACACTTTGTTAAATCCTTTAAGAAATTTTATAAAACCATTCCAAGATAGTAACATCACATATCATTAATTTCACAAAAAATTGGACAATTTTAAAAACATACACCCACCCAAATAGTACATAAACATCATTTTCACACTTTTTGTAACTCTATAATGCATTTACACTTTTTATAAAACACTTTCAAGAAGTATAACATGGTTTCAAAAATAAAAACCATTCAAAACCCCTCTCTTAAACCAAGAAGCACACCAAAACCCTACCAAAGATGAATTCCCATTGCAAGAAACTTTTAATAATCCACTTGTGTACGTTATAAAATGAACCCAAATAATACCACATGATTTACACATGGAAAACACCCAATTTAAATCAATAATAAAATTATAACATTAAATTCTTAACCAAAACCATCAAAAATGGTTTTTTCACCATACACAACAATTGAGGAACACCAAAAATAAGTAAATCAATAATTATTTCTCAAAAATTAATGCTTTCACTTGTAATAACCTACCTTTTGTGTCAAAACCAAAAATTCATTGTGCGAAAATTCAACCGCACCACTTCCTCACCATGAGGGATTGAAATCCAACATAAAACCCTATGATTTAAACAAAAAGATAGAAAATAAAACCCAACATATGAAACCTTTCTTTTGAAAATTTTATATCATCATGAAAGCGGGAGAAAACCCTGGGGTTAAGGAAGGAATTGAAGACATAAAAACATACTTGAAGAAATCATGAAGTTTCCCCAAAAAACCCCATCAATGATTGGTTCCATGGGGGATCGAGGGAGCTTGGAGGCCTTTCCTAGATGATAGGTTCAAATGGGGTAATGGGGTCGATTAGATTTATTTACAGGAGGGAAAATTGGAATTTTAAAATGATTTTTAATGAGCTGGACACCTTCAATGGTTTGGCGGCAAGGTTTAGTAAACCGTGCAGCCAAACTGTGCGTCAATTTCTGGCCATTCAAAATTTTAGTTTTTCGTCCAATTTCATGGAGTCTCAAGGGGAGAACCAATGTGGAAATATTTTTCAATTATAGGGGAGAAATATTCAAAAATTGAAGCACTATTTTCATCCCAAAACTCAACCAACTGATGGGTACAAACCACCTCAACAACATACCCCAAAAGTGGTTCTATGGGGAGTGTCACAAATCCAACTCCAAAACACCAAAAAATAATACCACCAATTTAAGAAAATAGGAGACCAATTAGCATTAAATACCCCTAATAGAAATTTCAAAGATCAAGAACACAAGAGACAACAATATCTCAAACCCGAAACACCCAGAAACCAAGAGAATAATTAAAACCAAATGAGGATTTGAAACAAAAATATAATAAAAAATAAGGGTGTGAAATGACTCTAGATAATATAATAATATTGATTTAATTTTATAAAATTGGTTCAGATCTTACCCATACTAATATCAAAATATGTAAGTGATTTTACAAGGGAAACCTACCACTAAAATTCGAGAAGTGCGATGGTGATATGTACTTTGCAGCAAAATCCTAAAAAGTACTTTTGAGTTTTATAATTATTTCCATAAAGATAAACCTTATAGAAGATATAAATCAAAATAATAATAGATTAAATATACCATGATTAAGGAACAACTATTGTATAATTAATGTGGAAGGCAATGTTTCTATTTAAACATGTATAAAATAATTCTTCCTCAGTCAATGAGTTTGAGGATAAATTTTATGGAGTACATAAAAACTACATGGAATATGTTTAGATAATAGAAAAAAATCATTTATATAAAAGTGGATGGAAAATAAACCTACATGGAGGACATATTTTAAATTAAAATTATTTTTTCTTAACAAAATAAATAATCACAAGAATGAAAACAAATCCTTAAATATGGGTATTAGTAATATGAATAATGGATAAGATGACTATCAAATAATATATAATGGTCCCACTGAGGTGATCAATGTCCAAATTTTTAATGATTTTTTAGTATGAAATAATGATAAAAGTGTTTAAAAAGAATACGGATAAACAAGAAATAATGAATCCCGTTAAGAATAGTGGTTTCTTTTCGATGAGAAGACCACTTTAAAGATGAATATTTTATTTGATAATGAATTTGAATTCAATAATGAGTAATAATAGGGTATTAATAATTCTATTGAATAAAATTAGTTAAAATTTACCCCAAGTATCTTTGAAAATATAGAATCATTTTTAGAAAATAGAACATATAATTGTTGATAATATTTGAAAATGATAGTTCAGAGAAAACATTAAAATATGAAATTTATTTATAATAATGTTCATATATTTAAAAGTATTTCTGAGTCCCCTATATCATTATATAATAAAGAAAATGATACACTATGAAATAAATCATGTTTTCATTAAAATAATAACCAGTTTCTGTATAGAACATGACTTAGGGTATATTTTTGTTTTATATGCTCTTAGGCATAAATACTTGTAATGTTTTTCTATAAAATATCTCATTCTTATAACCAAATAAGTATATAATTTATGGTAATCTACATTAAGAATAGAAGTAATAGTATTATCAGTAAATTATTATGATTTAAATACAAAAAAATTGTTTATAAAGAGAACATGTTTGTTGTTCTTTTGGTGGTCATTAAATATAAAAACAAAAAATATCACCTGGAAGGTAAATATTTTAAAATTATTTCCAATTCTTATAAAAACACAATTATTATGTTGGAAATAGGAAAAATGATAGAATATTTCATAATTATTGATCTAGATCTCAAAGTTAGTTGATGAGAATTAAATATATTAATGATTGTGTATTCTCATCACATATTTCAGGTGATAAAAAATTCTTGAAAATCATTATAGAGAATGTTGGTGGTGATGTGGTTTTGGAAATAATATATCTTTTATGTTAAATTTAATATACTAAATTGAAATTGGGAACAAACATATTTAATTGATAAGAGGATTTATTTATTTTCTGACATGAGTATAATCTAATTAGTGTGAATTTACTCATTAATGAAGGAAATTCTATAATTTTGAAGAAAAACACTTAAATAATTAAAACAATAAATGATATAAAATTCATAAAAAATTAATGAGGAAATATTTAATTCTACTAGATTAGTTATATGAGAAATTATTCTTTACAATTTATCAAGTAAGATAACAATATTTGGTGTATAATAACTAAAAACCATTCCCAAAATAACTAGTGCAGTGATAAAGATGATTATTTTATTTATATTACATAGTTTAATATAGATAGAGATATTATTTTTATAAAATTTCTAAAGGGTATTCTAATCTATATAATGATTAAATGAGAAGAGATAAAATTAACTAGTCCCGGGGAGTTGATTAGATCATATTTTTGTTGGACTCGGATACATGAATTTTGAAATTATATTCTTATTTAGTCAATTTTTTTGAAGACTGTGCAAGGATGAAAAGGGTGAGATATTCAAATAAATATTCACAAGTTCTATAAAATTACAAATTATTTAGATGATTATTTGTGATATAATGTACTGTTCAGATATGGATGTTATGAATTAGCAATCATAAGGAAATCAAAGAAAGATATTCGTACTCATATCTTGATAAATATGGAACAAAACACCTCAACGGTACTCCATAAAAACCTTAATGATATGTGATAACTGAAAGAATGCAACGTTTTATTACTGAATATAAATCAACAACACTAGAAGTGTTTCGAAGGAAAACATTTATTTTAATGGAATATGTGTTCATATTTGTACAAAATATTATTTGGTTATTATTATGGACATGATAGAATATGACCTCATATGAAATGTGGTGTAAGAGATATTTATAGATATATTACATTATCATTGATAAACAATTCTTTATTAAAATCATAGACTAATGATCTAGAAAATTAAATGAAAATACAAAGCTAGGTATCTTTCTTAGATACTTATCAAATAGAAATTGAAACAGACGATGGAATAACCCTCTTAACCAAGTGTTCAATGGTTATGATATGAAAATAATTTAAATGTTAAATAATAATTATGATAATATGTTAGAAAATTATGAAATTATAAATGAAAATAATAATAAAATTTTAGGGAATGATCTTTCTATAAAGGATGAAAATGAGGAACAAACTATTGGAAATGAATCTGATTAGAATATTGATTATGAATAGGATAAAATAAATGAAAAAAAAGAAGTATCAGATGAATAAGTAGCCTATAATGGTATATGACATGTTAGGATATCATAGTTCTACTAACAAAAAAGGATATAACGTGATTTTAATGATCAAGTAGTCATAATCTCTCATTTTTAGACTCATTCATTGTTGGAAAACACTAATCATGATGAATAGATTGGGGCTATGAATGATGAACCTTTCCAAATTCTAAAAAAAATGAAACATGGGATCATGTTCTCACTCTAATGAATAAATTTTTTTGGATCATGTTTTGTGTTTGTTAAAAAATTAAATGAAAAATTAGAAGTTAAATGAACAATATTGGACTTATTTTTTATTGATACTCACAATATGATTGGATTTACATTACAGATTCATTTTAACAAGTATAAATTTTTGAAATCATCAAATGGTTTTTAAATGTTATAGCATACATTTAGTAAAAAATATATAAAATTCATGATAAACCATCCTTCTTGAATGGTGATATAGAAGAGAGTGTTTGTATTGAGTATTGTGATGTATTTTTTGTAGGAAAATGAAGGCTCAAAATATGAAAATAGAATGTGGAATTATTCATATTTAATCATGAACATGGTCATTGTATACATGTTTGTATAGAAATTTAAAAGACATAAAATTAACTAAGTTAAAGTTGGATAGAATCCTATATATCAGTGAAATAATTTCGTCAACACCTATTTTAGGTATATATATTGATAACAACATTTATATATATGATTATAAAAATTATTTAAATGAGTTTTAAAATAAGATAAATAAAATGTTTGACATATCAATTCAATGAGAGATAATATGGGTACTGGGATTACATTTCATTAAAGAAGAAAACATCATCATCTTTAACCAATAAAATTCTTTCAATTAATTGTTGGAGAAATTTGATATGGATGAATCCAAATCAATATCCATTCACATTCAATGAGTGTGGAAATTGTATTTATAAAATAATAGTGTTAGGGTCAATCCTAGGAGGATCAAAAAATAATTGTTATCTTGTTCTATCTCCCAAAATCTAGATTATATATTATATATATTGTGATAATTTATGCCACCTGTCGAGGTGATCTAAACAAATCAGATATAATGGATTCCAACAGTGTTCTAAAATAAATCAATTGAACATTGATCATTATATTACTAAATAATTATGGTAAAAAATAGAATATATCGTGATAAAATAGATCATATTTGGTAAGAGATTATGATGATTTGATTTCTACTTATGTGGAATTATTAATTATTTGATGAATATGTGTGAGTTGGAATTTTATGAAATAGAATCATTTCACCATCAGTATCATAATGTTTGAAGATATTACTGCTACTAGTTATTTCACATAGATGATTTGGATGATATATTATCATGAAGACATGTTGGTGAGTATTTAAATTATACATAAAATTCAATTTGAAAATTATGGTGAAATATATTTCTCAAAAAACATTATAAACCCTTCATAATTAAATCACAATGACATTAATGGTATATTTAATTTATGTGTCATCCGACAATGGTAATAACCATCTATATTTTATTCCCTCTTCAGAGCAATTGGATAACATATTTACAAATGAAATGACTAAGACATATCTGAAACTTCCAAGTGGAACATTACTTTATAGCCCTTCCATCCCTTTTAAGAAGGCTTTGGAAGGACTCATAATGAGCATTGTCTTATTTGGTCAATTCTGTATAGTTAATGAAAAATCATTATTATGATTTTATGTAAGAAATATTTTTTAAGGAATTAGATATGGTTCATATTAATCCTTTATCATTACATTCAATAATATGTTATTACTATAATAATTATCATTTATTTAATACGTTGATTTCCATAATTATGGGGAGGATCTTTTCAATTGGCCAAAATCATTCTTGTCTCCTAAGAATGAAGTTGTATAACAAATATTTATCTAACCTAAGGTGTCATCTCAAAATGTTATTCTAATTAAATAGAAATAATTTTTTGTATCATGTGTATTAAAAATAATTTTTTATAGTCACACACACGAGTTTGAAAACAAATACAAAATTGGAGATTGAATTTCCCTTGGATTTGGTTATGGACTTTACTTTGTAATAAAGAATTTGTAAGTTATAGAATATGTGATAATATTGAATATATTATTAATTTCGTTGATTAGTAATATAGATGAACAATATGTCTTTGATATTTTAGAATATATATAAATGGATCAAACGATAGAATACCTTTTGGCTGTCTGTGTTCTTATAATAACAAAAGAGAAGTAGTAATGATTATTCTTCCATGAAAATATTAAAAATGATTTGAGTTGAAGACAACATGAATGAAAGAGGCATGAATATGTATGTCCACATAATGTAAGGGGTCTAGTAATTCTACTCATGGAAAACTATCTTTTAATATCATAGAAACCACTGGCAAAAATGGTATTTGAGTATTAACATGAATATGAGGAAACCGCCAATGTGTGGTTCAAACATAGAATTATAAGTTTGTGATGGGTATTTTTTATATTTTAACATTTGAAGAAACTTATCATCTATTTTTCAAAAGTATTTATTGGTTGAATCCATGGCTCTATATGGTTTAATTTTTTTGAAAAAGGATGCTACACGTTCTCATATTCTTTGAGCAAGGACATTGAATGTTATAAATTATCCTCTAAAAATGTGATATTTTTAGAACAATGTATTCAAATGAAATAAATCTATTGATTATTTATTGTTTCAATTTTTTAAAAAAAATTCATAATCTCAGTCAACAATAATGATTCAGTAAAATATTTTTCTTGGATTTGATAAATAAAATCATTAATGATGCATGATTTAATTTTAATTCAAATTATAATTTTTTGTGGCTAATAAAATAGAATGTTTTAAAAATTTAAAATATGTGTTTTTAAAATTTTTCAAAGAGAAATAATATATGTTTGATCATCATGGAAATTGTATAATAATTTATAACAATATTATAATGTAAATATTGAAAAATTATAAAATATAAAAACCATAAGAATTTTTTTTCTAAAATAATTGAGAGAGAGAACATGATACTCTTAATTTTTGTAATAAAGAGTGTAACATGAGAATTATTCATAAAATATGTCTTGAAATTTAATTTTTTTTATTCTGTATGATAAAACTGACTCTTATTATGTAATTTACTATTCAGTATAAAGAATTAAATATAATTTATGAACACTCTCATACATGTGTTATTCGTTTTTAATAGTCTATATATTTATTTATATGATTTTTATGCATATATATTGATTTTTTATTCAACATCATTCTTGAATATTATATATATTATGATTCAAATTCATCCAACAATGATTTGATAATCATATTAACTCACAAGTTCGATGTATAAATCCTAAATAACATGTGGTTCTAGTGAAAATAATAGCATCACTTACAAGGGAATATGATGATACCTTCCCCTCATAGAGAAGGTAATTTTAAATTCCTTATCATTCTATGAAACATGTAATTTACTTTTCATCACAATGATTTTATAGAGATAATATATTACATATCCCAACATGTGGTTGGAATCATGGAGAAGGCTTTAACATTAAGGATTAAAATTTTAAAATTTCTTTGTTTGTTGTGTTTAAATATCATTCTTGTATACAGGTTTTTATTAAATTCAATTTAAAAATATGGTATTTAGCCATCATAATGGTTTATTTTTGAAGGGATGTTTTTTAATAGAAATATGTGCCACTGATTCGCCCCTCCCCTTCTCAGTGGTATCAAAACCTGATTTATGATCTATAGTATTTACCATATATTATTATTGAAATAATTTCTCCAATTATCATCCTTTTAATTAAGACCCTTTAATATGTCATATTAAAAAAAGTCATGTTCAATAAAATCTAATTAAATATAAATTAATAACAAAATTAAATTAAAATTTATTTTATTTAGTTAATTTGTTTTTTTTCAAAACATGATATTAATATTATTTTAGATTTTCCATAATCTATTCTCATTAACTATACATTTCCATATATTAATTATATTTAAAAAATGATCCCAAATTAAATATTTGATTTATTTAAAAAAAATCTAATATTTACTATCTATTTCATTAAATAAATAAATACATGTTTGAAATCATGCATAAGGATTAATTACAATCGTCTTGTTTGATAGTTTTTATTGATGAATCATATTCTAATTACATTTTATATAATGATGACATAATATTATATAATTCCATATTAAATATTGGATGTGTTATCTTAGAAGATTTAATTACATATTTGGTGTCAGCTATATATTTTACATAAGTGGTTAAGGTATAATAATACCCTTCATTATTCATTCTCAATTCATTAAACCATAATTCAAAATTTCATAACTTATTTTGTGGTTATAGTATTTGAATAATTGTTATGTGTTCCATATAATGTTATATAGAATAAACCACAACAAGTTTATATCTAGGATAATAAATAATAAACAAATACTAATGTATTAGAAAATCATAAAATTCATTGATGAATAGAATTAACAAGAGCACAAAATTTTACGTGAATATTAAATTAATTACAAAAAATGTTTAAGTGACACTCCAAGGAAAAAGCCACAATTTTGGATATCAAAACACATTGGAAAAAATATATTCATTGATATTTTATAATTAATGATATGTAAGAAATACATAAATACAAAAGAAAATTTAAATGAATTAGGTTTGGGTTCGGGAAACCAAATAAATAAATACCATTGGTGTGTCTTCCCTATAATTCAAATGGAATAATATAGATCCATAAAATCAACAAATAAAAACATGTAGCTATTTATAATCAATTACCCATGAAACCGAAATAAATATATTGAAAACTATTAAATCATAACTAAAACCAGGTAAAAACCTCAAAATAATAGTTTTAACAATCAATTGAGAGATAATTGATCTTCAATTTTACATTAAGTGATTAAATTTATTTTTTAAAATAATTAAATCCCAATTTCTATTAGTTGGAAACCATGTCTAATAAATGTGATGAATAAATAATTAAAAATCACTTTATTAGGAAATTGATCCCAATAATGTAATATTCATGACCTTAAAATTGTATTTAATGCTACATTAGTGAATTATCAAATCTTTCAATCCTTTTATCTCGAAACAGAAGAGGAGACCCAATAACAAGGGATATAGAGTTTAAAGTGAATCACAAATATTTTTCCCATTAAATTATCCACATAATTGATATTAAATTATTAGGAAAGAGTATAAAATGTTTGAGAAACCTAGATAGGATCGAAAAACAGAATTCATCCTTGTGTAAATAAGGGAGGCTAAATGGATTACTACAAAAAGGAGAAAATTAAAAATTTCTATCATTTTTTTTTTAAAATAAATTTTCCCAGGACTACTGGGGACCTAGTACGGTACCATAGAGTACCTAGTGGATCCTTCAGGTCCTAGGGCCTCAACCCTTTATATCAGTTTCATTATTTACATCCACTACACACTGAATTCCACCGATAGTTTTATGACTATAGCATACACCATAATAAACTAACCCAAAATAAATGATCGAAAAATAAAAAAATAATGGACATATAAAAAATCACCAATATCACTTTCTCATATACCACATTTATATAAATCTCAAAAATAAGATCAAATCACAAACTAATATAATAAATTCCAATATCCATAAATTTTCAAAATTAACTTCCCTATATAATGTAACAACTAAAGTCAGGATCATTAAATATGATATATTGGTAGTTGGATACTTCGTTCAAAATTTCCTTTTTCATTTTATCACATAGTATACACTATTATAATCCTAGTAATGTCTCAGTGCTCATGTGTATATTCTCTAGAACCTAATTCTACTTTTAAGACACATCATCCAACCTTTAGATAAATGAAAATTTTTCTAATAACTAAAAAATTCTTCAAATTTGGTTTTATGACATTATGAAATATATCTAATTGAATATCATGGTTTATAAAAAATTATATTCATAAATTTAAATTCAAGTGAAATTTTCCAATTATGAAATAATGGATTCATTCTCCTAGAACATGAAATATAAAAATTCACATTCAATCATTCTGTGGATGATATTAAAAAAATACATATTTATAAATGTTTTTATAGTGTATCAAAATTTCAGAGATTATACTTCATTATTTAGAGCCACTTTTGAGGTTAAAATGTGCCTATTATTTAGTCGTTGATGATCTAATTTACAATGATATTTAGTCACTAGGACGTTACCAATGATGCATATGATGTGAATTATCTATGAAAAATAGATGTTTGGAAATTCACACGCTTTACTGGGGAGTTATTTCGAACTATAATGTTATCTTATATATTTAAGACATATTTTTGAATCCATCCCAAATCCTACAGTGGGACTTGTTACTCATGTACCATAAATCTGGTCGAATCCAAACAGATATGTGATAATCTTATTTTATTATAGAATCTTCACGCTCTTTTATTAATTAGCGATGTTTGGTTTTATAGCCATATTTTTTCATTTAATAGACTATCACTATTCATGGAGGATTTAGGTGTTCTGAATATTTAATTGGTTCTATAAGGGGGATTCCTACATAACCATTTGATGTTAATCTGAACCCATGTAAATTAGTACTATAAATAGGACTTGTGTGATACCCATAATATTGTAAAATTTTAACTTTTATTCGATAGAATGTATGATATGCGACACAAAATATGGAAAGGAATATAACACATAATGACATTAAAATATATTTAATATTTTAGATAAATATATTCTATATATAGTAATGCACACAATAATGAGTTATCACGCATTACACGCAAAAACGACTTTCTTCAGTAGCTTACGTTACATGCATGACTGAGTTTTACAAAAAACTATAATATTAAAATATTATTATTTAATGTAATAAGATAAAATATTACTGTTAAATTAGAAGATATAAATAGGATTAACTAGCTTCTGAAATTATATTGTTGATTAATAAATAAGATTAAATCATTGGTTACTAATTTATTAGAAACTAAAATATAAATTAATTGAATAAATAAGATATATTTTTATTTTTATACATACAAAGGAATTTTCTATAAATAAATAAAATTAATTAAAAAATTTGAATCATATAAATTAAATATATAACTTATATATTAGATAATATATTTTCAATACTAATCAAGTAGATTTTATAGCAATAAGAGATGTAAAAACCCAATTTAATGCATAAAAATATTTCTTTTTTAACAGCAGTTTTACCCCCTTTTAATTGAGAACCTACATTAAATCCAAATTTTGTAACTTTAAAAATAAAATTATATTTCAAAATAAACATTAGTACTTATATAGGACTATTAAATATAAATTAGGATGAATTTTTGGTTTTCTTTTGTGAGGTTTCTTTTTATGAGGAATAGTAAAAACTACTGAAATATAATTCAAAAATAGTATTTCATGTAAATAATTTGTTGTGGTAATTTATAGTTTAAATTCGATTTAATGTATTATTTTATAATTTTTACATAAATTAATCAAATTTTTATCATTAGAATCATTTTCAAATTAAAATTCTATATAATAACATTTCAAACTATTGAACATTTTCTCTTCCAAAACCAGCTCTGTCATCCCATCTATGAGATTAATAATAAATAAATTTCCACCACATCGGTTATTATAATTTGGAAATATTGATTATATATTTGGAATAATAATAATTTATAATTAAAAAAATATACACATAGTATTTTTAAAAATTCATAGTGAATGTTATTAAAATTAATTACAACGATTAAGAGAAAAATTAGCTTAACATGAGACTAAACCATAATTATAAGGACATATGTGCCTAGAAACTAAAAAAAATCCATTGGATATCAATATTAAGAAAATATTCTCCATTTTATATAATTTGGACATTTATTGGGGCCACATTTCATGGGAATAGTGTGGGTATAATTCCCAATCAAAAAATTTATAAGAATTCCACTTCTCCTCCACTAAAAAAATTAAATCACCCCTCCCACTTACACACACATATAAATCTCATTGAATTAAACCAAATATGATCCCATAAAAAACCAAAATACCTACCATAACAAAATAATACTAACCATAGGATGAATCAAACCAAGGAATTTAGAGGTACTGAAAACAATGTAACTTTCTTCGATGATCACCTTCATTTTATATCATTCTCAAAATAATAAAATCATATAATTCCATTATATTAAAAAAACTAATTAAATTAATTATAATAATAATATATATATATTCCAATAGTTAAACATACACTTTAAAACATGTTTATCAAATGGGTGAAGACATTTTTTAATCGTGAGTATGGTGGACTACCGCCTCGAGAAATGATATAATTCATTTTTCCTATACCACCTGACATGGAATGGAATTATGATGGAAATATATTTCTAATATGATATATTTTACATTTATGATTTCTTTATTATTCTATAATTTTTATACAACTTATCCCTTTATGATTACCATTATATAGAAGTACGATAACATCATTTCTGACCAATGGTATTCAGACTCCTCAAATAAATGTTATTAGTTCGCGCTATACATGAAAGGTATAAATAATGATTTTACAAAAAAATATGTGATATATATGATAAAATTATTGCAATTTAATTATAATATATATTTATATATCATTTATTTTTTATTCTTCTAAATAATAAAAATAAATAAAGTGGCATTCTTGTAGACATACAACCTACCATCTCAATGAATGGTGTATTTCATTTCCTATATCCAAATATTATGTATTATTATAAATAAATATATAGATAATAAATATAATAATTATATCTGAGATTACAAACTATATATTATTAAATCATGATCCTTGGAATAATAACAAAGATATCTAGTCAAAACATACTCTAAAAACAAGAAAATTAACATGGGAAATAGTTAAAATAGTGAATGATTGTTAGAAAACGGTTAATAAGATTGTATAAGAAGTTAATATATGATATTATAAATATTAATATGGTTAATTTATAAGTTATTGAATTATTTAATTCCTATATACATTAGGTTAATGGACGTTCACCTAAAAGGAAGCACAATATAATAGATTCTGGTCTAACATTTTCTTTAGTGAGGCATACACCATTTTCACCTCTTAATTATTTTTTGTGGTGAATATACTGCCACAATTGAAATTTTTATCATGAATAAATTTATCTTAATGGTATTTAGATTTTAATTTTAATTATTTATTTCATTGTGTTTATAATACAAATGTTACCAAGTAGTGAGGGACTTTGTCTCGATTTCCATTATTTGAGGCATACTTTATCATTGTTCACCTAATTTCGTAATTGTGGTGAAAAAAAGGACACATTGACATGTAATATCAAAACAATTCATTATTATTTTTATTTTGAGTTTAAAAAGTAATTATTTTATCTATTTGGATGTGATAATAAAATTTCCAATTGGTAAAGAAAATTCATAACTCAATTACTTTTTTCATTGGGTTATATCACTTCCTCATTATTATTGATATTATATGATTATTTGTATAGTTATATAAAATATATATTGATTTATTTCCAATTATAATATGTGGATTTATAGTTTATAGACATAATAAATTAATTGGTCAATTCCCACAGTTACATTATTATGTTTTTAATTGATTATTTCACATTCTCATTCTAATCGAGATTGCTTACACTTCAAATTCAAATGTATGAATTTATATGATAATTTTTCTTTAAAATTTAATTTTATTGTAATCAAGTTATTAATGGAATTTAGGGTTTTGTTTGTCCATGGTGATACCTTTGTTCCTCGGCTTCGATCGTCTCTCTTCTCCCGGTGGCGTGGTGTTGGAGGTTCCATCCTCAATGTCTGCTCGTGATCCTTCGATTTCTGGTGATTTTTGAAATCCTAAGGTTGTGGTGAAGCTGAATTCTCACGATCCTATATGTTTCGGTGTTATTTTCAACCCTTCTGTTGTGGTTATTCCGATCTTCTTAGCAGGTCTGTCTTCCTATGCTGGATCTATAGAGGCGTCGTACCATTGATCTTTATCTCTGAATCTTTGTGTGTGGAGTGGTGTTTCACGGACGTCAAAGGCTTTTCCATTATTTTTTGGCTGATCTGAATTCGAATCACTACGCTGGATCTACAGAGGCGTCGTCTTCCACATCATTGAAATTCGATGCTTAGAGTGATTTGCGGAAGTCAACTGGTCCAGTTGATGTTGCTGCTGCAATGGATTCTACTGATGCGTTGATGCGGGATCTTGATCCACCCTGCAGTGGTGATATCCTAGGATCCCAATACCACTCCGATGTGGTGAGGAAATCAAGATTAGGTTTGAAGCAGGATGGAGATGGTTCATTGTCACTTTTCAAGGGATCATGTCCGAGTAGAATTCTTCGTAAGGGTTCATTGTCTCATATTGAAGCCAACCCCACTGCGCTGGAAGAGACAATTTCAATCGGTAAAAATTCATTGATTGCATGTATTTTTCTTCCCAAAGGTGAAAAACCATGGAAACTTGATGATTTTATCTGTAACACCCCGAGCTTCCACGATACGCATCTCATTCAATAATGCAATAGCTTGCATTGTACGCAACTTCGAGTTCTAAAACACCGCGACTAATCAAAGTAGCCGTTATGAATAGTAATAACCACTTTTTAAAATTATAGAAATTTTATATTTCAAAATGGACTTCATCTTTGGATTCGGAATATCGAAATTAGCCTATATTGAATTTTTGGTATTTTTCTGAGAACTTCTAATTTTTTATGAATAGTGAAATATACTTAAAACAACTTTTTAATAAAAATGATTTATTGTGATAAATTATACTATTTAGTGGTTTTAAGGTATAATTAGAATATATTTTTACCATTTTATCCAATGGTGGTCATTAGAATTAATTTAACATTGAAATTGGACATAAACAATTGCCAATCTTTTGATATAAATTGTTTTTAAAAACACGCTATTTTTCGTAACGGTGGGAATTAATTATAAAATTAATTAATGAAACTTATATGTTTGGAATTTTGTAAAATAGACATCATTTTTGAATTCGGAATATCAATTATAGCTTAGGGTGATATTTTGCCCTTGTTCTGAAAAACTTCAATTTTTTATGAATAGTGAAACCACTAAGTGGTAGTTAAATAACTGATTTTTCGTTTAAATGAAATATTACCACTTCTGTGATTTGATTTTCGAAAATCCAACATACATGGTTGTAATTAGGAAGTAATGTTTGGTTCAATGAGATTAAAATAAATTTTTGGTGAATAGTAACTTTTAAGTTCTTAATCGCGATTAGAGGTAATTAGTGTAGTTTAAGGTACAAATAATGTTTTAATAATATGAGATGAGCATGACACTTGTCCTACTCCTATTGGATGAGTCATGGCCGACCAAGAAAACCCATGGGTCAACTTGGGGACCCCATGGAGCCACTTTAGTTGGAAAATGACATTAATATATATTTATTTAATGTTAAAATTAAATTGACACAAACATGAGTTATTTTACTAAAACAGTTTTTAAGTGGGGTTACACAAGTCCAAATTTTGACTATAAATATTCATTAGAAAGATAAAAATATTTCCTAAATCATAGTATTTTTTTATAATTTGTAGACATTTAATAAATTAAATTATTTATGACATCATTATGATGCAGCGATGACCTCATTATTTAACGATTTTAATAAAATGAAACGATAATGCAAAATACAAGGCTTACACATGTCCAAAACCTATTGGATGGGTATATTTCGAACCCTTATCACCTTATCCACGAATTATATAAGTGTGGGACCTTTATAATCCGAAAATAATTGTATAATAATGTAATATTTCCTTACTTTCCAAGAGTGCCCCTCCTCTCCTCTTATAAAAGGCCCCCACCCCTACCAACTCATTCACAATTTCAAGACATTTTTCTCGGCCAAACTCTACCCAAATACTCTACCAACTTCCCCCTCTTACTCCTAGAAGCCTCACTTTGGGTAGAACTCTTCCCAAGGAAGCCTTTGGCTCAAATCAAAAAGAGTTACCCGATTTTGAGGTAATGTCTTTTCTAATGTTGTTTTGTTTTATTTTTCTTCTCCAACCTCCTAAACTCTTTTTATTCATTTCTTTTGTAACAACACCAGTATCCTCAATATACTAGGATGTTTTTATAAGAAGGATTCGAGCTACATTTACACACACCTACATCTAATGGTTAAAGAACATACGGTTTCTGTGGATGGCGAGTTTCTGCCTCACGAAACGATGATTGTTCAACACTCATATAACACCTTCAAAGGTGGACATTAAGATGTAACTATATTTATATATGATATATAATGTGTTTATGTTTTACTTATTCTTATGTATTTCTCAGTTATGGCATACTTTATTATTTCCATTATGGGTAAAACGCGATAATTTCATTTTAGGAAGTGCGGACTACCACCCCCTCAAAGTGATTTGAATCGTTAATGCCATATGTGGGATGTATAAAGGAAGGATTAAATGGTATTATACACTATATTATACTTTAATTATATTATAAATTTATATCATTATTATTCTGTTCCATTAAAATAGAAATGAAAGTAGCGTTCATGCGTACGTACGGCTTACCGTCTCCATGAACGGTGCATTTCATTTCTTACCTATAAATGTTACGTGACATTATGAATGAATGTATATACTAGATATATATCATATTTATGATATCTAAATAATGAATATAATTCTGTATATAATGGATATTTCACCACATGAACAACTTGAAATTATAGGAAGATTATTTTTGACTCAAGTACCAAAGATCGACAAAACGACCGTTATTAACTTAAATAATTACATAATGTTCATAACATGGTAATAAGGGATATAAAAGGAATAATGAACATGAAAAAGGTTCTTAAGTAAATATTAATTAACTCTATTTTATTATTCATGAGGTTAAAGAACGGTCGAGTCAGGACCGGACGCAAGGTAAGGGAATTTCTTAACCCAATTTACAATCTCTAGGTTAATCTCCTACTTTCAAATTATGTCATGATATTATTATGTACTATATTGTATTTGTACTTTATTTATGTGTACATATAGTGAATACACATAACAGATCTATTTCATTTTAAAAATTATCTTTTTAAGGACTTCGTCTCAATCACCTTTCATTGAGGCATACTTTTTTTTATACACAAATTTCTTTTATACAGTGTATAAACCCCTTTGACTTTTACGTTTATTCAAAAGGAATCTTTTTTATACGAAGCGTTTACTAAACGAAAAAATGGAATGTTTTTGTCGTATGTATGCGGCGACCATGAATTCTCCGCCACCGTGACCACTATTTGAGTTTCGGCTTCCTCTTCAAGCCAAACCTTTTTAATGAAAAATAAATACCTTGTTATACTTTTCTTTTATTTTGGTATTGAAAATGGTTTTGAAAGCATTTTTATTATATCCATATGTTGTGTTGATATCTTGTGATTGAAATGTGGAAATGTTATGTTTCCTTTATCCATGTTTTATGTGATACGATTATGTTATGGTTTATGATATGTTTAAACCTATTCATGTGAGGAATGTATTGGACTTAATAAGTGACGGGTGGAGCCCGCTATAGATCCTCGATGCATCGGTAGGTCTCATGAGACAACTAGACATGGAATTGGCCGGGGCCCTTTCCCAATTTGATTTATGGTTTTGGCCGAGGCCTTAATCATTTTGGACGTCTTGGCCGAGTCCTTGACAAAATGTTTCAGAATGTCTGGCATTATACATTCCCTCATTATGAAAGTGGTTATTGATATTGCATGTGATTATTCGACTAGTAGAATATCCATGTGAAGAAGTAAATGGCATTATCTCATTTTACTTTTTCCATATTATATTGATGTTCAAGTTTAAAAGGCTTTTGTTTTAGTTATACATTCCCTTAAATGTTTATGTTTATTTATGAAAGCTTCCGAAATATTGTTATCCTTACTAAACATCTGAGCTCACCCCTTTCAATGTTTTAATATTTTCCAGGATGTGAAGAAGTATTTTATGAATGACCTACAGCAATTGTAAGAAGAGGATATGAGTGTGGACAATGGAGACTTTGTTATTGTAGTTTTTTCAATTTATGATGTAATGTAACGTTTACGAATGTATCTAGTGTTTCCAAGGCTACTAAACTAATCGGTCTTTCGAGACTTGATCTTTTGTGATCATGCCAATGTTACAAAGTAATGCACCGACTCTGGTTAGCTGGGGTCGGGGCGTTATAGTTGGTATCAGAGGAAGTTTAGTACAAACCTTGGAAGCTAGATTTAGATAAACTCTGATTAGAGAATGTAGACCTAAGATGAAATTTGAGGATTAGTATAGAAGAACTTCCTAGAATTTTGGTATGGTAGAGATTTTGTTAGTTTTCTGAGCAATACATCCCTATCTGGATACGAGCAGGTAGAGGCGGCTCTGGCACAAATGTACCTAGGGGTAAAAACCCAAAAACACTTCTTTGAGCTCGACTCAAATGGGAACTGGTGCACGATAACGGGCCTTGCTTCCCTCTTGGTTACGACACTCCCGGGGGATATGCTTAGGATAATTCTCATTTTCATTACAAACCACTATGAACGGTTATGAGTATATACTTCCTCAAATAAAACCTTTTTATGATTATGGATTATATCCATAAATAGTTCAATTTATGTTAAGTATTTTGCAAGTATGGAATTATGTATTCTGATTCATAAACTATTCTAGTTTATGCCATTGTTTAGAAATGACACCTAGTGGAAGGAATGGAAACCATATCAATGCACGCACTCCGTGTAGGGATTGCCCTCCTGCTCAAGATAATTATTATGGATCTGGAGATACAACTGGTGCTGATCATCTTATTACCATACTGGGACAACTCAGTCAGGTTATGAATAATAACATTACTCGTATGGATCACCCTGATCTAAAACGTGGAGGATCAATGTTAGACCGATTCATGATGAAACAACCACCAACATTTAATGGGGGTACAAATCCGTTAGTAGCTGAGCAATGGATAAACTCCTTAGAGAAAATATTCCACGCCTTGGGGAGTAGCGAAAGGGAGAAGATTGTCATGGCAGTTTACCGCCTCACTGGAGATGCTGATCAGTGGTGGTCGCTGATTCAAAAAAAAAAGGAAGATGATGACGTATCGAATATGGAATGGAGGGAGTTCAAAGAGCTTTTCTTAGAAAAATACTTTCCTCGTGGCCATCGAGAAGATATGGAAAGGCAATTTCTGAGTCTGAGGTAGAAGGAGGATGAGAATGTCGCAAAGTATGAGGCTAACTTTACAAGGTTAGCGAAGCATGCCGCCGATTATATACGTAACCCAAGGAGTAAGATTGATCATTTCTTTGATGGGTTAAAACCATTTCTCCATCGATCTTTAGTATCACAATCCTTCTCATCATACGAAGATATTGTCTCATGTGCTATCAAGACAGAAAAGGAATTCTCTAAGTCTTATGACAACAAATTAAAGCAAGAGAAGAAGAGAACGGTGGAACAAGAGACAGATAAAGGGGAAAAGGGAAAGATGGATTTTCCATTATGTGATAATTTTGGGAAGAATCACCCTGGTACGTGCCTAAAAGGAATGGGAGTTTGTTATAAATGTGGAGAAAAGGGTCATCAGGCTCGTGATTGCAAGGGAAAGAAAGAGGCTATCAAAGTTGAATGATACAATTGCAGAGAAATGGGTCATTATGAAAATGAATGTCCTAAGCGTCAGGGAAACTTATCTCAGAAAAGGCCAAGGGATCAAGGACAATCATATGCTGTTACTATAGTTGAAGCAGAATAACTAATGTATTAGTGCTTTTGGACTCATGTATTATATTCTGGTTCTTAGAATAATTTGATATATATATATAAGGATTGTACTGCAGTAGTTGTTGATTTCAGTAAGGTATTAATATGATTAAGGTAATTATATTTTTATTATGTGACAATAAGAGAAACTTTACTTTGTTTGGGGAATCTGATAAATTGATTTTGGAATTAAGAGACCTTTTAGAGAAAGTCTGGACAGAGGTATTTTGGATAACTATAGAGGTTGGACTGGATTAAGGTTGGAGTGGATTAATTTGATCTTTGGATAGTATTGTTTAAGGTTAAAAAATTTATAAAGATTATTTTTGGAATATTATGATACTATAGTTTTAGGAAAAGGACAACCTGCAGGGTGGGGCATAACCTGTCGCGTCGGACAAAGCTGCAGGAATCGAACCCAAAATCATAGTACGACAGACCTTTATTTCCTACCACTAGCCTACAGGAAGTCCCCGGTTATTACAAAAAAATTTTACTAATCTAAATGGTATGTGTTAACATTTGGAACCTTATACAATTAGGATAAGTATAATATTTTTGAGTTCTATTATCTTTTTAAGTGAAAGATGAGTTGAAGGTTGAAACTCTAATTGTCAAGCATAAATATATATATACCTATCTCTTATTCAATGAATAAATTAATTCTTAAACTTTAGTAAAGGGATATTAAAATAAAAAATTGTGTTATCCTAATACCTTATGTCTTGTTGAACTGATGATATTTTAAATCAACAAAGATTGAAGGCTTTGAGGCCCTCAATTTGACAGTTTAATGTGATTGATGACCTCAATCACTCCCAACAAATATTTACGTTTTTCCTCCAATTATATGTCTCTAATTGCCACCAATGTTCTCCTAATCGAGATCATAATTGGGTGGTGACTTTTTCATTTCCCTTTCCCTCTTATTAAGGCTAAATTTTATTAATCTTATTTCCGGTGTGGGTTTTCCACAAAGGTATTTTCTATTTTCAACCTTTTATTTTCCAAGAAAAATTTCAAATTGTGAGGACGCAATTTATTGAAGGAGGGTAGAATGTAACACCCCGAGCTTCCACGATACGCTTCTCATTGAATAATGCAATAGCTTGCATTGTACGCAACTTCGAGTTCTAAAACACCGCGACTAATCAAAGTAGCCGTTATGAATAGTAAAAATCACTTTTTAAAATTATAGAAATTTTATATTTCAAAATGGAATTCATTTTTGGATTCGGAATATCGAAATTATCCTATGTTGAATTTTTGGTATTTTTCGGAGAACTTCTAATTTTTTATGAATAGTGAAAAATACTTAAAACAACTTTTTAATCAAAATAATTTATTTTGATAAATTATACTATTTAATGGTTTTAAGGTATAATTAGAATATATTTTTACCATTTTATCCAATGGTGGTCATTATAATTAATTTAACATTGAAATTGGACATAAACAATTGCCAATCTTTTGATATAAATTGTTCCTTAAAAACATGCTATTTTTCGTAACAGCGGGAATTAATTATAAAATTAATTAATGAAACTTATATGTTTGGAATTTTTTAAAATAGACATCATTTTTGAATTCGGAATATAAATTATAGCTTAGGTGGAAATTTTGGCCTTGTTCTGAAAAACTTCAATTTTTGATGAATAGTGAAACCACTAAGTGGTAGTTAAATAACTGATTTTTCATTTAAATGAAATATTACCACTTCTGTGATTTGATTTTCAAAAATCCGACATACATGGTTGTCATTAAGAAGTAAAATGTGGTTCAATGAGATTAAAATAATTTTTTGGTGAAGAGTAACTTTTAAGTTCTTAATCGTGATTAGAGGTAATTAGTGTAGTTTAAGGTACAAATAATGTTTTAATAATATGTGATGAGCATGAAACTTTTCCTAATACTATTGGATGAGTCATGGCCGACCAAGACAACCCATGGGTCAACTTGGGGACCCCATGGAGCCTCTTTAGTTGGAAAATGACATTAATATATATTTATTTAATGTTAAAATTAAATTGACACAAACATGAGTTATTTTACTAAAACAGTTTTTAAGTGGGGTTACACAAGTCCAAATTTTGACCATAAATATTCATTAGAAATCTAAAAAGATTTCCTACATAATAGTATTTTTTTATAATTTTTAGACATTAAATAAATTAAATTATTTATGACATCATTATGATGCAGTGATGACCTCATTATTTAACGATTTTAATAAAATGAAAAGATAATGCAAAATCCAAGGCATACACATGTCCAAAACCTATTGGATGGGTATATTTAGAACCCTTATCACCTTATCCACTAATTATATAATTTTGGGACCTTTATAATCCGAAAATCATTTTATAATAATGTAATAGTTCCTTACTTTCCAAGAGTGCCCCTCCTCTCCTCTTATAAAAGGCCCCCACCCCTACCAACTCATTCACACTTTCAAGCCATTTTTCTCGGCCAAACTCTGCCCAAATACTCTCCCAAATTCCCCCTCTTACTCCTAGAAGCCTCAATTTGGGCAGAACTCTTCCCAAGGAAGCCTTTGGCTCAAATCAAAAAGAGTTACCCGATTTTGAGGTAATGTCTTTTCTAATGTTGTTTTGTTTTATTTTTCTTCTCCAACCTCGTAAACTATTTTTATTCATTTCTTTTGTAACAAAACCAGTATCCTCAATATACTAGGATGTTTTTGTAAGATGTATTCGAGCTAAACTTACACACACCTACATCTAATGGTTAAAGAACATACGGTTTCTGTGGATGGAGAATTTCTGCCTCACGAAACGATGATTGTTCAACACTCATATAACACCTTCAAAGGTGGCCATTAAGATGTCACTATATTTATATATGATATATAATTTTTTTATGTTTTACTTATGCTTCTGTATTTCTAATTTATGGCATACTTTATGATTTCCATTATGGGTAAAACGCGATAATTTCATTTTAGGAAGTGCGGACTACCGCCCCCTCAAAGTGATTTGAATCGTTAATTCCATATGTGGGATGTATAAAGGATGGATTAAATGGTATTATACACTATATTATACTGTAAGTATATTATAAATTTATATCATTATGATTCTGTTCCATTAAAATAGAAATGAAAGTAGCGTTCATGCGTACGTACGGCTTACCGTCTCCATGAACGGTGAATTTCATTTCTTACCTATAAATGTTACGTGACATTATGAATGAATGTATATACTGGATATATATCATATATATGATATCTAAATCATTAATATAATTCTGGATATAATGGATATTTTACCACATGAACAACGTGAAATTATAGGGAGATTATTTTTGACTCATTACCAAAGATCGACAAAACGACCGTTATTAACTTAAATAATTACATAATGTTCATAACATGGTAATAAGGGATATAAAAGGAATAATGAACATGAAAAATGTTCTTAATTAAATAGGAATTAAATCTATTTTATTATTCAGGAGGTTAAAGAACGGTCGATTCAGGACAGGACGCAAGGTAAGGGAATTTCTTAACCCAATTTCCAATCTCTGGGTTAATCTCCTACTTTCAAATTATGTCATGATATTGATATGTCCTATATTGTATTTGTACTTTCTTTATGTGTACATATAGTGAATACACATAACAGATCTATTTCATTTTAAAAATGATCTTTTTAAGGACTTCGTCTCAATCTCCTTTCATTGAGGCATACTTTTTTTATACACAAATTTCTTTTATACGGTATATAAACCCCTTTGACTTTTTCGTTTATTCAAAAGGAATCTTTTTTTATACAAAGCGTTTACTAAACGACAAAATGGAATGTTTTTGTCGTACGTATGCGGCGACAATGACTTCTCCGCCTCCGTGACCACTATTTGAGTTTCGGCTTCCTCTTCAAGCCATACCTTTTTTAATGAAAAATAAATACCTTGTTATACTTTTCTTTTATTTTGGTATTGAAAATGGTTTTGAAAGCATTTTTATTATATCAATGTGTTGGATTGATATCTTGTGATTGAAATGTGGAAATTTTATGCTTCCTTTATCCATGTTTTATGTGATACGATTATGTTATGGTTTATGATATGTTTAAACCTATTCATATGAGGAATGTATTGGACTTAATAAGTGACGGGTGGAGCCCGCTATAGCTCCTCGATGCATCGTTAGGTCTCATGAGACAACTAGATGTGGAATTGGCTGAGGCCCTTTCCCAATTTGATTTATGGTTTTGGCCGAGGCCTTAATCATTTTGGATGTCTTGGCCGAGGCCTTGATAAAATGTTTCAGAATGTCTGGCATTATACATTCCCTCATTATGAAAGTGGTTACTGATATTGCATGTGATTATTCGACCAGTAGAATATCCATGTGAAGAAGTAAATGGCATTATATCATTTTACTTTTTCCATATTATGTTGATGTTCAAGTTTAAAAGGGTTTTGTTTTAGTTATACATTGCCTTAAATGTTTATGTTTATTTATGAAAGCTTTCGCAATATTATTATCCTTACTGATCATCTGAGCTCACCCCTTTCAATGTTTTAATATTTTCCAGGATGTGAAGAAGTATTTTATGAATGACCTGCAGGGATTGTCAGAAGAGGATATGAGTGTGGACAGTGGAGACTTTTTTATTGTAGTTTTTCACTTTATGATGTAATGTAACGTTTGCGAATGTATCTAGTGTTTCCAAGGATACTAAACTAATCGGTCTTTCGAGACTTGATCTTTTGTGATCATGCCAATGTTACGAAGTAATGCACCGACTATGGGTAGCTAGGGTCGGGGCGTTACATTATTTACAGAATCTCGTATTTGTGGGGTTTTTCTAACTGGAAATCTGTTTCTCTTGGTCGAGGATTCTTCCATTGTCTTTTTCCATCTGATGAATTGAAGCTTCATGCATGGAGCATTTGAACTCTGTTTCTGAAACCTGGTTGGATCCATTTTCATGAATGGTGTATGGATTTTAATGTCTCGTGTGCATGAAATTAATTTTATAAACTTTGGATTCGTCTTCATGGACTCAATTGGGTTCTCTGGCATAAAACTTTTTTGCATGACATTGGCATGGAAATTAGAACTCTGATTCGGTTTGACAAGGAGACTGAAGATGTTCGCTATGGTCACATTGCTAGGATGTGTGTGGAGGATGATCTTAGAACCACTTTGATTGATAAGTTAACCCTTTCCACACCTTCTGATAACATTCAAATTGATGTCGAGTATGAAAAAATCCTCTTTTATGCAATGTATGTATGGTTGTTGGTCACTCTTTAGAGATATGTCGGAAGAATGTTTCTTGTGAGGAATGTGGGGTGAAAGGTCATTCAGTAGCCCAATGTTGTAGGAAGTCCAAGGTGAATGACTCGACATTGTCAAATCCTACTACTCATAATGGTGATTCACGTAATGAGAATGTTCCTGATACTGGGAAAGTGTTGCTTCTTGATGCATCTCTGAAGAATGCTCAGAGTGTCCCCTCAAACACTCAGCCTGATTCGGTTGAAGACACTCATATAAGGACCCCGGGATTGGTGACCCCTGATGTTATTCAGGTCAATGTCTCCAATCAGATTGATGTGCAACAACATCTGGATTGTCAACAATAAATCCAGAAGCTTTTTTAGGTATATGAATTACCTGAAAAATGGGGAAATGTTTCTTCGGATGAACAAGAGAATGTCGGTACCCCGATTAGGACACCAGGAAGTGGTGCTCATGCATCCGACAAGGATTCCATCTTAAGTGGACAACAAATGGTTTTTAATAGTGAGGGTATCCTCTCTAGGAGGAGACCACATAAGTATTACTCTAATGTTCCTAGAACTATGTCTACCAGATCGTCGTCTAAGGCGTCAAGGAAAGTGGATACAGATATCTTAAAAATATTCAATTGGGAGACGTCCAAATCTGAGTGGGAGACTGCTGGTGACTCTGATTATGGAAATGATATGTCTTATTGTGATATTTAAACCTGTTCTTGGTGGTTGTGGATTTTTCTATTGTTTTTTCCCATTCGTTGCTGTATTGTACTTTTTTATTTCTTCTTAATTAATGGTCAGAAGCTTTGCTTCTGGCTGGACTTGTCTGGAATTTCAATGTGATATTTAGGCTTCTTTCTAAACACTGACATTTTATAACCTTTTTACATTGAGAAAAGGAAATTTCTTTATACCTTGTATAGAATTCCAGGATTTACCTGTTATTATTTCTTTGATGATGCAATTTTATTTTTATGAATATATATTTTCAAATAAATTAATTTTTTATATGATTTTAAATGAAATGGTTTTAGAAAATATTTTACAATATAAAAATGATATTTTTCACAAGAATGTAGTTAAAAGATATTCCTATTTACATTCATCAATAACAAATGCCCTTAATTATTGCTCCACATGGGATATTATGTATTAATACCACTTAATCATTTAAATATATGGGGTTTGATTTTATTTTTATAATCATAATATTTAAATTCAAATCCTAGATTCATTTTTCATGTCCTCTTGAAATATTCAATTTCCTATGATCATTGAATATTAAATTCTCCCAGATATCCATAACATTTATCATAAATACGTTTATTTTCTAAAATATATATGATTTTCACTTACATGGATTATATTGGTAATTATTTTCTTATCTAGGGTAATATTGATAAATCCAGATTCTATATTAAATATGGATATTTTAAAAGGAATGTAGTGTATTAATTAAATTGATTACTTGATATATGGAATTCTTTGGACATGTAGTGACAGGTGGAGCCTAGAAACTAAATACCCCTTGATGTATGGATAGGTTCTCATGAGAAAAGTGTGTTGTGAAAATTAAATGGGTTCTTACTTATAGTTTTATACATTTTGGGGATATATCTTGAATGTTGATGTTTTCATGTCCCTATGAAATGATGTCCAATAGTTAACAATTGACTCTATTTAGAATCAAGTTAATATTATTATTATCCATGATATTTTTCAACTAAAATTATCAATAGATGCATATAATTTTGTATTTATTGATTAAATAGAATATTTTCTCATTTTCTCACATTTCCATATTTATTATGACTCATCTAGTTATTTAAATGGAAAATGATTTTGGTTATTTACCTTTCTTTATTTTTAACACACTTCATTCTCATTTAATTTATTTTATGGAATTTGTGTTCAGTTATTTCATTTCCATGTTGAGTATTCTCATGAATCATTATTTCTTCCAATATAATTAACCATTAAAGATCATTTTCACTCACACTTTTTTTTTCATTCTCTATTAGTCCATGAACTGTAATAAGAAAGATATGCAAGAATATGATATGTGGAAATAATGTTATCCTATAAAGAAAAAATATATTTATAATAGTTGTTTTCATTTGTAATATAACAATCATGTATATATAGTTTATCATGACAACTAGGCTCACTGATCATTAATAATTTTATTACTTTTAATCATGCCAATGTATTAGTAGTAGAATCCAGCTCCAAGATTTCTGGGGTCGGGTCACAATAGTTTGTATAAGATAATGTTTAGCTCCATCCTTGGGAACTATATTTATTGAAATATATATTATTGAACATAAAACTATGATATATTTTGATTAGATGTATAGAATAAAATACTAGAATCATGTAATTGTGGATTTTATATGGGACTTCATTGCAATAACCCCAATATGGATACTATAATATTACATGGTTTGGGAAAATATATACATAGGAATAACAAATCAGTAATGGTTAATATATCCAAACATGAGCATAACCTAGTATAGGATAGTGGGAATTACTGTAAACCCTTTTTGAAACGTTCAGGGAATACACCAAGCATAATTGAAGAATTCTTTTCAAACCATGATCAAGTCATTGAATATGTGATGAAAATGAATAAAATTGGTTAACATTAAAAAAATTATATTCAAAACAATGTTTATTGTTTTTTGTATAAAATTATTGATTATACATTTATCCCAATATAAATATTAACTCTCACAATATTCTTTCAGGTTTTATTCATTGACCTGAACCTGATGTAGTCAATTTAAAAGTGGGGATTATGGACAAGGTACTGATAATTAGAAACAAAATTGTTCTTCGACAGGAGAAAACAATATCATGTGTTTTCATAATCATTTTTCTCATAATATGATTAAAAACATATAACATAAAAAATTCTAAAACTCAAAAAATAATAGAATTATGGAGTTTGTTAATAGCTCAAGTGGTGGATACCATATAGAAATGAAGGCCTGATTTATGTCATGAAATAATTGTCGAAGAGGGGACCCATGAAGGTGTATAAATTGAATGGGGAAGTGGAATTTGTGTGGTAAAGAAGAATCCAATTTCACGAATTTCCTAGACGAAACGAAGGATATAATTGATAGTAATAAATATCATTCTAAGGATCCATTTATGGTCAGTTTCCTTAAATGTGGGAAACTTATTCCATAATCAATCCAATTACCACTTCTAATGGATAAAATATATATAAAGGATGGAAATATATGGAATTAAAATGGAAGGGTTATTAATGTATTGGGGTTGTGTTGAAATATATAGTTAAAAGGATATTTATTGATTAACCTTGTTTAAATAATTTCCATAAATTAATATGGTTTTAGAAAAAGTACAACCTATTTGTTGGATGAAAAGGAAACATTTTCAGAAAGGTAGTAGAACATAAATCCATAACTGAAGTAAGATACGGTTTTAAAGCCATCCACTAGTGAATGTGATGTACTAGTTAACTTTTTAATGTTAGTAGGTAAAAATATTTGATGAATAAATATAAATGATGAACCGGTAGTACCAATTTTTAGGTTTAGATATTAATGAATCAACCATATTTTTTTGGAAATTAGATATAAAAAAATATAATGACATGTCACTTTTTTATAGGTCATATGAACCATTAAATTTTTTTAGTGCTTTGGGAAATAATTTTAAATTTTTTATATCCATTTATTGAAATAATTGTTGAATTAGAAATTTATCAATGAAAAATATAACAATGAATTTGTTAGGAAATATAATTATTTTGAGTTATTATATTTTTATATTCTCTTAGATAGAAAAATAAGTATCAAACATTATGAAAATGTTAAATAAATGTTGATCTATTATCTTAATTATCGCTGAACCGATGGTCTTTTAAACCATCCTACATTTATGGCATTAAGTCCTTCAATATTCCATTGATCATTAACCTATTTATGATCTATGACCTCAATCACTCCCTGAAAATATATAAACATTTCCACTATTTTTGTATCTCTACTTTCCACTAATGTTCTCTCACATAAGTACCTTGTTATATTTTATTCTATGTGACCTTTGTACTTCTAATTCACTATTTTAAGATGTTATTTTATTAACAATATAACTAGATATTGGACTTCCATATATAAATGTTTAAATATCAAACCCTATATTATGAAGATCATTTTTAAAATTGAGGGGATTAAATTTATTTGGGTTTGGGAGAATGTAACACTCTGAAATTTCTAAAGGAGTGACTTTTATTCGATTATAAGTATGATACGTGAAAACAAAAATAGATAGGAATATAATATCCCTATAAATTATGATATATTAAATATTTTATATAAATCTCTTTCATATCTTTTAATTCTTTCAACAATTAGTTAGATTTTGTTACTTGGAAGAATGAATTTCTTTGAAAGCTCACATTACATGCAAGACTATGTTTTACTAGAAAACTATATATTATCTAAATATTATTAGTTAATATAACAATATATAACCTATTCATTAAATTTGTTGTTAGGTTTACTATTAACTAAATAATTAATGTATATTTTAAATAAATAAATATATAATTAATTCATTATTTACAAATTAATTATAATTGAAAACATAAACAAATAAGATATAAAATTAATATTTTAATTTTTCTCTACAAATTGTTTTTTTAATAAATTAAAATAATTACATTTATAAAATTTATAAAAGAAATATATATATATTATATATTCCTCAAAATAGTTTTTATCTTAATCCAATATAGTTTATTGGCAAAAGATAATTACTAACCCAATATTATGCATGAAACCTAATTTTTTCTAAAGACAAGTTTACAACCATGTAATGGGAAGCCTTTTTAAAGAAAATTTTTGGTACCATAATAAATTATATATGTCAAAATAGTCATTATGTATTGAATAATAATATAAAATTTAGCTTATGTTGATTTTTTTAGGTTTTATTTTTTGAGGAATGTTGACAAATATTGATTTTTATTTCAAAATTAATTTTTTCATGTAAAAAATTTTTAGTGATAAATTACATTTTAATTTTTTATGTATTATAATATCAATTATACATCAATTAATCCAATGTATGTAATTTGAATCAATTTCACATTGTAATGGGTTATAAAACATATCAAACTATTGAACATTTTCACATTAAAACCTCAATGTCTCATCCTATCTATGGGATTAATTTTACATGAATTTATATTAATTTAGATATTCGAATTTTAAAAAATGGATTTCCTATTTTTAATAAAAATAAATTCTAATTTATAATATTCTTAACATCATTATTTTTACCAAATATAGCTTGTGAATGTAATTCTAATTAATTAGAGCGATTAAGATAAAATTTATCTTAATAAGGGACTAAACCGTAATCATAATAGCCATAATGACCTTGAAACAATTACAAGATCCATTGGTGGCCATATATATATCGTATACAACCATTAATCAATTATGGACCATTATTGGATCCACTATACATGGGAAAATGGGTTTAGAATTCCATTTCCCAAAAAATAAAAGATTTCCACTCCCCATCCACTATAACAAGGAATTGACACCTACCTACTATTCACACCTATAAATCCCTTTTAGATAACCCAAGCATCACTATAATAAGTTACGAATATCCCTTCCCTAAACCTAGAAGCCAAAAATTTTAAAAAATTCCTTCTAAGGAAGTATTTAAGTATAATCCCAAAGGACTTACACGAAAACAATGTATCATTCTTCAATATTAACATTCATTGTATTTATTTCTCAAACCGTTCAATTATTATTACTAAATATAAATATATATACATATAAAAAAATTTATTATATATAATGATATTTGTTTTGAAAATAATTAGACCTAAATATTCACACACATCCATAAAATTGTTAATTAATTTTCCATTCATGTGTACTGCAGCGTACTGCCTCACTAAACGATGTCGTTTGTTTTTCCCATTAGCACCTATCATGGTTATGAATAATGGTGGAAGGACTATTTTTATTTTATATTTATGATACTTATGATACTTATGATATTAATTATATTTATAAATTCTTTAACTTTATGTAATTTTTATATAATGCATACCATTATGATATCATTCTTTGGGAATATCAAAATATTATTTGTTGACATGTGGACTATCGCCTCCTATAATCAATGTGATTCATTCAGTCTATACATAGAATAAGTAAAAGTATATTTTAATGGACATATATTATAAATATGCTAAAATTATTTTATAGTTTTTAAAATTCTCAGATATATAGTTTATTTTTCATTATTTCAAATAAAATAATGAAACAGAAGTAGAGTTCATGCGTACACACAACCTTCCATCTCCTTGAACAATACATTTCATTTCCAATATCCAAATATTGTGGAATATTATAGACAAATAAAGAACAAATACATATGATTATTAAATAATTATTTTCATCCTTTATATGATTAAATAGTGATTTATTTAATAATTACAAAGATAACATTTCTAAACATACATGAAGAACAAGTTAATTAACACTCGAAATAGTAAAAATAATGAATGATTGTTAACAAAAGGTTGAAAAATTATCATAAGAAGTTAATATATGATATTATAAAGGATTACATGGTTTTGTAATAATCTATTTAATTGTTTAATACTGTTATATTGGATGTTAATGGATGTTCACCCAAAATGATACACAAGATAAGAGATTCTTCTCTCACTTTTTCTTCTAGGAGGCATACACCATTTTAACCCCTTACCTATTTTTGTGGTGAATATACTTCCCCTATTGTATTTTATATCTTGAATAAATATATATTCATGGTATTTAGTATTTCATTTGAACAATTTCATTCATTTTTATTATAATTTTAAATTTAACAAATATTAAGGCACTTCATATTAATTTACATTTTTTAAGGAATAATTTTTCATTGTGCACCAAATTTATTATATATGGTGAACAGACTAACATTATGACCTGAAATCTTCAAAAAAATTAACTATTTATTTTATTTTTAGTTTCAAGTTTAATTATTTCATATAAGGGTATTTGAACATAAAATTAAAATGTCATAAATAAATTTTATAATGCAAATCATTTTTCTTTGTAATATTTTACTTCCTCATTGTCATTAATATTATATTATTATGTGTTTAATGAATTTGGATATATGATTATTTATTTAACCTTATAATATTTATATTTATATTTGATATTCATAACTAATTCAATTATCAATTATCACATCAACATTATGATCATTTCATGGAATTATTTCACAATCTCATTCTAATCAACATTTCTTATTCTTGAAATTCCATTAAAAAGATTTATATTATCATTGTTTGATAATGAATTTAATTTAATTTTTCATTATTTATTCATAAGAATTTTAATTTTGTAGTATCATTTTCTACAGTTTTCTAATCAAAGTATTTCTAATAATTTTTTATGAAAATCCGACATTATTTATCTCTTTATTAAGACAAATTTTTTTCTTATAAAAAAAATAAATTATGAAAATGTTTTCAAAAATGTTTTAAAACATTGGAAAATATTTATTAATGAAAATTATACCCTTTTTTATATGAAAAATGTTTTTAGTGGAGTCTAATTATTTAATTCCTAGAAAGGAACATTTCTAAAAATTTTACCACTCAAAAAGGAATGTTATTTTGATATTTTACTTCATGTAAATATTTATATGTTGTTAATTTTATTAATATTAATTGGAAGTTATAAAATGTTTCCTTATAAGGATCTTTTTTGAATGAAATATTCAATGAAAATTATTTTCAATATGCATTTAAAATAAAAAGGATATTTTCATCAATAATGATTTTAGAATATATTTTTATTTCTATTCATCAACAAAAATAACACTTATTTGTTACTCCACTTGTGATATGTTTAAATGATACCATACATATCATTTTTTCAAATTGATTTTGATTTATTTTGACAAGGATATTATTAAAAACCAATTATATGATTCATTTTTGAAATCCACTTGAAATATTTAATTTCATATGATCATTGAGCATTATATTTCCCACAAATATCCATATCATTTCTTTATGGACATGTTTATGTTACAAACCACATACCATTTTTAAATACTATTTTTACTTTGAATATTGTCTGATTTTTTGGGGAAATATTGATAAATTAAAATTCCATATTCAATTAAGATATTTGAAAGGGAGTTTTTTATTAATTAAATCTATTACATGATATGACGAATTAATTGGACATGTAGTGATGGGTGGGGCCCAAAATTTATACAGCCCCTCGATTCATCGATAGGTTCATATAAGAAAAATAAGTTATGAAAATTAAATGGGGTTCTACCTATAGTTTTAAACTTCATGGAGGATTAATCTTTATAGTAGAGGTTTTAATTTACTAGACACATGATGTCAAATAATTATGCATATACTTTATTGAGAATTAAGTTATTATTATTATTATCCATAATATTTTTTCACTTTCATTATCTATGTATGAATTATATTATCATTTTATTAGTATAATGGAACATGTCTTCAATTTCTCACTATGCTATATTGATTATGAATTATCTATTTATTTAAAGGAAATTTGTTATAATATATTTACCTTTCCATAATATTTATGCACTTGAATCTTAGAATATAAATTTCTTTGAATGTGTCTTCAGTTATAACCATTCCATATTGGCTATTCACATTAAATAATTATTGATTCTTCTATACATAACCATTATTGAAAATTTGATCCCACCCTTATTTTGTTTTTATTGCCACCGATATGAGGAATGTACTATGAAATATATTCAAGGATATTATTTTTGAGAATAAAGTTATCCTCTAACAAAAAATATGTTGTATTTAGTGTATTTATTTGTAATATAAGACTACTGTGTTTATCTAGTTTACCAAGATAACTAATTTCTTCGATACATTGAAATTTAATTCCTTTTAATAATTCCAATTTAATGGCCATAGAAACTTGCTATAGGATTTCCATGGTCGGGTCACTACAACATGTATCACATCTTATGGTACTCAGATAAAGACAATTGTATTCCCTTTCATGTTCAATAAAACATGATTAAGTAATGTTACAATTAGGTTAATCTATTCAAGACCAATTAAATGTAGTTTAATTTCGTGTGGAATATAATATAATGTGAATCAAACCCAGAAATTATTGGTGTGGGAATTTGACATGAGTATACCATTCTGGTTAATCTAGTTTATTAGTAACTAATTATAAGATTGTATGGTAGTGGTAAAAACATAGTATGAGGCCTATAAATTTATCTAAACTTCAAGTATGTTTTTAAATAGATAAATATGTTGGGGAATACACCTAAAAATTTTCCATTATATTGTCAATCCATGAAGACAGTCTTAACTTAAGGTACATATTGAAACTATTAAGAGTACTTAATATATATATATATATATATATTTGTGTGTGTATATATATATTTTATACAACTAATAATAGAATCTTGAAATATGTAAATAGAAAATTTATGTGATATTATGGTCATCATGAATTGTAAATATATATTTCAGGAGATTTGGATTAAACTATAGAAGGGATTCATATATTTTAGTGTTAGTTGTAATCGAATACCATGTAGTTAGAGGTTCATAATTAATTGTTGTGTGTCAAAAATGTTCCATGATTTTTAATGTTATATGATATGAATTATGCCTATGTAGTCAAGAGTCATGAATGTGGTATTAAGTCTTCTATATTTCTAACTAATTGCCCATTAATCAGGCTAATGAAACAATCTACTAAAACTCTAATCTCACATGATTCATTCTCATTATAATATACAATATATAACATAAGATATTTGGTGTTATGTGATAATTTGTATTACATTATTGAATAGGTATCACATATTAAGCTTAATTTCTAAAGATAATCTAGATGATAAGATAAATGATGGTTTAATTTGGGTGTTGAGAGGATTATTCAGATTGTATGACAATTTTAATACTAATAGGTGTATCTTGATAAATGGTTTCATGATGGAACCTAAAGGATACCCTTTCCCAAAGAGGATATGTTGTGATTTTTCATGACTACTTCCCATTATGTTAATGTTTAGAATTTACCATTTAAGATGAATATAAAGGTTTTTATAACAGCAATATATTATTTACTATCTGAGTAACAGATTGTGGATTTTTTTGGGGATTACACCAAGTATGTGGAGAAAATTTATTTTACCCTTCAAAGTGAGCCATATAAAAGTTTTTTTTGGTTTTTATGAAGTATATATTACCTCATTAAATTTTTTAAAACTAATAGGAGTAGGTTAATTTAATTAATTTTGGAATACCAAGTGGACTATCCCAACTTAATGCAATTTGATGCAATAATAATGAGTATCTCATGTCAAAGAGCATTTTGGGTCATATGCATATGATCTACCAATTCTATTGTATCAAGTAAATTGGTATCTAAAAAGGATATGACATGATTTCCAGTTTTATATAGTTGAAGGAATAATATATATATATATTTATTTTGATTAATACTCAAAGAGAAAGCATATGTATCCTACTTAATAGGAATCAAATCCAAAAAAATGAGGTGTATAGTTTTAGGAAATATGTCGACACATGTGCATGAATTTTATCATAATGTAGTAATCACATATGAGATGTAGATTAAATCCATAAAACAATTTCTATATTTAGTGATCATAGATTTTATCTATTAGGTGTCTCGATAAAAATAAAAATGATCATGAAAACAAGTAATCCCTTTTGATTCGTTCTCATTTATAAAAACAATAGACAATTGATGAATGGTTGTATTGTATGAATTCGAAATTAAGGGGATATTGTTGGGTTTATGTATTAGTATTCATATAAATTCAAATCACATTTTATAACTAATGTTATTATATTTAGTGTTGGAAAAAACACCTTGTAGGAGGACCTTATATGGTTATCTATCCATATGTATATTGGTAACTTGACAATGAAGGAAGATAATATTATTGGGTCTTATAACTTGTTTGAAACCGAGTTACATGATGATTAACTCCATAATATAATGATATATGTGTCATAAAGTTGTATACAATATGATATATTTTTGGTATAATGGAATACAAAACCCTTTCTATTTTACTCTATTGGATTTTTATAATGAAGGTATTTATGGGAATCCAAGAGGAATATCTTGACTCAAAAAATATGGGGGAAAAGAATGCATATCTCAAATCAAGGTGGCGCTCCTTATAATTTTGAGAAAAACATATTTAACCCAATCTAAAAAGTTAAAAAAGAAACCATTTATTTCTCATGGGGGTCAGTACCATATGTGAATGGTCCAAAATAAGGCCTAGAGAAAATATCCCATCACAAATTATGGCCAATAGTTTGGGGGAAAATCCCTTATATACAGACTCATGGATTACTATATAGTTGAGCTAAGAATTAGAATGTATGAAATGAAATATTATATTCCCATAATTTATTTATTTTTCAAATGGAATGGGAATTGAAAACGTTCCATTTAATCATATAAAATTTATGAGAGGACACAAATTCTCTTTAATAGCCCCCATAATTTCATAGAATTATGGGGATATATGAGGGTGATTTTTTACTTATAGGGAATGTATTATTTGTTCCTCATGAAATTCCATTTTATTTTTGAAGGGTCTAATAATGTGGGATGGGAACCTCATTTAGAAATGTGACTGTAAATTGGAAGGAGTTTCCCATTCATAGATGGGTATACACATAGTTGTATTAAAAATTTGTTGTTTTTATGGTGGGGTTCACATAGTTAAATAGAGAATAGCCTATATTGATTTTTTTTCTTAAAGATGAATTTTTGAGCACTGTTATTTCAGTGGTGTTCTTGAGTTTCCTTCATGTAGTTACATTCATGGGCCTCCTACTAGAGGGAAATCATCTAACAAATGCTTGAACTTTATACTTACTTATGAGATCTCTTGATGCCTCAACATCACCAAGTGATACATTCTAGATTGATTATAATATATGGTGGAAAGAATATACTTATATAAATATATTTATAACATATTTCATTAAATGAGATACCATATAACGTTTATGTGGTCACATACCACATTTTACAGGAAGTCAATAAGATAATAGTGATTATGATGAAGGTTCTCGATCAAAAATAGTTAATATTTATGAAGGAACCACATAAAAACACCAATAATATTCTTATTGGTTACAAAAATATGATTCCTCAAATAGAATAAAATATAGAACCATTAGATTAATTTTTATTGAGTGATTCATGTGACATTACACAGTTTTAAAATAGTTTATTTTTTATTGAATGCATCCTATGTGAATTACTAAATTTTACCTCAAAAACATTCAATTTTAAAATTTCATTTCATTATAAAATTGATATTGAATAAAATATTTTATAATAATTGATCCATATGTTTATTTATGATTCAATAGTATTAAAATAGAATCATGTAAAATGAAATATGATTTCATTCATGGTTCCCCTTAATTGGTGTTTTTACATAGAACAATGTTCACATAAGACCATAAAAATGGGTTTTATGAAATTTATACGTTTTAATTATCAATTATTGAAATCCATGTCCAACTCTCAATTGATGGTTCTCATAACCACATAAATATAAAAAATAATATTTTTAAGGATTTTTATAGCTCAATTTGTGAGAAGTAAATTGGTACCTAGAAAGAACATTCACTACAACATTGGGAATGGAATTATTTTATTTTCCCAAATACATCTTCTAATTTTGAGTGAGGACTCTATCATGGAATTATTGGAAATTTAATTGGTGAATATTCCTCAGTGTCATTTTGTTAATTTATTTTATTTATTAATTTTCATATCCATCTATGTGATAGAGAACTAAAGTTTCCCTGTAATGTTAAAACCAATTAAACCATGATAATAACTTTTATGTTCCCATAAAACCATTATTCCCAAATAAGTGGATAAAAAAATTCACCGAAATATATAATTCAATATGACATGAAGAACTAAATAGGTAATTTAACGATATTAGGTAAACATTTATATTTCACATGTTTTATGTTGTTTCTCATTTCTAGAGAAAAGAGGTTAAGTACAACCGTAATTTTAGAATTAAATCACCATGTTATTGGGAATATCATTGAACCATTCATTGTATTGTACATCCCATGGGGTGTTTCTCTATTTATCAATTATTTATCTATTATATAAAGAATTTATTATAAAACAAAACATATGTTATTCAATATAGAATTAATAATATATTTATATGGTTAATACAATGTTACATTAACATCTTTTGAAATATCTATGTTTATATATGGTTTTAAATAACTAATATGATATCATAATTAAATATAAAATAAAATAATTCCAACTATATTGATCCACACAATGGATATTTTAATATTTAATTTTTAAAATAACACAATATAATATTACATCTCTCTAAATTGATAGTTTAAAAGTATTGGGAAAAAAATTATAAACATAAATAAAATAGTAAAAAATATTTCAATCCTTCATTATAGTAATTTAATATAATTTTATATTATTAATAATAAATGTCATCACATTGATATATTCATCAATTAAAGTGCGATATAAAAGTCCATGAAAATGGGACGTGTCATATGACTGAAAGTTATACATGAATAAATATGTTTATATTTGTGATAATCATAATAATCATTACACCATTTGAAAAAGATCATAATCATACGAATATAAAATTTATTTATGAAAGAAAAATTATATAATGCGTTTATAAAATTAAACCTCATAATTCAATTCATACAACCATGAAAACATGAAATATGTATGAAGATACCATCACTATCTCTATCAATGTAATTTTAAATAAATCAAATTAAGTAATGTATATAAATAAGGATGTAATACAATATAATCCTTTGACCCACACACTAGAGGGATATAAAATTTCAAGCCAACCCTTCAAATCATAATTATTTTAAAACATTCATTCCATATAGAACACAAACATACATCAATAATAAATATAAGATATACCCCTTAGAAGATCATGGGTTTTATGGTATTTTTTGAGAGCATATATCAATAATTTTTCATAGAGGGACCCAAAATTTGAATGGAACTGAATATTTATTTTTGCTAATTGTTCCATCAAAAAATAAAAATATTATAGGCCATTAAGATAAAATTAACATCAAAATAATAATCAATGTGTGGTTATGAAAAATAATTTCTTTATCAAAATCATTTTGGTTTTAAAGAATCTATACTTGGGAATATATATATATATGTATATAAATATCTCACTAAAAAATTAAGGATACAATTAAATAAAGATCCATTACAAGGAATGATATAATTATTTACAGTAATTATAGGGAAAATATATAATAAACGAGTGTTTCAAATAAAGATAAATAATCAATTTTTGTTAGTCCCAATAACATATGTCATTTATATATTATTCTAAAATAAAAGACCTATATAATAAAATAATTTTTATTGAAAATGATTTATAAATGTATTTTGTTATTATTTTATTGTTTTTATTTTACAATCCTTTGAACATAACTATGAAATATTTTATTTGAATATTACTGTAAAAATATTAATATTAATTATTCCCTTTATATTTTTATATTGTGATTTTTTTATTTTATATTAAATGTCATTTTAATTAAAAATGATTTACTATATAACCTTAATTGATGTGATAAATAAATAACTATGAATATTTTCATACGAGGGTAAGCCAACCATTAATGGGATATTTTAAATAAAGGAGAACAATCATATATTTATAAACATATATATATATTAGATAAACCATAATGTACCATTACATGATTTATTTCATGTTGGAATGATAATTAATTAATTTTGGGATGATTGGTTTAATATTTTAAATTGTAATCGATGAATAATATATGGAAAATTGAATGTATGATTTGTGGGGGCAAAAATTTCCTTGACATTTTAAACTTTTATGAGGCCATAATCCCTTGATGTATATAATTTTAGTTAGGAAAAAACATATGAAGTTAATTTATTAAAATATAAATGACATAAATGAAAAAATAAGGCAAAATGTGACTTTTTTGAAATGTTATTCCAATGGAGTGATAAGTGGATTTTATACATTATGAGGTGGGGTGTTTTTGGCTAAAATAATGAATAAAATATTATTTTAAGACTAGGATATAAAATTGTATTCTTATTTGAGGATATTTTTATTATTTCATTAGAAATAAATAAATTATTTTCTATTAAACACTTCCCACCATAATTTACTATTTAATAAAATAAAATATATGAAAAAAATTAATATTGATTTATAAATTGAACAAACCATCTTTTTTGAATTTTAATTTTTTTTAAAATAAATTAATTGATTTTCTAAATATTATTTATTTAATTATAAATAATTTGGATATATCTATTAAATATTGAACTCATTTGTTCATTATTACAATAGTATAATTTAATAAAACATTTTGTATTTCAGAAATATTTCTTTTCAATTTCGTAAAAATTAAAAAAATAGAAATATTATAAAAAGTAACTTTTAGATATATTCATCTTGTTGATTATAGAAAAAGTATTTTTAAAAAATTCAATATATTAATATATATATATTATGGTTCTACAAAATAAATTTAAACATGACTTATTATAAATTTAAAATTATATTTTATTTGTGATGCCCAATATGAATATTTAATATATCATTTTCCAGTACTTGTATTGAATTATAGTATTTTGGATAAATATTATTTACTAGTCATTGTCATATTATAATCATAATTTATATATTCTAACTAGAATGATATAATTTTAATGGTCTATTTAAAATTCAAATGATCATATTACAATTTTACTTCTAATAAAAAATTATTACCTACTTCATTCATCAATACCTTAGTTTTAGTTCAATGTTCTCTATATATATCAAAATGTTACAATGAACATGAAAATGTTTTGTTTTCAGCATATGAAGTTATTGATGTACATGTTATTTTTATAAGACCATGTCATTATGGATATTAAAATTATACTGATATTAGTTACATGTTTGTATTATCCCACTATATAATATTTATTTTAATACTGAATAACAATCCCTTAAATGTGTACCAACCCACATTAAAATGAGTTATGAATTAATTTTTTATTTTTGAAAAATTTCTTGATTTTAAATGCTTTTCAGCTACTATAGGTATTATTATGGGACATGGAGATTTGTTCTAGGAGATGTTCCATTAGTTGATAATAAATCTTATCATTATCCATACCATCAATCTATAACATATGAGGGGTTTTCCATGAAGAGGTATGGTTGAGGGATCATCTGCCAAAATAGAGTTTGTTATGGAGGTACATGGTATTTTTAATAGTAAATTTTCAGAAAAATGATAATAAATTTCATTGTGGACTAAGAATCATTCCACAATATAACGAAGATATTCCTAGGAGAAGGATACAAAAAAAAATATTTTCAGCTAAATCAAATTATTATTCATTATATTTTGATGGTCACAAAATTACACCATGAGAAATATTTTAATGGCTACATCATAGGGGGATGTTCCACATAGTACATAATGGGTTATAATGTGATTTTTGACCACTAGAGAATCTATAATGCACTTAGATTTTATGTTAACTTTAACATTAAAATTTTTAATTTCATAATAGGTTTCTATACATAAACCCAACATTATAAAGGAACCATCGTAGATTATAACAATATAACCTAGAAAATGAAATGTTGGTATGGTTAGGAATAAATACATTAATATAAATATTCATAATAGTTCTATTTAAGGAAAAATTTTTGATTAATTTTAATAAATATAAGCTCATTTTTTCTTAAATTAATTTTATGTTTCTCTTAAATATAGGATTCTTTTTCATTTTATGTACGTGAATTATAATAAATTTATAAAATTTTATTGATTTATATTTGATGGAATTAATATAATTTTTAAAATTTTCATATCACAATATTATTAAGTTGAATGTTTGGATTTTTTATGATATGATTACCTTTTAGTAATGATTAAAAAAATGGATATTTATAAAATTATAATCTCTTTTAGAATAAAGATCCCCATTATGTTTTAAATTTCATCTTAATGTAATAAAATAATCCTTTATTTTTTTATAATGTAATTAATTATATAGGAATCAGTATGTTACATGATTCTAACTTATATATATTTGTACTAAAATCAATTTCATTTTAGAACATATTTTTATTCATGAATATGTTATTTTTTCTTAGTAAAATTTTATAAAAATTAATAAATAATATTCTAAATGAAATTTATATATTATATATCTTATAAAATATATAATAATTAATTTATAGTTTTTATATATCATGGAATGTCGATAAAATCATTTTTATCTGTAAAAATTCAATTTTTCTAAAATTGGTTTTTGTTGTGTTTTTTATGCTTACAAAATATTACATTATAAAACATATAGAATTTTTTTGGTAAAATTTAGAAAATATTTTAAATTATTAAAAATTAATATACTTTATTAGAGTGGATTTATTTTTTCGAAAAAATTAATAATAATAGTTCTAAAAATGTGTTTCAATGGTTATAGATAAACTCTTTTCAATGATGTTATCCTAAGAGAGAAAGGTTGCATTGAAGCATAAACAACATTAAAACACATTTTATCATTAATTTTCCACACTATATAATATTATTTATGATTATTAATCATTTCGAATAATTTTTCAGTAGTATGAAATCATTATATTTTAATCCTTTGAATAATTCATAGTTTTTCCTCTCCATAACTTATAAGAGGACACCACCACCCCTATATTATTTACACATATAGTGCATCTTATATCCTACTATACATACCAAATTACTTCCAATATATGCCTCCCAATATCCTATGGTTATTGTTTTTATCATTATTCTATCCTTTAATGGATTAAGATGAAAACCAAATGATATTTCCAAGAGAAAATGTGTGACACATAACCGAGTACATTCCATTTTATTTCTTCTTATTACTCCTTAAAATATATTGTCTCCAAAATAATATTATGAATTATATTCATGCAATACAAAAAATATTTTATTATATTTATGGATCTACCATTTTCTACCTACATTCCAAAAAATGGGAAGTGAAAGTTATCGCATGTTCATACATGTGGACTTCCACCCCCATGTCGTTATAGGAACTACTATTTATCACCATAAATCATTTTTACTATTTATTGTGGATTTATTTTTCAAATTTTGAAGTTATGAAATAATAATTATTCTTTAATTAAATTATCTTATTTAACATCATAACTTTTTATCTATTATAACATGATAATGTTGCTCATGTGTATATGCGTACTACCACCTCCACAATCTAATTGAGAAATTTTTTCTTTTCACATTACAAGCAATGTAAATGGTATAAATTTAAATAATATATATTATATTTATGATATATAAATGAATCTAGAAATTAGAGTTTTTATATTCATTTATTTTTTCTATCAACAAAAAATTGAAATGTCACTCATTCTTAATTATGGGTTACCATTTCCACGATGATTGAATTTTATTTTTCATCACCAAATGTTATTAATATTTATAAAAGTAAATATAATGATTAATTATTATACATATGACCAGATTAAAGTTATTGAGATGATGGAAGCATGATCAATTAACAACTATTGAAGCTTCTTAATCGAAATATGCATCAATAGTGAAATAGTTATCAACATGAATATTGATGTAAATAGAGACTTTTTATTAAATGTCTTATAAAATTTTATAATTAAAATATACATGGTAAAAAAACTAGAATTAATTCATGTAAAAGTCATGTATTAAATAATTATTTATTTTATACGTTAAATAAATGTATATAAAACAACATAAGGATTGCGGTAAGATATTTAGGATTCAATAAAATTTTAATCCGGATTGGTTATATATAAATTTATATTCATGTAAATTATATAATAATTATCTTATAAACCCAATTAATATTTCATATATTATGGTTACTTATGTTATTTAAAAGTGATATTAAAATTTTCCAATATTTTTTACTCAAAATATTTTTAAAAAAATTGTTTTATGAAATTTGGATATTACTTCACCTCTTTCACATAGAAATACTTCTCTTCAATATCCATGTTCTCTAAAAGGATTTAAATATTTTTTTTAATATATTTCAATAGTTTTTTAAAATATTTTTAAAAAATTTTAACATTCTATAAAATTATTTGAATTGAATATTATTTTCTTTTTATGAAAGATGTAACTTTTACCCAATGTGTGAATGGAATAAATACTCTGTGTGTTTAGATAATGAAAAAATTCCCCTTCTTTGTGAAAAAACAGTGCATTGAGGAATCTTATAAATATTTCCATCATTACTTTTAAAAAATTAATAAACATTTTGGAAATAATATTAATTTAAATAGGTAATTTCAAAATTTAAATCGTTTTTCCTTACAAAATATTAAAATTACACATTAAAAGAATTTTCATCCAATGAAAACACCCTTGGATGTTACTTTTGATTATCTTGGTATATAATAAAATGATACAATACATTTTATTTATATTAGTTAAATAAATATAGATGAAATATTTCTGTAACTTTTTTTAATTATTATTGTTTTAGAAAATTGATGAATTTATTTATGATCATGCGGAATATTTATGTTTTATTATTATGTGGCGAGTGGGTAAATTATATCCCTATAATAACATTATTGGATATTTTTTTCTCATGAGATAATAAATATTAATTTTAACCTAAAGTCATGTTGAAAATATGATGTGTGGAATTGGTTTCATATCTATTCATTTATACATGGGATCATTTCCATACCCAAAGTCTTCTACTTACGATGCATGACATGCTTTCTTATCCAAAAGTACATAAATGGACCTAGTTTAATTTATAAATGTTTATGAATGGACCTGGTTTTATGTCACCATTATTATTTGGGGACCTCATTTCATGTTATCAACTAAATAACATAAACTTTTAATATTTTTAAATGGTATAAAAAAAATATTTTTTTCATTATTCCAAATTAATTTTTTTTATATAATCATGGATCACTGTCGACTATTTTTATTCCTCACTCTTATCATTGTTTCATTTTTATAAAAAATACATATTCCATTAATAATGAATAATGATAAATACTATATTGGGTATGGCTTATTTGTGTTATAATTATGTTCCCATACAATTATTATCATGTAAGATCATTGATTGTATCTCTTATACTTTCCCTTACTCTGAATCTGAGATAACCCATTCTTTTTTTTCATCTATGGGTTTTGATGAAAGCATCAATATATGACCATTATAATTATATTAAATAATGTATTCCACAAATTATCTCAGGCAAAAAACATGGCATCATGGAGTGGCAGAGCATTCAGGAGGATATCAAGCTTGCGATGGAGATGAAAATGTACTTTAATTGGGAGAGTATTGGTTCTCATATAATGATTAATGTGGAAATAAATATATAATATGAACGTATGGGGTGTAGTTTAATTATTAAGGCTATGAAGAGGTTATGATTTATTTGATTTTCATGTGAGATAGTGTTAAGGTTCTTTATTTCACATTGTCTTTCGGTGTCACTTATTGGAAGATTACTTGGATTCTTCGAATCATTATGAGGATTGATGATGGGTGATCCTCTTTCAACTATCATCTTTATTATTGCATAGGAGATCCTATAATGAAATATAAAAAATGAATCGATAAATGATCAATTTTATCATATAGGACTATAATTGGGACTCTTTTTGTGTCTCATTTAATATATGCAGATTATAATATCTTTTTCATCAATGGGAAGGCATGATCACTAGAGGGGTTTAACATCATGTTGGATATGTGTAAATGATGGAGTGGTAAAGAAAAAATCCAAGGTAAATAAAGAATAAGACATATTCATATTTTTTAATATTTGTGAATTAAATATTCGTTTTACATTAAAGGGTTTCTATGTTCGATGGCGTACCCGATACGCAAAAACGGGTTTCTTTGAAATCGTACGTTGCACACTAATAATATAATAATATTATTTTAAATAGTAGTAACACCTAGAAATTTTAATGGAGGGAATGAATAGAAATAACTAAAATATGACTATATATATTTGATAATTTTTTTTACAATTATCTAATAAAAGATAAAGGTATAAAATAAGAAAAGAATTTAATTTTAAGCATAAATAATCTAAAATTCACTACAAGGACGATTTATTGCCTTTTGATGGAGAACCCTCTTTAAATATTGTTTTGTTCACTCTTATAAATTCTATTGGACCAAATAAAATTCTTCTCTATAATCGGGACATCAAAAATTTACTTTGTGTAATTTTTTGTTATTTTTCCGATAAAGTACATTTTTTAATTAATTGTGAAAAATGATGTATTTTAATTCGAAACCTCCTTTTAATCAAATTTATTTATATGATTAGATTATCTTATTAATTTGTTTTAACATGTAAATATAATATATTTTTACCATTTAATCCAATGGTGGTCATTGGAATTATTTTCACTTTGAAATTGGACATAAACAATTGTCAATCTTTTGATAGATATTGTTTCTTAAAAACATGCCATTTGTTTGGACAACGGGAATTAATTATAAAATTAATTAATTCAACATATATGTTTTGAATTTTTTAAAATATACATAATTTTTTAATTCTGAATATCAAATATAGCTTAGGGTGAATATTTGGTATTTTTTTGAAAGACGTCATTTTTTGATGAATAGTGAAACCACAAAGTGGTTGTTAAAAAACTGAATTTTTCGTATAAATGAAACTTTACCGCTTCTATAAATTCAATTTAAAAAATCCGAAATACATGGTTGTAATTAGTAAGTAAAATGTGGTTCCATGGGATAAAAATAATTTTTGGTGAATAGTAACTTTTAAGTTTCATTAATCGCGATTAAAGTTAATTAGTGCAATTTAAGGTAAATTAAATGTTCTAATAATATGAAATTACCATTACACTTGTCCTACCCTTATTGGATGAGTCATGTCTGACCAAGAATATCCATGGGTCAATTTTTGGGACCCCATGGAGCCAATTGGGTAGGATAATTACATTAATACCTTTTATTTAAAGTAAAAATAAAAATGTCACAAACATGTATTGTTTTACTAAAACAATTTTTACATGGGGTTAAATAAGTTATGTTTTTGACTAAATATATTCATTATAAATCTAAAAATATTTCATACATCATGGTAATTTTTTTATAATTTTTAGACACTAAATAAATAAATTTATTTATGACACCATGATTATGCAATAATTACCTCATTAATGAACGATTTAAATAAAATGAAAAGATAAGGAAAAATATAAGACTTACCCTTGTCAAAAATCTATTGTATGGGTGGATTTCAAACCCTTGTCACCTTATCCTAGAAATACCTTATTGTGGGACCTTTAAAATCCGAAAATCATTTTATAATAAAGTAACATTTCAAGACTTTCCAAAAGTGACCCTCCTCCTTCTTATAAAAGCCCCCAACCTCTACCCCCTTACCCACACTTCTCAAGACCTTTGGATCATCCAACCTCTACTCAAATAAGCTCCCAATATCCCTATATTCATCCTAGTAGCCTTTCTTTAGGCAGAAAGCTCTTCAAGAAACTCTTTTGGTTCAAACCAAGGGGAGTTACCCGATTTAGAGGTAATGTCTTATCAAAAGTTTTTTTGTATTATTTTGCATCTCCAACCACTAAACTATTTTTATTAATTTATTTGGTACCAAAACTAGTATCTTAAATATACTAGGATGTTGTTATGAGAATTATTTTAACTACACTTACACTCACCTCTATCTAATGGGTGAAGAACATACAGTTTCTGTGGACGGTGAACTACCACCTCACGAATTGATGATTGTTCAATAATCTCCTACCGCATCTCATGGTGGCCATTAAGATGTCAATGTATTTATATATGATATATATTATTTTTATGTTTCCCTTATGATTCTGTATTTTTTAGTTATGGCATACGTTTATGGTTTCCATAATTGATAAACATGATAATTTCATTTTAGGAAGTGCGGACTACCGCCCCCTCAAAGTGTTTTGAATCATTAATGCCATATGTGGGGCGTATAAAGGATGGGGTTAATGATATTATATATGATATTATACTGGAATTATAATATACCTTTATATCATTTTGATTTCATTCCATTAAATACGAAATAGAAATTAAAGTAGTGTTCATGCATACGCACGACTTGTTGTCTCCATGAACGGTGCATTTCATTTCTTACCTCTAAATGTTATGTATAATTATAAATGCATGTATATAATGGATATATATGATATATATGATATCTACTTCATGAATATAATTTTGTATATAACGGATATTTTACCACATGAACAACTTGTAATTATAAGAAGTTTATTTTTGACTCAAGTACCAAAGATCGACAAAATGACCGTTATTAACTTAAATGAATAAATAATGTTCATAACATGGTAATAAGTGAGATAAAATGAATAATGAACTTGAAAAGGGTTCTTAAGAGTGTATAGATTAACTCTAGTTTTTTATTTTGGAGATTAAAGAACGATCGAGTCAAGTCGGACACAAGGTAGAGGACTTCGTCTCAATCTCCATTAATTGAGGCATATTTTGTTTTAATAAAAGGATTCCATTTATACGTATTATAAAAACCCTTGAATTTCCATTTCATTCAAATGGAATATTTTTCTACGAAGCATTTTCCTAAACGACAAAAAGAAATGTTTCTTTTAAATGTACGCGGTGACAATATACTTTCTGCCGCTGTGAGTATTTCTTGATATTTGGCTTCCTTAATAAGTCGTAATGTTTTTAAAAAGAAATTAAATACCATATACTCTATTATGTATTTTGGTATTGAAAATGGTTTTGATAATGGTTTTGTTATGCCATTATATCTAAGTGATATATTGTGATTGAAATGTGGAAATGTTTTCTTTCCTTTATATTTGTTGTATGTGTTATGATTTTGTAATGATACTTGGACATTTGACAGGTGGTTACATGATAAACCAAATGACGGGTGGTGTCGTGATAAACCAGGATGGGCGGTTTTGTTATAAACTCCAATGCATTGGGTATGGAAGTCAGCCATATGGATATTACGTTTAGTATCATGTGTGGAAGTCGACTGTATGGTTATTCCATTTAAGTATATTTATGTCCCAAGTTACCTTTATATGTTATGTATTCTTTATAAGGGTTTTATGGTAATATTTTGGTTAAAAAATTATAAGAAATTATCTTATATTTAGTGAAGAGTATTTACTACTTCATAAAGGTGAAAAGTATTACTTATGATAAAGTATTCATGGTTTACTTGTTTTTTGGAAAAACTAATTGTTTTCCTTTTTTGTGTATCACTATCTGAGCTTCTTATGCTCATCCCATGTTTTTGAAATGTTTTTCACAGGACATAATGTAGAATAGGGTCAAAGATGGGGTCATGGAAAAGTATTGCTGTCTAAAACATGGAACTATAAATGACTCTTTTTTCAATGAGTTTTTAATTTATGAAAAAATAGATACAGAGTAGATTTGTCTACATATAATATTCAAGGTTTTATGTAATATTTATGAACTAATTCTTTAAAACACTAAACCTGAAAAGATCTTCAATGTGAACTATTCATTTAATTCATGATTATGTAATGTTTTAAGGATGAGTCTTTATAGTTGGTTTCAAAGGTCGGTTTAGACAACTTTATGAGTTAGGATATTGTTAAATTCAAGTCCATAAATTAATTTATGTTAATGATATAGAATTTATAGATTACCATGTCTCTTCATCTAAGATATTTCTATGTTAAGAATGGGTTTTCATATAGTAAACAGATAAGCTTTTCTGGAAAGGCATATAGAGGGAAATGACCTTCCAAATGAGCTTCCTCAGATGGTCATAATCAGAATTGAACAGTTTTTTGTTGTGATGGATAAGTTGTCTCAAGTGAAAAATGTTGGTTTTTCTTATTGATGACATTTTGGTATATTACAAAAGTAAAGAGGAACCTGAAAGTCATTTAAGGGTTGTCTTGCAAACCATAAAAGGAAATAAACTATTTGGGAATTTCAGAAAGTGTGAGTTTTGGTTACAACAAATTTCATTCCTTGGCCACATTGTTTCAAAAAAAGGAATAAATATGGATCCTACTAAAACAAAATTTGTTGAAGAATGGCCAAGACCTACAAATATAACCGAGATCCATAGTTTCCTTGGTTTGGCAGGTTATTATCGGAGTTTTGTTGATAATTTCTCACGGTTATCTAGTCGAATGACTATGTTCACTCGAAAAGGTGTTAAGTTCATTTGGACAAATGAATGTGATGATTGATTTCAGGAATTGAAAAGATGATTGGTGAATGCTCCAGTTTTGGCACTTCATTCTAGAAATGGTGAGTTTGTTTTCTATAGTGATGCTTCGTTGAAAGGACATGGTTGTGTCCTTATGTAGAATGATTAGGTAATTGCTTATGCTTCACGTTAGTTGAAAACTCAGGATATAAATTATCCTACACATGATTTGAAATTAGCTGATGTTGTTTTTTGCTTTAAAATTTTTGAGGCATAAATTGTATGGAGTAAAGTTTGAAATATATACCGATCACAAAAGTTTAAAATATATATTCACTCAGAAAGAATTGAACATGAGACAGAGGAGATGGCTATAATTAATCATGGATTATGATTTTACAATTCATTACCATTCGGGAAAAGAAAATAAAGTGGATGATGCTTTGAGTCGAAAAAGTAATGCTTCATTAACCATGCTACGTTTGGAACAAGATCCTTTGGTTTTTGATTTGATGAAATTTGGAATAGAAGTTGTTGGTTCAGGATTTGTTTCTATTTTGTTTTAGGTGTCAGGGATATAATCTCTATCAGACAGAATTAAGAAACTGCAAATCGAAGACAGTGAGTTACAGAAAAAGGTAGAGTTGGTTCAGAAGGGTAAGTTGCCAGAATTTAACATTGATAATGATTGTGTTTTTAGGTTTGTGAAGAGATTATGTGTGCCTTGTGATTCATAGTTGAATAATGAGTTGTTTTGTGAGGCTCATAGTTCCCCATTTTCGGTTCATCCTAACAGCACTAAGATGTACAAAGATATTCGAGAGTATTACTGGTGGGATGGAATGAAAAGAGATATTGCTGATTTTACTTTGAATTGTTTGACTTGTCAGCAGGTTAAAGAAGAGAGGCAGTTATCGAAAGGGATTATTCAGTCTTTTTCGGAGCCAGAGTGGAAATGGGAAAATATATCCATGTACATCATTTTGGCATTACCAAAGACATCTCGAGGTAATAATGTTATCTGGGTTATTGTTCATCGATTGAATAAATCTTCTCATTTCCTTCCTATTCGAGATACTTTCTATCTAGATAAACTATCTCAGTTGTATGTTAATGAGATAGTCATGTTATATGGAGTTCCCCTCTCTATTGTATCTGATCGTGATCCCATGTTTACTTCTAACTTTTGTAAAGGCTTTCAGAAGTCGTTGGGTACTGAATTAAATTTTAGTACAGCTTTTCATCCCCAATCAGATAGGAAGTCAGAACGAAAAATTCAGACATTGGAGGATATGCTATGTGCTTGTTCGATGGATTATCTTGGAAGTTGGGACCAACATCTTTTAATGGTTGACTTTTCTTACTATAACTATTTTCATTATAGTATACAGATTGCACCATTTGAGGCATTATATGGGAAGTAGTGTCAAACTCCAGCTTTTGAGATGAAGTAGGTGAAAGGAAGATGATAGGAAAAGAATTGGTAGAAGATATGGCAAAAAAATTATAGTTGATTTAGAAGGACATGAGAAAAGCTCAGAGTCGGCAGAAAAGTTATGTGGATAACCGGAGGAAGGATATTTGTTTGAGTAGGTGATCATGTTTTTCTCAATGTTTCTCAATGGAAAAGTGTGATGTGTTTTGGTAAGAAGGGAATGTTGAGTCTGAGGTTCGTTGGACCTTATGAAATCCTAGATAAAGTTGGATCAATTGCATACAGAGTGACTTTACCTCCATGTTTGTCCTAGGTACACAATGTTTTTCATTTTCTATGTTGACAAAGTATATGCCAGATTCATCCCATGTTTTGAGCCCCGAGGTAGTTCAGTTGGAAGAGAATCACTCTTATGAGTAACAACCAGTCCAGATTCTTGACCGAAGAGATCTAGTGTTGCGGAATAAGGTAATTCACCAGGTAAATATTTTTTTGGAAAAACCATATGGTTGAAGAGGCAACGTGAGAATCTGAAAATGCTATGAGGGATAAATACCCCCACTTATTTGATAACTGAATAAAATTGCGAGGACACAATTACCAAAAGGGGGGAAGGTTGTAACATCCCAAGTAAATAAAGAATAAGACATATTAATATTTATTATTTATGGTGAATTAAATATTAATTTTACTTTAAGGTATTTCTATGTTCGATGGAATACCCGATACACAACAACGGGTTTCTTTTAAATCTTACGTTGCATACTAATAATAGTATAATATTATTTTACATAGTAGTTAACGCCTAACAGTTGTTTGGCGGGAATGAATATAAATAAATAAAATATGATTATTTATGTTTGTTAAATGTTTTTTACATTTATCCAACAAAATATAAAGGCTTAAAATAAGAAAATAATTAAATTTTATGCATAAATACTCTAATATTCACTAAAAGGTTGATTTATCGCCTTTTGATGGAGAACCGTCTTTAAATATAGTTTTGGTCACTCTTATACATTATATTGGACTAAATAAAATCCTTCTTTAGAATTGGGACATCAACATTTACTTTGTGTAAATTTTTGTTATTTTTCTAATAAAGTACATTTTTAATGAATAGTGAAAAATGTTGTATTTTAATTCAAAACCCCATTTTAGTCTTATTTATTTAGATGGATAAATGTTCTTTTTAATCGATTTTAAAGGGTAATTAGAATATATTTTTAGCATTTAATCCAATGGCGGTCATTTGAATTATTTTCACTTTGAAATTGGACATAAACAATTGCCAATCTTTTGATAGATATTGTTTCTTAAAAACGCACTATTAGTTTTGACAACTAGAATTAATTATAAAATTAATTAATAAAACTTATATTTTTTTAATTTTTTAAAATAGACATCATTTTTGAATTCAGAATATCAAATATTTCTTAGGGTGAATTTTTGGTATTTTTCTGAAAAACTTCATTTTTTTGATGAATAGTTAAACCACTAAGTGGTAGTTAAAAAATTGTATTTTTCGTTTAAATTAAACTTTACCACTTCTGTGAATTGAATTTCAATAATCCGACATACATGGTTGTCATTATTATATAAAAGTTGGTTCAATGGGATGAAAATAATTTTTTCTGAATAGTATCTTTTAAGTTTTACTAATCACGATTAAAGGTAATTACGGTACTTTAATGTAAATATAATGTTATAATAATATGAAATTACCTTTACACTTTTCCTAACCATTTTGCATGAGTCATGGCCGACCAAGACAATCCATGGGTCGATTTTTGAGACCCCATGGAGCTATTTGGGTAAGATAATGACATTAATACCTTTTATTTAAAGTAAAAATAAAAATGTCACAAACATGTATTGTTTTACTAAAACATTTTTTACATGAGGTTATAAAAGTTATATTTTTGACTATAAATATTCATTAGAAATATAAGACGATTTCCTACATCATGGTAATGTTTTTATAATTTTTAGACATTAAATAAATAAATTTATTTGTGACACCATGATGATGAAGTAATTACCTCATTAATGAACGATTTAAATAAAATGAAAAGATAAGGAAAAATATAAGATTTAAACTTTTCAAAAACCTATTGTATGAGTGGATTTTGAAACCTTGTCACCTTATCCTCGAAATATATCTCTGTGGGACCATTATAATCCGAAAATCATTTTATAATAAAGTAACATTTGAAGACTTTCCAAAAGTGACCCTCCTCCCTCTTATAAAAGGCCCCACCTCTACCCCCTTACCCACACTTCTAAAGCCCTTTGGCTCATCCAAAGTCTACTCAAATAATCTCCCAATATCCCTCTCTTCATCTTAGAAGCCTTACCTTAGGCAGAAAGCTATTCAAGAAATCATTTGGTTCAAACCTAAGGGAGTTACCGGATTTAAAGGTAATGTCTTCTCTTATGTTCTTTTGTTTTATTATGATTCTCTAACCCCATATACTCTTTTTATTCCTTTTTTTGTAACAAAACCAGTATATTCAATATACTAGGATGTTTTTATGAGAGTTATTCGGGAAACACTTACCCACACCTCCATCTAAAGGGTGAAGAACATAATGTTTCTATGGACGACAAACTACTGCCTCACGAAACGATGATTGTTCAATTATCTCCTACCGCATCTCATGGTGGCCATTAAGATGTCAATGTATTTATATATGATATATATTATATTTATGTTTTCCTTATGCTTATGTATTTTTCATTTATGGCATACCTTTATCGTTTCCATGATGGATAAATGCGATAATTTCATTTTAGGACGTCTGGAATACCGCCCCCTCAAAGTGATATTAATCGTTAATGCCATATGTGGGACATAAAAAGGATGAGTTAATAATATTATATATGATATTATACTGGAATTATAATATACCCTTATATCATTATTATTTCATACCATTAAATATGAAATAGAAATAAATGTAGCGTTCATGCGTACGTACGGCTTAATGTCTCCATGAACGGTGCATTTCATTTCTTACCTCTGAATGTTATGTAATATTATAAATGCATGTTTATACTGAATATATATTATATATATGATATCTAAATCATGAATATATTTTTTGATATAGTTGATATTTTAAAACATAAAGAACTTGTAATTATAAGAAGTTTATTTTTGACTCAAGTACCAAAGATCAAAAAGACGACCTTTATTAACATAAATGATTAAATAATGTTCATAACATGGTAATAAGTTATATTAAAGGAATAATGAACTTGAAAAAGGTTCTTAAGAAAGTAGAAATTAACTGTAGTTTATTATTCAGGAGGTTAAAGAATGATTGAGTCAAGTTGGAAACGAGGTAAGGGACTTCGTCTCAATCTCCTTTCATTGAGGCATATTTTGTTTTAAAAGAGGACTTTCTTTTATACGCTGTATAAATAACTTTGATTTTCATTTCATTCAAAGGGAATATTTTTCTACGAATCATTTTACTAAATGACAAAATGGAATGTTTCTTTTAAACGTTCATGGTGACAATGACCTTTCCGTTGCTGCAAGTATTAATAGATCTTTGGCTTCCTTAACAATCCGTAATGTTTTTAAACAGAAAATAAATACCATATAATCTATTATGTATTTAGGTATCAAAATTTTTTTGATAATGGTTTTATTATGCCAATATATCTAAGTGATATATTGTGATTGAAATGTGGAAATGTTTTCATTCATTTATATTTGTTGTTTGTGTTATGATTTTATAATGGTGCTTGGACATTTGACGGGTGGTTACATGATAAACCAAATAACGGGTGGTGCCGTGATAAACCAGTATGGGTGGTTAGGTTATAACCTCCAATGCATTGGGTATTTAAGTCAGCCGTATGGATATGCCTTTTAGTGACATGTGTGGAAGTCGACCGTATGGTTGTTACATTTAAGTATGTTTATGTCCCAAGTTACCTTTTATGTTATGTATTCTTTATATGGGTTTTATGGTAATCTTTTGGTTACAAAAGTTAAGAATTTATCTTTTATTTAGTAAAGAGTATTTAATACTTCAAAAAGGTGAAAAGTATTAATTATGATAAAGTATTCATGGTTTAATTGTTGTTTTTAAAAACATATAGTTTTCTTTCTTTGTGTATCCCTTATTTAGATTTTTATGCTCATCCCAAGTTTCTGAATTGTTTTTCACATGACATAAAGTGGAATAGGGTCAAAGATGTGATCAAGGAAAAGTCTTTCTTTCTAAAACATTGGACTAGACATGACACTTTTTTCAAAGAGTTTTTATTTTATGAAAAATAGATACTGAGTATATGTGTCTACATGAAATATTCAAGTTGTTATATAATAGTTATGACCTAATTCTCTAAAACTCTAAACCTGAAAAGATCCTCAATGTGAATTATTCATTTAATTAAAGATTAGGTATTGTTTTAAGGCTGGGTCCTTATATTAAACAAATAAATTTTAAAAAAAACTACTGTTTAAAAATATTAGACCAATCAAACTATTGAAGTATAATTATTCAGATAATACTACATATTCCAGACAGGAGACTTACAATTGACTACATAGGAGCCCCTATTTCAGATGGATGAATTAAAATAGTGTTGTTCAAAAGGCTAGTGAGTCGTATCATAGATCAAATATTTTACTGGAAAAATAAATTTATCTTGTTTTGTGGCAGAATAACAATGGAAAATAGTGTTCTTACTATAATTCCCATACCCATTTAATCTGTGATGAACCCACCAAAGCGGAATCTTGAAAGAATAAAAAATAATAATTATTTCATTTAGGACTATAAAAATGAGGGGAAGTTCCACTGGTTTTTATGGAATTGGTTGGCGCAACCTATGTTGGAGGAGGGAATCAATATTTGAAGTGTGGTTGAATATTTTAATGAAATGAAAACGCTCCTGGATTGGAATATAATCAATTTAAAATCCCAATTTGCTGAGATTTAAGAGAAGTAGACATGGGCATATCTGTAACATCTAGGAGGAGGGACTAGATATGCTCTCTTAGATAGTGTGATTCAAGATAGAACACATCTTATGTATTGATGATAAGGAACACTATTTGATAGGGAATTGTGATATTATGTATTGGAAATATAATTGGGCCGGAGAGATACTCTTTTTTTCAGGGTGCCTAGTTCTGGATATCTCATTTTTAGAGGTGGGATGATATTAAAATTTTGACGTTTACATCCTAGAGGTGGTTATGAAATTTTTTATGAAATAATTAGTTTTTTGGATGAACTTGATAAATTAATTTTCACATAATCTGTGTCAGCTTCCTTCAAATCTCATTATTACATAAATATCTTCCATCATTTTCTCCATACATATAGGCGTGAGAGATTTATATAGTGTAAATAAATCCTAGAAATGATGAAAATTCTCGTGAAGATGTTATGAGACAATTACATTCTGTTAAGTGATTATATTTAAAGATAAGGATTTTCATGGTCCCATTATGCATATTCTATGAGACTCCAAACACCGAGTCAGTGTATAGCTTATTTTTTGATGACGTTTGAGCGTGATTTTCAAGGGATATGGCCAGAAATTGGGTTGGAAATTGGGGTCATTAAGTGGATCTGTAGAATTATATCTCCTCCTTTTTCAGTTTATAGGCTCAAGGTTCTAACATAAAAATTCGTTGGATGATTTTTGACTCGGTATGATGGCTGTTATGGAAGAAGCACAACAAACAAAGATAAGGGGCGGTAAATGATCACATGATTTCCTGGTTATTGAGAAGGATTCGATCATTGCTGCCAATAAGCATTGGGTGGTTGAAAAAGGACATATTTCCAATATTTCAAGGCCTGATGGTGGTTCTCATGTTGGTAGATAGATTAAGTGGAATTCCCATGCATTAAGGATTAAGGATAATGGGGAGAGTTAATGCATAAAGGGAGGAACGAGAGGAGGAAGCCTCATTTTTTATGATAGAGGGTTAGTTTTAAATTTTTTTAGTGCCTTTTATGGTCCACATAACGTAGTAGGGTAAAAACTCATGCCCTTATAATTGTAATATTCTTATGAAATCATTACAATATTAGTATTGGGGAAATAGAATCTATTACAAACATCTGGTTAGATTCATGTTGAATTCCAATAACACTCCATGGTATCTCATATATCATATTAATAAGTTAAAGTCCATTATTTATATTTATATGGAGACTAATTAGATCTAATGGTTTGGGAAAATCAACACATTCAACCATTCTAGGAAAGGTAATCCTGATAAATGTATTATTATTTATTATACCTCTAGAGCACTTCCCTGTGACAGTAATTTGATTATCATAGTCGATGACTTGGGCTTAAATAATTTCATAACACCATGATGTATGTGTTTATATAAAATTAAATAATTAATTTTGAATTATTCTTATGTTGGTATAGTGTTTTACCTTGATTGATATAAATTTCATGTGGGCATATGTGAGTCCCATGATACCTATACATTATGATTGATTCCATGTGTAAGATTTTATCTTTTTTTCCCATATTCATATTGATCACATGTATTTTTTCTGGATATTATATTCCCTTGTTGACACTATGTGATTTACATTGTATAATATACTCTCTTTCCTTACAATACAATTAGATGTTTTGTTCTTGTTACTCAAAATATGTGGTCCATCATGATATCATTTTCCCTTTATGTGGGAGTGTTCACAGCTTCAATCGGCCATGATGAAGGAAATGAAAATAGTGTGAGGGATTGATAACCACGAGTGATAACACATTCTTGTGGAATTAGGTTAATTATGACCATGTGTCCTAAAAAATGAAAATATGGTGTACGACTACCATGATCCATGACCAGTGATGGAGTTAGGATGCAACAATATTGTGTCTTGATCTGACAGAATTCCATAGGACTGTAAGGAAACATTATTACCATTTTGTGGCAAGTTCTTGATCACTTATGAAATGTTTTATTCCTTCTTACATGGATCTAAAGCAGGTTCAGTTAGGGAATTTGGTGGAATGGTTAACACATGAGTTCTCATTATATTTTTGTTCATTATTTTTTTCATATTTTTTACTAACATTGGTATAGAAATTTTAAACCTATGAACTCTTGTTGGGGATGCATTGTGGGATCTATAGTAGGTTTTATTATTGACTCTAAATATGGGAATCATGATGTATGTGAATAATTCATTTATATGTTTCTGGAAATGTGTATGGAGACAATGATAAATGTTTGATATATTGATCATGGAGCTTATAGAGGAAGCAGGTAATACTTTGGAGAGTTCCAATATGTTTCTCATTTTTATTCAAGGACTCTATACCACATAGTTTGGATTTACAATTTGAGATTCTAGATTATTCACTATAATGATATGTATGATATATGTTATTAAAATTTGATTCATAGTATTTTTATGGTATCCTAATTATTATAGTTATTTATAATAAATGTTTAAATGTTTATGGAGATGATATTAATGTTGTAGTATCCCCCTGAAAGTGTTTAGTCCATCAATTCTATCAAGTAGATTTGTATATATTGGGAGGAACACACAAAGTCTTGTGGATCTATGGCTCAGAACTAGTTTTTCATGATTAGGCATTAAAACTATAATTATGTTGATGGAAAATACTATTCGTCTACTCAATAACAATGGATTTTTTAACAGTATCTTATTCAAACAAACCTTTCGTACCTAGTATGTTTTATTAGAACATTGACTCATAACCTTGATGACTATATTATTAATTATTAATAAAAAATATAGTTTAATGATTATGGTATCCCATGTATTTAATTACACTCTAGTATACACTTATAAGAATTTTGTTCCTATAAAATCCTATTATTCTTAGTTAGTAAAATTTTGAGTGACATTTGGCTTGGGGTTTCAATCTTGATAGTTAATTCCTCATAAATTTAATAATAGTAAAATAACATCTAAAAAGAATCCCATGAACCCAATTTAATATAATTTTGTCAATAAAATTCTACGAAAAAATTAAATTTTATATTTGGGTATTATGTACAAGTGGATAAACAAAAACATAATAATAGTTATATTATAATATTGACGGAAAGTGTGAGTTCACTAGTTATACCATGAATAATGATGATAAAACTACATTAGATATTATATATGGTGTCATTTAAATATTATAGACATGATTAACTATTTAATTATTAAGTAATAATTTTCATTTAATGGAAATAATTTATTTAAGTTGTAGGATTTGACACCTAGAGAATTTAAAATTAGCATTCCTTTATGAAATATCATATTCAATAGTGTACATAAAACACAAAACTATAGAAAACCATGTAAAAAAATATATTCATTAAATTATATTAAAATAATTTTCAGGTAAAAGTGGAGGTAACCAAAGTAAAAATTAGTTATAGAAGTAAAAAAATTATTTTATTATTACTAAGTAACTAATAAAATTTAATTAATGTAGTTATGTAACTAATAAGAATGACTATTCTTCGAAATAAAAATCATCTAGAATCGGATTTTTTTAACTTCATATTATGTTATATTATCTATAAAAGATATTTTGGGTATTAATAACATGCTAACAAAATATTTAATTTTTAATTTGTAGGAAATATAAATTAGTTCAATTAAGAAAATTGAACTATATATTTTCCAATGAAAATAGTTTTCATTATATTGTTATATAAAAGTAAAATTTTAAAATAATAGAATTATAATTTTACCAAATTGAATATATTTTTTATTTATAATAATAATAATATCTTAATATGATTTGTTTATATTTTACTCAAATAAGTTATTTTTTAGATGAAAAGTGAAATCCTAATGATTTTACTAATAATATAATCTATATCAATTAATCACGATGTAACTGTTACTTCAAAATTTATAAAAAAATTTTAAACAAATAAAATATACAAATTTTGATAAATATTCCATTAATATTCTATTTTAAAACCAAATTCTAATGTTTTGGACACAAAAGTGTTATTCAACTCGGAAAAATAGTTTTATTCAATTATATTAAAAATTATTATTAAATAGTTATTGAAATTAAATATTAAAAAATATAAAATTTTTATATTATCATTTTCATAATATTTAATAATTTCACTATCATTTTTAGGTAACTATATTTTTATGTTGATTAAATATAATTTTCACTATAAAAATTATACTGTTTTTTAATGAATTATTTTGTTAACGTTGTGTAGTTGTTTGTATAGAAATATAAATTAATAATTAATCAAAAATAGAAACTAATATATATTTTATAATCTATAGAAAAATATATTAACAATCATTAACTTTTTAATAAATATTAAATAAATTATGAAACACTTAATGAATGAGGAGATATTTTTCGATTAAAATAAATTTATCTATACATTATCTAAATTAAATTAAAGTTGATTTTTGATATATATTAATTGAATTAGATTATATGGGGATACAATTTAGTTTCACCACACAGAAATTTTGTAATATGGTTGATCTTATAACATTTAAGAAAAAAATTACGTTGTTAAAACTAGTTAGAAAACTAATTAAAATTGTACAATATAAAAATAAACTAGAAAAAGGATTGAAAAAGGATTAAAACATCTGTTAAAATGAGATATATATTATTAATAACCCAGATATCATCCAAAATCCATTATTTATCAATTCTAGATCAATTTACCTGTGATCTTTTTCATTCCGTTATAGAAATATAATGTGTGTTAAAATAAAGTTCCATTGTATTCACTTATAAAAGAGGATAAATTCATCCCTCTCAAAGTTACACATCCACATAAAAATTTAAATAAACCATATATTTTTACTTATTGAAGTAGCTCACATTACCAAAATCATTGGTTTTCCATATTTTTTCTAAATTAATTCATTTCCATGGATAATTTGATGATTATATTACAGTTCCCAATGTAAATACTAAAAAAATTAATGATTTATTCTTATTATTTACTACAAAAATATATACCAATAAATGTTATATCATGACTATAGTATCACTATAATACTTAAGTGTTATTAAATTAATGGGTCCTATTTTATTTATTCCATTCCATCCACTTATAAAATCAAATTAATGGTGATCATGTTTTTGTGTGGAAAACCACCTCCACATTATGATGTCTTCTATTTTTCACCCAAACCATAATTCACTAGTTAAATAGATGGAATTAATGATTATTATGATGTAACTAATGTGATTATTATTATTAATTGATATATTATAAATCACCATCATCCCCTATCATTTCATTTTGAATGAAAAATCCAATCTTGTGTTGTGCGGTATACTTCCTCCATAAATTAATGTATATCATTTCCATCTAGTTTCTTTGTTATTTAGTAATATATTATTAAAACATGATTGAAAACATTTATAAAATTTAAATAATATAATTATTCTTATTTAATTAATATAATATTCCAATAAATGACAACCATAAACCTAAAAATTCATTCATTATAGTACGCCCATATTTTGGTGGTATAATCACCTATCAGAAAATTTATTAAAAACTCTATCATAATACACTATAAGAACATTACTTTCAGAAATGAAATTCATGAACCTTTTTGACAAATTCATGATGTGAACCACATATATATGTTTTTTAGTTTTATTAGATATGTGTCTCCATTATAGAAGAGGATGCATGATGGATTTCCATGTGCCAATAGATTACTCCACGAAGAGTGATAAGTAGAAAGAACCCCCATCCATAGTAGGCTAAGGGTTTTTAATATTGATAAAAAAAGTTTCATTGCATTAAAATGGATTATTTTCATCTAATTCACGAATATTTTCTTTATTAAGCATACAAACAAGTGTTTATCTCTTTGAAAACATCTATTTGACTAGTCGTAGAGCCCAAAAAAATACACATCAAAAGTTATGGAACTCGGAAGACAGAAAAATTTTATAAATGGATTGGCATCACCACACTCATCATTCATTCAAGGAATTCACACATTCCCACTCACACAATACCAATCATGAAGGACCACTCATTCAAAACCACTCATTCATGTCCACCAATGGGTTATTAAATAGACCCCTTACCTCATATTTTTGATGGACAGATGAAATCCCAAATGATTAATCTGGGATAGGGATCTGGTCATATAGATCCTTCACTAATGCATTTTATCCCTAATTAAAGGACTTACCCTATCCTAATCTCACTACGATGAGGCTCTCGTCCAATCACATGGGAAACCCACACATGGGAGACTAAGAACATATCAAGGTAGTCCAATCCACTCATGTACTACATTGGTGAGGTATATCTATTCCACTAAAGTGGTACATGGAGGAGGTACTACCTAGGTGACCAATAGTGAGATAAGGCCCAAGTATGGGACCCACACCTTGGTGACCCATTCCATGAAAAAAAACAGGTCAAACATCACATGGGTGACCCACAACTCGGTGACCCATACCTTTTTGAGACCCACTTGGGCAACCCCACATAGGTGACCCATACCCAGGAGAACCAACTGGGTGGCCCATACATAGGCTAAACATACCTGGGTGGACCATATGAGTGACCCACCTAGGTGATCCCTCTAGTCCATACCATGAGGGTTGCGCCCCCACACCCCCACATGGGATTCGTGTTGGGATACGGTTCCCGCCTTTTGGGTCAGTCCTTTCTCTACAGTAAGTAGACTCCATAATTAATGGAGGATCAAAATGTTAACATTTCAGCCAAGGACCAACATGTTTTTTGGTTGAGATGCATACAAATAATACTCTTTTCCAAATCATATTTAGTCGTGTCACTCCAAATTGTTCATAAAAAATGGGCCTCCTCCTTAAGAATAATCCCCAGCCAAACCTAAAATGGGAATTATTCATAGTAATAAGACCCATTCAAACACATAAAGGGAATCCTCCTATGAAATAATCCCTAACTAGAACAAGGGAATAATCCTTAGGAATAATCCCCAACCAAAGAAATGGAATCCCCCATAGGAATAATACCCAACTTGTAAAAGGGAATCCTCCTCAGGAGTAAGCCCTTATCCACTATGGTAGGACCTCTTCAACTCCATTCCTTCCTCCACCAAATTTGGAAATCCCCATTACTAATTTAATTGTGGTGATGGATATCTGAAATCTTGTTCTCTCTCCCTATAGGCATAAGGTACAATGATTGTAGGGATGCACCACGGCCCCGACCTCTTCTACCAGTGGTAGGGGGATTGTGTGTACTGCCATATCTATTTCTTCATCTTGTTTCATACATTAAATCATGACACATCATTATTTATGTGGTATTAGAGGCTATACATGATCACAAAATCCACAAATTGAGATGCATGTTTTGGAAAAAGATCTTCTTCTGAATATTCCTCTCACTTTCCTTTAGAGTGTCTCCATAGGCGCGGGTCCTCAAGGTCATGTATCTACCCAAAGGATAAAAGTGATTTTTTGATTCCCTTGATATATCTCTTCCTGTTGTTTATCACACTAAGAACGTATCACATAGTTTTTGAGGTTGTTAGTGATAATGAAATACATTGGATCGCTGAAATAAATGAAACCATTGTGTGTAATTCCCAATCTTCTAGACTCTGAGAAATCTAATTCCTACTTAAATTAAGGCATATAAGAAATATTCCTAACTCCCTAGCTTTGTGGGAATAATTCCTTGTGTAAGACCCAAATAAACCTTTTATAATCCTCCACATTACTAATCAATAATCAAAATCTCCATTAACCAGGGCATTATCTTCTGAAGTAATCCCCAACCATACCATCATATTCAAGCTTGGGCATTATCCTTATCTATAAGAATCAAACAAGACATACAATTACCATGATTCATGACATTAATTATTTCCCATTTCACATGTCATTAATTTAAACAATAATACCCAACTTAATACTCTTAATAAAACATACTCTTCTACGAGGAAAACTATAAAGGACCTTTATATGCATGGGTTTTCAAAACTGCACTACCAGGGATTTGATTCCAATACAAATAAGATATGTAGGAAGCCTCACTGAGGTCCAAACCCAATACAATTAAATCATCCCTATTATCTCTAGTACATATTCCCATTATTTTCTTACTCATCCTGGGAATCCATACCCATACTAGTTTCATGGGCCACTTCAATATAAGTCCCACACCATACATTGACTAGTCTCCTTCAACCTGAACATTCTACCCAAATGATATTAAAATATATAGTGATGTCCTAATTAAATAAATATAAAAGTTATAATATTCCACTTTAAGAGGCATCGATGTACGAGGGTTATGATTCCTTTCAAAAGGATATGTTAGAATCCCATTCATGGTCCTAATCCCAACATCAAAACAACTCATGTTTCCCTAGATGATGATACACTATAGTGGAAACTATTGTGTAGATAAAATAAAAGCATCATCATAATCATGACACAATAATCTCTAATAAATACATAAGAGGATATCATCGACGGAAAACCTTATATACATACACACATATCATTTATGAGGAATCTCATATAAATATAGATTATTCTAAATTCTACACATGCTGATAATTGATTTTAAATTCAATGGTGTACCTTTTCATAAATGGGAATCAATTATGGATTCACTAACATGACATAAATATATAATGAGGACCTATAGTATACAATAATTCCCCCCAAAATTTTGTGATGAGCCAAACCTCTCATAATCTTATCCAATGTATTTTTTTATGAATAGTTGGAGGAACTCCCCAGTGATCACCTACAATTGGAATTTAAGACCCTCAGGGATATAGAATTTTTTTGTGTCTCTAGATCTCTAAATAAACCCATTGTCAACCATTCAAAAATAGAAAACCCCATGTGAATGATTGAAACAAAACTCATCCCCCTAAAATAAACTATTGGGTGATAGGATTCCATTGAAAAAAACATAAATACTAATATTACTATTTTTTAATTAGAAAATAAATTATTGTATATAGATATGAAATTGTTCTATTATATTTTTAAATTATTATTAAAATTTCATCTTTATTTGGAAAAAATACATAAACAAGATGACATAAATTGAATTTTCACCCAAAATAGCTAAACAAATAATAGAATTAAAAAATAATATTACACATAAATATAACTTATCAATTTTGGTTAATTTATTTTCATGGAACTATCAAATTTTTATTAAATAATGGGTACATAAATGTAAATCATAACAAATGTGTAAGGAAATTAATGTTACTAATACTTGATAGTAAAACAAATATATAACTAACTATTATATTATAAGAAAATGATCCCATACAAGGTATATAAATATTAATTTATAATTTTATGTTTATAAAATACATTATTTGGATCCATATGTTTTTTACATGAGGAAATAATACAAATAATGTAAGGAGATCTTATCTCAAATTTAATTTTAATAGATTTATTTCTTATTATACACATATTTTAAATCATATGTTTTTATTTATTCAACATGAATTCATTTAAAATATTGTAAAACTAATGGGATTAAATAAATAATTCCATTTATCTCCTCAAATGGATTTATTCACAAAATATACCAAAATTTTAAGGGTTCTTATTAACATATCTCCATTTATTGATCTATAATTCCCCTTCATGAACATACTTATTCAAATATTGGTTTCATCCAAAATAGTAATTTTTTTAAATGTAACTATATAATCCTAAATGGGGGGTAATGAAATTTCTATTCATATATTTTACCTTGGTAAAAAACTTCTCAATTATTATATTATTGAAAAGAATCATATTTATCCTATTTGATGATAGTTTCCCCTCCATGCCCATATTTTTCTTCCCAAAAATATTTTTATATCATTTTTATAACTGAAATATGGATTAACTCTCCTTAAACACTTTAATCTCAAAACTTAATTTCAAATGATACATATACATCCCTAATTAGGATGTGTGTTTTCAATAATTTTGTTTCAAAATATTAATTAGTTAAACATATCATGGGTATATATATTATCATTAGATACATGTTTTATATAAGAAACCTTTATATAATTTTTAGGAATCAAAGATTATTGGTTAAATAAATAGTAGTGTTTCTTTATATCTCATGAATTTTCATTCGAACATTTTAAAAATGAATTTTCAATAGAAACTGGTGATTTTTCTTCCCAAACTAAATTTTATTTAATTAAATGAAAATTATTTTCATAAATATCCACAATATTTTTTTCCTATAATTTTAAAACTTATATCAATTGTATAACTGTTTTTAAATTTAATAATTTTTTATTATTCTTTGTGTTTTATTTAAATCTATTTTCATGGAATGTGGTCATAATCATCATGCTTTTCCAAGTAAAATTATACTATTATTATAAAATAAATCATTATATTCTATAAGATTAATTACATATTTTATGAAATATGAGAAATTTTAAATCCATATAAGATTAAGTATACAACACTGAATATACCATTCCAAATAAAATTAAATGTAATACCAGAATTTTTTATATAATTCCATTCATATTTGAATGGACAATTTTTTATTCCTTTGGTTGTAGGATGTTAAAATAGAAAGCTATTTATATATTGATTGGGGAAATTATTGATGTAACTATATAGAATTTATCTATAAGACCCCAACCCTAGTTACCCAGAGTCAGTGATTTTTTACATAAAATTGGAATGATTACAAGGAATCAAGTCCCAAAGGGCCTATCATTTTAGTAGTCTTGGAAAATAGATTACATACATGGACATCACATTACAAATTCTAACGTAAAATACAACATAGTTAATTCATTGAGAATTTGATTATTTTCCTAACTTAAAGATACATATAAAAAATAATACACTTCTCGTAATCCAGAAAAAATAAATCCTAAGAAATGGGTGTGATCAGATTCTTAGTGAGGACAAACAATATAGTAGAAGCTATCATAAACAATCATAAACTTTTATGGAAATGTATAAAATTGAAACACATTCCCCTTAAACATTAAATTCAGTATAATATATTAAGGATAAATTAAATAATTCCATTTACTTATTCACATGGATATTCTACTAGTCGAATAATGATATATAACATCAATAACTAATTTCACAATGATGGAATGCATAATTCTGAACATCATAATGACACAGTCAAGGCCTCATCCTAAGACTACAAAAAAAGATTTTGTCAAAGCCTTATTACAAGACAATAGTTTGTCTAATGAGACCTAGCGATGCATTGGGGGGATATAGTAGGCCCCACTCATCACTTAATAAGTCCAATACATTACTCATATGAAAAGGGTGAAACATAATGTAAACATTCATATTAAAAATAGCATACAAAATGTCAATATTTTCACCACAATGCTTGAATTCTATAAAAATAACACATCCACGATAAAAAAACCCATTCAATACAATGTGGAAGATTTTATTATAATATATCAACCTCAATCAAGAATAATGAAGGATATTGTCATACATAAAAATAATAAGTAATACTATTTGAGAGAAATATCAACTATTTCTTGAAAACATTTAAAAGTCTCATTATTTATCAAGAACCACTTAAAAGATATTTTTTAATCAAAGAATCCCATACCACATAGAATCATTAAAAAGGAATTTTAATTATATTAAATTCATGTCCATATAAATAAATCATTATAACCATGTTTAAAATATGGTCATTAATGAGAATTATTTTAGAAGAATGAATCGTTAAAACATTGACAATGATATTTTAGTTAGAGTTCCAAACATAAAGAATGACGCGTGAAGACAAGTAATTGAGTTAATAAAAACATTATAATATCATGACAATAAAGGGATTAATGATATACTATGTAAAAGTATAGTATATATACCATATAAATGTTAATTGGCGCATAACAACAAAGAAGTCTCAATGGAATGTAAATTGCGATGAAATCCCTTGTAAAGATCATATCCTTAGGTTAAGGAAAAATCAATGAAATAATTGTGTGTGAAGAATATAAATAAACTCAATATTATTATATATTATGTGTAAATCAATTATAGGACATTCAAATATATTCTTGTAAAAACAACACCCATGACTTGGATGTTTAACTCAATGAATGGAAATTGAGTTAAGATTACTCTTATCAAGTCCATATCGATGACATGAGAATATATTAATGGAGGTATTATGTGTATCAAAAGTATATCCACACAATGGGGAGTGTAAATTACTATATAAATAAATAAAAAGTGATTTCACACATAATCTTGGAGTAAAATAATCAATGAAGTTTGTGTAACACCCATTGAGTGGAAATTGAAAGTAGAAATTCCCATACCATTTTGGTAACTTAAGAAACATAATACCCATGAATGAAGGATCATACAATGAATATGTAATTTCCGATAAATTAAAGTATATTAAATAAAGAATGAAATCATGGTTAGTACATACACCACACAAAAGGAAATAGTTGATAATATAACATGAATCTAATGGGAATAAGAGTGAGATGAAAACCCCTTACTTTGTACTTTAATTTAGTCGAGGGTAAGTTTAACCTCTTGAATAATGGTTAAAAAATTGTTATTATATTTTAAAATAACCATATAAATAAATATCATATAATATATGATCCTCTAATATAGGTTTGTTAATAATATTTTAGTAGTGTCAATGTTTTGGGTGTAAACTGATTCGTTTTACTTTATGTGTTTTCTAACATAAGTCATGATTGTTATGGATATGATGTATTTTTATCATATATAGAATTATATTATGTTTTTAAAAAATATTTTTTTATCATCAAATGCAAATTATTCTATAATGGTTATGATGGGGAATGAAATCTCATCGCGTCATGGAGGCGGTAAGTCGTACGTATGCACGAGTAACCATATCATTCTATTGATGGTGAAATCATATGAAATTGGATGGTATATTATATATAAATTACAATTGAAATGTTATATTTTTTATTTACAAAAATTATACTCATTATTATACCCATCAAAATAATTAAGTGTTGAATAACAAACTACACCGCGACCTGGAGACTATAAGCATTACGTACGCATGCATGGTGACATGTCATTCATAGGATGGATAAAATAATGATTGTGGTGGTACCATATTTATAATAACATCACAGTATGTAGAAGGTACTGTTGTAATTATTTTGCTATGAAAACAAAAAATAAAGAGGATGTGTAAGAAGAAAATAACATTGAAAGGGGTGATGAAATAAGTACCACTTCTTCGGGTTCTTCCTTTTTGATTTGTACAAAAGGGTTCCTTAGTTTGACTTTTTGTTAAACTTAAGTCCTATAGGTTGAATATAGGGTATATGAGATAATATTTTAATAGGGTTTGGATGATCCAAATGAATTTTGAGGTTTGAATTTGAGAGATGAGAATGTGCCCTTTTATAAGCGAGGTGAGGGGCACTTTTGAAGGTGGGTGAAATATTATTTTATTATAAAATATTTTTTGGGTTATAATAGATCCAAATGGATTTATTTCGATGATATGGGGGTTAGGGGTCAAACAAATCTCAACCAGTAGGTTTTAGACATGTTTAGGTCACCCTATTAACTTTCTATTGTAGATATAACTCTTAGATAAATAGTTTATCTTTTACTATGTCTTCTTGTATTACTATAATACATGGTTAATAAACATACTATAAAATCCAAATATAACTTCGTGTAGTTCATTAATGACAAATATATGGTTATACAAGTCCTTTGGATGAACTTTATATTTTTAGGACTATTATATAATTAAATAAAACAATATTTGTTTTAAAAACTCATTTATTTCAATTTTGACACTATTTTGTATTTGGTTTTTGTGAAAGTAAAAAAATTATGATTTCATAGAAAAAAATACATTTAATTAACCCTAAAATGTCATATTAATCTTGAATATTCCTGGATGGAATCCAAAGATTCATTTTATATTTATTTTAAAATTTATAATATCTATTATTTTAATCCTTCATTAATAAGGTAATTACTTCTTCATCATTGTGTCATAAATAATTTTATTTATATAATGTGTAAAATTTATAATTAAAAAACTATGATGTATTAAATATTTTTATTTTTATAATGAATACTTATAGTTGAATTTAACTTATATATAATCCTAAATTAAAAATAGTTAATTATTAAAATTTGAATTTAACACTTTTAACTATTCTTCAAATAAAAAATAATAAAAATCCTCATATAATCGATGTGCATAAAAAAGAATCATATTTTTTTTCCAAAGGTTTATTTATGTTGAAACACACTTATCTAATAGAATTTGGACATGTTTTAAGATAATTATAATATCATTTTTACCTTTAATTAACCTATTTACTTTTAGCCGTGGTAAATAAAATTCCAAAGTTAATATTCACCAAGAATTATTTTCATCCTGTTGAAAAAAATTTTACTTACTGATGTCAATCATGTCTCTCAGATTTTTTAAATTCAATTCTCAGAAGCGGTAAAATTATATTTTATGAAAATTTTCATATGGGCCTAGAAGGTGGGCAAAAGACGGTAAAAAGTTCAATAAAATTTTATATATCTAATACTATTATAAAATTACTTTAATGGATTACATTATACTTATATAGGTATTATGTATATATTTTTACTTTAATATAAATTTAAAATAAAAATAATTATTTAAATAAAAATTCGTCTTTAAACAATAATGTAGTGTTTTTCACTATTCATCAAAAATAGAATGTTTTTAGAAAAATACCAAAAATTAACCCAAAGATAATTTTGTTATTCCATATTAAAAAATGATGCCTATTTTAAAAAATTAAAAACAGAGAATTTGTATTAAATAATTTAATAAAATATCCCCGTTGTCAAAACTAGAAAGAGATTTTTTGAGAAGTAAAAACTATCAAAAGATTAATATGTGTCTATGTCAAATTTAAATATAAAATTACTTCCAATGACCAAAATTGGATTTAATAATAAAAATAAAATATAATTATACTTCAAAACAATTCAAATGTATAAATTATCACTATAATGTTTTTTTATTAAAAAAATGTTTTCAACTAAAATTTAGTATTTTTAACTATTTATCGAAATATGAATGTTATCCGAAAAGCACAAAAATTTTATCAAAAATATATTTTTATGTAATGATTCTAAATAAGAAGTTTGTTGTCAAATGGAATAGTTAAAAGTTTCAAATATTGGTTTTAAATAGGGTTCCCAATTAAAAGGCTGTAAAATTTCATTTTTTGAAAAATACAAGTTTTATCTGAAAAAATTGATTTTTTTCTTATATTATGTCTAATAAAACAAATTTGGATGTTAAAAATTATATGGAGTATATAAAATTCAAAATGTAGTTAATACTATTTATACCGTCTTTTTGAAGGGCAATTCAGTAAGTCATGGTGCACTCGAACTCAGCGTTGTGTGTAGTGCAAGCTATTGAATTACATTAATGAAAATAACATAATATGAAATCATGGTGTGTTACATTCTTCCCCCTATTGTAAATTGCATCCTGGAAATTTTAAAATTGGGCATGGTAACATCATTGAATGTCCCACATCGGAAACAGAGTCTATAAAACTATCGCTTTAATAGAAAGAAAGAGAAGTACAAAGGTCACCTGAGATAACCAATACTAAGATTCAATGTAGTAAAACATGAATATGGAAGATATACTATGTGTCAAGTTCTGATGGAGAGTGATAGAAAATATCATCAGGAGAAAGTTAACAATAATAAAACCACATACATGTGATGGGTTAAACAACCATTAGTTTCTTAGTATGAAAAGATAACAGACAATTTTTTTTTTCGTTTAGGTTCCATTTCATAAAGTTGTTGAATTTATTTGGGAGATTGACTAAGAACATAAATAGATATACATAACTTTCAATTAGAGTTTCATCATTTAATAAATTTCCTCCACTTACTTAGCTTTTCTCCAAATGACTGGTATTACAGATTACAAGGTCACAACTAATGTGTTAGAATCAACTTCTACAGAATCACATAATCCACCAAGGATGAACTATATATTTCGCTTGTCTTTATAAATTTACCAAAACAAAAATGGTAAGTACAAAATCAGATGATCCCCAAAATGTATAATCCATTATAGAAAGAAATACTAATAATAATTTAAAAAATTAAACAAACAATACCCAATGTTCTAAAAAGAACATTCAATAAACAATTTCCGTAAAATCCTTGAATATAATCCAAACTAAGATTGAAACCAAAAACTTAGAAGAAATTAATCACATAGTATTTCATAGAAAATCATAATATTTTTCTCCAAATAACATCAACAACTCTTAAAGTCTCATACTGATGTGTAATTAACAAAATCACATATTCTCTAAGATAGGTTAATCATTTCCATTAATAACCCAAATCTCTTTAAAATACATAGACTCTTCCAAAATAAAAATCCACCATTAATCTTGAAATGAAATCGCATAGTATACTATTTTTCTTAGGCATATAGTGTTCCCAATAGAGCGATTGTTTTCCAAAATAACATTTATCACTAAATCACCAAATAATTTTCTGATAAGGATATCAATTTGATAAAAAATTAAACCCCAAATCAAATTATTATTGAATAATAAAATAATTTTACTAAAAATAATCAGTCATGATAACCAGGGACATCACATACACCAGTGGTAGGTCATAAATCCCAGTTTCACATTGGTTGTGGGTTTGATTCCTATAGCTTGGTCCGATGCGACGGGTAAACACATGGTCTGGTTGTTGTCATTTTTCAAAAACTATATTTTATAAATTTCCCAAAATGAGACAAATTCCACAAATAACCATAACATAATTTAACAAAAATGTTATCTCATTCCTCGCATTTTCATCAGTAAAATTAATAACTTATATTTTACTCAAATTCAAGGATCATATAAACCCAACTAGTTCGTTATAACTATATCAACACAAAAAATATCATTCTTCCTCAAATGAAAATTTCACATAACAAACTACAGGGTTACACATACAATATAAAGGTATTCTAAATTAATACCATAAACAAATAGAATTAATAATTTTAATCATTTTTCCATAAATTTATTTCCACACAGGTTCTTCCTTGACCAATTTGTTATTATATAGAATAGGGTATTGACTTAGGTAATTCCCAAGTTCCCTATATTTATGGAAAATGACTGTAAACGGATTCTTAGGTTCATTTTTATTTTCAATCATAGTATGCTTCATTTTTCCTTGGAAATTATTTACATTATATACTTCTTCCCTGCACATAAAGCACTAATTTGTTCCATTGAGACATTTTCATGAGTGTCACTATAAAAATTTCCTACATGATGGAAATTTCTCTTTCATTTCTCCATGGTATCCACTAATGAAGCTCAAATAATTCTTTTTCTTTCTCTCCATTGTTGAGTTTGGGAGTTGGTTAATTTTTATGTTTTTGATATTATTTGAATCCTGCTTCAGTATTAACACAATATTTTCTATTCCTATCAACATTGAATTTAGTTCCTCATTTCCCCCATTGTTACCACCTTGTACATCATGATCAATGTTACTATGACTTCCTTGTAATCCAACCATTGACTAAAACCAGAAATCATAATGTGAGAAACAATATTCATAATATCATTTATAGAATATCATGACACCTTATTTTCAATCTAAACACCATATGATTAACAATGGATATTTATTCTCATAATATATTAAAATCCATCAAATCGGTTTGTAAATAGAATGTGAATTATCCGAAGCATATCCCCGAGAGTGTCGTAACCAAGAGTGAAGCAAGTCCTGTGGTCATGAAAAAGTTCCCGTTTGAGTCTAGATTATAGTGGTGTTTTGGGTTTTACCCCTAGATAAATTCGTGACAGAGCCGCCTAAATCTAATCATATCCATACAGGTATGTATTTCTTTGAAAATTCACAAAATCATTACATTACAAAAATTCAAGTAACTTTTTCTATACTAATCCCCAAAGTCTATCTTAGGGTAATGTTATCTAATAAATGTTTTTCTAAATTTAGTTTCCAAGGTTATTGTTAAACTTCCTATGATACCAACTGTAACACCTTGACACTAGTTACCCAGAGTAAGTGAATTATTAATTAAAATTGGAATGATTATAAGGAATTAAGCCCCTAAGGGCTGATCAGATTAGAAATTTTGGAGAATATATTACATACCTGAACATCACATTACAATTTATAACTTAAAATAAAACATTGATATTCCATCAAGGATTTCATTATTCTCATAGCTTAAACCTTCATATAAAAAATAATACACTTCTTGGAATCTTGAGAATATAAAACACAAGAAAGGGGTAAGCTCAGAAGCTGAGTAAGGATAAACAATATAGGGGAGTCTATTATAAATAATCGTAAACTTTTATGGAAAAGTATAAAATTGAAACACAAGACCTTTAATCATAAACTTTAGTATAATATGGAAAATATATATTAAATAATTCCATATAATTATTCACATGGATATTCGACTAGTTGAATAATCACATTTAACATCAATAACTAATTTTATAATGATGTAATGCATAATGTTGGACATCATAACCACATAGTCAATGCCTCATGCCAAGACTAGAAATAAAGATTTTTTCAAGACCTTATTACAAGACAATTATTTTTATCATGATAAATACTAATGCATAGAAAGGAAACAATAGGCCCCACCCATCACATACTAAGTCCAATGCATTCCTCATATAAAAAGGGTGAAACATAATCTAAACATTCGTATTACAACTGGCATACAAAATGTAAATATTTTAACCACAAACCACGAAAGGTATAAAAATAGCACATATAAGTAAAACATAACCCATTCAATACAATGTGGAAGATTTCATTATAATAAATCAACCTAAATCAATAATATTAAAGGGTATTGAAATAGACAAAAATAAACAATAATGATATTTGAGAGAAATATCTCCTTTTTCTTGAAAAAATTTAAAAGTCTCACATTTTATCAAGACGCTGTTTAAAATAGATTTTTTAACAAATCATCCCATAACAAATTGAAACTACTAACATGAATTTTAATTTTAAAACATTAATTTCCATATAAATAAATCCTTAAAAATATTTTTAAAACATGGACTTTAATGAGAAATATTTTAAAAGAATAAATATTTAAAACATTTAGAATAATATTTTAGTTAGAGTTCTTAACCAAAAGAGAGACGCATGAATACAAATAATTAATGTAACAAAAAAATTATATTATCATTAGAATAAATGGTCTCATGATATACTATTTCAATGTACAGTATATACACCATATAAAAGTGAATTTGCACATAACAACAAAGAAGTCTCAATGGAATGTAAATTGAGATAAAATACATTGTAAAGACTATATCCATAGGTTAATGATAAATAATTGACATAATTATGTGAGAAAAATATAAATACACTAAGTATTATTAGATATTCAGTTTAAATCAATCAGAGTACATTCACACATATTCTTGTATAAACAACACCAATGACTTGGATGTTAAACTCAATGAATGAAAATTGGGATAAGATCAATCTTATCAAGTTCATATAGATGACATGAGAATTTATAGATGGAGTGATTATGTGTATAAAAATTATAACCACAAAAAGGGGAGTGGATATTACTACATAAATAAATAAATAGTGATTTCACACATAATATTAGAGTAAAATAATCGATGAAGTTTGCGTAAAACCCAATGAGTGGAAATTGAAATTAGAAATTCCCTTACCAACTTGGTAATTTAAGAAATATTCAAGCCATGAAAGATTGATAATACAATAAATATGTAAATACCCATATATTAAATTATATTACACTAATAATAAAATCATGGGCAGTACAGAAATCACACAAAATGAAATAGTGGCAAATATAGAATGAATCTCACAGGAATAAAAATGAGATGAAAACCCCATACCTTATACTTTCCATTAGTCGAGGGTAAGTTTAACATCCTGTATAATGGTTAAATAATTGTTATTAAATAATTCAATTACCATACACCTAAATATGATATCATATATTATCCTCTAATTTTGCTTTGTTAATAATATTTTAGTAGTGTCATTGTTTCGTGTGTAAACTGATTCATTTCCGTTTATGTGTTTTATTACGTAAGTCATATTTGTTATGAATAGGATTTATTTTATTACTATCGCACATTATATTATTTTATTAAATATTATTTTTTATCATAATAATAAAATTATTATTGAATGGTTATGATGGAGAATGAAATCCCATCGCGTCGTGGAGACAATAACCCGTATGTACGCACGAGCGACAATTTCATTGTATAGATGGAGAAATTGTTTGTAATTTGATATTATATTATATGTAAAGTATCATAGACATGTTATATTTATTATTTACATCAAATATACTCATTATTATACCCATACAAATAATTAAGTGTAGAATAACAGACTACACCACATCGTGGAGATGATAAACTGTACGCATGCACGCATGGTGACTTTTCATTCATAGGATAGATAAAATAATGAATATATTTATGAAATATTTATAATGAGATCATAATATTTATAAGGTACTGGATTATTTATTTTTTCTATGTATACAACAAAGAAAGAGGATGTGGAATAATAAAAGAACTTTGAAAGAGGTGACGAAATAATCACCTCTTCATCGGGTGATTCCTTTTTGATTTGTAAAAAAGGGTTCCATAGGTTAGATTTATGATCAAAATAAGGATAGTAAGACGAACGGAAGGTAGTTGGAAGGATATTGGAGTAGGGGTTGGCTGAGCCAAATGGCTTTGAAGGTGTGAATTTGAGAGAAGAGTAAGTATCCTTTTATAAGGGAGGTGAGGGGCACTTTAGGAAGATCTTGATATGTTATTTTATTATAAAATCATTTTCGTTTTCTAATAGCTAAAAATAGATTTATTTCATGGAAATGGTTTTTATTGGTAGAAAATCTCTAAAAAATAGGCTTTAGACATGTTTATGTAACCATATAAAACATATCTTTTAGATTTAACTCTTAGTTAAACAGTTTATCTTTATCATGTCTTCTTGTATTATTATAATAAATTGTTAATAAACATACTATAAATTTACAGGAGATCCTAAAGTGGTTCATTAATGATGTATCTATAATTATATAAGTCCCTTGGACGAACCGTAGATTTTTATGACTATTATATAATTCGAAAAAATACTATTCGTTTTAAAAACTCATTTATATCAATTTTACACTGTTTAGTATTAGGTTTTTAAGTCATACCAATCTTATTTATTCTTAAAAAATACATTTAATAAACACTAACATGTCATATTATCCTTGAAAATTCGTGGATGACATAAAAAGTTTGCATTTACATTTATTTTAATATTTATAATATCAATTAATTTAACCATTCACTAATAAGATAATTACTGCATCATCATTGTGACATAAATAAATTTATTTATCTAATTTATAAAAATTATAAATATATTAACATGTTTTTGTAAATATTTTTAGCTTTCTACTAAATATTTATATTCTAATTTATCTGATGTATAACCCTATGTTAAAAATGGTTTTGTTATAAAAATTTGAATTTAATGCTTTTAACTCTTCTTTAAATGAAATAAAACAAATGTCATAATACAAACCATGTGGATAAAAAAGAATCAATTTTTTTTCCTAATGTAGATTTTGGCTGATATAGACTTATACAATAGAATTAGTACATGTGTTAGGGTAATTATAATATCATTTTTATCTTTAATTACCCTATTAACTTTTAACTATGGATAATAAAATTCAAAAGATACTATTAAAAAAATTAATATCATGATATTAAACCAAATTTAACTTACTAATCTCAATAGTGTCTCTCTAATTTTCTAAATTCAATTCACAGACGCAATATTTTTTTTTTTGAAAATTTGTAAATCTGCCTAAAATTGGGGTAAAAGACAGTAAAATGATCATTAAAGTTTTATATATTTAAACTTATTATAAAATTATATCAATTAATTACATTATAGTAATATGGGTATTATGTATATATTTTTTACATTAAAATAAATTTAAATTAAAAATGATTATTTAAATAAAAAGTCAGCTTTAAACAATAACGCAGTGTTTCCACTATTCATCAAAAATTGAATGTTTTTGGAAAAATACCAAAAATTCACCCAAATATAATCTTGATATTAAAAATTAAAAAATTATGTCTATTTTTTCAAATTAGAATCCTATAATTTGTATTAATTAATTTAAAAAATATATTCCCGTTGTCAAAACTAGAAAACTTATTTTTGAGAAGTAAAAACTATCAAAAGATTGATATGTGTTTATGTCCAATTTAAATTTAAAATTACATCCAATGAAAAAAATTGGATTAAATGATAAGAATATAATCAAATTATACTTAAAAACCATTAAAATTTATAATTTAACTCTATAAATTATTTTGATTAAAAAAGTTTTTTTCAATAAAAATTTAGTACTTTTCACTATTAATCAAAATATGAATGTTATGAGAAAAGAAATGAAAATTTATCCAAAATATATTTTTATGTCATTATTATAATAAATAAGTTTATTTTGTAAAATTTATTATATAATAGTGTCAAATATTGGATTTAAAAAGGGTTCTCCTTTAAAAGGCAGAAAAATTTCATTTTTTGAAAAATACATCTTTTATCTGAAAAATTTTATATGGTCTTATATTATGGATAAGAAAAACATAATATGGATGTTAAAATTATATGGAGTCTATAAAATTCAAAATTCAGTTAATACTATTCATAACAGCATTTTTAATGGCATGTTTGGAATGTCATGGTGTGCTCGAACTTGGGGTTCCGTGCAGCACAAGCTTTGAATTACATTAAAGAAAATAATATACTATAAAATATTGGGGTGTTACAATATCTATATGTTTAAATATCATATACATCATTATCTTTATTGAAGTGTGTATACTTAATAATTTATTAAATATATTTGGATGCCCATTTAATTTTCATGGTTATATAATATTGTGATTATTGGTGGAATTTTGAATGTTTTCATTATATGATTTAATTTAAAAGGTATATGAAACCTAAATAACATCATGAGTTATTTTGGATAAATAATTATTTTCTATAGAACAAATTTTTAAGGATGGTGATGGTTTGGGTCCTATATCTCTCTCTAATGTATTGGTTTATGTTGATTTCCATTAGATATTCTTGAAAATATGTAATGTGTTTCTCCACATAAGTATGTACAAATAGAGTTTTTTTGGAATTTTAAGGTATGCGCATAATGATTGTTTTTACATGGGTATGTGGATAACGGGTTTTCTCTAAAAAAATTCATATATTTATGGTTTTAAAATATATACAACTTATTTTTCATATTATTGCATATTTCTATAGTGATTTTCTTTCAAAATATATACAACACCTATTAAACTTTTAGGTTGATTATTTTTTCTATTATATGCTCTCATTGCTCTTGATTGTTAAAATGTGTTTTCACAAACTTTTTATTGATGTGTTATTTTATTATTATATATATGACATGAATTTTGAATTTTTTCATTGTTTTTTGGGTATGATATTATTATATTTAATTATTATAAAATTATTCTCATCCTATGCTCACATATGATCTTTTATTGTATTTTTTTATGTTTATCCTTACTTTGAATATGAGATCACCACTTTCATATGATTCTATTTACCATAGTCATTAGAAAATGTAAAGAATTCTATTTTTGTCAATCAGTATAATTTCATAGTAATTATGGGAGATGTTTAATTCATATAATGTATTAAATAGATTCATATACACTATGAAAATTTCAATTAGATAAAATTTTCTGGGTTTTTTTAGTAAATGTTTTTTTTCAAAATTCACTAAATCTCAAAATGTAAAAAATCTATGTAATTTATTATAATTTATTATTTTTATTAATATCTAATAATTGTGATGATCACATATGTGGCTAATTTTACGACTAAAGTAAAATTATTTTAATGTCTCAGGTTCAACATTGATGATCAATGAATATAAAAATTTATCAACACCACAAAAATGTGATAGTGGGGAATTGTGAAATTTCATTTAATTGTATTTCTATTAATGATAATGTTGAGGATATATTCGTTCATCCATTATCAAATGGTTTATACCATCAGATGAATTGTTTTTGGATTTTATTCCCCCCTAAAGTATCTTTTTGTTTTCGTGGTTGTATTCCATCATTATTTCTTCTTTATTTGATGAAAATGGTGCATTATATAATAATTGATATTTGAGAAAAGGATGAGAGATAATAATTTTTTTCAATAAAACTATAAGATTAGAACTGTGGTGTTCATATATAATTCATAAAGAATATAACATGTGTTGATTCAAACATTTGGAAAAAAAACCAAATGGGGATATTTAAATCCCTTCATGTTTAATGTGATATTAAATATCCCTCCATGATTTTGTTGTTTTTATGTGCTTGGAGAATATTCACGTGATTTTAATTGATATAGGGGAACTATGGATTGATCATAATTGAGAAATGGTGAATATACTATTGATATAAATTTAATAGTTAGATAAATGTAAAAACAAATATTGATATTATAGTGTGGTGTTTGCTTAAAATTACCTAAAATAAGTTATATTACTTGTTTCTTTATGAAATTCATTCCTTATTTATGAATGTATTTTCATTTTTTTATTGAATAAATTTTCATGAATTCATTAGAGGATAATTTTATTCTTATGGGATGTAAAGTAATATTGAAATCCTACAAATAAATAACTACCTCCATGGGACGGCTACAAAGTGTTTCTTCCAGGCCAACAATGCCTCCAAAATGCTCAGGGTAACTGCAAAATCCCCAACATTCATCAATGAAAATTATCCCATCTTATAGTCATATAATAATATATACTCAAGTAAAATAACATTAGGTTAAACAATGCCACATCATTATTAAATGTACTACTAAAATCTACAGGACTTTAAAAATAATTTTTCCCTATATTTGATTTGAATTTCAAAAATCTGACATCCATGGTTGTGGTTCGTAAGATGTTTGGGGTCTGATAGGACAAAAATACTTTTTGGTGAATATTTAAATACCATTATGTATAGTAATGTTACCCATTTTAATTGTAATATGACCCTTATTAACAGTAAATCAGATAAGTGAATATGAACCTTACCAATGATTGTATAAACAAAATTTTACCATGCTATAAGTTACAATATGATATAATTATATTATTGTTTTGGAATATTTATTATTCTTGAATAATTAATGATTAATTTAATAATTTTAAATAATTTTTTATTTCATAAAATGAATTCATAAACATGTATTTTGATGTATGTTGATTATATGATGAGACATTAATTAATTTATCAAAGTGTTAAAAAAGGAGATTCAATTTTAAAATTTGTATTTTCCATCTAAATTATGTTTCTAATTGAAAATTAAATTACACATATTTATAAAATTATTTTCATAAAATGGAGTTCATTTTTTAATTTTACATTACATAATATTGTTATTGTGAATTTTTTAGATTTTTCAGAAATACATTACTTTTTGGTGAATAGTGAAATTCGATAATTTATAAAATATGCTAAATAAATGAAATTTTGCATCATTATTGAGTCTTGAATGATGTAAATGGACATTGTTTTGATCTCACATGCCCTATTTACTATATTTAGTTGTGGAATCATCAGTATTTCTTGTCTAGAAGGAAATTAATAAACTAATGAATTAAATATTGGAAAAGACCCCTCACAACTCATTTCCTCACACGTCTCAAGATTCAATCCTTTTACAAATTCTGCCCAAAACTCTTCCTTATACCCTCCCAAATGTCTATGAGCTCTTGGACTCCTCCAAATACCTGTACTAGGTTCCTTTAGGAGGATCTCAAGAGTTGAATTCAAGAGGTGATTTTTCTATCTCTTTTCTTTCAAATTCCTTTCAAATTTGATTTCTTTTCTTCTTTTATCAATGAATTATGTTATTCAAATGTCATGATAACTCTAGTATTATTGATATAATATTAATATATCATGTTTATTTAATATTATTCAGTATATTCCACCCTATCCCTCCATTATTTATACCAAAGACATCGTCGTCTATGATGTGTTAATAATCCTACATCATTGGCGACACACTTACATTTTCCTCCAATGACTTAATGGTTATCAATAAACCCATTAAATAGTTGAAAAAAATTTAATATATATATTGTAACCAATTTTATTTTCTATAAACAACTTTTATATATAATACTAACTGATAAAACAAAACATGTTCTTTGTGATCCAAAATAGGCTAAATTAACCTAAGACGATCTTCATTATATTTTTATTAATGATTCATCCTCATGGTATATAATGAAATCATTATAAGATAATTTTGACTACTATGATATCATTTTTAACTTTTAATAGAAATTCTGGATGGTTATCCATGTTGTACTTGAGCTTCCATTCATGTGTATAGGTGAACCGTTCATGAAAACAAAGAAAAAGAGCACTCCCAAACAATGAATTTATACTCTATAACTCATCCGAAGGACCATAAAATAACATAATAAAACCATAATGAATTAGTTACATGTATAAGAGGTTATTTAAGTGTTTATTAATTAATATATTGTGATTATACAGAACATTAATTTCATGAAATCATTTAGACAGAAGGTACAGGGAATTCCCAAATCCATGTTTTATTCTTCAGCTTTTCCCTCTTTCACAACATTTTCAGTATGGTTATTCCAATAGAATAATTTCTCCATAATTATCATACCTTTTCTGGGATATAAATTTTTTCCACTAGAGTTTATGTCAAAAAAAAGTTTTTACAAATGAACTATTATTTCAAAAACCATACCTTTTACTTATCACTCATGGATGATGGTTCTTGTTTCAAGTATGTTGTTCCCTATTTAATTTTGGAAATCAATGTTTATGAATGTGTGATTTATGAAATGAAGGTAATTAATTTAATGAGTTATTTATGTCCAAGATTTATATAGTTTCTATGTTTCAATGAATGATAATGTTAACATTATGATGTGACAGGTGCGCTGAGAATTATATAGCGCAGTTTTGATGTTATGATGTGATGGGTGTGCCCAGAATTCTATAGTGATACAATGCATTGGTTAATGTGATGAATATAATGAGTTAATGTGAATTCTGCATGAATGGTATTCTATATTTGTTCGAAACTATGTGTGGAAGTTAACTACTAATGCATAAGGTTTCATTTTTATGCATTTCCACTTTTTCAAGTTTTTTATTAATTATTTGTATCATGTTTATGAACCTATGGCTCTGGTATGATGGTAGTGATTATTATCACCCCATTCTGCATTGTCTCATGTTCTTATCCTATTATTGTGATTTTAGATCACCCTTTTTTTAATTTATATTCTTAGGTGATTATGTGTACATAGGAAAACTCAAGGGCTAATAAGAACCTAGAGAAGATGAAATTAAGTAAATTCTTATGTTTTATTTTGTAAATTTAAGTGTGATCCTAGTTTTCACATGAAAGTAAACCTTTTTATCTTCATTGATATTTTTTAATTAAAAGTATGTAAAGATAACATAATAAGAGAAGGTCACTATTGTTTTTATTAGAGGCACAATTTAGAAAATTTGGGAATTAGGATTAGAGAACCTTAGTGAAAACTATATTATTAGATTTAGTATATGTAAGAACACAAGAATATTTTCAAAACACAGAGATCACCTAAGATATGATTTTAGAGTTAATTTCACATAGGAATAAATTATTTATTCATTAATTATTGAATTATTTTTTCATAAAACCTCTTATATTTTAGAAAATTGTGGGAACATAGAGAAACTATCCCAACAACACATGCGAGGGGAAATGCATCTCTTGCGTGAATGACATCCCCAATGCTTTAGGATGTTTAATTCAAAAATCCATGGAGATACTTAGCCAGTTTTCTTAGGTTATGAATAATCACCTGAATAATTTTGAATATCCTCCTTCACCAAAGAGGGAGTAACTGGATGTTGAGTGTTTAATGTGGCAACAACCACTGACATTTAGTGGATCTTATGATCCACTTATTATAGAATAGTGGTAAAATCAATATTGAAGATCATTTATGTGCTTCAATGTGCTAAGACAAAGAATGTGACTCTATCCATTTACCGACTCGATGGAGAGGCCTTCCAATGTTGGGTTTTGATTAAGAACACCAAGTTGATATACACAATTGAAGAGATAGAGTGGGAATACATCAATATAATGTTTGTTAACAATTATTTCCCAAGAACACTTCGTATGAGGGTAGAGAGATAATTCATAGAGCTAAAGAAAAAGGATGAATAATATGTCACATCCTATGATGATAATTTCCCAATGCTTTCGAGGTATTCTTCAGGTTTTATTATCAATAATGAGAGAAAAATTGATAGATTATTTTGTGTATTAAAACCAGAACATCGAAAGGCTCTTGTAATTAGAGACTTTATGAGTTATGAAGAAGTTGTTTGACATTATTTCAAAGTGGAGATTTGTTTTAGAGAAATAAAAGATGGTGTTTCATGATGAATAATATAATGAGAATGGTGGAAAGAAATATCAATAACCCAAATTTCAAAAATCTGTGAAGATGCATCATGGGAACTACCTCAAAGGGACGTAGAAATGCTTCAATTCAAGAATAGAAGACCACTAACTCAATAGTATCTAAATGATATGAGAGGCCAAGATAATTTGATCGAAGAAAGGAGAGAAATACCCTCGGTCTAATGCTACAAATGTAGGGAGAAAGGAAACTATTCAATCCAGTGCACTAACAAATCACCGCCAGCAACCAAAAAATCCAAAGGAAGAATGGAAGGATTATGCCACCACTACTGTGGAATTGGATAAAGAAAATGATGTTGTACCAGGTATAATTCATATTCACTGAATAATGGAAAAATATTAATTGGATTCTGGTTCTATTAATTCCTTTATATCACTCAATTTTTCTAGAACTATTGAATTGATGCCCTAAATCCTTAAAGTAGAGATACCTGTAAAAACTTGTAGTGGTGAAATTATTGAAACCCAAGTGTTGGAAACTTTTCATGTTGGAATATGTGGGAAGGTACTTCCAGTGAATCTCGTGATACTTACCATTGTGGAATTCGATGATAAAATGGGAATGGATTGGCTCTTGTTACATAGAGATCATATAAAATATTAGGAAAAAGAAATAAAATTTCATATTCCAAACCATCCCATGATCCTCCAGAAATGTAAGGATGATCATGAATCTCCTATTAATGATCCATCAATGTTGTGAGTGTTAATTACCTATGAAGAATCGTCCTTCGTTCAAATGGATGAGTAGAAGGATGTTTTCAACCTGGGAGAAATTTCCGTTATGAGGGAATACAATGATTTATTTCCCAATGAGTTACCCAAACTCCCCCCAGATCATGAGGTAGAGTTCTCAACAGAACTCATACCAAGATCTACTCTTATCTATAAGTGTTCCTATAGGATGGCTCTAATCGAAGTGGGGGAGATAAATAAGCAGTTGCAAGAGCATTAGGACAAAGCATTCTTATTCCCTAGTGCATCCATCTACTTAGGGTAAACCGGTTCTATTTTAAAAAAATAATGTTGAATGAATGTTTCTATGTATAGATTATCCATAACTCAATAAGATCACCATAAAGGACAAGTATCATCTCCCAAGGATTTATGACTTGCCTGATCATCTAGGAGGATCTCAGTACATCTCAAAGGTGGATCTTTATTCTAGATGAAATCAATTAAATTTGAAGAAGGAAGATATTCAAAAGACCTACTTTTGTACAGGGTATGTTAAATATGAGGTTTTAGTGACGCCCTTATGTCTTACTAATTCCCATAGAATATTCATGGATTTTACCAATAGAGTCACTAGACAATACCTCTACAAATATGTGGTAGTTTTTATTGATGATATTATCATCAACTCCGAGATCAAGGAGGAAAATGAAGAAAATCCAAGGATTGTGTTGGAGATATTGATAAAGGATTATTTGTATGTCGTGTTCATAAAGTGTGAATTTTGGATGAAGAAATCCAAATTTATTGGAAATGTGATCATAGGTGAGGGAATTTATGTGGAACCATAAAAAAACAAAGGTGATTAGGGAATGGCCGAGACTCTATATTGTCACCGAAATCCCCAGTATTCTTGGATTATCTAGGTAATTCCAATGTTTTGTGGAAAATTTCTCATGAATGCCAAGACCTCTAACTAAGATAATAAGGAAAGGTGTAAATAATATTTGGATATAAGAATATGAGGGAAGCTTAATGGAGCTAAAGATAAGAAGGTTCACTACACTTGTACTCACATTACCAAAAAGTGGAGAATGTTATGTGATATATAGTGATTCATCAATGAATGTTTTGGGTTTTGTACACATAAAAAATTATAATGTGATAGCCTATGACTCACGGCAGTTGAAGATCCAAGAGCAGAACTACCCAATGCATGATCTGGAGCCTGAAACATTGATTTTTTTCTTTCGAAATTCTAGTGCCACTACCTCTATGGTGAGAAGTTTGACATATATATTGATCACAATATCTGAAAGTATATATTCACACAAAGGGATCTCTAAATGATTCAAAGAGATGGTTATATATATTCAAAGACTATGATTTCTCTTTTCACTATCTTCCTGGCAAGGAAAATAAGGTAGCAGCTGCTGTTAGTAGAAAAGAACATTCTACTCTATGTATGATGCATATTGATAAAGACCCTATCATCATGGATATGAAAATGATGTATTTTGAGATCATAACGGCAAGGAATAAATCCTACCTTGCCCAAATTATTTCCTAACCATCTATCAAAGAGAATGTTAAGGAAGAACAAAGGGATGATATGGACATACAAAATAAGTTCAATGGTGTAATAGAAGGGAAGTTGCAAGAGTTCCATATCAACAATGATGGGTTGATTTGGTTTGGAATGTGGCTTTGTGTTCCATCGTCACCTAGGATAAAGAAGGATACATTTGATAATTCACATATCTCATCTTCTTCTATCCATCTTGATAACACCAAGATTTATCATAATCTCCAGGAACACTTCTGGTGCGACAACATTGTAATGCCCTGACCCCAGTTACCCAGAGTCGGTGAATTGGTATATAACATTAGCATTATACAAATAATCATGTCTTGAATGACTGGTCAGTTTAGTAGCCTTGGAAGTACTAGATACATAAATAAGTTTTACATTACATCAGGAAATAAAAAAAATTATGTCCCCTTTGAAAACTCTTATATCCTTTAGCATATTCGTACAGGTTAATTGTAATATACTTCTTCCCATCCTTTAAAAAATATAATATAATAAAGTGGTGATCTCAGATGTTCAGTATGGATTACAATATAGTAGAGACTATCATAAATAATCATAAACATTTAAGGCAATATATAAGACCCAATCACAAGCCTTTTAAACATAAAATTTAGCATAATATGGAAGAAATAAACTAAATAATTCCATTTACTTATTCGCATGGATAATATACAAGCTGAATAATAACTTTTAATATCAATAGAAAATTTCTTAATGATGGAATGCATAATGCGAGATATCATAACGACATATTCAAGGCCTCGTGCCAAGACTACAAAAAAAATTTATCAAGCCCTTGTGCCCATAAATGAGTTTGTCTCATGAGATGTACCGATAAATAAAGGAGCTATAGAGGGCTCCACCTGTCACTTACTAAGTACAATACATTCCTCATATTAAAAGGTTGAATGATAACATAATCATTTGTATTAAAACTAGCAAAGGAAATGTTAATACATTAACTATAAAGCATATATGGTATTAAAATAACAGATACACAGTCAGACATATCCCAAAACCTTCAATACAATATAGAAGATTGTATCATTATAAATAATATTCAAATAAGAGTAAACTCCATCAAAGGATGTTGACATGGATGAAATAAAAACTATTTGATAGAAATATCTCCTTCTATTTGGAAATCATTTAAAAGTCACAGAATTATAAAAGAAAAAAATAATTTTTAAAATATTCTTATAAGCTTGTAAATGAATATTCTAAGGTGTTAAAACGGTGCAAAATAGCCACACTCACCATATAAAATAAAAAACATTCTTTCCATAATTTTTTGAAAAGTTCAAAATGGACCTTGTTCAGAAAACAACAAAAAGATTCATTTATAAAAAAGTTATAAAAATTCATAAAAGGGTATAAATGAATTTAACCCATAGTCTCATAAATAGTAAAAATGTTTTGAAATAAATTTTTTTCAAATACAGATCTGGATGATAAATAGGTCCATGTAGATACTTACACATAAACAACCTCGGATAATGAAGAGATTGTGTAATTAACCCTTACCTTGTAATTTTACCTTATCGAGGGTGCGTTAACCTCATCTATAATAGTTAAATAATTTTTATTAAATTATATAATAACTACAATATAAATATGATATCATATATGATCTTATAATATTGCATTATTAAAAATATTTTAGTAGTGTCATTGTTTCGAGTGTTAACTGATTCATTTTCCATTATATGTTTTGTGACATAAGTCATGTTTATTTTTGATTGGATTTTTTTGATTAATATCCAAAATGATATTAATTCCTTAAACATTATTTTTAATCCTAAAATGAAAATAATTCTTTAATGATTATGATAGGGAATAAATCTCAACGTGTTCATGGAGACGGTAATCCTAACGTACGCCCGAGCGACAAAATCATTCTATTGATGGTGATATTGTATGTTATTGGATGTTATATCATACATAAAAAATCATTAACATGTTATATTTACTATTTAAATCAGTTATACTTATTATTATTCTCATCAATATAATGAAGTGTTGAATAACAAGCTACACCATGACATGGAGACGGTAAGTCATACGTACACACGTATGATGACTTTGTCATTCATAGGATGGAATAAATAATGAATATTTTTGTACCATATTTATAATAACGACAAAATATGTATAAGGTAATGGATTTATTATTTTTTTATTGAAAAAAAATGAAATAGGAAGTGGAAGAAGAAATTATCTTTGAAAGAGGTAATGAAATTATTACCTCTTCTTCGGGTGCTTCCTTTTGATTTGATCAGAAAGGAACCATAGGTTGGATTTTGATCAAAGTAAGGCCTCTCGGATTAATTGAGGGTATTTTGGAGGATATTGGAGCAGGTTTTTCTTGAGCCAAATGGCTTTGGCGGTGTTATTTTTTGAGAAGGGGAAGTACCCTTTTATAAAAGAGGTTAGGGTCACTTTAAGAAAAAATTGAAATATTATTCTATTATACATTCAAATTCGGTTTATAATGGCTCCAAAAGGATTTATTTCTTTTCTAAGGTGGGGATGGGTCTTAAACCACTCAAAAAATTGGTTTTATATTGGTTTAGGTAACCATATTAACCTTATCTTTTAGATTTAACTCTTAGTTAAATATTTTAACTTTTACCATTTTTTCTTATATTATTATAATAAATGGTTAATAAACTTACTATAAATGGAAAAAGAACCCTAAGAGGATAATTATTGATATATATAACCTTATCTATGTCATTTGTCCAAACATTAGATTTTTAGGAATATTATATAATTTAATAATATAGTAGTTGTTTTAAAAAATCATTTATGCCAATTTTGACACTATTTAGTATATTGTTTTTATGAAAGTCATCAAAACATTGTCACTTAGAAAAAATGTATTTAATCAACCCTAATATGCCATATTAACCTATAAAATTCATGGAATACATCAAATGTCTCAATTTAAAATTATTTTAATACTTATAATATCAATCATTTTTATTATTAAATAATATGGTAATTACTGCATCATCATTGTGTCATAAATAAATTTAACAATACAATGTCAAAAAATTATAAATAAAATACAATTATATAAAAAAAATTTATATTTCTAATAAATTTTTATAGTCTAATTTATCTTATGTATAACTATATATTAAATATGGTTTGTTTATTAAACATTGAATTTAACACTTTTAACTCTTCTTTAAATAAAGTAATAATAAATGTCCTAATATAATCTAATTGGGCCAAAAGGATCGTATTTTATTCCAATGTATTATTTTAGTCCAAATAACCTTATCCAATACAAATAGTAAATGTGTTAGCGTAATTATAATATCATTTTGACCTCTAGTTACCATATTTAATTTTAACCGTGGTAAATATATTTCAAAAATATCTATTCACCAAAAATTATTTTCATCCTATAGAACCACATTTTACTTACTGATTTCCACCATCTCTCTTAGATTTTTGAAATTCAATTCACATAATCTGTACAATTATGTTTTATGTAAATTTGCAAATGTGCCTAGAAGGTGGGTTAAATACGTTAGAAGTTCAATAAAGTTTTATATATCTAATCATATTATAAAATGAATACAATGAATTAAATTGAACATATATAGATTTTATGTATCTATTTTGTCATATTATAAATTTAATTAAAAATAATAATTATTAAAATAAAAGTCACTTTTAAACAATAACACAGCGTTTTTCACTATTCATAAAAATTTAATGTTTTCAGAAAAATACCAAAAAATCACTCTTAGCTAATTTTGATATTCTGAATCCAAAAATAAAGTCCATTTTTAGAATATATTTTATAACATTTAAAAAAGTGGGTATTAGTTTTCATAATGGCTTGTTTGAATGGTCATGGTGTGATGGAACACGAAGTTGTGTACAATGCAAGCTATTGCTTTATTCAAAGAGAAACATACTATGGATGTTTGGGGAGTTACATTCTTCCCTCATTCAAATAATTTTTCTTTGTAATTTCTCGAATACTACTACATAATAAAAATCAACTGGTTCTTCATAAAAAGTTCCTCAGGTTCCCACATTGCATCCTCCATCTTATGGTTTCTCCATAGAACTTTTACCAGTCTAGTTGTCCAGTTTCTCAACACATGTTCTCTCATATCATGAATCATGAAATTCTATTCATAATAAGATAGATCGAGTTCCATTTCTCTTTCTTTATATGTGAGTACATTCATTAGGTCAGGCGTGTATTTTCTCAATAGTGATACGTCGAACACATAATGATTTTTTGGATAGACTTGGAGGCATTTCCAAACGTTAATCTACAACTCCAATTAATTCTAGATTTTTGAATTGTCTGATGTACCTAGGACTTAATTTACGCTTCTTAACAAATTGTACAACCCCATTCCATGGAGGCACCTTAAAAAATCATGATCTCCTACTTGAAATTCCAAATCCTTCCTTCGGTTATCGGTATATCCCTTTTGCCTACATTGAGCTGTTTTGATATGGGTTTGGATAATCTTCACCTTTTCCATTATTTACTCAACATGTTCTGGGCATACGGGTTTTCTTTCACCAACATCATCCCAACAAGTTGGTGTGCGACATCTCTTTCCATATAATGATTCATATGGTTCCATATGAATACTTGAATGGAAGATATTATTGTTGGAAAATTCTACCTTAGGTAAATATTGATCGAAAATATCTTTAAATTTAAGGGAGAAAGATCTCAAAGTGTCTTATATGGTTTGAATAGTCCGTTTTGATTGTCCATCAGTTTGAGGATGGTAGAAAGTGCTCAAATAAAGTTTAGTATGTAGGTAATTCTAATGACTTTTCCAGAATCATGATGATAAACATGGATCTTGATCATAAAAAATCGATAGGGGTACTCCATGATGCCGTAAAACTTCATTAATATATAGTGTTGCTAATCTTTCAAGTTGTAAATATTCTCTTATAGCAATAAAATGTGCTGACTTGGTAAGATGATCAACAATGACACATATTATATCATTCCATCTAGGAGTATTTGATATCCCCATGATGAAGTCCATCATAATAGCATTCTATTTCCACTCAGGTATGGTAAGTGTGTGCATAACTCCTCCATGATGTTGTCTTCCATCCTTAACCGGTTGACAAGCCATACAACTTGACACATAATCAGAAGTCTCTCTCTACATGTTTTCCCATGAAAAATGTTCCTTAAAATATCTATACATATTAGTTCTACCAGAATTTATAGAGAAATTGGAGCTATGAGAATCATCCAAAAATTCCCTTTTTAGATCAGGTATGTTAGGAACACAAATTCTCTTCCAAAATTTCAAAATCCAATCTTTATATATGAAGTCAATCAATCACCCATAGTTCATAGATTTAATTTTCGTTGGAAAATCCTCAACATCAATATGAGAACTTTTTATCCTTTTTAGTAAATATTTTTTTGGAATCCATGTCAAAATGTATTGATGTTTCAAACTCTATGATCATTACCATATCCATATTTACTAGATCCATGAACAAAGATCCCTTTCAACATTCACCTTGTTCAAAACTCTATGATCCTTTCTGCTGAAAGAATCTTCCACCTTACATTCTTAACCTGAGTGTATTGTATATTGAAATTGTCATCCTTGATTAGCTCAATCCATCTTCTTTTCCTCGTGTTGAGTTATTTCTGTGGGAAAAATATACTTCAAACTCTTGTGATTAGTATATATCTCTCATTTTTCACCATAGTGATAATGTCTCCATATCGTTGAAGCAAAGATTACAAATTGTAACTCGAGATCATGTGTGGGATAGTTTTGTACATGAATTTTTAACATTCGTGATGCATAAGAAATAACTCCATCATTCTGCATAAGGACACAACCAAGAACTTTCTTTGAATCATCACTATAAATAACAACCACACATTCCCCGATGGTAGAGTCAATATAATAGAAATGACTAATCTTTTATTCAATTATTCAAAAAATTATTCACATTCTTTTTTCCAGTTAAATTAAACACCTTTAAGAGTGATCATGGTTAACGGGGTTTCCAATCGGGAAAAATTAGGATGAAGCATCGATAATAACCTGTTAAACAAATAAAACAATGTACCTTAGTTATACTCATCGGTGCTGGTCATTCATGGATTTCCCTTTTCATTGAAGTATCAACATATATTCCATGCTTATAGACAATATGGCCAATAAAAGAAGTCTACTAAAGCCATAATTCACACACGATAAACATCCTATATAATTCATTTCATTTAAGAGTATTTAGAATAATGCGCAATTGATTTTCACGATCATCTTAGATTTTTTTAGTAAACAAGGATATCATTAATAAATACCACTACAAAGTCATCATGAAATTCCTTGAAAAAACTATTAATTAGATCCATGAAGACAGAGGGTGAATTAGTCAGTCCAGAATGCATTACGGTAAACTTGTAATGCACATACCTTGTACGAAATGATGTCTTCGTAATGTATTCCTTCTTCGCACACAATTGATGATATCCATATCGAAGGTAAATCACTGAAAAATATTTATCTCCATGAAGTTGATCGAATAAATTATCAATGCGAGGTGGGGGATACTTTTTCTTTATTTTTATAGTATTGATCTCCCTGTAGTCATTGAAAAACCTCATAGATCCATATTTATTCATAAAACAATAATAGGGGATCCCCATTGAGAAGAACTATGGTGAATAAATACATTATTACTCAATTACACTAGTTTTTTCTTCATTTCCACTAATTCAATTGTGTCCATTCTATAATGGGTCATCGATATGGGCCTTGAACCAGGAATTAAAAAAATATAATACTCAATTTCTCATTCTAAATGATGTCTAGGTAAATCCTATGGAGACACATCAACTATAATTACACAATATGTACATCCCCAATTTGAACATTCCTTTACTCACCCATTGTTATTTCATTCTCTTCCTCCCTAATAATATCATTTAGTAGAGATATTGTTGGTAGATCTTTATAAGAATCAAATGGTGATGTTTTTTCTCTAAAGATAAGCTACTCTTTATCATCATCGAAAATTGTAACCCCATTCTTCTTATAATAACTATTCGCATCATGGTCTGAATTCCAATCCTTACAAAGGATTATATCAAATTCAATCATGGTTATAATGATGATATTATAAAATAAAGCACCTTTATATAGTCTAATGGTAACTGATTCAAAAAACATTGTTGCAATGATACTTTCCTTTGGAGTTTTGACTAAATACTCCGTTGTAAAAAAAATTGGAAATATCTAATTTTCATAGAAATAAAGGATGATATGAAACAATGCGATAATCTAAAATAAAATAAAGTGTTGGCTAAACTTGAGTAAACCATTAAGTTTCCTTCCACCGCGTCATTTGAATCATTAACCTCAGCAGTAGTGATCTCATATGATTGGACTTTCTCCCTTGTACTTTTCAGATGTATATTTCATTGGCCCTTAGGACATTCATTTTCATAATTCCACATTTCTATAAAATTGTAGCATTCAACATTGAAAACCACTTTCTTTCCATTGCAATCACGAGCTTGGTGGCCTTTTTCACCACACATGTAATAGACACTCATTCCCTTCAGGCAAGTACTGGGTTGTTTCTTCCCACATTTACTGCAGGATGGAAATTCAACTTTTCCCTTCTTCCCCTTATTCCCATTTCCATATTTCTCAGTATATCTATTTTTCTCTTTCATTGCTTTAATGTCGTAATACTTAGATAATTCTTTTTCTGTTTTGGTAGCACATTAGACAATATCTTCATATGATGAGAAGGAATTGTGAGACTAATGCTCGATGGAGAAATGGTTTTAAACATCAAATAATCTATCAATATTACTCCTTGTGTTATGTATATAATATGATGTATTTTTTTCTATCCTTGTAATGTTAGCCTCATACTTTGTGACATTTTCATCATCCATTTTCCATAGACTCAAAAATTGTATTCCGTATCAGCTCTATGGTCATGAGGAAAATATTTTTCCAATAAAAGAACTTTAATCACCCTCCATTCCATATTTTATACTTCTCCATCCTCCTTTTTGTTTTGAATTAATAACCACCATCGATCTTCATCTACCATGAGGCGATAAATTTCCATGACAAATATTTCCCTTTAACTAGTCCCTAAGACATGAAATATTTTCTCTATAGAAATTATCCATTTATCAGCTACAAATGGATTTGTAGTCCCATTTAATATTGGTGGTTGTTGCCTCATGAGGTGGTCTAACATTGATCTTCCATATTGTGGATTTGGGAGCTCCATATGGGTAATAATATTATTCATAACCTGAACGAGTTGTTCCATTATGGTTATAAGTTGTTCTACACCAGTTGCATCACCAAATTAACTATAATTATCTTGAGTAGGAGGGAAATTTATATATGGATTGTGTGCATTGATATGGTTTCCATTCGTTCCACTATGCACTATTTCTATACAATGGAATACAGTAGATTAGTTTATGAATCGCAGTACATAATTCCAAACCAGTAAAATACCAAAAAGAAAATGAAAAGGTTATGCATATAATCCATAATCATAAAAGAACTTCCATTGAGGAGGTATTTACTCATAAATCCTTCATAATTGTTTGTAATGAAAATTTGAATTATCCTACACATATCCCCCCTGGAGTGTTGTAACCAAGAGTGCAGAAAGGCATGGTGTCGTGTACCAGGACACCCTGGGTCAAGCCCGAAACTCCTTGTCGGAGTTTTCACTCCTAGGTACATCTGTTCCAGACCGTCTCAACATGATCATATCCAGACATGGTTGTATTTCAATGAAAATTCACAATATCATTACATTACCGAATATTCTTGGAAGTTCTTCTATACTTATCCTCAATGTCTATCATAGGGTAAAGTTCTCTAATCAGTGCTTTTCTAAATCTACTTTCCAAGTCTTGTACTAAATTTACTATGATACCAACTGTAACGTCTTGACCCCAGTTACCCAGAGTTGGTGTATTATTACATAAAATTTCGATGATACAAGGAATCATGTCCCGAAATACTGATCATTTTATAAGAATTGGAAGTACTATATACATATATAAGTTTTACATTACATCATGAAATAAAAAACAACATTTTTTCCCATTGATCACTCTTATATCCCTTATCCTCGTCTTGTAGGTTAATCGTAATATAATTCTTCATATCCTGGGATAAATGAAGCCTGACAATGGGGTGAGCTTATATGAATAGTAAGGATAAAAATCTAGCAGAAACTATAATAAATAAGAATAAAAATTTAATGGAATGTATAAGAATAAAATACAATACTTTTAAACATCAACTTAAAAATAATGTGGCAATGATAAATCAAATAATTCAATTTACTTATTCACATTGATATTATACTAGTCGAATAATCACATGTAATATCAAAAGAAAATTTCATAATGATGGAATGCATAATACTGGACATCATAACCACATAGTCAAGGCCTCGTGTCAAGATTATAAATAAGATTTTGTCAAGGAATTCTCCCAAGACACTTGTTTGTCTCTGGATATCTACTGATGTAGCAAGGAGCTATAGCAGGCTCCACCCATCACATACTATGTCCAATGAAATCATCATATGAAAATTTTGAAACATAACATATACATTCGAATTAAAATAATCATACAAAATGGTAATACATTAACCATAAACAATGAAGGGTATAAAAATAGAACATCTGAATTCAATCATATCACAAAACCATCAATACAATATGGAATATTTTATCATAACAAAACAACTTCAAACAAGTGTAAAATACATTAAAGGATGTTGACATAGTTGAAATCCAACCTATTTGAGAGAAATATCTCATTCTATTTTGAAATAATTTAAATGTAAAATAATTATAAAAGGAAAAAAATTATTTTGAAAATTTTATTATATTCTTGTAAGGGAAGCTTCAAAGGGGTTAAAATGGAGTAAAATATCAACACTCACCGTATAAGTTAAAAAAACATTTTTTTCTTAATTTTGTCGAAAATGTCGTAAAGGACCTTTTTGGAAAACAAAGAAATGATTCCTTTATAGATTTTTTATAAAAAGTAAAACATGGTTATAAATAACATTAAACCATAGTCTAGGAAATGGTAAAAATGTTTTCAAACACATTTTCATGAAACAAGGATGTTTGTGATAAAGAGGTCCAAGTAGATATTTACGTATAAACAACATTGGATAATGAAGAGATTGTAGAAATAACCCATACCTTGTACTTTTACATTATCGAGGCTTCATTAAAATCCTATATAATTTTTAAAAAATTGTTATTAAATTATAAAAGAACCACATACAAAAATATGATATCATATATGATCTTCTAATTTTTCGTTGTTAATAATATTACAGTAGTATAATTGTTTTGGGGGTTAACTTATTCATTTTACCTTATATGTGTGGTTACGTAAGTGACGTTGTTTATGGATTGGATGTATTTGAATCATATCTCGAATTATATTAACTTCATAAACTTATTTTTAATCATAAAATGGAAATTATTCTTGAAATATTACGATTGGGAATGAATCTCATCGCGATCGTGGAGATGGTAATTCGTACGTATGCATGAGAGACAATATCATTCTATTGATGGTGAAGTCATAATTAATTGGATGGTATATCATATATACATAATAATTAACATGTTATATTTATTATATAAATCAATTATACTCATTATTATACCGATCCAAATAATGAAGTGTTGAATATCAAACTACACCACGTTGTGGAGAAGGTAAGACGTATGTACACACGTATAGTGACTTTGTCATTAATAGGATGGATAGAATAATGAATATGGTTATACCATATTTATAATAACATAATATTATGTATAAGGAACTAGAGTTATTATTTTTGTATGGAAGAAATAATGAAAGTGGAAGTGGAAGAAGAAAATAACTTTGAAAGTGGTGATGAAATTATTACCTCTTCTTCAGTTGTTTCATTTTTATTTGATCAAAAGGGTTCCTTAGATTACATTATGATCAAATTAATGCCTCTAAGATTATGTATGGGTATTTGGGAGGATATTTTACTTGGATTTGGATAAGCCAAATGGCTTAGGAGGTGTGATTTTGAGAGAAGTGGATGTAGCCTTTTATAAGAGAGGTGAGGGTCACTTAAGGAAAAACTTGAAATATTTTTTTTGTACGATCATATTATGTATATAATGGATCAAAAAGGATTCATTTCGAGGATAATCTTGGTATTAGTGGAAAACCTCTAAAAAAAGTTTTAGATAGGTTTAGGTCAGAATATTATCCTTACCTTTTAGATTTAACTTTTAGTTAAATAGATCAATTTTTACCACGTATTCTTGTATAATTATAATAAATGGTTAATAAACATACTATAAAAATCCATTATATCACCACGTGGTTAATTATTTACATATATATATCCTTATCTATGTCCTTTTTCAGATCCATAGATTTTTAGTAATATTATATAAATTAATAATATAGTATTAGTTTTCAAAACTCATTTATGTAAATTTTGACACTATTTAGTATTTGGTTTTTTTGAAAGTCATAAAAAGATTATAACCTACAAAAAAATTTATATAATCAACCCTAGAATGTATTATTAACCTATAAAAATACCGTAATAAATAAAAAGTCTTAATTTACAATTATTATAATATTTATAATATCAATTATTTTAATTATTCAATAGTAGGTAATTACTACATCATCATTGGGTCATTAATAAATTTAATTATATTATTTATAAATATTATAAATAAAATAACATTATGTAGGATATATTTTTATCTTTCTAATTAATATTTATATTTGAATTAATCTTATGTATAACCATATATTAAAATTGGTTTAGTTATTAAACATTGAATTTAACACTTTTAACTCTTTTTTAAATAAAATAATAATAAATGTCCTAATCTAATAAAAGTGGAACAAAATGATCATATTTTATTAAAATATTTGATTTTGGTCGAAATATAATTATCCAATATAATTCAGACATGTGTTAGGGTAATTATAATATAATTTTTACCTTTAATTCCCCTCTTTACTTTTAACGGTGGTAAATAAAATTCATAAATTACGATTCACCAAAAATTATTTTCATCATGTTGAACCCCATTTTACATGGTGATTTACACCATGTCTCTAGGATTTTTGAAATACAATTCACAGAGGAGTTAAAATTACATTTTATGAAAATTCGCAAATGTGCATAGAATTTGGGTAAAAGGTGTTAAAAGTTTAATAAAATTTTATATATCTTAAATTATTATAGAAATACACCAATGAATTAAATTGAAAATATATAAGTATTATGTATCTATTTTTACCTAAAATAAATTTATATAAAATAACAAATTTTTTAAATAATAATTTCGTTTTAAAAAATAACATAGTGTTTCTCACTGTTGATCAAAAAATGAATGTTTTCAGAAAAATACCTAAAATTCACCATAAGCTAATTTATATATTTCAAATCCAAAAATGAATTCCATTTTGAAAAATAAAATTTATAAAATTTCAAAAATTGGGTATTACTATTCATAACAGCTAGTTAGATTGGTAAGGGTTTGCTGGAACTCAAAGTTTCATTCTGCGCAAGCTATTTAATTATTAACAGAGAAACGTACATTGGATGCTTGGGTGTTACAAACATGAGGGAGGAGATTTTAGAGTAGATCTCATGGTGATTTATATATCAATAAGCTAATGTTGACTGAGAAACGTCTAAAAGGATGATACAAACATTTCCTATACCCTTGTGGAAATGGGAAAATTTCCATATGGGCTTTGTCACGAGTCTTCTGAAGTCATCCAAAAGAAATAATGATATTTGGGCTATGGTGGACTGAGTCACCAAGAATTCCAACTTTATCACAATTTAAAAAGATCAATCACTTGAAAAACCAACTAAAATATACTTGAAGGAAGTGGTGAGACTGCATGGTGTTCCACTCTCAATTGTCTTAGATCATGATACGAGGGTAACATCTAAATTTTGGAGAAGTATTCAACATTACTTGAGTACTTAATTGAATTTTGTCATGGCCTATCACTCCCAAACTGATGGCTAATCAGAAAGGATTATTCAGACACACGAAGATATGTTAAGGGAATGTTCTTTATAATTCAATGGTGGATGGGCTCAAAATCTCCAATTGGTTGAGTTCTCATACAACAATAGCTTCCACTCATGTATTCAGATCGATCCATATGAAGCTCTGTATGAAAATGGACGTAGAAATCCAACCTGTTGTGTTGAAATTGGAAAAAGAATACTACTTGGATATGATCATATAAAAGAGATGTTAGAGAATTTTCAGGTGATCCATCAACGTATCAAATCTGGTCAGAGTTGGAAAAGTGACATGTTGACAACCCTCAAAGTGACTTGTAGTTCGACATTGGATATAAATACATCCTTCAAATATCACCATGGAAGAGAGTCATGTGGTTTGGAATGAAAGGGAAGTTAAGCCTAAGGTATATTATCCCCATTGAGATCCATGACTGCATAGGATCCATGGCCTATCAAATTTCACTTCCACAAAATATGGGTCAAGTTCAGGATGTGTTTCCTGTATCACTCTTGATGAAGTACATACCAGATCCATCCCATGTACTGAACTCAGAGGTGGTACAACTGGAAGATGATATCTTTTATAAGGAGCATCTAGTAAAGATTCTGTATCAGAGAGTTAGGTTTCAATGCAATAAGAAAACCCACCTTGTTAATGTTCTATTGATGGAGAATATGTATGATGAAGTAACATGGTATTTAGAGGATATAATGAAGGATAAATACCCCCATCTGTTTAGGTAAAATGATAATTTGTTGGAGAAATTTAAAATGGTGGGAATAATGGAACAACCCCAAATTTTATCATTTCAATTTCTCCCTTCTTATGGTAATGTCGTATAGTATAATAATATGAAATCACATTAGGAAACATCATGTTACATCATTCTTATATGAACTACTAAATTCTATGTGACCATTAAACAAAATTTTTCTATATATGTGATTTGAATTTTGAAAACCTGACATACACGGTTGTGGTCAGTTAGATGTTTGGGGTCTAATAGGATAAACATAATTTTTGGTGAATAGTAACATACCCTAATGAATAGTAATTTTACCCATATGAATAGAAATATGACCCTTATTAATAGTAAATCAACTAAGTGAATAGGAACATTAACAATGATAGTATGAATAAAGTTTAAGAATCCTATAAGTGACAACATGATATAAATATATTATAGTGTTGGTCTTTTTTGATGTCCTGAATATTTGATGATTAATTTCATATTTTAAAATAAAATTTATTTTCATAAGTTGTATTCATAAAAATGTATTTTTTATTTCTTCTGATTATATGATGATACCTTAATTAATTTTTCACAGTGTTAGGAAGGAAGTTTCAATTATGATTTTTTTATTTTTCAAATAAATTATTTTCTTAATTAAAAATTAAATTATTAATATTTATAAAAATATTTTCATAAAATGGAGTTCAATTTTGAATTATACACTTTAAAAAACCATTAGGGTTAATTTTTGAGATTTATTTGAAATACAATAATTTTTTGTAAATAGTGAAATTCGATAATTTTTGAAATGTGCTAAATAAATAATTTTATGCATCATTATTGAGTCATGGATGATGTAAATGGACATTGGTTCAATATAAAATAAAATATTTACTGTATTTAGTCATGGATTCATCACTATTTATTGTCTTGAGGGAATTTAAAAAACTACTGAATTAAATATTGAGAAAACATCCCTCCCCTCCACTATAAATACCACCCCTCACAACCTCATTTCCACACACCACTCAAGAATATATCCTTGATAAAATTCTTCCGAAAACTCATACTTAAACCCTACCCCATGTATAGGTGCTCTTGGACTAATCCAAAGACAAGTCCTAGGTTCCTTGTGGAGGATCTCACGAGGAGAATTCAAGAGGTAATTTCTCTCTCTTTTTTCTTTCAAGTTCCTTTTTAAATTGATTTCCTTTCTTCTCTTATCCTAAAATTACCTTATCCAAATGTCATGATAACTCCATTATTATTGATAAACTGGTATTCTATCATTCTAATGGGATATTATTCAGTATAATCTTCCCTATCTCACATTTTTTGGTAAAAAAATGAAACCATCACCCGTGATGTGTAAATTTACCTACACTGTGGGTGATGCAATTCTATTTTACTCCAATGCCTTAAAGGATATAAATAAAAAAATTAAATGATTAAAAAATATTTTAATATTTATTTTTAACCCATTTTATTTTTTGGGAACAACTTTTTTATACATAATACTAAATGATAAAACAAAACATGTTCGCTTTGATCCAAAAACCTCACAAATTAACCTAAGATGATCATCATTAAATTTTTACTAATGATTCAGCCCCATGGTATTTTAAAAAAATTATTTTATGATCATTTAAACACATGTAATATCATTGATAACATATTATAGATATTACGGATGTTTATCCATGTTCTACATGAACTTCCATTCATTTGTACAAGTAAACCATTCCTAAAAACTAAAAAAAATTATCCGGAACAATGAATTTGAACTCTCTAACTCATAAAAATGCACATAAAAGAACATAACAATACCATAATGAATAAATTCCATGTATAAAATGTTATGTAAATGTTAATTGACTAATATAATGTGATTATATAGCTCATTAAAGTGAATAAATTATTCAGACACAAGGTTAGGGGAATTATCGAACCCAACATTCTTTATTTGGGTTTTCCCTATTTCACTCAACTTTAAGTATGGTTATTCCAAAATAATAATTTTATCATCATTATCGTACCTTTTCTTCTATATGAATTTTTTCCACTGGAGTTTATGTCAAACACAATTTTTCCAAAAATAACTCTTCTTTCAAAAACACACCATTTACTTATCACTCAAGGATGATGGTTCTTGTATCATGTATGTTATTCCCTATATCATTTGGGAAGAAAAGTTTTATGAATTTATTATTTTTTAATTAAACCTATTCCTTTACAAGGGTTATTTATGTCCAAGAATTATATACATTATATTTGGCATGCTTGATATTGTTAATGTTATGATGTGTCAGTTGCACCATGAATTATATAGTGCAATGTTGATGTTATGATGTGATGTGTGTGCCTGAAATTATACATTGCAACAATGTATTGGGTAATTTTATGAAGATAATGGTTTAAATTGAAATATGCATGAACATGATTCTATATTGTTTCAAAACAATGTGTTCTAGTTAACAACAAGGACCTAAGGATTCATTTTTATACATTTCCACTTTTCAAGTATTTTATTAATTCTTTATTTCATGTTTTTTTATCCTATGACTATGTTATAATGACAATGATTATGCTCACCCCATGTTGTAGTGTCTCATGTTCTTATTCTATTAAGAGTATTTTATATCACACCTTTTATATGCATATCATAATGTGATTACATGTACTAAGGATAATTCAAGGTCCAAAAAAAAGATAGAGAAGAAGAAATAAAATGAATGGTTACATTTTATGCTAAAATAGTTAGGTATAGTATATGTTTTCCCAAGACACAAATCCTTTGGATCATTGTGGTTTAATGATTTTAAATTTACTATCATTAAAATGATTTAATGTTAATATAGTAAGAGTAGGGTCATTATAGAAACATTGTTAATTAACATGTAATTTTATGTTGGAGCTCTACTATTATTCTACAGATTAGCCTAAAATGGTATTTTTAATTTCAAGTTTAATATTGAAAATACATAGATCAAAACATACATGGAAATAGGGATTCCTCATAATAGGATTGAACGATGAGATACAATTCACAATATAGAGAATGATTCAAAATGGGAATGGTGGATATCATATCATTTTAATGAAATTATAATATGGATTTCCTTCATAAAATGTTCATAAGTGACTCAAATTTTAATAATAAGTTTCTAATCTACTAAACTGATGAGTAAGGTAAAAAATGTCATGAACCAACCCAGATGACCAGTCAAAACTAGATCTGAATCAGTTTTTGAAAATACCAAATTGTTGAACCTAATTTCTAGAGGCCAATGAATGACATCAAAAAATTGAACTATAAACACAGGTAATTATTTACCCAAATATAAAAAAACATACATAGAATTTATATGATGTGAAAAATTCATGAAATAAAACATGTAACGAAAACCATCATATCTAGAAAAAAATCTAATGAAATAATACAAAACCAAGGTACATGCTAAAAAATATTCAAATAGAGGAACTCAAGATAGAAATTTCTACTACATTATATGATGGTAAAATCACCCTATATCACCATCATATTCCCATACCTAGCTTACCTATAATCTCATCACCACACTATGAAGCCCTTTTATTTTCTATTGAAAAGAATAAATAGTTTAAAAACCCCAATGGTAGTGTGTAGTGTGTGAGAAAAATAATCCTAGTGGTACCCCACCAAATAATTATACAATAATTTGTTTGTCAAAAAATACTAATATTCTTAATATCTGGAAAATAAGGAATGATAAAACTGTTTTCAAATTTATATAAAAAACAATCCACTTTTAGTAGTTTAAAAAAATCAATATAACAATGTTCAACTAACATTTTTAAACAAAACATTTGTAGAAGCAAACATCATTTTCCATATAATAGAAATAAAAAATACCATACTAGTCTTGTTTAATAGAGATAAACTCTAGGATAACGTAGATATGAGCTGCTTTGGTCACTTATATCTATGTAATCAATTCAAGTCATAATTTTAAAAAAATCATAAAATAATGATTCTATGGAATATAGGATCACTCCATTGATGTACCAGCTATGATGCCTGATAATCAAGTCCCTAGAACAATAAGGCCACTGGAAAAAAACCCAATGAATGAACCCCTTCATGGTCAATATGGAATGGCCTAATACTATACAACATCCTTTGTACCCAAGGTCCCATTTTTTTATAAACATAAAACCCATTGAAAATTGAATATCCTATATAAAAATGGTATTTAATCATCACTATCTCACCATAAATAATCCATTGAAATCAAATTTCATAAACCAATTATTTTTTATTTTGAAAATTTATTTATTTTAACAAAATAAGGTGAAATCCATTTTTTCATTAACAATTATTTTTTATATCAAGAATATCAATGATTATGACATCCTTATTAATAAAATGATATTATAACCACAACATATGTGGTTTAGTAATATAATATCAGATATAGAACCACCCACCTAACACATGGGCTCCAACAACACCACAATTTTGGAATCCATATTCCATAATGAATTAAAAACCACTACATAGTCAATGGATTATCTATATATAAATTATATCTTTGTAGAATTCGGTTTGAAAAAAGTCTTAGGTTAAAATAGAAGATAGATACAAACGTAGCATAATATTCATAGGCTCTATACTAAGAAAATATAGCAGGCCTCTATAAATTAAAATCATGATGAATATAAAGTTTACTTAGAGAGAACACATCATGATCAATAGATTACACAAATTATTCTTAAAACTTATTCCAAACCAATATATCAAGAAGGATTGTAATATATTCTATCAAACATACTAATCTGATGAAAACTTATAGATATGAGATGAAGATAGTAAGAGAAGAAAATCATAGGGAGATGGATCACCAAAAATTACTGGGAGAATAACTAATGTTTGGGGATTTGATGGGGATATTAACAGAATAAGAGGATAGTTTCTAAAAAAATTAATCAATCGGAACAAAAAACATTCAAGGTGTAAAATAAAGATTCATATTTGGAAATTTTAGAATAGCTGATATTCCTAAAATCATTTTACCTTTTTTCTAAAAAAACCCCTCATTAAAACCTTGAAAAATATCTTATGTTGTATCAATTTTTCCACATCCATAATGTATATTAATTTCTTATTCAAAAAATCCATTTATGTCATGAATATAAATTCATATTGTGAAGAGAGTCCTTTAGAAATTTTTCTATAATTTGTGTAATCTTTTTATGCCAAAATTCATAACATACCTCATCTCATTTAGTTTATCCCATTTAAATTCATTGAAAATTAAAAATTGGCATACCATAATATAAAGGATGTTATATTTCTCCCTAGTAAATGAATTAAAATGCCTAAAAAATCACAAAAAATATGGATTAATCCAAAACTAAAAAGGCCACTAATAACGAATCAATTATTGATTTATATTGTTCTGTCAGAATCTAATATATCCACTATAATGCATAGACCAATGAAATAGACATCCTATAAAGAACTTTTTTCAACTTTTAGGGGTCTCCATTGGATACTAAAAAACTAAAACTTCTAGTTAAAACTCAAATTCACCCCAATTAATAATATGGGTTGGATTGTGGGGATATGAAGTGAGTTTAGACATGAAGAAAATATCATTAATTCCTATAAAATTAGTATAAAATTTCAAAAAATAGAGGCTTTTCCAAAAGACGCATTGATTTCAAACATTCTAGCATATCTCAAATCCATCATCCATTATTTTATATGATGTCTATAACACAACCAAGGGGAAACATTCAGAATGTCATAGTCCACTGAAGAAAACGCTAAATGGAATAATTGAAATTTTTTATAGGATTTTAACATAACCAAATGTTGATTTATATACTAAATATGATCGCTTATCATGAAAAATACTCAATCACATAATTGTTTCCCCACTAACCTAAGACTGAAAAATACTTGAAACATATGTGTGACCATATAATGCTTTAAAAGATTCCATTTTGTTATATGATTGTTAATTGATTTTATAAGTGAATTTTACATGTCACATATGGTAACCCAAGGATCCTATAAAATCTAAGATACAATCCTAGAGTATTTCCTTTAGAAATAGAATTTTATGCTCTGTTTAGAAATCTGTTAATGGATAATATGTTGTACTCCACCAATAATGTGTCCCCATTTCATCTTATAAACCCTTCCATTACTTGGATGCAAACCTAGGATCCATATAAGTGGAAATGGGAGTGGAAACCATATTAAATTAAAAAATTTATTTTATGTATATATTTCTACATCATCATCCTTTTAGTGTGACACGTTAATAAAAAATGAGGATATTTTATGAACTGATAAATCACCAATCATATAATATTCATTATATAGTGATTCTATAGTAGTCCAACAATGAAATCCATAGTCACCATTTCCCATTTAAATTCTAACTCTAGATGTGGCCGAAGATATTTGAAATGTTTCAGGTGCTCTACCTTAATTTATTAGAAGTTGTAACTATGAGAGAGGTAGTTAGTAATATCATTTATCATACTTGGCCATAAGAAACCTTAACTTATTTGAATATAAATATTCAAAAAATGAGAATGAAAATCCAATAATGAACTCTCTGCTTCATGTAATATAAAAAAAGTTACTAATACAGGGATGAAGAACCGACTACCAAGATAATAAGTGTATCAAAACAGAGAGACCTTCAAGGAGCGGACTCCCCAGAAAAAAATATAATCATTTATTCCTTTTCCCCATAAGAATAAAATCAATAAGAAATAATGAAATTTAAATACTAGTAAAAACCATAAAATAATCATCCTCATGTGCATCTAGATAAAACAGGAAAACTAGCCCAATAAAATTACACACCTCTTTTATTTATATGATGACATAAGAAAGAAATTTTCTAATGATAACATTAGTACTCCACCCATCACTTGTGTATGGGGTTTATATAATTTTGATTATGAATATAATTCAATGACTTATAGTCATTATATAATGTTTACCTATCCCTGAAATGATAGTGAGTTCAATAATTAAGAGAATTCAGAACATCAAAAAGCTCCAAATAATATGTATTATAATTAATATCATGTGGATAAATCTGAAAATAATTGTATAACAAAAAATGATGATCTTACATAATTACACATCCTAGAACAACACTAGGAGAATAAAAATATACCACATACCACTTATATGGTTTTGGAAATAATACAACATGACAAAATTGCAGATGTTGTTTGGTTTCATTGACTGTATCCTTACACTTAGCATCACATGAAATACAAACCTATTTATTGATAAGATTCATCAATGGTAATGCGTATTTTGTGAAATATATCATGAATCACTATGAATAACTATCTAGGCATAAGAATATTTCAATATCAAATAACTATATGTTTCCCCCTATGAAAATAAAACCCCCACATCATCAATATCAACAAATGGGAATTGTTCTGAAATCATGTTCCCTACGAACATCACCAACCAGATCCTGAAATTTCCTGTTGAAATCTCTCATAATGGAAGAGAATCCTCATGATTCGAAAAAATGAATTTAAACAATTCTATTAATTTTACTCAAATATCTAACAACTAGGATATCGTCCTTGAACACCACAATAAATGTATCAAGATACTGGTGTAGTATCTGCTTTATCTAATCTATAAACACTATAGCGGTGTTAGTTATTCAGAATGGTATCATGATATGTTTATAAGGGACTTAAATAATCCATAATGAATTCTTCATGATATATAATTCATTAACCATGAAATGATATGTAGAGACCCGATTTTTTCTTATTATGATTTTGGAATATTTCCAACTATTATTCCAGAGTTGGGTCCTGAGATAGTAGGAAATTTCGAGGCCTGGTGTGCCCAGAATTAATTTTATAAAATTCTGAAATATGTTTTATATTATGCATGTGCAGTTAATTAATTAAAATGCTATATCTCTAAAATGGTTGATCGGATTAGAAATCTAATTTCACGGTTGGGTCCAGAATGTTATGTTTCCCTTAGGCACGCATAAAATTAGTTGGTGCAGGATGTTCAGACCCCTCGCTCATTGGCAGTATGTTAAATGGATGAATTAAATTATTAAATTATTAATTTAATAGCCCAAACATGAATAACTCATATATTTGGACTCAGATGAGAAATTTGATGCCACCTTTGATTTCATAACATTTGTTTTACCCTAGGAATGGTATAACCTTTTTCGTCAGTGGGAGTTCAGCTTATGTGCCATAGTGGATGATAAATTAAATAATTAAGTAATTAATTATTTAATTATTTGGTTAATATACTTAATCTAATTTATTAGTATAAATTCATATTTTAGGCATTTGGAATCATAAATATTTTTCAAATGATAGATCCTATGCATCTCCTCCCCTCCCCCCTCTCGTTGGAAGATGATGAATGGCGAAGAACAACGATGAGACTTCATATCCATGCGTAACAAAATGCGAAAATGAAATACATATCCATGAATGTGATATTCATCAATGATAATGGATATAATCTAGTTAGGACTCTTTCTTGGTGTTATTATTCCCTCAATTAAACTTTGATCATGTTTTTATTCAAATTTTCAACATGTCCCTTGCTATTAAACACTGGATGATCCTAAGTTCCAATTTCATTTTGTTTAACAAATTGTCCTAACCCCATTTCCCAAACCTAATTCTATCCCGGATATGATTAAAAACATTTAATCTTGTTTCCCTTATCCCCTCAATTCTCTGTATTCATCTCCAATGAATCACACGGAACCCGATTCCATAATTTCCGGGCGACTCAAGTTTGATCGGGTCCCCGAATTCGAAGCACATCAACGAAACAATGAGAAAATAATGAGATAAGATTGGTGATGCATAGATCGCCCCCCAATGATTTTATATTAATGGTTTTTGTTTCATTTATAATTGTAATGAGGGTTTTATGGATCATTGAAGGTTCAACGGTGTGCAATTCAGGCTAGCCCAGCACGATGGAGCAGGATGGTGGTCTGACGTGTCTCCAGGCTGTCCGGCGTTGAGGAGGATAGTAGCCAAGCACTGGTCCGGTGAGAGCATCATGTGGCAGAAATCTGAGATGGTGGAGGTGGGTGTGTATAAAGGATATGGTAGCAATTCTAGTGGAGTGGAAGAAGGCTGAGGTGGCATAGTAGAGTTGGAAAGTAGAGGCGGCATGACGGAGGCCACATGCCGTGGTGGTGGTCGGTGAGGGAGCATACCGGAGGGCCGGCGGATGGTGGCATTCCAGAAGGGTGGTGACTGGGTGTGAAGGGGTGGATACCCACATGAAATCTAGGGGGTTAAGATACCCTAAGGGGTGAAAAAAAGAAAAAAAAGAAAAAATTAAAAAGGAATAAATAATTAAAAAAAAGTAGAATAGTAATAGTAATAATAATAATATTTTTATTATTTATTTTAATCCTCTATAACTACCCCGTGCTGCGTCCGATCGAGGCACCATCAACTGCGACATGACCCCATTTATGGGGCGGTAATTTTAAGACCATTATAATTAATTTAACATAACTCATTACCTGGTCTCGCAAAACAACCGAAAAATAATATATTTAATGTTATTATTAAATTTTTTATTAGCCATAAATCCTATATACGACGTCCGTTTGGGGTGTCGTCAGTGGTGATATAGCCCTTCCTTTAAGAAGGTTAATTCATGTCCAATGTTGAATATTAAATTATTGTTCATGAATCTTTTCCACAAAATCCCCAATAATAGTATAATTATCATTGTTGCTAGATCTTGCATTTGTCGTAACTCTTTCATACAACAACGGATTGGCGAGCTGTTAGCATCATTGTGACCCTAAAATTGAAGAAGAATTTTAAATAAAAATTCGATTTGTTTAAATAGATATTGAGGTGTGGGCCCCACATGATTCCATTCGAGCGCAAAGTGGTGACTTATCAATTCTTCAATCAGATGTCCTTTTGGGGTGAATTAATAGTCGATCTGGAATGTTTTTTTGTAAGGATCATAATGGGGTAATCTTTTGGGATATGAAACACCTTATTTCAGGATCACATTAAATGTGTAAACATGAATGGAATATCGGTGGAAGATCCTTTTGATGTTTTTTAAGAGAACCCATGGTTTGGATCAACCTCGACTCTTGTGAGAGTGGAGAAGATGTATGAAGAGATGCGGCCAAATGTCTTGTGACCGTTTGAGGAGGCGTGTCATGAAAATTTGGTGTCGACCCTCCTGATCAATGATGATCATTATGCACTCATCAAACTCCTCTCTAGACTTTCCATATACTTTGGAGTAACATGGAATACTTAGGGTTTCTTATTTATAGTTTTGTACACAGGAATAGTTAGGTACCCGTACTGGCTATGAGGTAGGGCCACACATCTTGTGGGCCCCACACACAATGTGAACTACTATGAAAATCAATCTACAGCTTGTAAAACCTTCCTATGAAATTGGATATTGGCATAAGATTATCCTTTCTTGAGTGTTTTATTCTTGTAGAATGTGATTGATCCCTAAAATGTCCATTTTGAGTTATGGTGCATGATATTTAAGATGTGATGCCTTTCTAAGGTGGCACATGATGACTAAAACAACATTATTTTTAGAGATACCTTCCAATAGGGATGACCAGAGTTCCTCGATGCTTTTCCAAGAGGTATCATCTAGTACGGAATTCCAGAGATCCTCGATGAATTTTGGAGAGGGACCATTGAGTAGAGATGGTCAGAGGTCATCAATTATATTATGAGAGGCACCATCTAGTAGGAATGGTTGAGAAAATATAGTTTTACCTCTAGCTAGGCATGGAATTGGTCCCCAATGGATGTTCCAAGTGGAACCCTCCAACAAAAATGAGGATGGGTCCTTGATAAAATTAGAGTAGAACCCTCCAGTCTGGATGGGGATGGGTCCTTGACAACACTAGAGTAGAACCCTCCATCTAGGCTAGGAATTCATCCTCAACATAGAGACAGAACCTCTCGAATGTGCAATAGTGATGAGGTTTACATTGATATGACTTTGGTTTCTCAATAAAGAGAAACTCTTTTCCCACCAAGACTAATCCTTGTGACACGACCTAAAACATTGAGAGTGAGACAGTGTCAGCCAATGAGGATAGTATTACTGTGCGGTGATTGAGTCCCTTTGACTTAAAATTATGAGAAGACGTATGGGATTCTAGGCATTAATGGTAAAATTTGGAACTGTTGAGATCTCAATTTTCCTGAGCTATGCTTCTGAGATGGAGATCCCCGTAATCTTTCATTTGGGTTTCTTTGACTGAGTGTATATTTTTTTTTCAAGTTCCCACTCTAAGGGTTCTAGCTACTCTCATTTTTGGAGATGTGAAGACGTAAGAATTATGCCAAGTGTTTTCCGTGTCTAGATTCTCATGGTTGGATGAGTTAACTCTCATACTATATGTAGAAAATAATCGACGACAAATTCATTTTCTAAACTTTTCTAGCTCATTATGTTAGTATTTTATTAATTTACTCTTTTAGTGGGTTGAGATGCACTTCTTTATATTGTACCGTGTTATATGTAATAGTCTTCTTCTGTTATATCTCTTTCTTCTCCCCTATTCACTACCTCTCTTGCTGCTCCATTGAGCCTTTGGGGCATCATATTGAGTATTTTTATACTTACCCCTTCTTGGGATTTGACCTCATTTGGTGTTCCCCTGTAGACGATGGATTAGTATATCATGACATTGGAGAAGCTTAGGGATATGGGGTTCTTGGATTGTGTCCGGAGGTCATAGATTGGGTATTCAGGAGTAGGACACTCTTTTCTGTTTTAGTTTTTCACCTGTTGCTGGATTTTGGCACTTTTCTTGATTATTGTGTATTTTGCCCCTTTACCATTTAGCTTTACTTTTCATATACTTTTAATGTTTATAGGTCTATGCACATATGTTTTGTTTCCATTTCATATTAGTTTTTTATCTTTCTTTCATTTCCTCTAAACTTTTGAATTGAGTTGGTTGCGTGTGTGTGTACAATTTCATAGGCAAAGTCCTCCCCTAGTTTGTTGTGACTTAGCCCCTAGTCTCTATCCGCATGCCTAGGGAGGAGGGCTTGGGGTAGTTGTGGCTCGAGCCCTGGTAAGGGTAGGGTCATTACAAGTGTTATAATAGGTGGTTGGATCGTTGGGACATTGTTCGTACATTTCCCTAATATGGACTTGGTTTTGTATTGGGAAGCTGTGTCGAAGTGTCTCGAGAGTGGATCTTAGGCCGTAGAGTCTAGTGATGGTAGAGGTAACTGACCTATCCATTCACTAGGACCCTAATTACCGGCTTGTCATTTCTTCACACTAAGACACCTATTTCCGGGAACAATGCTATATTCATCATATAGGATTGATTCTTTGAAAATACATCTTGAGTAATCTCCCCATTGTTGTTGATATATATATATATATATTCTCATCTGGACATGGAACTCCAAGATAACATTAAATATGTCTCTGTGATGATAATCGTCTAGGATCTAGTTACGTATCATTACGGTGATCTCATGAGCGACGAGGCCCCAGTTCACACCCCAACATGCAAGCCCCTTCTCCAAGTTGGCAGGTAGCAGCAGCCCTAGCTATTGAGCAGTTGACAGCCCCATCAGAGCTAGATGATGATGTGCACAGGTTGAGTTCACTTCTTGAGTTCCAGTGTTAGATACTGTTGAGGTTCAATAGTGAGCTAGAAAACCAGGCAGAAAAGGTTTGGTTAGAGTCGGTGGACCAAGTCTCCAGATTTGTATGAACACTGGTAGATCAGATAGTGGATTTTGAAGCCATCTTTTTCCATAGAGAATCTTGGTGTTGGTGGAGCTTGGCTACCCAGGGACACGATGAGTCAAAACTCTTCTGAGTCAACATCTAGTAGCTATTTTTTGTGGATTACTACCCCTATATCTTGCACTTCGTTCAACTTCAAAAGATCCAGTAGTTTCAGCAATGAGGGATAACGTGGAACGAGTATGTGACTAGGTTTATCGAACTTCCACACTACTCTCTGCACATGATCTATAATGGTTATTTTCGGGCATAAAATTTTGAGCAGGGACTCCGCAAAGAGAATCGTGCAGTCATAATACCCTTGTGCATCCACACATATATCGGGGTGTTGGAGTAGGTATCGGTGAAATATATCATTATATTAGAGGAAATCCATGCTAATGGTTGTGGTAGTGAGCACAACATAGCTGAGACTTCTGCTACAGATGGAAGATGAAATTCAATAAGATCTTGATGTAGGAGGCATCTCCATAATCAGTCATTGGCACACAACTATATGGGGTCAAGGTAGGGTAGATCGTAGGGATATCCGAGGGTGGAATGGTGTTATGCTTGTGATGGGAGAGGTCTAATGGCATGAGACAGCCCGATCAGATGTGTCGAGAACACCAGGCATGCAGAAAGAGGATCTAGAGGTTGGGGACGACATTACGAGGTCATGCCACCACCACTAGGTTGCCCACATTAGGCTCAAGAAACTGGAATCTATTTCCACAGACAACCACAATATTTGGATCTCTACGATCCTGCAGAATATGGATGATAAGATATGTTCCTTGAGTCATTTATACTTTATACAATAGAATTTTTTAGATATCGTATGATGTGATCTTTTCTACCTTCTCCTTGCATAAGGTTTTATCAGGGTGACATGGAGCATTGGTGTAACCATGTGTCGGTAATGTTCGATGTATATTTGGATGCATGAAGAATAGGGGTCCTTCCCCCACCAAGATGTGTTTTTGTGACGTTATGAAAACATTGAGGGAGAGTCAGCTCTTCCCAAAGTGGACAGCCCATGGGTTCATGGGTTCTGGCCCTGTCGAGGTTGGCCCATTGGTTCGGGGGCCCGGTCCATGGTTGGCCCGGCGCTCCGGGTGCGGCTCGGCCTACCTGTACCAGTCCACTGGGCCGCGGGTCCGGCCCAATCCGGTAGAAGGCGGAACGCCTTCTCTTATGGCCTCGTGGCTGCTGGGACCTGTTGCCAAGCCGATGGGGCACTGCCCCATTGCATGAAATAGTCGGCCCTTTGTCCGACCAGCTTCCACCAACACGACGTGGTGCGGGACCACGCCGCACCCTCTAGATGCGGCTGCTGCCACTGGCGAAGGTTGTTGGTGCCGACCACTCGGCCGACCGCTTCTGGTCGTCGCGGTGTGCAACGGGGCACCGCTTCCTCCCACCCATGGCTGGTTTCCACAGGTCTCCTCCAGCCACCACTGGTCGTCACCGACATGGTGCACCGACTGTTTCTTCTACGGTCCACTGCCCACGCTATGATGGTCTGTTTTTGGTTCTATCAGTGCCTACAAGGCTCTTGGGTCACTGTTGTGACTTTGTGTCCATCAGTTTCATCCTGCTGCTCCATTTGGAATACCATTCCAGAAAAACGAGCCCAGAACTGAAGAGGTAGAGGGTCGGGCCCTTCTTCGTTTGGCTCGCGCCCTCCGCATTAGCATCGTATCAGGAGGTCAACAAGTTATTTCATAATGATGAACTTTTCAACAATACCCCTACCTAGATAAGACTTTTGCTAAAAACGATCGATGGAATATCCTTTGTCCTTGTCTTCGGGTCAATTCGGTGGTGCTCATCACCACTCACTAAAATAGGTCTTGTCCTCCAGGTGGTTGGTGTTGTGGTACATTACCAGGGCTTCGTTTCTCGGTGAAGTCGTTCCAACACCCCACCTCGAGCTCCATATAAATAGGAGGGGGAATATATGGGTAACACTCTAAGAAATTTATGTGGTTCATTTAATTAATGGACCATCAACGTTCCCAACAGTGCGGTTACAGGTAGTGTAGAGTCAATCCATTTAATGTCTTAACATGTCGTCAGTCCCTCCACCTCTTCTCATCCATTTGAGGAAAGGAAAAATAGAAATAAAATAACATTGTTATTTTAAAATTCTTTTAAGTGTCCAAAAGCTATCTTTTTCTCACGACCTATGTGGTTGAAGTGAAGCCTCCCTTAAGAGAATCCTAGTGCTGCAGATTCAACAGTGCCCTCATATTTTTAATCCAAGAATTGTTTCAAATGATAGGTCACACCACTAGTGCATTTATAGAACTTAACTTAAAAAAGTTCATAAATTCATTCTAGGAACACCGGGACTCAGAATCACACGCCATCAATTTTTGTAGACTCGTAATAATGCCAAATAATTAAAAAAATACATGGAAAAATAATGGTCTTTACATGTCCACACATTAAGGATTTTCGACCCCAAAATACACAACATAAACTAAGGAACAAATAGGGGAACTTAGCACGAGTTTAGGCATACCACTCCCATGTTCTCTCCTAGCGGATCTCATACTTCCAGCGAATGCACAACAAAGAGATCGATCATCCACAAAGGACCCGCTCCTATCGATATTCAATATCCACTGGAACCTCTGTAAATGTCACCCCATTATAAAAGTCCAGCTTGCCACAGTGAATAATGTGCGATGGATCGTGCACATACTTCCTCATATATGACACGTGGAAAACCTCATGCACTCGATGCATCAATGGGAGAAGATCTAAGAAATACACCACCTCACCAACTCTATTGAGGACATGAAATGATCCGATGTACCTTGAAGATAGCTTGTCTCCCTGTCCAGATCTCTGCAAACCTCATCGAGGTGAGACCCATATGAAGACTTGTTCTCCCTCCTCAAACTCCAAAGGTATCTGTCTTTTATAAGAATAGGACTTATGTCTGCTATGTGTAGTCTTCATACACTCTTGGATGATCTGACCCTTCTCAATGGTATCCCATACCAACTCTGGACCCATAAGTGCTGACTCCCACATGTCTGTCTAACATAGATTTAATCTTCATGGTCGACAGTACAAGGCCTTAAATGGTTCCATATCGATGGTGAAGTGATAGCTGTTTTTATACGCGAACTCCACAAAAGGAAAGTGATCCTCCTAACTACGACCAAAATCCAAGATGCAAACACAAAGCATGTCCTCCAGCGTCTGAATGGTCCATTAAGTCTAAAAATACTTCTATCGATTAAAGGATGTGCTCAAAGGTAGATGAGTCCATAATTCCTTCTATAATCCATTCCACAACCAGGAGGTAGAATGTGTTTCACGATCAGAGATGGTCGCCAATGGCACCCCATGAACTCGTACAATATCCTACATGAAGATGCATCCCAAGCCCTCTACTGACCCCTAATATCAGATTGGTAGGAATTGGGATGACATGGTGAGTCGGTCAATGGTCAACCAAATGGAATCATGGCCCCTAGACATACATGGTAGCCCTGTCACAAAATCCATGGAAATACCATCCCACTTCCACTCTGGTTCCTCTAATGGATACGCTATTGATGATGGAACCTAATGTTCGACCTTCACTTTTCTGACAAGTGAGATGTCGTGAATCAAACATTACCACTGCTTTCTTCATCCATGGCCACCAGTGCTGACATCAAAGATCCTGGTATATTTTCTCCACTCCAGTTTGTACCGCCAGAGGAGACATATGGAATTCCCACAACACCTCCTCCTGTAGCGCTACAAGTACCATGATAGATACTCTAAATAGGATGACATGCTCCCCACCTTAAGAAAATCCATCAGGTGCATTTATTGAGGATATCTGATCATGTCGAGCCTCGCAGTCAATGACCCCAAGCTGTGCCTCCCAAACTCGTAGATGAAGTGTGTGAGTAACAGAAATAGACTGAAGGTATGCTGCTCCATCACAATCCACATATGATATCTATAACATGGATATCTTATCTATCACCTCACTCAGAAACTATAGACCAGACATCCTATTGAGTGTGTCTTCTACTACGTTCCCCTTCCTAGTGTAGACTATCTAAAAGTCATAGTCCTAGATGAACTCTATCCAACGTCTCTATCTCAGGTTCAGGTCCTTCTATGATAATATATACCCGATACTCTTGTGATCAGTGTAAACAGTATATTGTTCACCCATCAAGTAGTGTTTCCACATCTTCATGGCGAAGACAACTATTTCTAGCTCCAGGTCATGGGATAGCATAGTTTTTCTCCTAATAAATCAAATGTTGTGAACCATAAGCGTTCACTTCTCACTCCTGCATCATGACACATCTAGGTCTGGTCCCTGATGCGTCACAGTAGACTACATACCGAACACCGTCTTCTGGTAGCCTGATGATGGGGGAACTAGCCAGTCTCTGACTTAGCTCCTGAAACATCTGCTAGAATCGTTCCATCCATACGAAGGGCCAACCCTTATTCATCAAAGCTGAAATTGGTTCCTCAAATATCTAAATGTTTGGTATGAATCTCTAGTAGTACCCAACCAACACTAGGAAACTGATCAACTTTGGGACGCTCCTAGGTGGCTACCAAGAAAGCACAACCTCTATATTTTACAGATCCACTCCAACCCAAAACTCTGAGATAACGTGCCCCAAAAAGTGGAGCTCTCGTATCCAAAACTGGAACTTCGAGAGCATACCATAACTATGGTTATAACAGAGTGTATCCAAATAAATCTGTAGATGATAGGAATGATCTTCCTCTGATGCCGAGTATATCAAGATCTCATCGATGAAGACCACCAAAAAGTGATCGACATATGGCTGAAAGATCATGTTCATGAGTCCCATGAACACTTTAGGGATGTTGGTCACCCAGAATGGCATAACCAAGAACTCACAGTGGCCATACCGATATCTAATTGCTGTATTATGGACATCCTCATCTCATACCCTGAGCTGATGATAGCTTGATCTGAAGTCTATCTTCGAAAACTAACTATCTCTCTTCAGCAGATCATAGAGATCATCTATCATAGGGATTGAATAATAGTTCTTCACAGTCACTTGGTTTAGGCTCCGATAATCCACACAGATCCTAAAACTCCTATCTTCCTTCTTGGAAAAAAAATCGGGGACGCCAATGGAGAAACATTGGGCCTTATGAATACCTTCCTATACAAGTCCTCCAACTATACCTATAACTCAACAAGCTCCGTAGGAGGCATCTGATATGCTGGTGTAGATATCCTTGTCGTCCTGGGGTACAAGTCGATGTAGATGTCCACATCTCTACGAGGAAGTAGTCTGGGAACAACATTAGGGAAGACATGAACATATTGGTCCACCAATATAGGATTTCTTTGACTCTCAACATCAACTACACTGAGGTTAACTCTGGGAAAATGATGTGTGATCGGATGCACCCTCCTCCGGGTAAGTCGATAATGGTATGAAAAGGTTCCCTTCTAACAGGTGATGGAAAACTTGGTCCCATCCTTACGAACACAACACACTTTGCGCCTATTACATTCAATCTGATCATAGACTATGGATAACAAATCCATACCTAGGATGTCATCAGAAGGCCTCAACGCTGCTACTAGAAGAAACCAATAGAAGCTCTCGCCTCCTAGAGGAATCTCAAACTATCTGCACCAGTGTGTAATTGAAAAATCTTCTCCCGTAGGAGTCTCTAATCGCAAGGATAGATCCAATGGCTCCATCGGAATCTCCGAGATCCGAATAACAGTCGTGGAAATGAAATAATGTTTAGAACCTGTGTCTATAAGTACTGCAGCTAAGGTGGAGTAGACACAAATTGTATCTTAAATCAACTATGGAGCACCGTGGTCGTAGGGCTCAACTGCCTGGAGCTAAGATCTTCCCCGTCCACATACTCCCAGTGGTTGTGGCGGACCATATGGAGTTTGTGGCATTAGAAACATGACCTTTCATCCACCACTGGAAACATGACCTTCTCCTCTTTCACATCCACTACCCTATAGAACTCCTCGCAGAAATATCTGCCTCTGCCTTGGTGGTCCCTTGACCATGTGTTGGTCGTCAGTGTGGCTATTCAGGTAGTCGCGAGCTATGTGAGCCAGCCCGAGGCTTGGGAAGCACAATATACTCCGCTGGCGGAATGCTCTAACTCGTGAGACTCGCACCTCCGACCCTACGGCCCGGGGTAGTCCACCAGAAGGTCTGTTCCTCTTCGACCTATGTGTCATCTTACTATTTCCAGTTGTAGATGACTCTGCTACGTGTCTCCTGGTGGTTGGTCTTATTTTTGGTGTCTGCTCAACAAGGAAACTCTCCACGAAGGGTATTCTCTCTATCATAACAGCATGTGTCGGGATGCTGAGAGATACCATCAAAGCATTTATCCCATGTAGGAGTCCTAGATCAATGGTTCGGGCCCTATAGAAAGGGCCACAAACCATGTCGGTATAGTTGCATTAGAGTTCGATGAACCTCGCCGAGTACTGGGCCACAGTCAGACTATACAATTTTAAGTGTAGAAGCTCTAGTATACGCACAGAGCATAGAGTCACTGAAACAAACTCTTCCTTAAAGAGGCCCTCAAAATCTTCCCATGTGAGGGTTACCTAGTCATGTGTATGGAGTGTCAGGCTCCACCATCCTCCTTCATCTCCCTAGAAAAGAATGGCATCTAGGATAACCATCTGGTCGTCCAGTGTCCCAACCAGGTGAAAAACTCTATCCACAGCCTCCATTCAGTCCTTAGCCGCCTATAGATCCATATTTCCTCGGAACCTCAAAGACCCTTACTTATGAAACTCATGCAACATGCTCAGTCGGCGTGCACCATCTGCCTATGGGTCAGGTGGTAACAACTACCCAAATGGTGGTGGTGGTGCTGGTACACCACCCAATGGTACTATTGTTGTAAGAGGGTTGTGCACTGAAGCCTCACAACTCGTTGGTCCATCATCGCATACACTCACTGGAATCCATAAAGAAAACAGGTTCCCCATGATCAATAAGTTATACCTAGTGAGGTGAATCAAAGAAATCAAAAATTAAACACTTCCAAAATAGGCGCAATTATGGTTTTTGTGGTCCGAGTTAGAAATTAGAATTCAGGGTCCTGGTGCATTGATACATTGGTCGCCAAACCAAAACTACACTCCTCATACTAAAAACCACACTCAAGACACATAACATTATTTCTCTATTAAAATATCAGAGTCCTAATTCTTCTATAGTATTGACCCCTATGATACAACATTGTCATGAACCGTCCCCCAGGGCTCATGGCGTGACTACCCCAAACCCACATTCCATAGGCCAGGGGTTGGCGACTAGTACAGAGAGGTATATTCCTGAATAATGGGAAGGAATTTCCTTTAAACCTTCAAACATACAGTCCATGAATACAATGAGCACATCCCACGTAGTAAAACATCAGTAGTAAAAAGATGTGTAATGAAATTAAAATGTGTGAGTACTATAATTAATGGGGTTAAGAATACAAGATAAAATGAAAATTACAACAGTAATAGAAAGGCAGCTCCCAAATTTATCTTCCATGGTTCCTACCAGAAGGATCGGTATATCTCATAGTCGGGTTTCACTGCGGTAAGTCACGTCTAAAGGTCCACCTCTGAGAACCATTAGGTACTGGCTCCCAACCCTCATTAAATGTTGTCTATTGTCTCTAGAAGACACAATAAGGTTCGGGTGAAACCCGAGTAAGGGGGAGTATAACAATACTCAGTAGGGACCCCGAGACCCCCGAAGGTCACCTGATGTTCCACAAAGGGAGAAACCATAATGAAAGACCACAATCACCAAGATAAAATAAATAGTCGTCTCAAACCAGGTATAAAATATAGAGATCCAGAAAATAGATTATTAGACTCAAGCTATTTCATATTATTCCATTTAGAAGTTCAACAACTAATCCACAAAGAAGATGATCTATTATCAATCCACTCTTAGAAGTAAGTCATTGTTTCACGATGGGCCACTATAAGGCATGTTCTTATTGGGTCACTCTACTAATGATCAACATGGGGTTGCTAGATTCTGATCCACACAGAGTCTCTATATTGCTGATCGTCGATGGGCTGCTCTAAAACTAGTCCTCATCGGGTAACTATGATGATGAACCAAATAGGGTCCCTATGATGCTGATCCACATAGGGTCTCTATGATGCTGATCCTTATAGGGTCTATATATAATGATCCAAAAATTGTCCCTAGTTTCTGATCAACATAGGGTCTCTAGATTCTGATCCACAAACGGTCACTATGATGCGGACCCACATATGGTCACTACTTCAAAGATAGCCGGTCATAGGATTCCCTCTCATAGCACGCTTGATTCTGGGAGAACAGCTCCTCAACCCATTGGACATATTTCAATTATTACAAAGTCCCACATAAATCAAACCCGAGGGGCTGCCTCATCACATGGGTCCCAATGTGATAGACGACACATCGATCGGACGCCCGGTCTATGCAATATGTGAACTTTTGTAAAACGACCACAGTAATATTCAAGTCTGATCTAACTGAAGTCGTACGAAAAACTCTGTGAAAACTCACGTAGTGTATCTCCAATGGACAATGTCAGAAGTCTCCTTATTCCATAGACAACGCGTAGATCAGACACCCAATCTATTAGTTACATCCCATTTCTTGAAATGGGGGTGATCGCACCATAATCCGACCCAGCTCGGTAGGCCTGTCGAAATTTGCCAAAGGGACCGCTTCCCAAAAGGGGTCCCAATGGTACTGATGGCATGTTAAACAGACACCTAGTTTTTTAGTTACCAGATTTTATTAATTCAGGTTTAGGTTGGGTCTAGGCCCGGTTCGACTCATTCTGACTGGCCCGACGCAACGGTTACCAGGTCATCCTAATCCCACCCGGGTCCGGCCCATTCAGGGTCGGCCCGGTTCACTAGGTCATGCTCTTCAGGGTCGGCCCGTTGGTTTGCGGTCCTGGGCTATGGTTGGCCCAACCCCCTAGGTGGGGCTTGGCCCTCCCGCACCGGCCCGCTAGGCCATGGGTCCGGCCCGCTCGGCTGGTCTATGTCCAACCTGGTCGGCCAGATGGTGGGATGCCTTCTCCGTTGGCCCCGTGGTTGCGTGGTCGTTTCACCTAGCTGATGGGGTTCTACCCCACCGCATGAAACAAACATCCATTTGGCCAACCGGGTTCCACCAATGCAGTGCGAGATAGTGCCATAACATCCTACTATGGCCTGCGGTCGCCACCCTTGTCCCACGCGACGGGCTCATGTCGATCGCCTCTGGCCACTGTGGCATGCGACATCGTGACACTTTCCATCACCCGCATCTTGTTTCTTTGGGACTCCTCCGGCCACCATCGGGCGCCACCGACATAGCGTGCCAGAAGATTCTTCCTCGGGCCACTGGACAGGCTCCAGTGGTCCATTTTTGGTGACTTCAGGGCATACAAGGCTCTCGATCACCATCACCACTGCATGTCCTCCGATTACATGTTTCCGATCCGTTTGGAAAACCATTCGAGAAAAAAGAGACAAATACCGAAGAGGCGGATGGTCTGGGCCTTGTTTGTTTGGTCCTCTCCCTCCTCGTTTGCATCGTATCAGGTGGTCAACAAGTTATATCATAAATATGAACATTAAAACCAACCCCCTAGCAAGATAAGTCAACCTCTGATGACGATTAACAGAACATCCATCTTCTTTGTCATCGGTTTGATTTGGTGGCGCTCATCACCACTTGCTGAAAGCGGTATCATCCTCCAGGTGGTTGGCATCATGGTACTTTTCGAGATCTTCTTCTCTTGATGAAGTCCTGCCACCACCCCACCCCGAGCTCTATATAAATTGGAGGGGAAGAGGTGGGTAACACTCTAATGAATTAGTGAGGTTAATTTTATTAATGGAACACACTGAATTCCCAATGGTGCATTTACATGTAAAGGAGTGTATAGACATTTAATGGCTTGACATATATTTGGTCCCACCACCTCCGCTCATCTTTTGGAGGAAAGGAAAAAAGAGAAATAAAATAACATTGTTATTTTATTATTCTGTTAAATGTCGAAAACTATATTTTTCTCATTACCTTCTGTGTTCAAAGTGAAGCCACCCTTAAGAGAATCTCAGCACTATGGATTCCAAGGTGCCATCATATTTTTAAACCGATAACTGGTTCAAAAGATAGAAAATTTCGCAAGCGTGTTTACTAAACGCACCTTAAAAAAGTTCAGAAATTCATTTCGGGCACACCAGGCCTTAGAATCACATGTCGTCAATTTTCACAGACTCGTAATAATCCCAAATAATTAAAAAAATTACTTGAAAAAATCCAGTTCTTTACATGAGTGATGATAAAAATCGATCTCAGCTTAGTGAAAAACTATATAATTCATCCTGATTGTGACATTGAATAGATCCATATCATCAACTAGAATGTCCCATAATAACTCAACATCACTAGAATGTCCCATAACAACTAAACCTTATCGATTCATATAGAAGAAGTGCAATTTCACCCAGCCACTTTCATTGTTCAAAGATATTTCATCATCTCCATGATGAAGGATATGAAAAATATCATATGTTTCAAAAAAACAAAATAAATCATATTAATGTTTTTTATAGACTTTTCAAAATAGGGATGTTTTTATAAAATAGGTATTAAAAATTTTACCTCCTAGTTTAGTCGGGCCTATATCAACATCCACTAGAAACTTCTCCTCTACATGGAAATAATTCACTACAGATTGTTATGGTTGGAGCCCTAATGAAAATAAATCCCCATACTACCCCATGGATTCCTTTGAGATGATGATACATGAACACATTAGGGAATGTAAAATGCTTGGTAGAATCTATATAGACGTCCTTGGAAACCACATGTTGTCATGATCCATACTAGTTTGGCCCGATGCAGTGACTCCTCAATCCCGCCTCCCATAAGACAGGGGCTGGTGACTAGAACTCAGTAGGAATACCACTAAAATGGAAGGAATTTCCTAAGTACCTATACACAAGTAGACATATCCATGACCAAAAAAATCTGAAATATAAAAAACAACCAGACTCCCATTGCATGCATACTTATTCAAACCACATCCATAGTATGACAAAATGTAAATGAAGGTAAACAAGGCTAAATACTGGACCACCAAAAAGAATTCTGTAACACAATATCCACATTAAATTAATGGTAACATGACTGATTTTTGAAAGCCACGTGAACAAACCTAGGTCTGTTTGGTCTCACTGAGGACAAATTGGTCTTGATCCACCAAGGAATCCATCAAAAGTTCAATCATCATCACAATACACAACACTCATGGGAAAAGTCCATGCATGGGATAGTATCTAAATACTCAGTAGGGCACCTCGAAACCACAAATAAGATAACAAAGGAAATAAAATATGCACTACAAATCTATATGTCTATAAAACTTATAACATGAATATGAAGATATAATCAATATAGTCACATTGTTTAGGAGTATTCCACAAGTATAGTATAACAACCTAATATTCCAGCTCGAAGATTCTGTGAAGCAATCATCTGGGAGAACACACTCCTAAGTATGATAGCACTGATGAAATATATTAGAGAGGTAATTCATTTTAGGTCCCATCATAAGAAAGAATACACCGAAAGATCCAATGAGAACACGATACATAGAAGAGGATCACAACCCGGGACATGAGGTGATACCAACAACTCAATCTAGATTAACCCACTAGGTAGAGGATCAATTCCCTGTTATATTACTAACCTACAAAGCTATGAATCTTCCTAGGGAATGAAGATGAATATAGGATACCACTACGAGCCTCTCAGGGGGTGTGGAGGGGGGGCTTTCAAAAAGTCAATCTAGGAAGTCCCATTGAAGGTATCACTGTCCTAGGAGTAGGAAATCATTCACACTGACATTCACTGAATGGATAATTGGAACAAACCCTAACCAATCATTTTTAAGATGAAAATGGAAATAGATATTATCAATTTAAGAAAAAGTACACAGTGTGTAGAGAGGTTACCCGCCATGTCCCTTGACCCGGAGTTCTTCCCATGTAAATGGTCCATGTCATTCAAACTGTGTCTCTGTAGCACTACACAACATATAGACTTCCCATGTATCAGTACATGGCTCCATCCAGTGTACATATTCTTGTGTCCTAGTATAAGGATTTTCCCATATACCTGGTTTTGGCTATGTCGTGTGGGGTAGTACACTCCATGTAGGAAACCCATGTACTCCACCGCATGTTTGTGTATTACCAGCATACATGTCAAGTTACTCAGGACAGGCCACAAGTCGTTTGACAGGGTTCACACGCCGTGTGATCCTTATCTTTCTCACAGAAACCCTGACCACCACATGGGGCCCTTATATGCCATGTAATCCATGATTACACACCATGTATGTCAAGATTTTCTTGAATCGCAGGTTCTTCCCCCTGCTTGAGCCCATTCCACTGTCACCTTGGAATATGGATCCAAAATCAGTAGTATCCTCATATCATCTCGAATGAGAATCACTGTCACATGAACAACCGATTCCATTGTCTAACCCATTCAAAAAATATCTATAATGGAAATTCCTTGTTCCTACCAAATAATGATGTGGAATAATAAATTGGGGATCATCCATCTTACAGATCACTCAATCCCCTCTTTTGCACATCTTTTGTGTTGTGTTGATCTCGAATCTTTGATCTCAAATCTATATTCCATGAAATGGGGGTGCAATGATTGATTAACCAAGAATTATCAAGTTCTGGGACAAGAGATGATCACCCACGATGAACGATGATTTGAGATATGGAAGAAAAAACCAATAATGAGGAAAAAACCTCACTTGATGTTCATGTGGATCTTGGTTCAATTTTTTATAATGAAAATCCAATTAGATTAAATCACAAGATAAATATCTCATAAAAAACCTTCAAATAACACCATCCTGTAAGATGATCGAACCATAAATCAATATATTCATTGATTGGTCTGTGTTCATTAAAAAATTAAAGAATGGGGGATAACTAACTCAAAACATATTCCCAAATTCTATTCAGTTTTATCATTGATGAAAACAATCCATCTTCGTCTACATTGGTATGATTCATTGCATCTATGGTGCATTGGTCATTGATCCATGATCTGTAAGTGTTCATCAGAGAGGAATCTCTAGGGATCCCACCAATGTTCCTCTATTTTCTCCCGGGTTATGTGTGTAATCCTGGGTTTTCCGAAAAATCATATATTTAAAGATGAGTAAATTTTGTTGTTGGAAAATAAGAATAAAATAATTAATTTTAATTATTTCATTCATTTCCACGTTCATGATAAATTTTCCACAAACATCCCATGCTGACTAATGTTAACTGGTTGTTAGGGTAAAACTCATGTTTTGAGTTCAATAGTTCCCTCATATTTCTGATTAGGGAAAATTATTAGATTATATTCCACTTTTATTTGAAAAAACATTTGCACATTCTATATAATATATTTAATAAATTTTAAATAATTATTATAGGAAAATCGGCCCTCATAATCATATGATGTCTTAGTTATTGGTCCAAAAAATAATCTATATAAAATTTAAAAATAAAATAAGTAAATTTTGAGTCATTAGAATATACCCATATTGAGGAATTACATCCTGAGAAGACAAAGTAATGGATAATAAAAAAGACGAGGGTGCTGAGCCATAATTTGGGCTTCCCGCTCTCATATTCTATCCTAGAGATTTCCATGCTACCAATGGACATGAACCAAAGGAATCGATCAGCCATGAAGGATACTCTCCTTCCAATCCTCAATCTCTACTGGGTACTCAGCAAAAGTCACTCTATCCTTGATGTATAGTTCTCCCTAGTTGATAACATGTGATGGGTCATGAACAAACCTCCTCAGCTAAGACATGTGGAAGATTTCGTGGACTCGGTCTAACTATGGTTGTAGAGATAAGTGGTATGCCACCTCACCAACTCTACATATTATCTAAAAATGGAAGATGAACAACCTCAGAGATAATTTGCTACCCCGACCAAATCTCTATAATCCATGTCGAGGTGAAACCTGTAGAAGCATATGGTCCCCTTCCTCAAACTCAAGAGGCCTCAGTTTATTTTCATCGTAATACTTATGATTTATTTTTGCAGTCTTCATCTGCTCCAGATGATATATACCTTCTCTACTATATCTGGAACCAACTCCTGGCCAATGAGTTCTGACTCTCCTGGGTTAGTCCAGAAAAGTGTTGACCAAAAGGGTCTCTTATACAAATCATTTAATAGTAGAGTAACGATGGTGGAATGGTTACTATTTTTTTTAAAAAACTCCACTAGTGGTAGGTGATCCCCACATCTATAGGAAAAGTCCAACATGCAAGATTGTAACATGTCCTCCAGAACCTAAATGATACGTTTAGTCTAGAAATCCGTTGGGGGTAAAATTTTGTTCTCAAGCATCAATGCCAAATTCCTAATGCAATCCCTTCAAAAATAGGGATGTAAAGTGATCATCATGATTGAAAACAATCATCGACAGATCTTGATGGAGTTGGTCTATCTCATGAATATATAGGCATACCAATTTCTTTATTGAGCTCTTCTCTCAGATAGCTTGGAAGTGTGATGACTTGTTGAAATGTTCTACATTCACCTAGAAGGAATCATGTCCCTAGGACATATGTGGTAATCCCGCTATGATTTCCATAGAAATCACATCCCACTTATATTTTGCATCTCAAGGGATTCACATAATCTCTCATGAACTTGATGCTCAACCATCACTTTCTAGAATTTAAGGCATCAAGAGGAAAACTATACAACTCAATTATTCATCCTTGGACACCAAAACTAACTTTAGAGATCATGGAATAAAAATTACACACCTAGATATACCACCAATGATGTTTTTGAAACTCTCTCAAAACCTCATTCCACAGTATCACTGGTACCATAATGCGTCCTTTAAAAATAATGGCACCTCCTCACCATCAAAATATCCATTAGAAGCATGAATTTTGGATATATGAGAATATATGGTCTCGCTGTCAGTTCCTATCAGTTAGGCCTACTTGACCTACTCAAAGAGTGGAGTAGTGAAAACCATCAACTAGAGGTAAGATGCTCCATCTCCATCCATAAAGGATTACTATATTGAGGCCAAATACTCTTACGCCTTAGAATTTTACTGTGAACTAGTTCTCTTGAAGAGAGAATTTATACCAATTTACCATTCCGAAGAGTATAGAATGAATTAAATTAATTGTCCCAGAGGAACTCTAGCCATTGCTTCTATCTTAAGTTAAGAACTTACTGTAAGAAGATATACTTGAGACTATTGTGATCCAAGTAGAAAATAAACCGCTATCCAGTGAGGTAGTGTGTCCACATATTTAAAGCGAAGTCTACCACTTCTAACTCAAGATCATGGGTCCCATTTTTATGATTCGTGGTCTCAACTATTGTAAACCATATGCAATCAATGTTTTCCTCTACATTAAGCCACAAACAATCCTAGTCCAAAATGTAGTTCAGAATAAAATGTACTCGACACCCTCCTCCAGTAATCTAAATATTGTAGCACTAGTCAAACGCTGTCTCAACTATTAAAAAGTCTACTAGCACATTTTTTTCCAACACGAAAGCCACCAAATTTGATTCAAAGATGCCCTGGGTGTTGATATCCTGTAGAAATAATGAATGAATCTCCGATAGTATCCTATCAACTCATGGAATCCCCCACCTCCCTCAATCTCTTAGGTGGCTCCAAAGTGAACACTTACTCGACCTTGGTTGAGTTCACTACCAATCCATCATCTGAGATAACCTGTCCCAGAAAGTGGACTGCCTATATCCAGAACAGGAAATTTGATAGCTTTTATTTGTGCTCTCAGAGTACATTCACAACTTTCCTTATGTGTCTCTCATGCTCCCCCTCATACACCGAGTACACATGGATATCATCAATTAAGACTACCATGAATCAGTCAAGTAAAGGTTATATTATCTGGTTCGTGAGTCCTATGAACCCTTATGTGGAATTATTCACACCAAAGGGAATCACCAAGTTCCCATAGTGATGGTAGAGACATATGAACCCCATATTTGGTCTATCCTTATCCCATACTCACATCTAGTGGTACCATGATCTGAGTTCAATCTTCAAGAACTATCACACCCCTCTCAACTAATCAAAGGGGTTATAAATCCCTGGTACTGGATATGTTTTCTTTAAGGTCACTTGGTTCAAGCATCATTAGTCCACACAACCTTAATATCCCATCTTCATTCTTGGGAAAACAACTAGGGCTACCCAGGGTGAAAAATGGGTCTCTCAAAGCCCTTCTGCTACAATTCTTCCTACTACACTTTCAGCTCGCGGACCGTGGAAAGAGAAATTTTATATGAGGGAGAGATAGTGGTGTTTTCCCAGGGTTTATATAAATGTATAAGTCCATAACTCATTGTGGAGGTAAATCTAGAATATCGTCGAAGAAGAAATACACATACTCCTTCAACACTGAAAGAAACTGGAAACTCATAACATCCACTTCATCAAGGATCAAGCTAGCCAACTGATGAGTTATCAGTTTTACCCTCATATGCACGAGTCCATCATGCACAACATGGGTTTCCATTTTCACCAACAAAGGATAACCTGGTCACATCATTACAGAAAAATAATTCCCTTCACCTAAAATATTAAACCTAGGAATGAATTTTGTATAACCAATCCATACCATGAATGATGTTGTAAGGACTAAATACTATTACAAAGAGATCCCAAACGAAACTATCACCTACAAGAGTCTGGACACACTATTGAAAAAAGTGTGTGATCATTGAGTCTTCTCCAATAGAAGTCTCCATGCCTAATGGCTGAATCAATGATTAAAAAGGAATATGTAAGTCTCAAACAATATATATGGTGATAAAATAATTACATGAACATGTGTCTATAAATAGTGAAAATAAAGTAGAAAAGACACATATTGAACCTTGAATCATTCATAGAGATCCTTTGTTGAATGCATCAACTACCTATAGCTGTCCCCAACCATGCCCTCTAGATCCCTGAGCCTAGCGTGTACCACCTGGGGGTGGTGGTGGTAAAAATATGAAAAATAAACCACATCATATTTCTCTCCTAGATCCTCTTTAACGATTATCATCCTGCATACATGCATACTCCTACAAATATCTATGCCTTTAGGTACCATAAAATATCACTTTTAGCTATACGGCGAGTCAAAAAATCTCACGTGAGATATCCCCTGCTATCACATGAGTAGCATTGCCTCTATCTAAGCTAGTTAGACCCACCCTACGAGACATGTACTAAAGATCCAATCCCTAAAAAATCCTCCATGAACATATTCCACATCCAGGTCTTTGAGATTGATGTCAACTTCGTGCCGCTGAGGTCTCTTCTACTACATTCCCACTAATGGAAACCACTAACTTTATCTACTCATCCAAGAAACTCTTGACCACCAATTCTTACTCTATAACCGTAGAATATCTAGTAATGTATTGAGGAATAATGTTGACTAAAATTTCAATATACAGACCTTGAAAGATAGTTTGATCCCTTAAAACCTGATCTCGAACCATATACATCGAGTACATGGAGAGGTTGGTAAACCTTGTTGAATACTCAGCTACTGTCATGATACACTGTTGGAGCTGAAAAATCACATAGATATGCACATCCAACAACATAGATGGTGAGAAATAGACTATTATAGGATTCTCAAACTCTATGAATGAATGAGTCACCAATTCATAAGACAATGTAATTAATGCCCACTATCTCCTTATAAATCCAAGAAGACAGGTCACTTCCATGACCACCATCTAATATGTTGGTGTCCTTACTAGATGAAAAACTTGAGTAACTGCCTCAATACAATCCTCATCCACATGTTGGTCGGGATATACTCAGAACCTTTGGGGTGTATATCACTCAAAATTGTGAACCACACTCAGCCTACACTCCTCATCCTCTGGTATTGTGGGTACAATGTGGTTCTCTCTAGTAGCTATGGCTATTGCACCACCTAGAGGTAAAATCTTGGGAACTGGTCCATGTATCAAATCCCTGACACTGAGGGGATCATCCTCATGATCATCATGATGAATTCTATTTATTATACATCATGTATATATCCTGAAATAAACAAGATGTACCCTAGTCAATGAGTATATCTAGAGAGGTAACCTAAAAAATGATGTGGAAACCACAACCCAATTCTATATGATGCATGTACCACTGTTTTCCCTGCAACCAGTATCCACCTGTAAATAGTAAAAAAAATGTGATCAGAGTACTAATGTATTGATACGTCAGCCACCAAACCAAAACTAGATTCCATGGTCTAAGATCCAAATTCAAAACAATTTACAATGTTTATCAAAACCAATCTGATAGACTCCTTGTCCTAATGTGTAACCAAAATCCTCTTATACAACTCCATCATGACCCATCTCAGTGGGTCCCATGTTGAGACTCCCTAAGCTCTCCAACAATAGGCCAAAGGAAAGTGACTATCGCAGAGTAGGCATATCACTAACTTGGGAAGTATTTCCTATGTACATGAACACACACACATCTCTAAGCCCAAAAAATGCTGAAATGTAAAAATATAGAACAATCAATGCAAGAATATATTTACATCCTACAGCCAGAGTATAACATGAAGTAAGGGAAATTAAAAGGGTCCATATACAATCCAATCACAATTAATTCTATAACACATGTCCACACTAAAATAAATTATATTTGGACTACTGTCTGATAGCCACACGAACACACCTCGGTCTGTCCGGTCTCACTATGAATTATCTGGTCCTGGTCTGCCAAGGATTCCATCAAAGGTGGATCATCTACAAAAGACATGACACTTGTAGGAAAATTCCATTTAGGGGTTAGTATAACAATACTAAGTAGGACACCCCGAAACAACAAATCATATAACAAATAAAATACGATCATCTCTACATTGGTACATGACTACAATATATATATAAAGAATTTCTAGATATACTCAATAAGGACACATACTCAAGGAGTAATCCACAACCATAGTATAATAACGTCTGATTCTAGTCCAAATATTCCACGAAGCACTCATCTTGGAGAACACACTCATAAGACTAATATCACTTATGATTCCAAACAGAGAGGTACTACTCATCGAGTCATTTCATGAGAAATAATAGACATATTGATACAAGGAGACTGTGTTACATAGTTGAGGATCACATCCATGCCCATGGGGTGATACTAACAACTCAATCTTTATTAAACTAATAGGTAGAGGATTGGAATTTGGTAGGATTGTTCACATCAATATCCCAGACTCTAACCTTGGAACATAGATGAATAGAGGATCCCACTCTGGTCCTCTAAGGATTGGGGGGGGGGTGAGTCTAAAAAATATATCTATGATGTCCTGCTAAAGGGATCACTATCCCATGATTAGGAAATGATTTATATTAACTATTAGGGAATGGAAAATGGTAAATAAACATAAAAAAATTGTCTAAGATATAGAAGATAAGTGATTTAAGCCATTTAATAATAAGTATATGGCATATATAGGGGTTAAATGCCATGTCCCTTGACCCAAAGTTCTACCCATGTAAATGAAACGTATCTATAAAACCATGTCTATGTAGCACAAGACTACTTGAAGGCTTCTTGTGTATTATACCCATGTATCAATACATGGATCCAGCCCACGTACGTATTACTGTGGACATGTACACGACTTTAACCATATAACTAGTCCATGTCTGGTCATGTGGGGGAGTACACACCATGTAGGAAACCCATTTACCCCACCCCATGCCCGTGTACCTCCCACAATACATATCGAATTACCTAGAACAGGCCACATGACATGTGATAGGGTCAAAAACTGTGTGATCCATAACTCTCTACCAAAACTGTAGCCACCGCAAGGGGCCCTCACATGTCATATTATCTAGTATTACACACTGTTTATGTCATGATTTTCCATAATCCATTCTTCTTCTTTTTTCTTATGATCACACCACTACCACCATAAGAATCAGGATCCCCTCATTCTAGTATCCCAGGGTCATCTTGGTTGTGCCTCTCTGTTTTCGAAAAAATGATTCCCATGTCTAATCTGTTCAAAAAATTGATGTAATGATCGTTCTTCATTCCACACCAAAGAACATTGAAGAGAAAATCCTTGGGAATCACCCATCATATGAATCGCTCTATCACTGTTGTTGAACCATCTTCGTGTTGTGCAATACTAGATCACTGATTTAAAATCATTACACAATGAATTAGGTGAAAATTGATTGATTGACAATGATTTTTCAAGCAGTGGGCCATAAATCAATTAACAGAAATGAAAGATGAATAGGGGAGTGAGAAGAAAAAACCACTCAATTAGAAGGATCCTAGATTTTTGTTTGTGTCGATATTGTTTTGTTTCCAGTAGAATGAAAATCAAATCAGATTATATCATATGATATATATCCCATCAAATCCCTATAAATAAGACCTTCCCCCAAGATGATCAAACTAATGATCAGTCTGTTGACTGATTGTTCCATGTTCATTGATGAAATCAATAAGGTTGATTAACTAAATAAGAACACACTCTTTAACTCAATTTGGGGTTTTCACTGATTTAGAACGATCCAACATCATCATCACTCGATCCATCGAATCTGAGGTGTATTGGTCATCGATCCACGATCCGTCACTGTTTGACTAAGAGGATTCTCTAGATCTCTCTTCTATAATCCTTCGATATCTTTAGGGTTATGCGACTAACACAGGGACATCTGAAAAATAGTTTATTTAAATATCATGAAATCATTTTGTTGAAAAAAACTATAAATTTTAATTATTTTATTCATTTTTGTGTTCATGATGAATTTTCCACAAAAGATCTGGACAGACTAATGTTATGTCATGTCGAGGGTTAAAATCACATTTTGAGTTCACCTATACCCTCAAATTTCTTATTTGGTCACCCATTTAGATGTTATTCAACTTTTTTAGGAAAACAATGGGTGAGTTATATTTAATATATTTAATATAATTCAAAATCTTATTCTGGGAACATAGGGCCATAGAATTGCGCACCATATCAATGTATGGTCTTGAAAATATTCTAAATAATATTGAAAAATAATAAGAGGAAAATATGATTCATTACACATGAATGGAATATATTTGGATGCTTGGAAATTATCATCTAATTTATACTACCTTTCCACACAGTTAGAAAGCTAAGTGTACACTGCTAGTCACTGTTGATAGGGTAGAAAACGAACACTACTAAGAACTACCTCCACCATATATTTGACTATAATGACATTTCATCATATTAAAATTATGCAAATTAGAACTACTACTATATGGAATTAAAAACCCATATAAAACTAACTTCCCTTCCACATTAATATCTACCATAGTAGCCCTATTGAGAACCTCAATATAAGTGGTGAGATTTAGCATAAACACATATGATCATATATCAGGATAAAACCAGTGAATGTATTTCTATGTCATAGACTTATAATTATTAAATACCTTTGGAGTAAAAGGAACAAAATTTACAAAATGGTTGTTATACTCTATCTAAGAACACTCTCCATGCAGAAAATATAGTAAATGTCACAAACCGAATCGATCGCCACCGAAACAGGCACCAAACCCAACCCGTGACAAGTCTCGAAGGGCGTTCCTGATCCCCACGGGCTGTAAAAAGTCCTCAGGTATCATAAAATGAAAATTGGGAATGATTTACCCGAGTTTATAAACATAAAAAAACAATAGAATCCAAAGAAACAAATCAGGATATTTCAAACCAAAAAATATTTTAAAAAAATTCATAACTAAATTACATAGTCTAAAACAACTCACCCGGACTATAAAAAAGGTACAAAACCAAAAAAAGAACAGCCCAAGAACCTCAACATGGAAAGAGTCATCTCCATCAATACATCTCTAAAATACACATCATTAATGGCCGGTGAAAACTCGAACTGTTGGCACAAAAGTTGTACCCAAACCTGCGAAAACATAAATAACCAAGTCTACATACACCCAAGGGTGTAAGTAGGGTGTTATCCAATTCCCAGTAAGATACCACCACGAATATATTCCATGTGATAAACATTAAAATATGAAAAGCATGCATGTTTTCAAAAACATGTAATTTCTAGTTATAATTTCTAAAAGATGCAACTTAAAAAAAATGAGTTTTAAAGTGGGCTAATTTAAAGAATCAAAACTTTTAATATAAATTCAAAATCTAGTAAATTTTTCCAGCCAAATATATCATATGACGATGGTAAGTATAAAGGATCTAATTAGTACAAGCAATAGGAAATAACCCCTAGGCACTAACTAGCTGTGGGTCCGAGGTACCTCGTATCTCGGTGAGAGTAACCACAAAAAATATCTATTCTCGTGAACGAGCCACTAGTAGGGAACATAACCATAACCTAGGTTTCCCCAATAATCATCATCATTATTTAGTTAGAGTTGTAAGCGTCAATCTTGCTAAGTGAAACTGAGGCCAAACCCCACGGATTCACTAGCACACTAGTACACATCCACCCACCTAGATATCCGGGTTTTCCCTTTGTGCTCAAAAAAGTTCAACAAGACAAGAAATATATTTTTCACATGAAAATATCACTTACACATCACAAATTAACCAAACATCCCCATGTACATCCAAAAATTCACAAATTCCACTTTCTATTCAAATGCATTTTGAAATAAAACTGACACCAAAATAGCCCACAACACTTTTTGCATAACTTTCAAAATTCAACACATAATTTAAAAATTTTATAAAGTCCCTCCAAATATGATAAATATCATATAACAGCCCACTCACATGTTTCATAAAATCTTTTTTTATAAATAAAATCCATTTTTCACATCGCACTCACAAAAACATCCCACATCATATTCACACCTCTCTCGCATTTAAGTAAATCCATTAGACATTTTTATAAAACATTTCCAATAAGATACACATCACAGTACATACCTATTAACATTTAAAATGGTCTATTTTAAAGTATAAACAATCCAAAAAAGATTTCCAATATGGTTTCACCTCTTACATAAATCATTAAACCATTCAAAACGTTTATAAAACAAGTCTAAAGAGTGCACCAAAGATTTTCACATAAAACCCATTTCAAAACCGTATTTCAAGGAAAAGAATCACACCAATACAAATTCAAAAAAAATTAGAATCCTCAAAAACATTTATTAAACTACCCCCAAGTGTTTTACAAACACCTCAAACAATACCACAAAAGATCCACTTGAAAAGCACACATTTTCAAAATCACTTTCAAGAAGTACAATAAGGTTTGACACCTTATACCCATTAGAAATACTCATTAAAACATAATGGAACACCAATAGCCTACCAAATCAGAAATTTCATCAGAAAAAAGATTTATTAAACCAATTTCATATGTTATAAAACACACCCAGACAATACCCAAAGTGTTACACATGAAAAACACCCAATTTTACGCTAAAATGAAACTATAAAAATAAATGCTTAACCAAATCCAACATAAACAGTTTTTGCACCACACAAATAATATTAGAAACATGAATAATAAGTATTTCCAGCAAAGAAACTCATCTAGAAATGATTACACATGGAATCACCTTCCTTTTATGTTGAAACCCTTAAAACATGGTGCAAAACATCAACCGCCCCACCCCCGCACCTCAAGGAAGATAAATCTAGACCTAGACCACAATATATGACAAAAAAGGCACCAAATAAATCCGTAGGTTCAAAACTAAACTTCTAGACATGAGGAATTTCAAGAAAGGGTGGAAGAAACCCTAAGGAAGGGGATGGAATCAAGGAAAGAAACACATACAGGAAACATCGTGAATCAAGGAAACCAAATACACCAAAATTTGAATCTCTAAGGAACCAAACCTGATATGGAGTCTTTAATGGGGATGAGAAGGTCATGTGGGGACTGAAATGGGGGAAAAAGAGTAAAAAGTAATAGATTACTAAAAGAATCAACTTATCTTCTCAAATCTGAACTATTTGAGGAACCTTAAGATGTTCATCCCTACATCACGATTACTAAGAGATCCAAAGATGGGGAAAAGAGGTTGGGGGCGTGGTTGGGGGTAATGGGATCATGTGAGACTTATAATATCTGAACAATACCTAATTTTGAATATGTTATTAAATAAATAAGATTCATTTTTAAAACTAGATATGGGCTTCCGGGCAGGCCCTATCCCTTAAATATAAACCAAAATAATCTTTGGTTATGGATTTCTAATGGCTCCAAATTTTAATTGTGGGGTTAATATATCAGTGGAGGACATTTAGGAGTTGGAATGAGTGAAAAATATTAAAAAATGAAAAAAGTTATAAAATTAACAATATTTATTTTTAAATCTGGAATTGGACTCACAGTTTGGCCTAATTCTTGAAAACTCACCTATTTTCCATAAAACCTTTGGAAACCCCCCAAACAAAGAATTAATGGAAATTAAAATAAAAATACATTTAAAATAAGCTATGTATGTGACAATTATCCCCACCATGAACACTTTCCACCCCAGAAAGTCACAATAAGGCCAAAACAACAACCAAACCCAACTGTGAAACCAAGAGGTACTCCCTTGACAGGTTTCTCCCCAAAATGCCAAAACACCTCCAATTATCAATGAAGGAAGGAATACTCTCAGAAACCAAACATACACCACTTTCTTAAAACAATCAAGATCATTCAGGCTTTATCCCAAATGAAAACTCTTCAAACACAATCTAAACAATACTCAATCAATTTACCCAAATAAACAACAACATCGAACAAGGTTACACTAACCCTACAATAACTAAACCATTGGGCACTCTTCAATATCAATGTTTAGCCAAAGAAGATGTAGGTAGTTAGATATCTCTGAACAATAATACCTAATTCCCAGAAAAGGCCATGGAAAAATATGAGTTACTCATATGAAGAGACACAAATGGGCTCCCCACCATAAGAGACAACATAAATTTTTTCCCGAGACAGAAGCAGGACAATAATAAGGGAGGCCCAAACAGACTCCCTTGTACAAGGGGTATAAATCCATTATAAATTTAAAAAATTATATGCATGATACCCATTGTGGGTCTCCCCAACACAAGAACCAACCATCTTAACCGACCGATGTGGGCCGACATGAAAAGACCCCAAAATTAAGGAGTTGGGATGACCGCACCATTAGTCTTCACAGTTTGGGAAACTATGCGATAACTATGTGGATCCTTATATCTGCATGGTTATTTTTTTGTTCATGGTTACAACTAACCATGTGAAAACCATGTGCTCAACTTTTCTAGACAAATTTCCAACCATTCTCCAAAGACTCAATGGAATCCAAAGGGGGAGGGAATAACATTTTCTGATGACATGGATACAAGACCCTCCACCAATTTCCACCGAATGGGAACAATAGAAGAAATATAATGACACCTTAGGTTTAAACTCTTCCTATATTTAATACTAAGGATAGGACATTGTAGAAGGGTTTAAACAGAATTGGGGTTTCACCTGACTACGCGCTAGCTTCTCTCCATGACCTATGGCTGGAGCTCCAAATATTAATGCATCTTTGGCCTAGCAGTTAGGCTGTGGAAACCCCTATGTGGAACTTCTTCTTTTTGTAACACAAACAACTACACCACATACACCGATGGGTTCATAAATACATAACACACTCCATAACTCACTTTACCAAAACCATATATTTCAATGAAATAAGGGATCAGAATATGCACATGCATCACACCTTGTTACTTTGGCTGAGAAACAACAGAAGGGTAGGACACGTATAAACACCTTCCTCTAAGATAAGGGATTTGATGTTTTTCCCAAGGGAGACATACTCCCAACATAACAGAGAACCTCAGAGGATTGCATGACCTTCACCTTTACAGTCAAATGAGAACACGACATCACAATGCATCACCGGACATGCCCCTTGCGACTGATAGAAACAATACATGGAACGAGACCTTATTCCAAGTCCCTAAACAACAAACAAGTACAAAAAGTGGACACAATAGCCTCTCGTGACAAAAATTACAAAATTGGTCGTTTAATAATAACTCTTTATATAAAGAAACTATGGAGAACCCAGAGGCCCTCTTATACACCATCAAGACACTCATCCACACTAACAACTGTAGAACACTTCCACCTTCGATGAATTAAGAAACTTAAGAAACTAAGGCCTCTCTTCAACCTTCCACAAGAACTATCACACCACAAGGGGATCCACAAATCAACGATATGAATGGCTGTAGACTCAATCAATAATGATCGATAAAATATTACTTATATTGATAAACCGGAGGATTTACCAATGGAGAAACAATACGGTTTGCACTTCAGTTGTGCATTAACCCTTAATGGGGGCATACCTTATCCAATGAGAGAACCAAAGGACCCAACCAAGAAGGTCCATTGTTCAAAACAATCCACAAACTAGATCCCAACACATGTAGGGAACCACCATAATGGTATCCCAACATATTTTTCAAAAGATACCACTAACCGTCCCTACAAAAAAACTTACTGACCAAACACAAACCCAAAACATAGTTCAAATAGGAGGTGTTCTTGTACTCAAAACATCCCACAACATCAAAATTTTCATAAACCCATAATACAAACCATACCAAACTATTCATAAAGATATCATGTTTTTCTTTAAAACCATTTATTTGAAAACAAACGGTTTAGCAGTAAGCATATCCACCAATGGTACCCCATGGGCCTCACACATGCATGTTTTTGTGCCACACCGGGAACCCTCCTCATATCCATCCTGGAACTCATCCAGTCATTCCATCAACCATCCATCATCACATATAACCCCATGCATGTGGTCACTCACAGAAAAACCAAAGGTTAAAACATATATTCCTTCCACTTTTCAAAACCAAAACGGTCAACCAACACATCCATTTTCTCAAAACTGCTAACCAGGAGATCAAATGTAACACCTCGAGCTTCCACGATACGCTTCTCATTCAATAATGCAAAGGCTTGCATTATACGCAACTTCGAGTTCTAAAACACCGCGACTAATCAAAGTAGCTGTTATGAATAGTAATAACCACTTTTTAAAATTATAGAAATTTTATATTTCAAAATGGAGTTCATTTTTGGATTCGGAATATCGAAATTAGCCTATGTTGAATTTTTGGTATTTTTCTGAGAACTTCTAATTTTTTATGAATAGTGAAAAATACTTAAAAACAAATTTTTTAATAAAAATAATTTATAGTGATAAATTATACTATTTAGTGATTTTAAAGTATAATTAGAATATATTTTTACCATTTTATCCAATGTTGGTAATTAGAATTAATTTAACATTGAAATTGGACATAAAGAATTTCCAAACTTTTGATATAAATTGTTTCTTAAAAACACGCTATTTATTGTGACAGCGGGAATTAATTATAAAATTAATTAATGCAACTTATTTTTTTGGAATTTTGTAAAATAGACATCATTTTTGAATTCGGAATATCAATTATAGCTTAGGGTGAAATTTTGGCATTGTTCTGAAAAACTTCAATTTTTGATGAATAGTGAAACCACTAAGTGGTAGTTAAATAACTGATTTTTTGTTTAAATGAAATATTACCACATCTGTGATTTTATTTTCAGAAATCCGACATACATGGTTTTCATTAAGAAGTAAAATGTGGTTCAATGAGATCAAAATAATTTTTTGGTGAATAGTAACTTTTAAGTTCTTAATCGCGATTAGAGGTAATTAGTGTAGTTTAAGGTAAAAATAATGTTTTAATAATATGAGATGGGCTTGACACTTTTCCTACTCCTATTGGATGAGTCATGGACGACCAAGACAACCCATGGGTCAACTTGGGGACCCCATGGAGCCACATTAGTTGGAAAATGACATTAATATATATTAATTTAATGTTAAAATTAAATTGACACAAACAAGAGTTGTTTTACTAAAATAGTTTTTAAGTGGGGTTACACAAGTCCAAATTTTGACTATAAATATTCATTAGAAAGATAAAAAGATTTCCTACATCATATTATTTTTTTTATAATTTTTTACAATAAATAAATTAAATTATTTATGACATCATTATGATGCAGCGATGACCTCATTATTTAACGATTTTAATAAAATGAAAAGATAATGTAAAATCCAAGGCTTACACTTGTCCAAAGACTATTGGATGGGTAGATTTCGAACGCTTATCACCGTAGACACGAATTATTTAAGTGTGGGACCTTTATAATCTGAAAAGCATTGTGTAATAATGTAACATTTCAATCTTTCCAAAAGAGCCCCTCCTCTCCACTTATAAAAGGCCCCCACCTCTCCCACCATATTCACAGCTTAAAGCCATTTGGATCGGCCAAAATCTGCCCAAAATACTCTCCCAACATCCCCCTCTTACTCCTAGAAGCCTCACTTTGGGAAGAACTCTTCTCAAGGAAGCCTTTGGCTCAAATCAAAAAGAGTTACCCGATTTTGAGGTAATGTCTTCTCTAATGTTGTTTTGTTTTATTTTTCTTCTCCAACCCCTAAAATCTTTTTATTAATTTATTTTGTAATATCACCAGTATCATCAATATACTAGGATGTTTTTATAAGAATTATTCGAGCTACACTTACACACACCTATATCTAATGGTTAAAGAACATACGGTTTCTATGGATGGCGAATTTCTGCCTCACGAAACGATGATTGTTCAACACTCATATAACACCTTCAAAGGTGGAAATTAAGATGTCACTATATTTATATATGATATATAATGTGTTTATGTTTTACTTATGCTTCTGTATATCTCATTTATGTCATACTTTATGATTTCCATTATGGGTAAAACGCGATAATTTCATTTTAGGAAGTGCGGACTACCTCCCCCTCAAAGTGATTTGAATCGTTAATGCCATATGTGGGATGTATAAAGGATGGATTAAATGGTATTATACACTATATTATACTGTTATTATATTATAAATTTATATCATTATGATTTAATTCCATTAAATACGAAATAGAAATGAAATTAGCGTTCATGCGTACGTACGACTTACCGTCTCCATGAACGGTGCATTTCATTTCTTACCTCTAAATGTTACGTGACATTATGAATGAATGTATATACTGGATATATAACATATATATGATATCTACATCATTAATATAATTCGGGATATAATGGATATTTCACCACATGAACAACTTGTAATTATAGGAAGTTTATTTTTGACTCAAGTACCAAAGATCGACAAAACCACCATTATTAACTTAAATAATTACATAATGTTCATAACATGGTAATAATGGATATAAAAGGAATAATGAACATGAAAAAGTTTCTTAAGTAAATAGGAATTAACTCTATTTTATTATTTAGGAGGTTAAAGAACGGTCGAGTCAGGACATGACACAAGGTAAGGGAACTTCTTAACCCAATTTCTATTCTTTGGGTTAATCTCCTACTTTCAAATTATGTCATGATATTTTTATGTCCTATATTGTATTTGTACAATATTTATGTTTACTTATAGTGAATACACATTATAGATGTACTTTAATTAAAAAAATGATCTTTTTAAGGACTTCTTCTCAATCCCCTTTCATTGAGGCATATTTGGTTTTATACACAACTTTCTTTTATACGGTGTATAAACCCCTTTGAATTTTACATTTATTCAAAATGAATCTTTTTTATACGAAGCGTTTACTAAACGACAAAAGGGAATGTTTTTGTCGTACGTATGCGGCGACAACGACTTCTCCGCTGCCGTGACCACTATTTGAGTTTCGGCTTCCTCTACAAGCCACACCCTTTTTTTAATGAAAAATAAATACCATGTTGTACTTTTCTTTTATTTTATTATTGAAAATGGTTTTGAAAGCGTTTTTATTATATCAATGTTTTGTATTGATATCTTGTGATTGAAATGTGGAAATGTTATGTTTCCTTTAAGCATGTTTTATGTGATATGATTATGTTATGGTTTATGAGATGTTTAAACCTGTTCATATGAGGAATGTATTGGACTTAATAAGTGACGGGTGGAGCCCGCTATAGCTACTCGATGCATCGGTAGGTCTCATGAGGCAACTAGACGTGGAATTGGCCGAGGCCCTTTCCCAATTTGATTTATGGTTTTGGCCGAGGCCTTAATCATTTTAGACGTCTTGGCAGAGGCCTTGACAAAATGTTTCAGAATGTCCGGCATTATACATTCCCTCATTATGAAAGTGGTTATTGATATTTAATGTTATTATTCGTCTAGTAGAATATGCATGTGAGTAAGTAATGGCATTATTTTATTTTACTTTTTCCATATTATACTGAAGTTCAAGTTCAATAAGGCTTTTGTTTTAGTTACACATTGCCTTAAATGTTTATGTTTATTTATGAAAGCTTCCGCAATATTGTTATCCTTACTGAGCATCTGAGCTCACCCCTTTCAATGTTTTAATATTTTCCAGGATGTGAAGAAGTATTTTATGAATGACCTACAGGGATAGTCCGAAGAGGATAGAAGTGTGGACTACAGAGACTATGTTATTATAGTTTTCACTTTGTGATGTAATGTAACATTTATGAATGTATCTAGTGTTTCCAAGGATACTAAACTAATCGGTCTTTCGAGACTTGATCTTTTGTGATCATGCCAATGTTACAAAGTAATGCACCGGCTCTGGGTAGCTGGGGTCGGGGCGTTACAGTTGGTATCAGAGGCAGTTTAGTACAAACCTTGGAAACTAGATTTAGATAAACTCTGATTAGAGCACATAGCCTGAAGATAGACTTTGAGGATTAGTATAGAAGAACTTCCTAGAATTTTGTTATTGTAGAGATTTTGTGAGTTTTCCGAGCAATACTTCCCTGTCTGGATACGAGCAAGTAGAGGCGGCTCTGGCACATATGTACCTAGGGGTAAAACCCGAAAACACCGCTTTGAGCTAGACTCGAACGGGAACTGGTGCACGACAACGGGCCTTGCTGCACTCTTGGTTACGACACTCCCGAGAGATATGCTTAGGATAATTTTCATTTTATTTACAAACCACTATGAAGGGTTTTGAGTATATACTTCCTCAAAGAAAACATTTTTATGGATTATATCCATAAATATTTCAATTTATGTTAAGTTTTTTATAAGTATGGAATTATGTATTTTGATTCATAAACTAATCTAGTTTATGCCATTGTTTAGAAATGGCGCCTAGTGGAAGGAATGGAAACTGTATCAATGCACACACTCTGTGTAGGGATTGCCCTCCTGCTCAAGATAATTATTGTGGATCTGGAGATACAATTGGTGCTGATCAACTTATTACCATACTGGGACAACTCACTAAAGTTATGAATAATAACCTTACTCGTATGGATCACCCCGATCCACAACGTGGAGGATCAATGTTAGACCGCTTCATGAGGAAACAACCACCAACATTTAATGGGGGTACAAATCCATTAGTAGCTGAGCAATGGATAAACTCCTTAGAGAAAATATTCCATGCCTTGGGGAGTAGAAAAAGGGAGAAGGTTGTCATGGCAGTTTACTGCCTCACTGGAGATGCCGATCAGTGGTGGTCGCTGATTCAAAACACAAAGGAAGATGATGACGTATCGAATATGGAATGGAGGGAGTTCAAAGAGCTTTTCCTAGAAAAATACTATCCTCGTGACCATCGAGCAGATATGGAAAGACAATTTTTGAGTCTAAGACAAACGGAGGATGAGAATGTCGCAAAGTATGAGGCCAACATTACAAGGTTAGCGAGGAATGCTGCAGATTATATATGTAACCCAAGGAGTAAGATTGATTGTTTCTTTGATGGGTTAAAACCATTTCTCCATCGAGCTTTAGTATCACAATCCTTCTCATCATACGAAGATATTGTCTCGTGTGCTATCAAGACAGAAAAGGAATTCTCTAAGTATTATGACAACAAAGTAAAGCAAGAGAAGAAGAGAACTGTGGAACAAGAGACAGATAAAGGGAAAAAGGGAAAGAAGGATTTTCCATTATGTGATAATTATGGGAAGAATCACCCTGGTACTTGTCTAAAAGGAATGGGAGTTTGTTATAAATGTGGAGAAAAGGGTCACAAGGCTCGTGATTGCAAGGGAAAGAAAGAGGCTATCAATGTTGAATGCTGTAATTGTAGAGAAATGGGTCATTATGCAAATGAATGTCCTAAGCATCAGGGAAACATACCTCAGAAAAGGCCAAGGGATCAAGGACAATCTTATGCTGTTACTACAGTTGAAGCAGAATAACTAATGTATTGGTGCTTTTGGACTCATGGATTATATTCTGGTTATTAGAATAATGTGATATATATATAAGGATTATACTGAAGTACTTGTTAATTTCAGTAAGGTTTTAATATGATGAAGGTAATTATATTTTTAGTATGTGACAATAAGAGAAACTTTACTTTGTTTGGGGAATCTGATAAATTGATTTTGAAATTTAGAGACCTTTTAGAGAAAGTCTGGACAGAGGTATTTTGGATAACTATAAAGGTTGGAATGGATTAATTTGAACTTTGGATAGTATTGTTTAAGGTTAAAACATTTATGAAGATTATTTTTGGAATATTATAGTACTATATTTTTAGGAAAAGGAAAACCTGCAGGGTTGGGAATAACCCATTGCGTCGGACAAAGCTGCAGGAATCGAACCCACAACCATAGTGTGAAAAGACTTTATTTCCTACCACTAGCCTACAGGAAGTCCCTGGTTATTACAAAATAGTTTTACTAATCTAAATGGTATGTGTAAACATTTGGAACCTTATACAATTAGGATAAATAGAATATTTTTGAGTTCCGTTACCATTTGGAGTAAAAGTTGGGTTTGTGGTAAAAATTTATTAACGAATGAAAGTATACATAACAAGTATGTATATTCCCTTACGTTCTTAGTAAATATCTTAAATAAATTCCTCAACATTATAAAAGGTAACTTAAAACAAAAATGTTTTCGGTTAACTTTTCCAACTGGGGATTCAATGACCGTTTAACCAATCACAAGTTTGTGATTTTCTTGTGGTTAAACTTTCTCCTAATCCTATTTTCTATAACTCTCCATCAGACCTTGATGGTTTGTTTCTCCTCCATATCCATATTTTCATAGAATCCTAGAATGGGCTATATCGGGTGACCTTTGTACTTATCTTGCTTTCTTTTAATGTTATATATTTATTAACCTTATTTCCGATGTGGGTTTTCCTCAAAGGTATTTTCTTTTTTCAACCTTTTATTTTCAAAGAAAAATATCAAATTGTGAGGACGCAATTTATTGAAGGAGGGGAGAATGTAACACCCCGAGCTTCCTCGATACGCTTCTCATTCAATAATGCAATGGCTTGCATTGTACGCAACTTCGAGTTCTAAAACACCGCGACTAATCAAAGTAGCCGTTATGAATAGTAATAACCACTTTTTAAAATTATAGAAATTTTATATTTCAAAATGGACTTCATTTTTGGATTTGGAATATCGAAATTAGCCTATGTTGAATTTTTGGTATTTTTCTGAGAACTTCTAATTTTTTATGAATAGTGAAAAATACTTAAAAACAACTTTTTTAATCAAAATAATTTATAGTGATAAATTATACTATTTAGTGGTTTTAAAGTATAATTATAATATATTTTTACCATTTTATCCAATGGTGGTCATTAGAATTAATTTAACATTGAAATTGGACATAAACAATTGCCAATCTTTTGATATAAATTGTTTCTTAAAAACATGCTATTTGTTGTGACAGCAGGAATTAATTATAAAATTAATTAATGCAACTTATATTTTTGGAATTTTTTAAAATAGACATCATTTTTGAATTCGGAATATCAATTATAGCTTAGGGTGAAATTTTGGCATTATTCTGAAAAACTTCAATTTTTGATGAATAGTGAAACCACTAAGTGGTAGTTAAATAACTGATTTTTCGTTTAAATGAAATATAACCACTCCTGTGATTTGATTTTCAAAAATCCTACATACATGGTTGTCATTAGGAAGTAAAATATGGTTCAATGAGATCAAAATAATTTTTTGGTGAATAGTAACTTTTAAGTTCTTAATCGCGATTAGAGGTAATTAGTGTAGTTTAAGGTAAAAATAATGTTTTAATAATATGAGATGGGCTTGACACTTGTCCTACTCCTATTGGATGAGTCATGGCCGACCAAGACAACTCATGGGTCAAATTGGGGACCCCATGGAGCCACTTTATTTGGAAAATGACATTAATATATATTTATTTAATGTTAAAATTAAATTGACACAAACATGAGTTGTTTTACTAAAACAGTTTTTAAGTGGGGTTACACAAGTCCATATTTTGACTATAAATATTCATTATAAAGATAAAAATATTTCCTACATCATAGTATATTTTTTATAATTTTTAGACATTAAATAAATTAAATTATTTATGACATCATTATGATGCAGCGATGACCTCATTATTTAACGATTTTAATAAAATTAAAAGATAATGTAAAATCCAAGGCTTACACTAGTCCAAAGACTATTTTATGGGTTGATTTCGAACCCTTATCACCTTAGACACGAATTATTTAAGTGTGGGACCTTTAGTATCCGAAAAGCATTGTGTAATAATGTAACATTTCAATCTTTCCAAAAGAGTCCCTCCTCTCCACTTATAAAAGGCCCCCAACTCTCCCACCTTATTCACAGCTTCAAGCCATTTGTCTCGGCCAACCTCTGCCCACAATACTCTCCCAAATTCCCCCTCTTACCCCTAGAATCCTCACTTTGGGCAGAACTCTTCTCAAGGAAGCCTTTGGCTCAAATCAAAAAGAGTTACCCGATTTTGAGGTAATGTCTTCTCTAATGTTGATTTGTTTTATTTTTCTTCTCCAACCCCTAAAATCTTTTTATTCATTTATTTTGTAACAACACCAGTATCCTAAATATACTAGTATTTTGTTATAAGAAGGATTTGAGCTACACTTACATACACCTACATCTAATGGTTAAAGAACACACGGTTTCTGTGGATGGCGAATTTCTGCCTCACGAAACGATGATTGTTCAACACTCATATAACACCATCAAAGCTGGAAATTAAGATGTAACTATATTTATATATGATATATAATGTGTTTATGTTTTACTTATGCTTCTGTATTTCTCATTTATGGCATACTTTATGATTTCCATTATGCGTAAAACGCGATAATTTCATTTTAGGAAGTGCGGACTACCGCCCCCTCAAAGTGATTTGAATCGTTAATGCCATATGTGGGATGTATAAAGGATGGATTAAATGGTATTATACACTATATTATACTGTTATTATATTATAAATTTATATCATTATGATTTCATTCCATTAAATACGAAATAGAAATGAAAGTAGCATTCATGCGTACGTACGGCTTACCGTCTCCATGAACGGTGCATTTCATTTCTTACCTCTAAATGTTATGTGACATTATGAATGAATGTATATACTGGATATATATCATATATATGATATCTACATCATTAATATAATTCAGGATATAATGAATATTTCACCACATGAACAACTTGTAATTATAGGAAGTTTATTTTTGACTGAAGTACCAAAGATCGACAAAACGTCCGTTATTAACTTAAATAATTACATAATGTTCATAACATGGTAATAAGGGATATAAAAGGAATAATGAACATGAAAAAGGTTCTTATGTAAATAGGAATTAACTCTATTTTATTATTCAGGAGGTTAAAGAACGGTCGAGTTAGGACAGGACGCAAGGTAAGTTAACTTCTTAACCCAATTTCTATTCTTTGGGTTAATCTCCTACTTTCAAATTATGTCATGATATTTTTATGTCATATCTTGTATTTGTACAATATTTATGTGTAATTATATTGAATACACATTATAGATGTACTTTATTTAAAAAAATGATCTTTTTAAGGACTTCTTCTCAATCCCCTTTCATTGAGGCATATTTGGTTTTATACACAACTTTCTTTTATACGGTGTATAAACCCCTTTGAATTTTACATTTATTCAAAATGAATCTTTTTTATACGAAGCGTTTACTAAACAAAAAAATGGAATGTTTTTGTCGTACGTATGCGGCGACAATGACTTCTCCGCCGCCGTGACCACTATTTGAGTTTCGGCTTCCTCTACAAGCCATACCCTTTTTTAATGAAAAATAAATACCATGTTATACTTTTATTTTATTTTGGTATTGAAAATTGTTTTGAAAGCGTTTTTATTATATCAATGTTTTGTATTGATATCTTGTGATTGAAATGTGGAAATGTTATGTTTCCTTTATGCATGTTTTATGTGATATGATTATGTTATGGTTTATGAGATGTTTAAACCTGTTCATATGAGGAATGTATTGGACTTAATAAGTGACGGGTAGAGCCCGCTATAGCTCCTCGATGCATCAGTAGGTCTCATGAGACAACTAGACGTGGAATTGTCTGAGGCCCTTTCCCAATTTGATTTATGGTTTTGGCCAAGGCCTTAATCATTTTAAATGTCTTGGACGAGGCCTTGACAAAATGTTTCAGAATGTCCGGCATTATACATTCCCTCATTATGAAAGTGGTTATTGATATTTAATGTGATTATTCGTCTAGTAGAATATCCATGTGAGTAAGTAATGGCATTATTTTATTTTACTTTTTCCATATTATGCTGAAGTTCAAGTTCAATAAGGCTTTTGTTTTAGTTACACATTGCCTTAAATGTTTATGTTTATTTATGAAAGCTTCTGCAATATTGTTATCCTTACTGAGCATCTGAGCTCACTCCTTTCAATGTTTTAATATTTTCCAGGATGTGAAGAAGTATTTTATGAATGACCTGCATGGATAGTCCGAAGAGGATAGAAGTGTGGACTATGGAGACTATGTTATTATAGTTTTCACTTTGTGATGTAATGTAACATTTATGAGTGTATCTAGTGTTTCCAAGGCTACTAAACTAATCGGTCTTTCGAGACTTGATCTTTTTTGATCATGCCAATGTTACGAAGTAATGCACCGGCTCTGGGTAGCTGGGGTCGGGGCGTTACATCAAAATCCAAATTCAAATATTACAAATGATTTCAAAAAGACACAACCATTTATACAAGAACTCAATTTCATGTTATTCACATCAATTTTATGACATATCATCCCAACAAAACAACCTATGATAGTTTAGAAAACTCTATTGCAAACACTTTTTCAAAACCAACTTCAGTATAGTTTCTGCTTTCAAAAGAGGTGCAAGCACACAATTTTCCATTTCAAAATAATTTTGAATATTCAGTTCCACTATTTCATTTATCAAACCATTCCATATTTATTTTAAAATAATTGCACAAAAACATTACACTTCTTAAAGCCATGTCACTTTAAAACCAAAGTTCCACAATTTCAAAACTAAAGAACACAAGACAATGCGAGAGAAAACTAGTTTTAGTGAGTGACTTGGACATATGGTTGGAGGCCATATTCCAATAACTTCACTATCACCGAGAGTGTTCTATGGAATATCCCCCTCTCCACATGGCTTGCCAGGCCCTATGAGATTACAGAGAATGTTAACCCAACTCTCTTTTCATTTCCTCTAATCATCATTAAACAAAGAAAACCAAAGGACTCTGAAAGGTCCCGACTTCCCCTGTAGACTTGAATCCCGTCATGAGGTGTGGTGATCAACCACACTACTCATAACTGAAATTCCACGACCCGAAAATTTTAACTCCATACTATCCCGACTGTTCCCCAAATAACATGACCAAAAGAGAGAGAGCCTCGCTCTGATACAATTTTTTCACGAACTGAATCGATCTCCACCAAAACCGGCACCAAACCTGGCCTGTGACTAGTCCTTAAGGGCTTTCCCAATCCCCAAAGGCTGGCACAGGTGCCCGGGGTATCATAAAATTAAAATTGGGAATGATTAACCAAAGTTTATAAACATAAAACAACAAATGAATCCAAAGAAACAAATCTGGATTTTTCAAACCAAACAATGTTTTACAAAAATTCAGAACTGAATTACATAGTCTAAAACAACTCACCAGGGAAATAAAAAACGTAAAAAACCAAAAAAATAACTACCCAAGAACCTCAACATGGAAAGAGGCATTTCCGTCAAGGCATCTCTACAACAACACATCATGAATGACAGGTGAAACTCCAAACTATTGGCATAAAAGTTGTACCCAAACCTATGAAAACAAAAATAACCAAGTATACTTACACCCAAGGGTGTAAGTAGGGTGTGAGACAATTCCCAGTAGGATACCAACACTAATAGATTCCATGTGATAAACATTCAAAGACGTAATTCATGAAAGTTTTCAAAAACATGTAATTTCTAGTTACAATTTCTAAAAGATGCAACATAAAAAAAACGAGTTTTCAAGTGGGATAATTTAAAGAATCAACACTATTAATATAAATTAAAAAGCTACTAAACTTTTCCAGCCAAATATACCATATTCCTATGGTATGTATAAAGGATCTAATGAGCACAACCAATAAGAAATAACCCCTACGGACTACATAGATGTCGGTCCCAGGTACATCGTATCTCGGTGAGAGTAACCACAAAAAATATCCATTCTCCTGCATGATCCACTAGTATGGAAAATACCCATAACCTAGTGTTCCCCAATAATCATCATCATAGTTTAGCTATAGTTGTAAGTGTCAATCTTTCTAAGTGAAACTGAGGCCAAACCCCACGGATTAACTAGCATACTAGTACACGTCCACCAACCTATATACCCGGGTTTTCCCTTTGTTCTCAAACAAGTTCAACAAGACATGAAATATAGATTTCACATGAAAATATCTCATCCACATAACACATTAACCAAACATCCCCATGTATATCCCACAAGTCACAAATTTCACTTTTCATTCAAATGCATTTTGAAATCAAACTGACACCAAAATAGCCCACAACACTTTTTGCATAACTTTCACAATTCAACACATCCTTTAAAAATATGATAAAGTCCCTCCAAATATGATAAAAATAATATAACAGCCCACTCACATGTTTCATAAAATCACTTTTATAAGCAAAATCCATTTTTCCCATCGCACTCACACAAATAGCCCACATCAAGTTCACACCTCTCTCACATTTCAGTAAATCAATTAAACATTTTTATAAAACATTTCCAATAGGATACACATCCCACTACATAACTATTAAAATTTAAAATGGTCCATTTGAAAGTATAAAAAATCCAAAATATTTTTCCAATATGGTTTCACCTCTTACATAAATCATTAAACCATTCAAAACGTTTATAAAACAATTTTAAAGATTGCACCAAAGCTTTTCACATAAAACCCATTTCAAAACCATATTTCAAGGACAAAATCACACCAATACAAATTAAAAACAGAATTTGAATCACCAAAAACATTTATTAAACTACCCCCAAGTTTTTCATAAACACCTCATACAATACCAAAAAAGATCCACTTGAAATGCACACGTTTTCAAAATCACTTTCAAGAAGTACAATAAGGTTTTACACCTTAAACCCATTAAAAACTATTTAAAACCGAATGGCACACCAATACCCTACCGAATCAGAATTTTCAGCACAAAAAAGATTTATTAAATAAATTTCATATGTTATAAAACACACCAAGACAATACCCAAAGGGTTACACATGAAAAACACCCAATTTTAAGCTAAAATGAAACTATAAAAATAAGTTCTTAATCAAATCCAACATAAACAATTTTCGCCCCACAAAAATTATATTAGAAACATGAATAATATGTAAATCAAGAAAACTAACTCATCTAGAAATGATTAGACATGGAATCACCTACCTTTTATGTCGAAACCCTCAAAACATGGAGTGAAACATCAACAGCACCACCACCGCACCTCAAGGAAGATAAATCCAGACATAGACCACAATATTTGAAAAAAAGACACCAAATAAAACCTAGGTTCGAACCTCAACTTCTGGACATGAGGAATTTCAATAAAGGGTGAAAGAAACCCTAAGGAAGTGGAAGAAATCTAGGAAAGAAACACATACATGAATCATCTTGAATCAAACGAACCGAATACAGCAAAATTTGAATCTTCATGAATCCAAACCTAATATGGAGTCTCTAATGGGGATGAGAAGGTCATGTGGGCACTGAAATGGGGGAAAAAGAGTTAAAAGTTAATTCCTTATAAAGGAATCAACTTACCTTCTCAAATCTAGACGATTTGAGGAACCCTAAGAAGTTTGTCCCTACATCGCGATTCCTAAGAGATCCAAAGATGGTTAAAAGAGGCTGGGGGTGCGACTGGGTGTAATGGTCTCATGTGAGACATGGAATCACCAAAAAAATACATAATATTTAATATGTTATTAAATAAATCAAATTCATTTGTATAACTAGATACGGGCTTCCGGGCAGGCCCAATCCCTTAAATAAAAACCAAAATAAAACTTGGTTATAGATTTAAAATGGCTCTAAATTTTAATTGTGGTGTTAATATATCAAGGGAGGAAATTTAGGAGTTGGAATGAGTGAATAATATTAAAAAATTAAAAAGTTATAAAATAAAAAAAATTATTTTTAAATATGGAGTTGGGCACACAGTTTGGCCCAATTCCTCAAAACTCACATATTTTCCATAAAACCATTGGAAACTACCCAAATAAAGAATTAATGGAAATAAAAATAAAAATACATTTAAAAAATTCTATGTTTGTGACAGTAACACCACTTTATTAACGTCAATCATAGAATCTAGATAGATTTTATAATATAAAATGGTATTTATTTCCATTGATTAAAATTACACATATTGATTAAAATGAACCATATAATCTCACCAAAAAGTTCTTGGAGTGTCATGCTTAAACATAGAGAACATTAACTTCAAATATTTATGTGGATCTTTAAATTCAATGATCTAATAGACCTTGTCCAGCTAATACACCAACACATAAGGTTAATTAGTATGCTAACAGGATTGGGACATCTATGATAGGAACTCCATTACTAGATCAATTCCCCCTCAATTTCGTTGTGTGCCTCTTTATTTTGGTCTGAGTAAGAAACACATCCTGATCCAAAAAATGAACTACAAGTTTGATAGCATTGATATGATTATGATCAAGAATAAGATTCAATTGATGTGAATGTGTTTATTCATCATCCATAGGGTCTATTTGAATATATATTAGAAGATTTATTATGGTAACACAATAAAATTTTATTTTCTTTATAATAAATTTAATTATTTTGATATCTTATTTTACCTGAAACACGTGTTCTTAATAAATACCCATATATTATTAATATTATTTAAAAACCTTTGATAACTAACAATTCACATGGTGGTATTAATAGGATTTACTAGATTTTAAAATGTAATGTAAAATCATTTTATTTATGGAAAAATATTTATGAAAAAGTACATAATTTATTGTAATGTATTCATATAATTCAAAAATACTTTTTTTCTCAGAAAATGATTATTCTTTCATTTTGAGAACAAAAAAATTAATAAATTATTTTCAAAAAAATTTATAAAATTTATTTCAAAAAATAATCATCATATTTAATATCAATATGTTGAGATTATCTGTTACTGTAGTTTTTGGAATTTTATAAAATGATAAATTTTAATGCAAATAGTTAAAAATAGTAGTTTTTATTAAACACTTCATTTAATTATTAATTTTTTAAAAAGTTAAATCTATTTGGAAAATTTATTAGAAATAATATTATTTAAATTAAATAATTATTAATACAATTTAGATAATTGGAATCAATTTCATATTAAATTTTGATATTACAACTCTTTATATTTATGAAATGTTTCTCTTTAGGGACCACATTCTCACCGTGTATGTGGGTTTGTTTTAAAATTAAATTAATATAATTATATGATTTCATCCAAGAAAACTGGATTCCATATTTGGAATAATAATTATTAATATTATATAATATAGTCAACTTAATTTCTTACCATACTGAATAGTAAAAAAAGATAAAATTAGGTACTCCATTAAAGGATAAATCGGGTTTACTAGGGGTTAAACTAAAATCATAAGTGGTTAAATTAATTATAATTTTTTCCAAAATTTATTATATGGACATATATTGACCATGTACTATATTAAATTAAATAATGATCCATTTTGGTGCCTTTTGGTTTTTGAAAAAAGTTGTGTATAATTTATTCTTTTCTAAAATTCTATGAGCGTTATATTCCCCACATATAAAAGGGACCCCCTCTAGTATCATCTTAACACATTGAAAACCATTTTATTCAGCCAAAACCTCCCCAAATATGTTTCTTAATTCCATATAAACACCCTAGATTACATATATTGATGGTACCCTCTCTTAAAAAGGATTTTGTGATTCTCAAAAAGAGGCTCTCTACAGAAGATGCAAAATTTCATAAACATTCATTTTTTTGTTTCTTAATTAACCTCAAAGAATTATGTTAATATATATATATATAATAAAACCAATATAAATTTATACTATTACCTTCTTATTACAATGTGATTATCTATATCCATCTCCACTTCTCTCCAATGGGATATGAAATTGTCGATCATGTGTATAAATGTCAACTGCCTCGCAAACCAATGTGATTCATCATCCAACACCACCTACTATTGGTGGAGATACTGACAGATTTAATTTTAATATTTAATATTTATTAAATTATTATAATTATTGAATTATAATATGACATATAACTTCTTACCTTCAAATGTATCAGAAAGAGATAAGATTTCTCCTGTGTACGCTAGACTACCACCTCACGAACTGATGTAATGTGTTGTTCATTTCCAGTTTATATGGATTGTAAAAAGGATATATTAATTGAGTAAATAGTTTATTATATAATTAATATAATTATATAATTAGGATAATTTAAATAACTTCTTACATTTCATTACATGGGGAGATGATAACGTATCTTGTGTGAAAAACAGACTACCGCCACGTGGAGCTTCATGTTTTGATTCTAACATATTATCTACATGGAAGGTAATAATTGTATATTTAATCAATATATGTGATATATAAGAGGTAAAAATGATTTTATAAAGAAAAAATATTATTTAAAAATTATTCTATTCATCCATCAAAAAAATGGAAACAGTGTTCATGCGTACGTATGACCTACCATCTCCATGAACAGTGTATTTCAGTTTCTTTCTATAATTTATGAACTATAATAAAAAATATACATTGAATAATTATTATATTTATATCATGGTTAAAATAATTAATATTTTGGAACCATGATCAAAGTAAAATAACTGAAAATATAGATTGTAAACAGACTTGAAAAACAAAGGAGTTTTTACCAAAAATGTTATTTTAACAAGGAATATCAATAAATAGGTAATAGATGTTCATAATAAAAACATGTATTGATTTATATATGTATTTTGGATTTAGGAATATATTTATAATAAATCTATATTTATTATAGAGGTGTTCCCAACATTTATGATGTAATTCAAGACTTATAATAAGGGATTTCCTCTCAAATATTACATATTTGATGATATGTTTATATTAAGAACCAATATTATTTTATGTGGTTTATACACATCACACATGATATGTTATATCATTAATTTCATTATTTAAGGATATATAATGTTTCATTTGATTTTATTTATTAATGGGGATTACGATTGAAATGGTACAATGGTTGTAATTGAAATTCGTCAAACTATTATTATCTTCATATACATGCCATATTGACCACAAAATTTTTTCATGTTGTATTTAATTCACCTGAATGTATTTTATTATTATTACCATGGATTTATAGGATCTAAATTTCAAATAAATTTTATTTTTCTTTTTGGGCTTAGGATTTAAAATATAATAAATTCATAAAAGTTTTATGTTACAATCTCATTGTTCATCGGGTTTGTTTATGATTATGTTTCAAATTATGAAATCATATAACCTATTATTCCTGAAAATAATGCATTTTATTCTGCACATGTTATGTAATGAAATAACATTTTTCCTCTCATTTTACTCCCTTTATGATCATAATATTTTAAAATAATTTTTTAATGAAAAGTCCATATTAGTTCTCTTTACAACCGGAAAACTTTTTTTTAACCCATCTTTTCAAAAAACAAAGTTCAAGAACTTATTAATGTAATATATTATTTTTTAAATTATATTTTAAACATGTTTTTATTTTGCAAAAATATTTAAAACTAATATTATTATCATTTTCCTAATAATGAATGTTTAGATATTACTGAAAATTTGAATGTAATATTTGGATTAACAAGAACGACATGAACGAAATTTATCACTATATTGGCCACTAATTTTTTAAACATTCATTTATAAGTTTCAATTTATTATTTCAATGAAATTTATGTATATAATGTTTTTTGGACATTTAGTTTTTAAATTTTGATATTCAAAGTGAAAAGTTTGTTTTCCTCAAGAAACATTCAATGTGACATTTCAAAGTCATTTTCTATCTATGTTGACATCCACTTGTGTTTGTTACAATTTAGTAGCTATACTGTCCAATTTTAATATAATTATTAATTATCTAGATGGTTAATGTCTATGATTATGAATTTTTTTATAAACACAATTCCTTTTCTAAAGGTAATGATTTGATGAAATAATGAAATGATTATGAAAGAGGTTTTTTACAGGGGTGATGATATGATGATATTTTTATAAATACCATTCATTTGCATAGGTTATTTGATAATGAATGTTATATGAAATTTTGGAACAAAACTTTATTGATTATTTGATTAGTGGTACATATATATCAATCAAATTCATTTAGTAATTATTAATTTAATATAGTCATAGAGGGTTCACAAGATATTATCCAAAGAATAAGAGAGGATACCAACTGGTTATCCCATGCTCGAAAGTGTGTACGCTAGAGGATAAAAAATTATAAATGTAGGTAAATGGGTGGTTATTCTATGACTAGCATAATATGAATGTATTGGTTGAAAGGAATGAAGTAATATTTCCCATGATTATTTGTATTATTGAAATTAATATATTATTCCAATGCTATAATATTATGGATCATGGTCATTGATTACGTTATGAATCATGTCTAATAAATAAGTATGGTTTAGGATATAACCAATCATTATAATTTATGACATTAATGGTATTATTTATAATTTTTTTTTCTAATGTTCTCATACCCTTATGCTCATGTTATGATTAAATATCGACATATAACCCTTACTAGTCATCTAACCTCACCCGTTCATATGTTTCCTTCCCCTAGTTTATGTAGATTGCTATTATCTATGATTTTCTATGATGGATTATAGTTATGAGGTACGATATTAGAGATGATTTAGATATCTATTGAATAGATTGATTTTTTTTCAATGGTTAAATCGAAACTAGACTGATACATTTTTGCAGTGGATCATTATATTACGCAATGGATATTTATCTATTAATATGTAATATCAATTTTTGAGAAGTTGGGGATATTAATATTTTACTGACAAACAAAAAAATAATATTATAAGATAATGAATCAATATGACTTTAATCATAGTGAATATATGAAAAAAACTGATATGAATATAAAATATAATATAGGAGTCGCACTCCATATCCCTTGGTAACACAGAGGTGGCCTGGAACTCACCTCAGCACGCCACTCATGTTAAGAAAATCCTATCACATGCCTACCAAACATCCCAATACAATAACACTATATTGTAGATCTCCTTATTACCAAAATATAAGAGCCATAAAAAGATACCCCATGAAATATTTTTCTAAACAATTCCATTAAAAAGACCAAAAGAAATTCCAAATAACCATGGGATATAAATTAACACCAATTAATCCAACAAAGAATTGATGGAATTATTTTCCCTATGGGAAGAAAGATAAAAGGAATACATATACGACTAAAGAACACATGAAAATAAATATTCAGTATATAAAATCAAATAGAAGTAGTGAAAAACAATTATGGAACAAGCCAAAACCATGGTACTAGATTATAAGAAATGTCAAAAATAGAAACTAAAACCCCAAAAAATTAAATTGTGAAAGAGATAAACTTCCAACCATATCATAGTTAACTAGAAATATATTACTAACTGATAAGAATGCCACCAAACTATTATTACATTAAAATTTTTGAGGGACATAATACAAGGTTTATACACTACCAAAGGATTGTGCGTTGAGTTAGAAAAGCAATCCCATTTGGATCCAACCCATGTGTTCCATAACATGTCAGTGTCAAATAATCCCAATATTCTCAATATATGAAAAAAATCCATGATTAAGTTGTTTTCAAATTAATATATAAATATATGGTAAAACATTAACTCTCTCCATAGTTCTAAAACAAATTCTATATAACATAATTTAATTAAAATTTTACAATAAATCATTTAACAAATCATGGATCATTTTCCATTTCAAGGACACAAGAAAAGTTAATATAAAAAATAAAACCCCAATAAAGATTACCCCAAATAAAATATTAGTCTGGGCTAAATTGGTCACTTATACCTCACTAATAAATTAAGGAATATGTGCACCAAACAAGTACTTAGAACATAGGGTTTAGATATTAGATGAACACTTAATCAATTGACCCCCAACAGTGTCTAATATACAATTCCCAATAAAAAAGGTCCTAGAGAGTAGGGGATCACCCCATGAGTGAACAAAATCATGGTAAATAAGTATATGGATGAATTATGAACCACCTTTGCATGCAAGGCTCCCAGGTGGTTCATGTATCATGTCACTTAAATAGTGAATATCATATATCTTAAAAAATTATAGACATACAATTTTTATCCTAAATCATTCTTAGAATACAGTGTTTAGAAACTAATTCAATGGGATTTTATAAGCCTCATTCAGTTATCAAATATTAAGGGAAAATAGAAGTTTATTAAATACTATTTACAAAATCTTGTCAATAAAATAAAGGACCATGGATTTCATTATATTGAAGACAATTCGGAAACCTATAGTATATGTGGTCCTCCAAGAAAATACTAGAGACCAAACCACCCACATAAACCATTGGATCACATGACACAACAGAAATGGGATCCACATGGTAGAATGTAATAGAACCCATGATAAAGAGAATGTCGTCCATAAACATCTATTCCCACATCATATAATTGTGTTTTCATAAGAACCGGGTTTGTGGAAATCAAAGATCAACTTATAAGTCAATGGATACATGATCCACAACAGAATCAATAAGAGATCCGACCTTCATGAAAAACACACATGATGAATCTACATAAGATTAAGACAGACCATACAAGATCTATTGATTCCATCAACACAAGCTAAACTATACCAAAAAAATTGATCCAGATGGAATTAGTGATATTATATCCTACATACCAAGATGCAAAAAACTGATTGATCATTTGTCAATAGATTGAGAGAAAGATTTTATAGGGAACTATATACCCCAAAATAAAATGGATATAACCTATTGTTTTTGGATTGTATGAGGATGTAAATTCAGAAACGATTTGGGTGCTAAATGGAATTATTTTCTAAGATTGGAAAATATATACGTATTGAATTATGTATTCATATATTGAAAATTATGAATGGATGATACATTTAAAATCAAATCACTATAGATTAATTTCCTAAAATTACAATTCAATCCTTGAAAAAATATTTCAAAATATGAGGGGATTTGAAGGCCATAAAAAAATTCATGGATTCTACCTATAATCCATTCAGATCATGAATATAATTTCATGACATGAACCAGATCTTATTGGTAATGTTCTGCCTTCTTATTCATCTTGTTCCATAAACACAACGAAAATACATCAAATAATTCATTTACACCCTTTAAGATTATTTAAAACATTCAACGTGTCATGGAAATTTTTTTTGGAAATTACATAACCCTTAGTGGAATGTTAATTACAGAACATGTTCAGACTTTATTTTATTTGGATATATTAAAAATATTGAGGAAAATATATGGAAGATATATAGACGCATGATTTGAATCTAGGTAATTTCCAATATTGGTATTTTCAAGATCCCTAAAAAATGGTATTTCCCAAGAAATAAACAAAAAGTTAATTTTTATTCCCATTGTGTGATTTATTATTATGAATATTTTAGTTATCCTTAAATTTATTCCAATAGATGTTCCACAGAGGGACTGGAATTGATTAATAGAGAATAAGAATGGTGTAGATGAAATGAAAAGCCAAATTGAAATTATTCTCATTGAAGAAAAAATAGACCTAATTATTTTTCTCAATAAATTTAAATAATTGGTATTTTAAGGACATCCCCTTCCTAATTTACTTATTATTATTTTAAAAAATTATAAAATTTCATGTTGTGTCAGAAAAATTTCCCAATAGGGATTATCCACATGGTTATATGATTCGGTTAAAAATATATTCACGTTTATGTCATGTGTGTTCATTCTCATTATTATTATCATCATCACATCATCACTATCATAAACAACTATCACAATATAAAGAGATATAATTTTTTAGAGTTTTTTTCCACCATAATTTCACTTGACTATATGTAGTGGTATACTCTATCCTAGTATTATTTGATTGACATTAATAAAAGGATTATTTAGTGTTGACTAGTGGATAAGAATTTATTTTCCTATGGATTAAAGTGGGTTATTCAATAATATTATGAAATTATACAATTAGTGAATTTATCAATTATCCATTATGTTGGAGTGGTGCCTTAAATGCCACTATTATAAATATATATAAGAGATATGGGGTTTCTATGGTGTCATGTTATGATACATTCTTATCAAAAAATTAAATTGATATCTAAGTTACCGTTTAGAGTTTTGATCTTTTGATGATTTTATTTGTTTGGTATGGAAAATCCATTTTGTTATTTTATCATGAAATGTTGGAGTGGGATAGTAATTGAGAGATAGATGAACCCTTCGATCCAATATAAGTATAAATAAATCATATTGAATCTAAAATATGAGAGTGGAATTATTGTATATTAGAAACATTGTTGAGGTACATTTATTATCATTTATTACTATTATATTTGAAATTATAGTTTTATGGTTTTTTTCTTAAAATTTATAATAATATCTACTTTTACAGATCCTTTTTCTACAGTTGTGGTCAATATATTTAAAATCAATAGTTAAAATTTCCAATTATAGAGATATTTTTGAAGATGATATTGTATTTGAAGAAAATAAATTCATTTTTACATGTGGTATTGACTGAGGATTTTTTTGTACATTCATTAGTGTATTTCATATTGATTGAAGTTATATTTTTAATACTTTTAATTTTATGTATATAATGAAAAACATTTCCTATCATTATGGTCATGTTTAATGATTTAAATCCCATAATATATGTGAATCATTTGTAACTATTTAATTTTCATATATTTGTAATTATTGAAACCAAGCTAGACATGAAAATTTTAATTTACATGTGAGGATTTTATATTAAAGTATTATGGATATTTATTTAGAACATATTATTATGATTAGGTGTGAAGAAACCAATTCAACACATTAAATTAATTATAAATTTAATGGTCTATATAGTTTATCATGAAGACCTGGATAGTGATAGTACCATATCTTATCTTATTTCACTACCAAATAAGGAACCATAAGATAATATGTACATATATATCACCCTTTAAAATTGATTTTTTTAATGTTACCAATGAAATGAGCATAAGATGAGATATTTTACTTGTAGAACCTAAATCCTTTTCAAATATAATGAATCCATATACTGCTATATGATTTAAAAATAAACATTACATTGTAGATGAACTAATAGTATCGTATCATTATTCATTTCCATGATAATGATGGGGCGAGAAGATAATATCTTGCTACATCTCACATCTAAAATTTGATAATTTGTTAATGATGCCTATGAAATTAGTATATTAAGTGGTAAATAGATAAGTGAACATTAACCCATGTAAAAATCATGAAAACCAAACCCTAATATATTAATTTCTTATTTATAGAAATATTAATTGTAAAAAAACATGGTTCTAAGGTTGTATTTTAATAAGGTATAATCATTAATAATAAATATCAATTAAAGCACGATTTAAAATATTAAGTTTCCAAACCAAGAAGTGTTAAACTAAATTTTTGATTATAATTGGAGACAATTTCATTCTCAAAAATATCAATTTCCATGAAAAAATACATATTGATTAATATATAATTGATACTATTTTATAAACAGAGAGATCATAAAAAATGTTTTTTATAAGAATAACCTAGATGGATAGGTCATAGATGAAGAAAAAAACCACGTATTATAAGTAATAAATATTTCTATGTGGATCCATTAGAAAAAATAAGGTAAAATATTGATTCAATATATAATGTATATAAATGTAATATCAAATGAAATAAACATAATATCCTTTGGGAGAAATAACAAGGAATGAGAATAAGGAGGTGGAAAGTCTATCCTGACACTAAATTACATACCTTCCCAATGATAAAATTTCCATTTTGAATAATAATAAGAACATATTATAAAATATGGTGTAAAAAGTTTTATACTACTTTGAAATATTAAATCATGAATGGGATTTATAAATTTGGGGACAAAAATGTTGGAATATAGCTCTTAATTTGAGATAATTTTATTATTTATTTATTTTAATATTTCATTTTCATTTGGTATTCAATTTTCCCCTATTTTAACATTTATATTAGAGAGGGATAACATACATTGGATATCATGATGTAGGATACATTAATGTTCACTATTTTTATTATTTATTATTTATATTTTTTATTCCCTTTTCTAAGGTTTCACTGTACTGTATATTGTGGGTAGTGAAATTTTCATTCCATATTACATAAAAGATATTTCATAACTATAATATACGTAAAATATAAAAGAAATTTCCATATATGTTTAGTATATTTCCAATAAACATGTTATTTATAGAGGGATTATACCATGAAAGTGGCAATATGAGATGGGTACATTAGAAATAATTATATAGACTAGGAAAAAAATTATAACAATAGTTTCATCAAATAATTATGATTTTTTATCAAAATTCATCACACTTCATGAGTGTACTAAATCACATGAAAAGGTGAATGAGGTGTTTTAGGGAAAACATGTCATTTATAATCATAATAGAATAGTGGAGGTTGATAAAATAAAGAGAATTTCATTGAGGGGAGATAAAATTAGCAGCACATTATTTAAGGATTGTGAATGAATGAAATCAATATGTACTAAATAATAATCCCATGTCCTATATTAAAAAATTCTTTATATATATTGTATATGAATTTTTATTTTCATTTTTTAAAATAATCCCATAAAATCCATTATTTACAGATATTAATTACATATAAGTAAAAAAATAAAGTGACATTAGGATCATGATTTGGTATTCTAATCCAATATAGATGACCATATGGGTGACCACTATGCGGTATTTTTAAAATTCTTATAAATATAATTTTTTATTCCTATTAAATGCCCCTTTTCTCTTATTTCATCATTTTTAGGGAATCCAAATAATAGTTACAAAGTTTTCCACTAATTGTAATTCCTTCTTTATTTTCCTTACTTATTTTATTTATTTTTTAATTGCCCTCAAGAACACCTACTGATATATACTACTATATTTGGGGAAATTTGGATAAATAATTTTTGGTTTACTTTGAATATTATGGAAAATAACCCCGGGATTTTAAATACTGGGAACTATGTATCCCCATTATGAAGATGAATGTACTTCATGATCAACCAATTGAAATAATTTATGTCAAAATAAAATAAACTGGTACAAGATTGGACCAATTCCTAAATTAATCATGTGGTATGATTGGAACATGAACCCTAATTAGTTACGTACAATAAAATGTATGAATCCTTCCATACCTACATTAATTACATAGTTTAGTAAATTAATATAGAAAAAAATTAGCACATCCAACTACCTAATTTTATAATTATTTATTTAACATAGTCACTATTCAATGAGAATGAGATACACATTGAGGGGAATTCTATGGATATCATCACACTAGATTAATTTCATTTTATTTATCCAAATATAATATTTCAATTTATTCCTACAATATTTAGATTATATATTCATCCCTTATAATGACTTCCATATAGGATTTTGAAGAATAAGACATTTAAGAGGTTTTTGTTTTAGAATGGATGGAGGGTCTAGTCTAATGGTTTTTTTGACATAAATGAGGTTGATGGTATATAAAATAATGAACATGAAAAATCAATTTATCATTATATATATGACAATACACTATCTAAAATTGATAGTAATTTGTAATGGGTTGCCTTAATTCCATTAAAATAATAAATGAATGACATATAAATTATTCCATGCCCACATTACATGATATTTTTCATAATGAGTTAGTTTACCAACCAAATATTAAAAAATTGAACATTAATATCCACATAATCAGGTTCATATCAGGAATAAAAAATTGTGTGGTTTATATCACATAAGCAACATAAAAAATTAATTTTTCACGTTTTACTATCGTATACTATATAATGATTGTGAATGTCTTCCACACTAAATGGTTAATGTTATCAAACTTTCTCTATAAAATTCCATTTTATTCTTTGTAATTTTTTTTATATTTTGAATATTTTTCTTTTATATATATTCAATATATTTGTAATGATCATAACATGTGATTGTATTGGTTAATAACCAAGTTGTATATATCTAAAATAGTTTTTGTTAATTTTTCAAACATTATGTGCTTTTGCCTAAATTTTAATGTCAAATGGTAAAATCCATGTGTTAGTTTTTATGAGATATATTTATTATGGTTTTATTTTAACATATATATATATATATATTATATCATTTAATATATCTAAATTCAAATAAATTATCATTTTATTATATTTTTTCTATAGTACATGAGAGATGGTATTACAACATGACCATTTAATTTTTATATTACAGTATTTTCTCAAATTAATGACCATATAATGTGTTATTAAGAATAAAATAACATTAATATGAGTGGGATCAAATATATAGTGGTACAAATGGTCACTCATAGTGTATAAGTTCCTAACGTAGTATTTAGAATATCACAACACATGGATCTTCATATATGTTTCTTTTAAGTTAATTAAGTGTTCAATAATTATAGATCCATCAACATGTGGTAGAAAAGTACGCTCTAAACATGTGAAGACTCATAGTTGTATACCTATATAATTTCATTTGTGAATTTTGATTAATAAACATTACTTGTGTTTGAAATTAATCATGAAAAAGGTTTTGATAAACCTAAATCGTAGTTTTGACCCATATGATCAATTATGTCATGAAGGATAAAAATTGTGTTTTGATAGTGTAATTTAATTTCAAGATAAAAATATATAAATTTGATGTAATTAAATAAGATTCGGCTTATTAAAAAACTGATAAAATTATATTAGCTATATAGGATTGAAATTATCATTTTCAAATACATAATCTCAATGTTATAGATAAAGGATCTATTTTAATGGGCATGGGGTGGATTACATAACAATAAAACCAAATTATAATTTTGGTATATATTGCTAGATTCATGATTCCAATCTTAATATGTTATTATGAATATTAAAATCTACCATTGAGAAACATTCCAAGGGCACTTTTGTTTTCTTATAAGTTATTTATATTCAGATTTTTTTGAGTAATGTTGTATTTTCATGTGTAAAAATGTTTTTGATTATGATAAAAATAAATAAGATTTATATTTTTAAAATTTTAAGTTAAATAATATTTATTATAATCTATATTTAATGTTTAATTATCATCTAAATATGAATTTTTATTATTATTTATACATAAATATATTAAAAATATAAAATTTGATTTTGGATTAAACATTAGGTAAATAATATAAAAGGAGCGTTATCTATGGGATGTTTTTCATACTATATATAGATATAATTTAATCACATACATTCCTTGGATTAAGAAATTTGGATACTCAGTAATGGAACTCCCAATATGGATCTAGTTATAAAGAACTTTTATTGGATAGTAGATTCTCTATTATGACTAGTTGTGGATATTTATTACACATACCTTGATTTTCTATGAATTTATCATTCATGGAGTTTATTGATTCTTCTATTGATATAAATAAAAAGAATAATTAGTCTAGTATTTAATATATTCATGGAAAATGAAGGTAGTTCATACTGAAATTTATTAATACTCAACCAAGAGAGTTCCATAATTTTAATTGTCTAAGAAGTTCGCTAGTACATTTCTCATCCAATATTTTGACCATTACCAGTCGGAATAAAAAAATTACTTATATTGTAATAACATAACTACAATGAACTAGATATAAAGATTATTGGTAGATACTGAATGTTATTTGACCTCATCAATTCATGATTCTTCTATATTTTTCAATATATTTTAGAAATATATTTTTATTTTACTATTATATTATTTTTTTATTTTAATGTTAAAATCATGAATTGGGTTTTCTATTTTTTAAACATTGTATGAAGTATTTATATCATTAATAAAACATAAAATTTCTAATATTGACATAATCTGTGTAAATTACTAAATTTCATCTCATATATTAATCACTATATGGAATTTTATTAAAAGTTAATTAATGGATTGGATGATTATTCGAGCCTTTTAGGATGGTGCGAGCATGGAAGTGTGGCTTGTAAATATATAGGTGCTCTATTTGGCAGTTAATGGACTAGTTCAAAGTTACAACACTACTTATTCACCCAACATCTAGCCATTGGAATAGCTGGACATGACACGTATCATGGTAGCATTGTAAGTTCTCCCTGAAACCCTCATTTTATTTATTTCATCTTATCCCTTAAACATAATATCTAATAATAAATTATTGGGTGACTCTTGCGAGATTTGGGTTATCCAGTACTTATCTCATTGTGGATCAGTGTGTCATTTGAACAGATGACCGGCTTCTGGTATTCCTTTCTTTTTTGTTATTAGATTCCCCATCTTCCGTTAATTAATTATTCCTAGTGATTGTGTAAATCTTGTAAACTGTTTATTCTCGAATTATTATTTATAAACTAGTTGTTCTATAATATTTCTCAATTCTCTCAAGACCACTTATCCTTGATCTGGAATTTTCTATCAAAGGTGACTAATCTTATATTATTTTTTGTTTTATTCTAAATTCTTCAATGTATTTTTTAGATTATTTTATTATATGTAATAAATAAGATTTTTAATTCATATTTAATCCATTTGAATTTAGATAATAATAATTTAATAATTTTGATTCATAAATTTACTAATTTTCTGTGAAAATGTAATATTTTAGGAACAATATCATTTTTATCATAACATGTTGAATCATTAATATATTTCCAATTTTCATGAACAATGTATTGTTCATTTAAATTTATATTGTAATGATTTAAAAAATAAAATGATTAGTTTTTTTGGAACATGATGATTGTAATATTATTTGAAATCAGAAAATGGATTGAATGGATTTTCATTTCATTTTTATTAATCCATTTGAAACGTGGAACTGGTTTTTAAGGGAAGAATTCATGTTTAAACCTTTTAAATTAATGATTCAAAGTGATCTTCAATTTACCTGAAAATAGTTTGGTTTCAAAATATTGATTAATTAGAAGGATCAATTGTTAGTTTTTTGTAAAACTCTCTTATCGTGAAAATTATTTCACAACCCCTTATGTATATTCTTACACGATGAATGGTTCTTCAAGATTATGATTATGGGTGTTGAAATATGGGTTTTAATCTATAACGGAGATTAGGGTGAGGGTGATATATGAACCTTCTATGGTATGGATTGGTGATTGTGAATGAATATACTATAGAGGTTACCCATTATGATCATTGTTGAATCATTGTCTAAATCACATGATTGAATTGTTAGTGGAAACTAGGTAATTATTTGAGATACCGAAAATTAATTATATTATTTAGTTTAATAAATTGCTAACTAGGGTCTCATATGATAATGTGGATTCATACTAAGGAAATTCTCCGTGGAAGGTTTGTACCCAGACTATAATCTTATGAATGTGATGCATTTGAAATTTTCATGGATTCAGTCATGGTATGTTTTCATATATTTATTGGACTAATTAATTTATTGTTATATTTTAATTGATATAAGACCTCAAAACTTGACATTGATAATTGATATATGACTCTGATCATTCAATTTATACATTGGACTACAGATTTAGTGTTTGAATTTTTCTACTATAATCTTGATTATTATGAGATACATTATTTTCTTATGTATATACTATGATGTGATTATTAGTTCTATTATACATGGTAACATGTCATATCATCCATTTTAATTACTAACATTTGAAAATGAAACTATATTCAATGGTTTTAGAAAATATAATTTCTCTTTAAATCTATTTTGGTACGTCTATTAATAGGGACTAAAAATGGTTTTTGAAATGGGAAAGGAAATGATTTTGACACTATATCTCAAAATATGATATTTATTTCTTTTATACCCTTTTTTTATAAGTGTATTCTATAACATAATTTAAAATAATTTTAAAACCATGTTTTCATATTTTTTTAAAACTATATTTCCATGTTTGATTATATGTGAAATTGCATAAACTCTGTCGTAGAATCCCACTGGTCTCTATAGTTCTCATCTTGCTTGTACTATATGGTGTTTATAGACTTTGTGTTTATTTAGTAGGTTCTAATCTTCTCATCGTGTTCCAATTTTGGTTCATGCAAGGTTGGTCAATGGAATGTGACCGGGGATGTGGTTGGTGATTGTGATGCCCTAGTAGATTTGTTTTTGTGGGTTTTCTATTTTAGTTTTCCTTTGTGTAATCTCCTTGTAACATGATGTGGTCTTATGTTTTTTATTTATCAATTTATTTTTCAATAGTTTACATCAACATATATTATATTTTATTTTAATAAATAAATAAAAAATGTTTTTTTATGTACAAGTTCTTGTTACATTCCCCTAGGGTTCTGGAACACTCTTAAGGATAGTGACGGTCGGTTTGGATTCCGGTTTAGATGGTATTCTGATATAGTTCATTGAAATTGATATGAAAGTATGGTAGTTCCAAAAAGTGACCTTATTTGTGAGGCCTTATGTTATTTAGTTATTATTATTCATAGAATAAGGGATATTATGGAAATATTAGGAAATAAAGGATATTTATATACGATTTCTTGGTCACCACCCTTTATGATGATACATGATTTACCAAAGAAACAGAAAATTTGTGCCTTTCTTTTGAGTTATTTATTCAATAATTTTTATTATATTTAGATTTTAAATGAAACAATATTTATTTTAGTAATATATTATGAGTTTTGGAATTTGTTAGAGAGATGATCGAAACCGCATTGTTCCTTCACTATATTCTAAAATATGAGGAATTGCAATAGTTTATATGTATTTTAACCAAGGAATTGTTCTTTATTTGTTGTGTGGTTTCCCATCCCATGATCAAAATTAGTGAAAATTAAAATTATATCATTTTACATGAAACCTTTTTCATTTTCATCCAAATAGACATAAATTGTGTGAGGGGAGTTTGGTGGATTCATTGGTTAATGTAAAATAATAGGATTTTATTTTAATTTACTTGATTCGTTGTTTCATTTTAATACAATGTTATATGATTTTAAATAAAACAAAAAACAAAAAGTTTATCTTAATATTTTTTTTGATGTTTTAGAAAATAAATGATATAATGTTTTGATTTAATGAAATGATAGGTTAAAAAAATTGGTTTCAAGGAATCATGTTTGATTTATTTACAGAAATTTGTTAAGGAGAATTTTTGGTTGGTAGAAATTGAAAATGTAAAATGCTTTTGAAATTCAATTTTGGGAATAATATTTTGAACCTACAGAATAAATTCCAGGACTTAGAAAAATATTTTTTATATTTTAATGAATTTATATATGGATTTATCATTATGAATGGAAGGTGAAATATTCAAATAAATATTGAAATATTTTCTCAAAAATATAGAATGTTTGTATATCTGCATAATATTAAATGTAGTTTATTGTGTTTTCCAGAAGTGGTGTCTCCAGTTTTTGGTACTACCTAGAAGATGAATGTAGTAGTAGATATATAGTATTTCTATCCATTAGAACCTATCATTGTGATCCAGGATCATCATCCACCTTTTTATTGGGGTGAATGGGGATCTCCTAAGGTAGTGATGTGGCCTAAAAAACTATATGGGATCTTTTTCCATCTCATGAATCCTCATGCACTGAGGGAAAATTCATTCAATCCATTGTTAGAGGGACCTGATTATGAGTACTTGGTTTCATTTCTCCTCCATACCTTAATTAATTAATATAATTAGATATAAAAAATTTATACATTATTATTTTTAAATAACCTATGGAAATGATGTAGGATAAATATTTTGAGCTCATGGGTTTCATTTAGGGTGAGAAATTGGTTAGAGGGAGTGCTATGAAATTTTCAAGCCTAGTATTATCTTTTCTAGATCATGTTGGTAATGATCTAGTTAAGTATTTCTATTTTTGAGGAGATATTTTCTCATACATCAGATCTATCATGTTAGTAAAATATTCACTTTCTTATCTTGAGGTAACTGAAATATATTTCGCAATTCAAGTTTGGATGTATAACTGATAGGATGTAGTTAATGATTCTATTATGGTTATATTTTTTAAAAATGTATTATCTAGTGAATTGTAAATTATGGTTGAGTATGGATACTCATATCCAGTAAAGAATAGGCATATCCTGACATTCAAGTCTTAAGAACCTATAATATAAAACAATGATTCTTAAATTCATTGAGTTTTTATGATAAATGTGGACTTATGTGTATCCATTAGAAATCGTTCATGTTTCGATACTTATAGGGAAAGTCTCGTTATTAGGTCATAATATCGTAATAGTAGGGTACCCTGAATCTTCATGTTTTGTAGATCGTTATCCATTAGTCTCATAGTGAATTTTTTTTCATAATAAATGAGTTGATAGTGTATATCAATATAGTTCCTCTTAATTTATAAATATTTCAATGTGGATACCATTTGAGTTTTACATATTGGGGTCATTCTATTCACGGTGACCTTACTACTTATGATATCATTTTTTTTCATGTTTTGGGATTTTGAGGGATACTCTCTTGTAGACCTTTATGGTTTTATGGATTCTATCTTTTTGGGAGTTCATATTCCATAATAACATGTGTTTCCTTAAATGGATGTCTCCCTATGTTATATTTGTGATACTATTTATATTAGTAATTTTTTTACTCTCCCGTTATGGCATTTTATGTTATATCTCAATCATGATGCAATGGGTGATATACCTTTTTGAAATCTTTTACTACCCTAATTGGGAAATTTCTTTATAAAACCAATATATTTTAAATTAGTATAATCATGTTTGATAGTTAATATGATATGAAACACCTATATTATAAGAGAATGAACCAACCTAAGATTATGTGATATTTTTTTAAAATAAATTCCCTCTTCTTATTATCTTGTGATTATACTAACACAGAGATTAAACAAAACACAACTCTATATTAAGGAATTATTATTTAAAACATAACCATTATAATCTAACAATTATGTTGGTGGGTATTTATAGGAATACGATATTTATGAAAAATATTTTTATCCATTTATTATAAATAAAATAATAATCATTTGAATGAAAAAATAATTTTGCAAAAACTATATTTTTATAAAAAAGATTTAGTCGTTCTTTGTGCACATAATTTAATGTTAATTTGTACCACATTTATATAATTTATTTGAAAATATGAACTTAATTTTTTAAAAAATCATATGAAATTTATCTTATGGTTAATTTTCATGATTTTTCTATAATGTTTCATTTTTTGATAAATAGTTATATATAATGATTTTTATTGAAAACATCCTTTTAAATTTAATTATTTACAATGACTAATGATATTATAAATTTTAATAATGAATAATGATAGCAATACTATTAAAATAAATTCAATTTAGTTAATTAGAATCAATTTCATATTGAAATTTTATATTAAATGCATATACATTTATGAGATGTTTCTGTTTTGAGTCCCTTTTTTCATCGTGTATATGGGTAATGTTTTAAACTAAATTCTACCACCTTTTGAATTTAATTTAGAAAAAATTATTACATATTTTGAAACATAAAATTATATATTATGTAATATGTTAATATTAATTTCATACATTACTAATAGTAAAATGAGTTGTAATTAATTATCACGGTGAAAGAGAAAACTAATTTAGAGGGGTTAAACTAAAAAATAATCATTTAAATGACTTAAATGAATCTTCAAAAACCATTGAAGGAACATATATATAATTATAATATTTATGGATTGATAATTTCTAATTTTTTATAGTTGTGGAATGACTGAAATATGTGAGTAACAGATTTAGTTAAATATTTCCTTAGGTGTCCTCTCCCCCACTTTTAAAAGTCCACAACCACTCCTCCCCAAATTACACATAAAAATGACTTTGTTTCATAAAACCACCTCTAAAATAGTTTAAATACTCCCGTAATAAAATCCATGATTCACTGTTTTAATCTTAAATCCAAACTATGATTTATTTTGGTCAAAGAATATATATGTTTTCTAAAGAAGAGGTAATGTTCTCAATTGAGAGTTTTTATTTTGTTTTTTATTCCATCCCCTTAAAAGATTATTAAACAATGAACATATAATATCCTAATAATATTACATATTCTGATATGTAATTTTTTTTTCTTGAATTGTATCATTCATGACTTCAGTCAAATGGGAAACGAAACTATCGACCGTGTGTATGGTGGACGACTACCTTTGGAACCACTGTAACTTGTTTTCCATCAACACATCACAAGATTGTATATAATGGAGTATTGATTTTAAATATATATATATATATATATGATAATGTTATACTAGTATAGTTATAATATATTATATACACTTATACTTTAAATGCTAATTAAAATTTGAAATTTTCACTCATGTGTATAGTAAAATACCACATCTTCTTGTGATATGATTCATTTTTTAGATACATATTAAAAATAATATAACATGGATACATTTAATTAATATATGTGATATATATGAGATGATATATATTTTGTAAAATTAATATATAACTAAATTCATTACCATTTTACCCATTAATGAAATGATCATGTCACCCATGTGTACGTATGCCCTACCATCTGTACGAAGCGGCATGATCCATTATCCATGTTAAAATATCAATAATGATTATAAAATATTACATAATGAAAAAATGATATTTATAACACTATTGTCATTCTTTTGATAATGTAAATATATAATATTTTCAAGAACTATAACATTCATGTTAAAACATGAATGATAAAACAATGTAGTTATTACCGGATATAATAATAATAGTGAAATATTATTAATGAATAGGTGGTAAAATGTATAAAAGCATCATATATGATACTATAAATATTAATTTGTTACAAATATAAATTAATAACATTATTAAAAACATTATAAGGGACTTCGTCTCAATTTATATGAATTGAGCCATATGGTAAAGTTATGCAATGAATTTCAATTATAGGGTGTATATAAAAATAATATTACATTTAATAAAATTAATTGTTTTTAATTAAAGGTAATTAAAGACTAAATTTAAATTATTTTATCTAAGGTAATTTAAGAAGAAATTTTCCAAGTGGTAAATAATTTCATAAATCTATCTATTTTAATTTGATTATATTTTTATTCAGCATAATCGATAATCTAAGATTTTTTTTGTGTAAATAATTTTGACTATATAATATAGTAATTTAATTTTTTTATTTCAATGTATATTAAATAATATATTCATTGAATAATTCTCATTTAAATATTACGATAATTGAAATGGTTTATTTCACAATCTCACTTTAATCACGATTAATTATTAATGAATATCCATTAAAGAAAATCATTTAATTATTGTAAAATAAGCCCATTTAATTATAAACCTGAATAGTTTTTTATACAATTTTAAATTAATATTACCAATTTCCTCTCTTTGATATTTAAAACTATTGATAATTTTTTTTAATAAAATATGACATTATTTCTCTCTTAGGTTGATGATCCTTTTTCTTCTTAAACCATTTTTAATAAAAAATTAGAAATGCTTTTCAAAATTCTAAATATTAATTGTTTAACACATTTATTCCAATGTTATACATTTTATAAAATGTTTTGAAATGAATAATAATTTCATTTTAGAAACTAGTACATATTAGCTTCTAAAAAATAGAAAAATTTAAATTTTTTTAAAATGTATGGAATGAATAGAATTTATTTAAATCATGACCTCTCACTAATTTAATGATTCAATTATAATTTTGAAATGTTATTTTTAATTAAAATTATGTTTACAATATTTTGAAAGTATTTTGTTTTAAAAAATAATTTTAATGTGAAAAATATATTTCCCTCAATAATTTTGGTAATGTCAATTTAATTTTAATTATATTAATAAAAAACATCAACCCACTATTATATATATGATTCACTAGTGATTTATCATATTGATAACATCCTTGTTATTTCATTGGATGGTTTTCGATCATTTTGATTAGGAAAAGTATTTTTAATTTCATACTTGATTGGTTTTTTAATCATTTACTTTTCCATGAAATATTTTCTTTTGTGTTATCAACTAAAATTACATTTATCCAAAATATCCACATTATTTATCAGTTATATACTTATTAATTAAACCATATATCATTTTGAAATACGGTATGTAACTTTTAATGATATTCAATTGATTAGGGATATTATTTTTAATATTTATTCGCTATTTGATATAAAAATTTACTGATAAGGCATATTTTAAAAAAATTAAATTGATGGTTCAATATAAGAGGAATTAATTTGACATGAATTTATGGGTGCTTCCAAGTCATAGATACCTCCTAAATGCATCAATGGACTCATGAGGAAAATCAAATATCTAGCCTTAGTTAATTGGGTTCTTGGTGTTTACCTACCCATCGTTTTTAAAATGTATTGTGAATATTCATGACTATATAATTATAATGATTCCTAAGTTCATGAAATACAACAATTAAGAATGATAGTCATTAGAAATTATGTTATTATTTTCAATGACATGTTTATAATGATATTATCTCTTGATGCAATTCATTTTCAGTTTAATGATTAAATGTAATGTGTTTTCAGTTATTTACAATTCCATATTGACTATGACTTATCTTATCATGATTACCAAGTTAATGATTAAATGTAATGTCTATTCATATATTTACCTTTACATATTGATTATTCCTTATTTGTTAATATTCACTCATTCATTATTTCTTCAAAAAATTTAAATCATATTAAGTACCTTAGATCACCATTATTTTTTCCTTCATAGGAATCTCAAAATTGTGCTATTAATGATATGAAATAATATGATAGTTGGAATAATGATATACTAAAAAATATTTTATAATATCTAAATTCAAATGTAATATAGGAATCCCAAATGTATCAATTATACTGTGAATAAAAAATAAATCAGTCATTTGGGATGTGACTTCATGTAACTTATGACAATGTAGTAAATAATACAAGTGATCTGGGTTACCCGGGTCAGGGTATTAATAGTTGGTATCATACATTCTTTAGTAGAAACCATTGGATACATAATTTGGATAACATACATAAGGGAAAAAAGACCTATGATATACTTTAAGGGTATGTATATAAGGATATGAGAAACATGTTTTTTAGGTAGATATTAGGTTAATTTTCATTAAAATGAATCAATGTGTGGATAATAAAAATTAATGTGATTGTGGAACTGATGTAACATGTGGTAATAACTCTCAAAAAGTCATGTTCCTATTGAAATGACTATCATATGGTACCCAAAAAATTTACTTACTATGCACTAGGTTTGACACTACAGAATGATACTTATTGGATAATTAAAATTTTCCTTCATATCCATATTGAAGAATTTGAATAGATAATTATAATTAATGATGTAGGTTAATACTAAGTTTTTATATATTGAAAAATGTGTCTTGATTTAGAAATCCTGTAAATGATTTTATGGTTTTCCCAGTAAGATTATTATTTCCCAGACTATTTTTTTTATTTTAGTCAATGGATGGAACCTCAATAAATAATGTTCTCATTGTACATGAAGGAAAATGCAGTGAATATAAGAAACCAAATTATATGATGAAATGTGTGAATTATATCCTAATTAATACAAATAATTCATTCCAAAATATGATAAATAATATACCCCTAACAAACGCTTAGAATCACTAATGAAGAGACTAATGGATTTCTCTATGAGATCGAGTGGTAGAGACCTTGGAGAAAAGAAGTCTTGATTTCATTCATATCTAAAATGTGGAAGCATAAACCACAAAATGTACCTCAAAAAAATGAAAAAATGTTTTCTAAGAGGAAAATATTGGTATAAAACAATTAATTTCCCAAGAAAACTAAAGAATATGATGGAAGAAAATAAATACCTTTATATGGATATATATATATAGTTCACGGTATAAAATGTATGGAACATTGTAATTATGCATGTAAATTCAATCTTCTAGTCGTTTACCCCTATTATATGTAATGATATGTTGAAATAATAAGGATGAAGTATTTTTATGGTGATTTAGGAAATAAATTATAGAATTATTTTTATGAATGATACATTAGTTATAATAATCCTAAAACATCTGAGGTATATGTTAATTTTTTTGGAATCATACATGTCATTATTATCCTAAGTGTTATAGATAAAATCATGGTTTTATGAGTATAATTTTTATCCAATGATAAATTTCATAAACACACCATTTTGAAATTTATGTGGTTGGAATAAAACATGAATAAGGATATTTTGGTTAAACATTTATTGTAATAAAACCAATTGGTTTAGTATATGAATTTATTATTTGAGGAATAATTATAAGGCCTCAGCCTTAATCAATACATAATCTTGGGATAAGTCAATAATTTTTCTTCAATTAAAATCAAGGATATTTTTAGTTTTATATATTTAGAGAATTTGGTCATAAATCATACATAACAACATAAATATTACAAGTAGAAACTTTTTCTCATTATCCATTTTTTTAAAATATCATTTTAAAAGAAACATGGTTTTGTTTCATGTATTATCTACATAAATTTTCCTTAATCCCATCTTTGACTCTATTCATCTTTATGTCAGCTGAAAAACATTCCAAAACATGGGATAAACATAAAAAATTATGGTAAGCGATAAATAAAGAAAAAAATTTATTTTTGAGAAAACATGTAATCCATGGATACGTTATCATAATGAAACAATTATCAGCTTTAAGAATAATTTATTACACTTAATTGAATATAAGCTCATTTCATACTGGTTTTGTAATCAAAATGTTACTTTAAAACACATGAAATCACACATAAAATGTTAATATAACTAGGGAAAAAATAATACATAAATGGAATAACGATATGGTAAACTTCCGTACATGTCACTAAATGGAATTTCCATAAGGCCAACTTCTATAACCAATGAATTAGAGGTTCTAATCTAACCACCCATCCTTGTTTTATCACAGAACCTCCCGTCTTTGGTTTATCATGTAAATACCAATCTTTAGTTTGTTATGTAACTACAATAAAATTTCCATGTACCATTATATAATCAGAACACATAATATATTTCAATTATCCACATTTCACTCATAAAATATTCAATCACAATGATCATTACAAGATAATGGTATAATCAATCAATTCATAAAACCATTCTCAATTCAAAAATACCTGAAGAGGGAATATTGTAATTTTTTAAAAACATTACAGGTTTTAGAGGAAGAAAAATATAAAATAAAGGTGAGAGTGGTGGAGAAGTCGTTCTCACCATATATGATAAATTTTGTTTTTGTCATTCAGTGAAGTTATTGGTAAAAAAAATTCCATTCTGAAAATAGTTTAATTAAATTAAAATTAAAAGGGTTGATTATACAACATATAAAATAAGGATGTGTATACTATCAAAATATTCCTTAATAAATATAGATTAAGATGATGTCTTATACCTTGAATCTAGCTTATCTCATACATTCTTTATTTTACTTAATAATATACGTAAGTTAGTTTCCACTATCTTGAGAACATTTTTAAATTTATTATTCCTTTTATATCCCTTATGAACTTATTAAAAAAATTACATAATTATTTATGTTCATATCGGAAGTTTTCATGATATTTGGTACTTGAGTAAAAAATGATCTTGTTTTGATGTAAATTGTCTATGTGGTAAAAATTCCATCATCTCTAGATTACTACTCATTATTTATATATCATATATACCTAGAATATATTAATTTACAATAATCCATAACATTTTTAGATAAGAAATGAAATGCACCGTTCATGGAGATAGTAGGCCATACACACGCATAAACACTACCTTCATTTCATTTTCATATTAAAATAATATTCAAATGATATAAATCTATATTTTAAAACTAGTATTTTACTATTTTAATATATGTCTCACTGGTTTAATAAAACCATCCTTAAAAAGTTTCATGTATAGAGGGAATGAGTCATAGCGCTTTGAGGGGGTGGTAGTCCATACATCTTCAAACAAAATTATCGTATTTACACAACATGGAAAGAATAAAGGTATGTTATAAATAAAAACTAAATAATAATTGAGGCAATATAAATAATATATATATATATGTAAAATTATTTTCTTTTATAATTTCCACCATGAGAGGTGGTAGGGGAAAATTGAACAATTACCATTTCATGCAGCTGTTGTTTTCCGTACACAGAAACAGTATGTTCATCACTCATTAAATGGAGGTGTGTGTATGTTTAGATTGAAAAAATTGCATAAAAACATACTAGTATATTTAAAATAATGTTTTTTTATGTAATGATATAAAATAATAATTTTGGGAGATGATAATGGAAATGTAACTAAAAATCTTGGGAGAAGGCATTACCTCTTAATCATGAAACTTGTTTTTCTTTATACCAAAAGTCTTCATTTGGAGGATTCCATCCATAAGGGTGGGTTATACGATGATAGGAGGGATTCTAGGAATAGGTTTGGTCTGGGATTGGATAAACCAAATGTTTTTTGTGTTTGAATATTAGAGAATAGAGGGTACCTTTTTGTAGGTGAGGGAAGGGGAACCATTGGAATCTGTTAGATTATTGAATTAATATAAATTAATTTTTCATTAAAATGGAACCATATTTAGATATGTAAAATATAATATTATTAATTTTTTAAATCATTTTATCCAATAATATTTATATAAGTATTTTTTATATTAAACCTTATCTTTTCGGTTTTCAATTATTTATTCTCTTTTATATTTAATTTTAGTAACAAAATTTTAATTATTTAGGGGATATGAATTTTACTTACATGGGGAAAAAATCCCATAATCAGACACATAATGATCATTTAGACCTTATCAAAATAATTTTATAATTTTTTAAAAAAAATTATGATTTTAAATAATTTAATAAATAACTATTTTTAGAAAACATCAATTCTGTCGGTTTTTACACTATTCATTTTGTTGAATTTAAATAATATATAAAAAGAGAGATGACTTTGAAAAAAACCATTTAATCATTTTTTAACATCTCATATTCAACTAAAAAAATTCTACATGACATAAATTATGTTAAATAATAATTTTATTATTATTTATAATATCATCCATTTGATTCCTACATTATTAAAGCAATCACTCCATCGCCATTATGTAATAATTAAATATATTTATATAATGTCTTAAAATTATAAATAAAATTCCATGATATGGGAAATCAATTTATATTTCCCATGAATATTTATAGTCTAAGATATAGCCTATATAAACATGTATTAAAATTGTTTTAGTAAGAAGATATATGTTTATAACATATTTTCCCTTACTTTAAATTAAACGTTATAAGTGTCATAATCAAACCGAAGTGGCTTAAAAAGGACAAATTTTCATCCCAAAGGTTGTATTGGGTTTTAATAGCTCGTAAAATATGATTAGGACATGTGTTAGGGTAGTTTTATGTTATTATAATATTATTTTTACTCTTATTTACCTGATTTATCCTTTAAACGTGGTAAATAAAAATAATTACAAATGTTACTATTCACCATGTCAAAAAATAAAAGGGTCCTACATAAATAATTTGGAGATTATAATTAAAAATATGGAATAAATTTTTCCAAATTCAAAACACTGAAGTTGTAGAAATTAATTTAAAATTAATTCCCATTGTAAAAACGAGAGAACATGTATTTTAAAAGTAAAAACCATCAAAATATTAGATTTTGATTACATAAAATTTCATTTTGAAATTACCTCCAATGAATAATATTGGATTAAAATATGTAAAATTAATAAAAAGATAATTTAAAACCAATTTAAAAGATAATATAACAATATAATCTAATTAGATGAAAATGCTGTTTTGAATTTAAATGAAGTGTTTTTAACTATTCATAAAAATATGATTTTTATAAGAAAAATTCCAAATAATTAACCAATTTAATTTTTGGTGTCCAAATTCCAAATAATATTTTTATTTTGTGAAATATGACATATAAATTTGTAAACAACATTAATTAAAAAGGTTTCTATTAGAAGGCAGTAAAACCACCTTTTAAAAAATTATTAATGTATTTTAGGCTTAAAGTGGGATTTATTCTCATTTTAATCCTCTAAAATTTATTTGATGAATGTAAAAAAATTAACAAACATGTGTATAAATAACAAATTTCTTTTTATTTATTCCTTATAATACATTGATAAGGCATTAACTACCATTTAAAATAATAATATTAATGATTTATTATTTTTCGGTATAACTAAATATTGTGTGGAAATTAATATTTTAGAGAAACCCATTATTGTATATCGAGTATGATATTGGATAGAGAATCCCCTTCTAAACAATATTAATATATAATTAATAAAAATTAATATATACGAACAATTATTATTTTGTAAATACCTAGGAGTTACATCCTTCCCCACTATTGGAAATTGTGCCCCCGTAATTTTATTTACTTATCAAATAAGTGGGGGTATTTCTACCTAAAATTATATTCAGATTCCAAGGGTTACACTTCAACTCTATGGAATTTATACAAAACCATAAACCAAAATATATCCTTATTGTACAGAACTTGCTCTCTGTTGTCTAGAAACAACACTTTCTATTCCTTATATGAAAGTTTCTCTTCCAATTGAACTACTTCTGGACTCAAAACATGAGATAAATCCAATATATACTTTCTTATCATTGAAACATGAAAAAATTATGTACATGGGATAAACACATAAGTAAATCCACCTGATCGGAATATGACCCAACATTATCCAAGATTTCATAGGGTCCAATGAATCATGGACTCAGCATCCCCTTCTTACCAAAAAACATCACATTTTTTCAAGGATAAAATTTGAGAAAGGCATGATCACCTACCTCAAATGAAATATACTTCCTCTAGTTATCTGCATAACCTTTTTTGCCACTCTATGTTTTCCTCATGTGTCTTTGTATAAATTGATCTTTCTAATCCATTTCTTCTACTGATTCTTGTCCCATCAATTTCAATTCACCTATATCATACCAAAAATATTTAGTCTGACATCCCTTTCCATATAATTCCTCAAATGGTGCCATTTGTATTCTGGAATGAAAAAATTTATTATATGGAAAATCAACCAAATAATGATTTTGATCCCAACTTCCCTGGTAATCCATTGAACAATTATGTAGAATATCATCCAATGTGTGAATTGTTCATTCTAAGAGCCCATCTGATTGTTGATGAAAAGATTTACTAAATTTTAATTTAGTACCCAATGTTTAATGATTTTCTTTCCAAAAGTTATAAGTGAACCTAGGATCCCTATATAATATAATAGATAAAGTAAATACATGTAACCTAATTATCTCTTTAATATATAACAGTGAAAGATGATCTGGAGACAAAGTATCTCAAATAGGAAGAAAATGAGCAGATTTAGTCAGTCAATCAATAATAACCCATATCACATTGTTTCTTTGAGTTTTTCTTGGTAATATCAATAAAAAATCCAAAGATAAATTTTCTCATTTCCACTATAGTACTGGAAAATTATAAATCATCCCTTTCAGTAACAATCATTCAACTTTAACAAGTTGAAAAGTCAAACATCTCACTGTAAATTCAAAAATTTCTCTTTTAAGACCATTCCATCCGTATTATTTCTAAATATTTCTATATATATTGGTGCTACCTGGATGAACTGAAAATGGATAACTATGAAATTCAAAGAACAAATATTTCTTAAATTTTGAATCATTGGGCACACATAAGATCTCTCCAAAACTCAAAGCATGATCTTTATCAGTTGTTAAATTTTGGTATCTTATCAATCATAACCAATTCAACCTTTTTTCTACAACTCACTTTATTCTTTCTACACATTCTTAATTTAATATAATTGAGAATATTTCATAACCACAATAAAAAAAATAGGGTAATTTCTTACACCAAAAACTTCTAATCCAAAATTCATGAAATCACAATGAAAGGATCTAGTTCCAAACATAACATGGTTAATGTAGCATTAAATTTTCCACTCAAAGCATCATCCACATTATTTTCATTTCATGGATGGTAATAGATCATGTAATCATAATCCTTGATTAATTCGAATAATTTCCTCTATATCATGTTAATTTTTTTTGATTGAATATATACTTAGATTTTTTTTCAGTATATATTTCACACATTACACCATAAAAAGGATGCCTCCAAATTTTTAACGCAAAATTTACAGTATCTAATTCCAAATCAGATGTAGGGTAATTTATCTCATGGAATTTAAACAGAAATGAGGTATAATAAATTTCATTATCATTATGAATAAGAAAACAACGAATTACATTCAATGAAAGATCACTATAGATAAAAAATTCACTATTCCTTCCATGTTTGAAAAAAAGTGGAGCATTTACCAATCTTCATTTCAGTTTCTAAAAAAATCATCACATTATTTTGTCCAGTTGAACTTAAATCTCTTATGTGTTAAAATATTTTCTGGGATATATATTTGAGAAATTGTTTCAACTAACCTTCAGTAATAACATTCTAATCCAAGAAAAAAACAAATCTCTTTGATATTGGTAGGTCTTGGCAACTCAAAAAAAACTTTTGTATTAGAAGGGTCAACAATTATACCATCATTAGAACAAAAATATGACCAAGGAATGAAATCTTTTTCATCCAAATTTCACACTTACTATACATTCAATAAATATTATTTTATTTTAAGGTTTGAAGACAATTATTATGTTACCTTCATGCTCCTTATGAATTTTATAATATACCAAAATATCATCTATAAACACAACCAATAAATGTTCCAAAAACTTATGAAATACTCTATTCTCGAGATTTATAAATACAAAAACTGAATTAGATAACCCAAAGGGCATTACTAAAAACTCATAATTCCCATATATCATACAAAACACTATATTTGGAATGTCAATTTCCATCATCTTAAGCTTATGGTACCTTGACCTCAAATCAATCTTCAAAAAATAATGATCTCCTAAGAGATGATCAATCAAATAACTGATATGATGCAATGGATACATGTTCTTAATAATGATGTTATTAAAGTATTTATAATCAATATAATGAATCATAGAAGCATCCTTCTATTTCACTAATAAAACAGTATCACCCCATGGTGAAACGATGGGTCAAATGGAAACTTTATGAAGCAATTCTTGAAACAGATTTTTCAATTACAGCTCTTCAACTTGAGGAAATCAATAAGGGGGATGATAAATAGGTTTTGAATCATGAAGTAAATAAATTGTAAATTCACCCTCTTTATCTAGAAGGATTCTAGGAAACTCATCATAAAAACATCTATGAATTCATTCACTATTGGAATGTCACTAATCGAAAAAATTTCCTTATTTTCAACAACATGAGCTAGATGAAATTAAATTCCAACATTAATCAATCTCTCAGCTTCTTTTTATGTTATAAAATGTAAGAAATCATTGAATAAAACATTCTTTGATTTAAAATATATTTTAGTGTCATAAAATGAATATATGGACCCAGATCTTTATTTCAGGTATGGATCTATATTTTTGGTTTTTTTGATGAAAATGGAAGAAGGAAATTTTTTTATGTACACACAGTGTAGTTCCTTGTATAGGCTGTTTACTATGGAACTGCATCAAGACTATGTATGACCATGTCGCGGCCACACACAAGGCCGTGTGATGACATGGTAGGGACTCTTAAGGCATGACCAAAAGAAGGCTAATACATAGCGTGTATCTTTAAAGAACATGTCGTGCACTTTAATTTTTAATTGATATATCAGAGCAGGGCTATGTCCCATTTAAGGATCATTCTTCATCTAAAATCGGTTCATCTATGAGTGACTAGGAGCGACGATAAATGTTTAAGCCACTAATTCTCCATACAGGGTCTGATTCGAACTTCGATGAGTGCGTTGGAAACCCACCGGTGAGTTCTTCCTTCTTGTTGATCATGACTTCTGGATTCCTCCTATCTTGTGAGTTATCAAGGGTTGATCATTATTACCCTTTCTATATATATATTTCATTCTAGGTCGACTAGAGGTACGACGTTCAATATTTTTCTATGCATGAGATTTTGTACCCTTGTTATGGTACACCCCATGGGTGCATTCCCTTGAGTAGTTGTAGAGACCCGAAGCTTGACGTACATAGATATTACATTACTTTTGAGGAATAATTAATACATAAAAAAACAGACACACGAGGACCGTAATAGTTTAGTGTCTTTGGAAACTCGGATTAAAATCTTCTAATCTTGGTGAATGATCTTCAACATCTCCCAATAAAGATCTTCCACTTTTTGTTTCCTTACCTAAAAACTTTCTTTTAATCCTGGGGGAAAATAAAACATAAAAAGAGTGAGCTCAAATGCTCAGTAAGGGTAATCATGGATAAAATAAAACATACCATACACATTTGAACTTAAAAACACGAACATAATGTTTAAACATCATAATCTTGAGCAACGACTTAAAACATGGAAGTACATAAGGCATAGATCATAATGGAACATAAATAATGATAACATATCATGGGAATAAAACATGTAATTTCGGAATCCATTAATCACATGTAATTATTTCCATAGTAGCCAAGGCATTGCTACCAAGACCATCTTAGTGGACAAATTCCCTTTCTGAATCGAGTTCACTCCTCGTTTCAGCCCTGTAACGCTAAACCGGATTAACATACCGTTCCAGCCATGTCTATCTCATGAGATATAAAATCATTACCCAATTCATTGGAGGTATATATAGGTCCCACCCATCTCATAATGAAATCATTCTTACTTGTGCCACAAAATAAACATACATCATTCATAATAACCCAACGAATAAAATGGTTTTTATAAACATCATCCCATCATCACATAATTCATATAAAAAATGGATATAATTTCAAAATAAGAAAAGTGAAACCATGTAAATCATAGATACATGATACTTGAAACATACACAAGTGAAATAATGTCATCTTAGATGAAAATGGTTTTGATAAAACACTTGAAATGAATTCTTGAGAAAAATATCCTTTTTTCTTAAAAATCATTTTCTTTTCACAAAATTTCATGCAATTTTAAAAGAAAATAATTTTGTTGAAAATAGTCATGAAATATTTTAGAGTAAGCTTCATGAAAATAATGCTTTATAAAACCGTAAAAATCCTTTCATGCCGTATACGTTAAAAAAACATTCTTCTCGTACCTTTGTCAGAAAGTCAAAAAGTACCTCGTAACGTAAACAAAAGAAAGATTCCTTAAAAACCATGTAGTAAAAGTCAAATATGGGTAAAAATGACTTTTAACATACATGAAAACACTTTTATAAAACATGTACATGGATGATAGAAGTAACCCCCGTAATTACTTACGAATAAGCAATCTTGGATAAAAATGAGATTTGCAAAATTATCCCTTACCTTAGGTCTGCTTTTCTTCGTAAGTGTCCGAAACTCTTGTATAATGATTTAAATAATGTCACTGAATTATTCTAGAATCATACTCATTGTTATGATATCATATATGGTCATATTTTTATCTTATTATTAGTAATATTTCATTGCTACTTGTTATTCGGGTGTTTATTACTTTTTGTTCTTATGCGTGTTTTGTCGAATAAATTCTTATTCTTATTTTTAGGTCATAGATACCTCATTTCCAGAATGGTATTAATGTAATATATATCATATTTATTCACTCAATTTATTTATGTATTCATTATGCAATGAAAATCATGTAGAACGAGTCACATCACATCGTGGAGACGGTATTCCGTACGTACGCACGAGCGATGATATCGTTCCCATGATAGTGGAATTGTATTGGAGTGTATGTATACTATTTCAGAATCAATATAACTTTACAAAAATAATATATATTCATTTTTTACACCATTATACCCTTCCAAGTAAGGCGGTGGTGGAAACTAGTTTACACCACGGCGTGGAGACGGTATTCCATACGTACGCACGTGCGGTGATTTCATTTTCCGTAAGATGGATAGATAGTGAAATAGGGTTGTTTAATACTTTTAATAAAATATCAGTATATGAGTGATACTGATGTTATTAATTCATAATGAAACAACTAAAGAAGAAGAAGTGGAAGAAGAAATAAAGTTGAAAGAATCGGTAACGGACATTACCTCTTCTTTGAAGCGCTTCTTTGAGACCTCCTTTTAAGGCACCAAAATTGGACTTTGAAGAAGACCAGGACCTCTAGGATGTTTCTAGGAAGTGGAGAGGAGAAATTGGCAGGGGTTGGCCGATCTTGAAGGCTCAATGTGGTGTGAGGAAGAGAGGGAGGAGGTGACCTTTTATAAGGGAGAAGAGGGGCAGCTTGGGGAAACTAAAAATATTATTTTATTATAAAGTCATATTCGGTTTTAAATAGCTCCAAATTGATTTATTTAGAAGATAAGGTGTGGATGGGTCTAAATCTTCTCATCCAATTCAATTTAGGAAAGTTTAGGTTCCTATTTTAACCTTATCATTTATATTTAACATTAAGTTAGATAATTTTACTTTTACCGTGTCTTTTTGTGTTCTTACACTATAAGGTTAATATACTTACTATAAGAAGCGAAACGAACCCCAAGTTGTTTATTATTAATATATATAACTTTATATAAGTCATTTTGCTGAACCTTAGATTTTTAGGAATAAAATAACAATTAATAATATAATATTTGTTTTAAAAACTATTTTATATCAATTTTGACACTATTTAGTAATTGATTTTTGTGAAAATTATAACAGAATGATTAGTTCTAAAAAAGTTAATTAAATGAATAATAACATGTCATATTAACCTATAAAATTAGTGTAATTCATAAAAAGTATCATATTAAATTTATTTGGGTATTTATAACATCCATTATGTCAATATTTCATTAATAATATAATTACTGCATAATCATTGTGTCATAAATAAATTTAACTTTTTAATGTCTAAAAAATAAAAATAAAATACCATTATGTATTAAATCTTTTTATACTTATAATGAATATTTATAGTCGAATTTATCTTATGTATAACCCTATATTAAAAATGATTTAATTATTAAACATTGATTTTAACTATTTTAACCCTTTTTTAAATAAATTAATAATAAATGTCCTAATCTAATCCAAGTGGGCCTAAAGGGTCATATTTTATTCCTAAGGATGTTTTTGGTCGAATTTCACTTATCCAATAGAATTAGGACATGTGTTAGGGTAATAATAATATCATTTTTACCCTTAATTACCCTATTTACTTTTAACCGTGGTAAAAAAGTAGAAAGTTACTATTCACCAAAATCATTTTCATCTCATTGAACCACATTTTACTTACTGACATCAACCGTGTCTCTCGTATTATTGAAATTCCACTCACAGAAGTGGTAAAATTATGTTTTATGAAAAAATTCAATTTTTTAACTACCACTTAGTGGTTTCACTATTCATCAAAAAATGAAAGTTTCCAGAAAAATACCAAAAATTAGGCCTAAGCTATATTTGATATTATGAATTCAAAAATGATGTTTACTTTACCAAATTCAAAACATATTATTTACAATAACTAATTTAAAAATTAATTCCCATCGTCAAAACTAATAGCGTGTTTTTAAGAGATAATAACTATCAAAAGATTGACACTCATTTATGTCTGGTTTAAATGTGAAATTAAATCCAATGAACAAAATTGTATTAAATTGTAAAAATATATTCTAAATATACTTTAAAACTAATCAAATTAATAATTTATCACTATTAATTATTTCGATTAAAAAAGATGTTTTTAATTAAAATTTATTAATTTCCACTATTCATCAGAATATGAAAGTTATCCGAAAAGTACCAAAATTTCACCCTAAGAAAATTTCGATATTCTGAATCCAAAAATGAAGTCCATTTTGAAAGATAAAATTTATAAAATTTCAAAAAGTGGGTATTACTGTTCATAATGGCTAGTTCATAATAATATTATAATAATATCTCGTTTAGTGAAACTCGGTATTGCGTACTACACACGCTATCAAGGAAGGTCGTGATTACGTGTAATGAAGCCACGTTAGGGTTGCGTGTTGTGCAAGAATTCTTTGTTGTAACGTACAACCCAAGACATCAATAAAATTAAAAAGAATATTTCTCATAAAATCTTGGGGTGTTACATTCTACCCCCCTTAAAATTAATTTCTCCCTCGAAATTCATCAGGGTTATAAATGGTTTACTACTCGAAAGTTTCATTAATAGAAACCCACATCGTAAAAAGGAATACCAAAACCAATATTTAAAAACTAAATTATGAAACATAACGGTTACCCAAATTAACTTATCACTGGGTTTCCACATAGGAGAACACAAGTGAAAATAGGGATATGGAAGAGAAACCTAAACATCATGTTCTGGTGGAGAATGGTAGAGAACATGGCTATGAAAAAGCCAACAATCAAAAAGCCATACATTTGTGATGATCTAAGGTACCATTTTATTCATAAGATATAAGGGAACTAGGACAACCTTTTTGGTTTTCAATATCATTTCCCTAAAGTTAAAGAATTTGAATTAGAATGAATACTTACATTATTTTGGTACAATATCACTATTTTTCGCGCTTTAAACAATTTCCACTTAATCTCTTAAAGAAATGAAGTTGAATTTGTTATTCGTGAAGTGTTAATAGATCATGTGATAGAATGATGGGTCATTCCATCTGTTTCACACAAAAGGTTAGCAAAAGTTATCAAATATACATAAGTCCATTTATGGTGAGGTTAATCGTATACGATTCCAAAAATGAACTTATAATTTATATATCATACTGTGTAATAAAATAAAACTAGTTTCTGCTAACCAGGGACTTCCTGTAGGCCAGTGGTAGGTGATAAAGGCCAGTTGCACTTCGGTTGTGGGTTCGATTCCCACAACCTTGTCCGATGCGATGGGCTGTCGCCCATCCTGAAGGTTATCCTTTTTCTAAAACTACATTACTATAACATCCCATCAATAATATTGAAAAAAGTTCTCTCCTTAAACAGTACTAACTTCTGTCCAACATAATACATTCCAATCTTCCGGCTTATCCAAAATACATATGTCCAATCTCAAAGTATAAAGAAAATGATTACTTGAAAGGTCATCAACCAAGCATGTGGATACCATCATTTATCCCCCATATATCTTTTTGGTCACATTCCAATCACGTGAATACCTTAATCATGTATTCTCTTGAAAAATGAATACCCATTAAACCTTAGTGAAAACATGAATGCTGTTAAAAGTTAACACCTTCCACATACCAAAATCCTTAAAATTCTATATACTCAAACCATGATATCACATAGTCCTTATATCATTCATGAGCTGATGAATACTGTCAAACATTTCATTTTCTCCTTATCCCTTCATTATGTGCATATCATCTGCTTTCCGAAATATTTGAATCACTTTTCATTGTTACCGGTACCATAAAATTATTGAAAACCACAATATACTAATACAAAAAATATTCTAATACACCATAAAAGTACCTTAACAACATTATTCTTGAATACCAATACATTAACACTTCAGTCCATCCCCTTCAATGATTTTCCTAGAATTAGTCCTTCCTTGATTTAGAAGTAACTTTTTAGGTCAGAGCATTGGGTTGGATAATTCCCATGTTCTCCACAAATAAGACATTGATCTCCATAACCGACTGTCACTCTATGACCCTTTTCTCCACACAGATAACATCTTCCCCTCCATTTGAGGTATTCCTCAAGGTTATTCTTCCCTTCTTTAGAAATCTCAATCTTCTTTTATTTATGCTCCTCCACATGAGAACATGCATAAAAGTATACCTTCCTATTATTTGATGAATTAGGCATACCACTAAATTTCAACTTGTTAATAATATATCGCGATGACTGATTCGGCATAATCACAATATCTTTCTCTCTAGGCATTACACAATTTTTTTGCTCATAGTCACCATTTTTTCCGTTGGATTCAATGTTAACTGAATTCCTTCTGGTTCAATCCATTGACTAAAACACAAAAATAATTCTATGAGAGGAAATAATCATGCTAGAGAAAACAACAAAGTAAAGGGGGAGTTCCCTCAATATCTAACATCTTAGGTTAAATTCTAAGATCGTTACCGTAGTTCTAGGACTATATCCTATACATATACTTATCCTTATGGACATCCCTAGACATACCTTAGAAATATCTCTAGGGATCTCACTAACGTTTTCGCATCCTAGTTTCCAAAGGTTGACTAAACCTTTCTTCTGATACCAACTGTAGAGACCCGAAGCTTGACGTACATAGATATTACATTACTTTTGCGGAATACATAATACATAAAAAAACAGACACACAAGGACCATAATTGTTTAGTGTCTTTGGAAACTCGGATTAAAATCATCTAATCATGGTGAAAGGTCTTCAACATCTCCCAATAAAGAACTTCCACTTTTTGTTTCCTTACCTAAAACCTTTCCTTTAATCCTGGGGGAAAATAAAACATAAAATGGGTGAGCTCAAATTCTCATTAAGGGTAATCATGGATAAAATAAAACATACCATACACATTTTAACCTAAAAACATGAACATAATGATTAAACATCAAAATCTTGAGCAACGACTTAAAACATGGAAGTACATAAGGCATAGATCATAATAGAACATAAATAATGATAACATAGCATGGGAATAAAACATGTAATTATGGCATCCATTAAGCACATGTAATGATTTCCATATTAGCCAAGGCATCGCTGCCAAGACTATCATAGTGGACAAAGTCCCTTTTTGAATCGAGTTCACTCCTAATTTCAGTCCTATAACACTGAACCTGATTAACTTACTGTTCCAGCCATGTCTATCTCATGAGATATAAAATTTGTACCCAATGAATTGGAGGGAGATATAGGTCCCACCCATCTAATAATGAAATCATTCTTACTTGTGCCACAAAATAAACATACATCATTCATAATAACCCAATGAATAAAATGGTTTTCATAAACATCATCCCATCATCACATAATTCATATAAAAAATGGATATCATTTTATAATAAGAAAATTGAAATCGTGTAAATCATAGAGACATGATATTTGAAACATACACATGTGAAATAATGTCATCAAAGATGAAAATGGTTTTGATAAAACACTTGAAATGAATTCTTGAGAAAAATATCCTTTTTCTTCAAAATCATTTTCGTTTCACAAAATGTCATGAAATTTTAAAAGAAAATAACTCTGTTGAAAATATTCATGAAATATTTTACAGGAAGCTTCATGAAAATAAGGCTTTATAAAATCGTAAAAATCCTTTCATGCTGTATACGTTAAAAAAATATTCTTCTCGTACTTTTGTCAGAAAAGTCAAAAAGTACTTTGTAACGTAAACAAAAGAAAGATTCCTTACATACCAGGTAGTAAAAGAAAAAAATGGGTAAAAAGGACTTTTAACATACATGAAAACACTTTTATAAAACATGGACATGGATGATAGAAATAACCCCAGTAATTACGTACGAATAAGCAATCTCGGATAAAAATGAGATTTGCAATATTATCCCTTACCTTAAGTCCGATTTGCTTCGTAAGTGTCTGAAACTCCTGTATAATGATTTAAATAATTTCATTGAATTCTTCCAGAATCATACTCATTGTTATGATATCATATATGGTCATATTTTTAGCTTATTATTAGTAATATTTCATTGCTACTTGTTATTTGGGTGTTTATTACTTTTTGTTCTTATGCGTGTTTTGTCGAATAAATTCTTATTATTCTTTTTAGGTCATAGATACCTCATTTACAGAATTTTATTAATGTAATATATATCATATTTATTCACTCAATTTATTTATGTAATCATTATGCACTGAAAATATTGTAGAACGAGTCACATCACATCGTGGAGACGGTATTCCGTACGTACGCACGAGCGATGATATCATTCCTATGATCATGGAATTGTATTGGAGTGAATGTATACTATTTCAGAATCAATATCACTTTACAATAATCATATATATTCATTCTTTACACCATTATACCCATCCAAGTAAGGTGGTGGTGAAAAATAGATTACACTACGGCGTGGAGACGGTATTCCGTAGGTACGCACGCGCGGTGATTTCATTTTCCGTAGGATGGATAGATAGTGAAATAGGGTTGTTTCATACTTATAATAACATATCATTATATGATTGATACTGATGTTATTAATTCATAATGAAACAACTAAATAAGACGAAGTGGAAGAAGAAATAAAGTTGAAAGAATCGGTAACAGACATTACTTCTTCTTTGAAGCGCTTCTTTGAGACCTCATTTTAGGGAACTAAAATTGGTCTTTGAAGAAGACCAGGACTCTAGGATGTTTCTAGGGAAGTGGAGAGGAGAAATTGGCAGGGGTCGGCCGGGATTGAAGGCTCAATGTGGTGTGAGGAAGAGAGGGAGGAGGTGCCCTTTTATAAGGGAGGAGAGGGGCACCTTTGGAAAAATAAAAATATTATTTAATTATAAAGTCATATTCGGTTTTAAATACCTCCAAATTTATTTATTTAGAAGATAAGGTGGGGATGGGTCGAAATAATCTCATCCAATTTAATTTAGGCAAGTTTAGGTTCCTATTTTAACCTTATCATTTATATTTAACTTTAAGTTAGATAATTTTACTTTTACCGTGTCTTTTTGTGTTCTTACAACATAAGGTTAATAAAAAAACTATAAGAACCCAAAAGAACCCCAAGTTGTTTATTATTAATATATATAACATTATTTAAGTCATCTGGCCGAACCATATTTTTTTAGGAATAAAATAACAATTAATAATATAATATTTGTTTTAAAAACTATTTTATGTTAATTTTGACACTATTTAGTAATTGATTTTTGTGAAAATCATAACAGAATGATTAGTTCAAAAAATGTTAATTTAATGAATAATAACATGTCATATTAACCTATAAATTTTTTGTAATTCATAAAAAGTCTCATATTACATTTATTTGGGTATTTATAACATCAATTATGTCAATATTTCATTAATAAGATAATTACTGCATAATCGTTGTGTCATAAATAAATTTAATTTTTTAATGTCTAAAAATTACAAATAAAATACCATTATGTAGTAAATCTTTTTAGATTTATAATGAATATTTATAGTCTAATTTATCTTATGTATAACCTTATATTAAAAATGATTTACCTATTAAAAATTGATTTTAACTATTTTAACCCTTCTTTAAATAAATTAATATTAAATGTCCTAATCTAATCCATGTGGGCCTAAATGGTCATATTTTATTCCCAAGGTTGTTTTTGGTCGAATTTCACTTATCCAATAGAATTAGGAAATGTGTTAGGGTAATAATAATATCATTTTTACCCTTAATTACCTTATTTACTTTTAACCGTGGTAAAAAAAGTAGAAAGTTACTATTCACTAAAAATTATTTTCATCTCATTGAACCACATTTTACATACTGACATCAACCATGTATCTCGGATTTTTTAAATTCCACTCACAGAAGCGGTGAAATTAAGTTTTATGAAAAAATTCAGTTTTTAACTACTACTTAGTGGTTTCACTATTCATCAAAAAATGAAAGTTTCCAGAAAAATACCAAAAACTAGGCCTAAGATATATTTGATATTATGAATTCAAAAATGATGTTTATTTTACCAAATTCAAAACATATCAGTTACATTAACCAATTTAAAAATTAATTCCCGTCGTCAAAACTAATAGCTTGTTTTTAAGAGATAATAACTATCAAAATATTGACACTCGTTTATGTCTGGTTTAAATGTGAAATTACATCCAATGAACAAAATTGTATTAAATTGTAAAAATATATTCTAAATATACTGTAAAACCACTCAAATTAATAATTTATCACTATTAATTATTTCGATAAAAAATTTGTTTTTAATTAAAATTTAGTAATTTCCACTATTCATCAGAACATGAAAGTTATCCGAAAAGTACCAAAATTTCACCCTAAACTAATTTTGATTTTCCGAATCCAAAAATGAATTCCATTTTAGAAGATAAAATTTATAAAATTTCAAAAAGTGCGTATTACTATTCATAACAGCTAGTTCATAATAATATTATAATAATATCTCGTTTAGTGAAACTCGGTATTGCGTACTATACACGCTATCGAGGAAGGTCGCGATTGCGTGTAATGAAGCCAAGTTAGTGATGCGTGTTGTGCAAGAATCTTTTGTTGTAACGTACAACACAAGACATCAATAAAATTAAAAAGAATATTTCTCATAAAATATTGGGGTGTTACAGTAGTTGTTTATAAATGTTTGGCCTTGGTTTCTTATCAGGAATACCCTGTTTCCATGCCTTGAATTATTTAGGATGGAGTTGATTGATTATAATAATTTCTTGTGTCTTTCTTTGAATGTTATTCATGTAGTAGTTTTTGATTACATGTGCCGCATTGATATGATATGCGCGCTAATATTCTAATGGAATAGGAGAGCCTTAGACTAGGAAAAATATGGGGGTTTCCATGTTTATTTACGTAGGACCGTGAGAGCCTTGATATAGATTTTTACCCAGGGTGTATTGAACGTGAGACCTACCTAAAGAACTTTTATTATTATTTATACTATGTCAACACAAGTGGTATTGACTGTGAGAGCTACCCGGAGGTCGTCCATAAATTATTGATTCAATGTGGACCGAGGGGTATTGATGGTGAGATATTCCTAGGTTGTCATTTGTAGTTGATTAGTTCTTTTTAAAACCAATGGTGTTAGACTGTGAGAGCATTCCCAGAGGGTTGATGTGAATAATTGAATGATTGTGATGAGTCTTCCAATCCAAAACACAATCATGGAATTGATTTTACTTGATTGTGGAGATGGTCTTCTGAGAAATATATTTGTTCTTATCGCAGGTAGGGATGCAGAGATAAGGATAGATCTTGTGAATCATTATTAAATGGTTTTAATAATTAATATATGATAATGAACATAATTGAAAACTGTATGTCTGTTTATTTTTTGATTACTTCCTAGTTAATTACATCATTTCTACATATTTCTTTCTATATATATTCAATGAATTTTAAACAGTTATTTTGGTGGATTATTATTGGGATTCATCTCAAACCATGTATGGGTCTTTATTTTGGTCCCAAATAGATTATATGGTTACTGTTACAGATAATGGAATGTGCATTTCATCATCAGGTACTTGATTTTTGTTGGAGTTGGAGAGCATAGGACCAAGACGAGGCTTACAACGCTGATGGAGTTTACTACTTTTCTATACATGGTTTTTAGTATTGTATTTACACCCTTGTGATTTTTTGGACACTTTCTTAATCACATGTGACATGATTCAGTTATATATATATGTTGCTGTTGTTTATATCATTAGTCTTCCACTGTATACTTCTATTGTATGGTGTTACTTCTTCTACTCTTATTTTATATTTCTATTCTTTTGTGCACACTCTTCCAATGATGGAATAGTTTTCCCAATGTCTTACCTTGGCCCCCACTTATATTTGGTATCCTCTGGCTTTTCTGGAAATCCCCTTGTGGTTATGTGACCAACTGGGTTCGAGGCACATTTCGGTGGCACCTAGAACTAGGGTGTTACAAAGTGGTATCATAGGGGTTTCTTTTCTACTTTTCTCACTATTTGGAGCCTATAAAAAAGTATATAATGTAATGGGTAGTTGGTAATAATTTTTTCCTAGGAGTAGGTAACCTGTGTACATGGAAAATCCAATTTACCTCGATTATTTCAATTTTTATGGTTTTTGAAACTGTAACAGTTGATTTGATTTTACCATTAGACGATTCACTTGGGTTTTGATGTTACTGGTGATATATTTGTGGTTTTATTTCTATTTCAACATAATGAGATGAGGTTATACCATCTCAGACATCATATAGTCACTTGCTATAAATCATAGGTAATACATTCTTATCGTTCTATTTAGGATGCATGACTGATTTCATGTTATTGTGATAGATATTGTGCTATATATTCATGATTTTGGGATAGATTCCATGAAATAATATGATATATTTTGATGATACCATATGTACACGTTGTGGAGTCTTTAACCGTGTGAATGAATGTGTGAGAAGAGACATGAGGTCGACAAATGTTTGGTAGAACACATAGTATACTAGGAGTACATGATTTGATGTAAATAATGTGTGTCCAGCAATGTGACTAATGACACGAGTGGATGAAAATGGATTGTACACGCCATGTATCATTTATGCAAGTTGTTTAGAGTTGACCATGTATCTCTAAGTGTGACCAATGACCTGGGTGGATGAAACATAACTAGTACACACCATGTCTACAGTGAACACACTGTGTACTATTAAACCAGCAGAATAGTGTTGTTTGATCAATGTAGAAGAACTTGGGAAGAATGGAAAATTCAAGTACACATTGTGTCTTAGTAGGAAAACACCATTGTAAGGGGTGTTCTATTACCAGGAATGGTATAGGCACACACCATGTTAATAGATGAAAGGAACTTGCCGTGTGGGAGTTATACCCGCTGTGTAACCGTGTTTTGTAAAACATGAATTCTTTTATTCTCCTATTCCATTATTGCACTTCAAAAATTCAGTAATTCATAATCATTAAATGAGGTGTGTTATTGAATATTCATAGTCATTCTTCCAAGAAATCTTCTGGTTGTACGCCATATACAGGTCAACTACCAGAAACCGAAAATGGTAGATCATGGACTACCACTAGATCCTTCCTTTATGCCCGGCTTAGCACTAAATTTTATACTGGACACATGTGAAGATACATAGTTTTGGGAATGATTTATGAGGATGATGTATACTTTTAAGGGAGCACCACATATTACCCTTACTATGGAATATTTGACACAGGTGTTGCAACAATAACATCATCCCACTTTTTCAGGGGATGGAGGACCACATGCTGCAGAGTCATGGATGGAGTCCATGAGTTCTATCATCGATAATCTGGAGAGGCCTCTGGACACAAGGGTGAAGCTCACGATGTACATGCTATGTGATTCCTCTAAGATATGGTGTGATGTTACCTAAAAGGTGCGATGTCATCAGGATATGTCTTGGGACATGATTCAAGGGATCATCTATGATTACATATTCACTAATTGAGGACTGATTGATCATGGTGTTTATGTATTTGGAGCAGGACACTCTTTCAGCGATGTATTACTCTATTCATTTAAAGAGCTTCAGCACTTCACTGTTGTTTGGGGAGGTGACGAGTTATCCATGCATAAGCGATTTGAGGATGGTGTCAGGTATGACATCTGATTGCAATTGAATGTATTCAGGCTGAATTTGGTGATAGATATTGTAATCTAGGTGCTGATCACTGAGCGTAATCTGAGGGAGTTCGGAGCTGTGAGCTAGGGTGGTTCAGCACCCTGGGCTGGTACTATTTCGACTGATGGCAGGATGCGCTGAAGCAATTCTTCGCGTGGTGATTCCAATAGAAAGGATGTATCTACAAATATCCATGTGAGGTAATACCAGTGTGGAATGAGTGGGAATACAAGACCACATTGCCCGAGAGACCCAGCTGAGTGCCGATCTAGTGGAAAGATAGGTCAACTTCAACATTTTCTGGTTTTTCCTACCAGCATCTAGTGAGAGGGTATCAGTTATGACTCCACATTATAGATAATGACCACTAGTTTCTCCTCATTTAGGGAACTAGTGTTTTTCAGTCCGTTCAGGTCGAGGACGTGGTCATGGCTATTGTAGTCAGACAACAAGTTCTCAACGATAATAGGGTGGATTAGCTCATGATACATAGGCAGGGTCGTAGGGTCGTGATAAAGGTCATACATTTGCATTGGATAACACCCAGTAGAAGAAGGATCTCAAACCATCTATTGTTAGAGGTTTGATTATAGTTTCCTCAATTTTAGATTCTACTCTTTTTGATATAGGGGCGTCCCATATTTTTATATATGTTTCCATTATAGAGATCTTTGGGCTCTATATCATTACCTATATGTATTTTATGACTCTAGACACTCTATTGGGGATTGGGATGGATAGAGTATGTCAGTTCTAGGAGTTCCCTCTTGAGGGGGTGTGGATGTCACTTCTTATGGGAACTTTATTTGTTTGAAATGACAGGCTTCAATTTCATTCTTGGAATGGACTGGTCGGTCTCCTTTCAGGACTTTGTTGACTGCTATCACCATAGGGTTAGTTTCACATCACAAGAGGGTAGGTCCATTCTAAAAAAAGGAGAATGGTATGTCTAGTGGTGCAGAGATGGACCTGAGCATCATGGGTTCGGAGGAATCACAACCGAGATTTCTAGTTTATATCTGGCTGACTAGGCAACTTCACGGATTGAATTTCCTATAGTGGTGGATAAATTCAGAGATTCCTTTCTAAAATAATTTTTAGGTATTCATCTAGATAAAGAGGTATATTTTTCTACTGAGCATGTGCTATGAGAGGCACTGATGTCCATTCCTCCTTATAGGATGGGTACACCAGAGTTACAGGAGCTCAAGATGCAGTTAGACGAGTTTTAGGTGAAGGGTTTCATCTAACCCAGTACATATCCTTGGGGTTCACGTATCCTTTTTTTGAATAAGTAGTATGATACACTCAGTCATTTTATGGATTATCGGAAGATGGAAAAGTTGATGGTAAAGAATCGATATCCCTTTCCAAGGATTAAATATCTCATTGATCATCTTCGAGATCCTGGCTATTCTCAAAATTGAATTGTGATCCGATTATCATCAGTTATGCATTAGGCCACAATATACACCTCTTACAGTATTTCAGAGATGGTATGGTCAATGCGATTATTTGGTTATGCCATTCAGTCTCATGAACGTGCCAACATTTTTCATTGCAATGATTAGCCGATTGTCCCATCCTTACATGGATTCATTTGTGGTAGTCTACGTGGAAGATATGTTGGTGTACTCTCACACTCGACATGACCATGACACCCATATTGAGATCGTATTGAGTAAACTCAGAGAGAATAAGTTATATGATAAGCTCGGAAAATTCCACTTTTGGATGGACATGATTCACTTCTTGGGTCATGTTATCTCAAGGACATGAGTATTATTAAGACTAGAGAAATTGAAAGAAGTAGTTTCTTGGGATCAACCGAAGAACGTCTTTAGGATATAGAGGTTTTTCGGGATGTCTGGTTACTACATGTGCTTTATATAGGAATTTTCATGCTTAAAATCACTACTGAAGGGCCTGACTAAGAAGGGTGAGATTTACTTGTGGACATAATCCTATGATTCAGCACTGATACTGGGTTTTCAAGATCTGGGAAATAGCTACACAATTTACTACGATGCATCAGGTTCTGTCTTGGGATGTTCTCATGGAAGGAGATGAATTCATTGTGTATGTGTCTTGGTAGTTGAGTCCACATGTGAGGAATTACCTAAAACATGATATCGAGTTTTCTACAGTAATATATGAATTACATTGTTGGAGACATTATCTTTTGGGATATAATTTTCTGGTGTACGGTGACCAAAAAATCCTCAAGTATATCTTTAATCAGTGTGATCTAAATTTGATACATCGATGTTTGGTTGAGTATATTATGTCCTTTGACATTGAGATTCCCTATATACATGGGAAGGAAAATGCAGTGGCTGATGCATTGAGTAGGAGGACTCAGATACATGCAGTTCAAGAAGACAATGGTGAGTGGCAGCTTATGGCTCTGTTCATTGAGATACATTGGGAGGTGCACAAAATATAGGGGAAGATATTGATTTCTTCTATAACTATTACATATAATCTTTAAGATCGATTCCAAGTGAGGTAGATATAACACTCTAAATTAATAGTCCAATGGGAGACTATCTCATGATACGACCCTACTCTTGGGTGGAAAATAGGTAACGATGATGTCTTAAGTTTTCATGGGCGCATATGGGTGTCAGCTGACATACGTGAGGAGTTGATATGGGATTTTCATTCCTCATATTGGGCAGTTCATCTTGGTGTCACCAAGATGTATCAAGATATACACTATCATTAATGGTGGCCAGGTTTAAAGAGGGATATAGCTGGTATTGTTAGGAGAAGTTCCACCTGTCAGTAGGTGAAGGCGGAGCATCAACGACCATCAACAATTTTACATTAGTTACTCATTCCCACGTGGAAGTGTAATGATTCCACGATGGATGTTTTGACAGGTTTATTGAGGTCTCCTCGAGAAAATGATGCAGTTTTGGTTGTTGTTGATAGACTCAATAATGTGTCACATTTACTATCTATTTAGGAATACTTCAATTTTGATGAGCTAGAAGGGTTTTACATCTGAGATATTTTATGTCTATATGGGGTTCTGCACTATATTTTTTCAAATAGGGATGCTCGGTTTACTTATTGGGTCTGGGAGGGACTCCAAAAGGATTTTAGAATACATGTACTTATAAGTACAACATATTATCCCAAGTTGATGGCCAGTCCGAGAGCACGATATAAATTTTTGAGGACATGATTCGATCTTCTTTCCAGGAATTAGGGGGGTCTTGGGAGAGATAAATACCCCCAGTGGAGTTTTCCTACAATAACAATTTTCAGGTGACAATTCAGATAGAACCTTATGAGGGTAGGTTTGGAAGTCCATACCAATCACCCCTATAATGGCTGGAGGTAGGGGATGCAGCTATGATGGGACCTCATCTTATCCTGGAGACCACTGAGTAGGTGGAGTTGATTAGGTAGAGGATGAATACTGCATAATCTCAACAGAAATATTATGTCGATCAATGGAGATGACCTCTTGAGTTCGAAGTCGGGGATTTGGTTTTCTTGTGTGTCACACCATGGTTGAGACATAAGTGGATTTTGAGATAGGGGAATATTTCACCGAGATACATTGGTCATTTTAGGTTTTTAAGGGAGTCATTACGGTTTCTTATTGGAGGTAGTTACCTCAGATGTACTAATCTATACATGACATCTTTCATGTTTCTTAGCTACGACATTACTTTTCAAACCCATCTCACATTTTTCAAACCGAGGATGTTGAGATGGAGGTGGATGTATCCTTTATGAAGCACCCAACACAGAGTGTAGATCGTAGGAAAAAATTTCACCATGGCTGGTTTGTTCCCTAGAATGGGTGTTATGGCATCATGGGTGAGTACATGATAAATCTTGGGAAAGGGAGTCTAACATACGATTACTTTTTCCATAGTTGTTCGAAGTTTATTCTTCTCCACCTTGGAAGGGAAATTCGGGGATGAATTTCTTAAGGGGGGATGTTTGAAAGAACCTGAATATTCATTTCAAGAATGGATCTATATTTCAGGTTTTTTTGGATGAAAATGGTAGAAGGAATTTTTTTATGTAAACGTCGTGTACTTCCATGTACACATTGTGTACTATGGGATCACATCTAGATTGTTTTTGACTATGTCACAACCGTGAAAATAACTGTGTGATTACGTGGTAAGGCCACGTAAGGTGGGACCTAGAAAAGGATGATACACAGAATGTATCATAAAATAAAACACTTTGTACTATTTTTAATTTATATATTGGAGTGGGGTCGCATCCTATTTACAGATCATTATTTTTTATAACCTTGGTTCATCTAGGATGTACCAGGAGCAATGATCAATGTCTGAGCCACCGATTCTATGTCCAACATCCCATACAACTCCAACGGGTGTGTTGGAATCCCATCAGTGAGTTCTTCCTTCTTCAAGAACCTCTCTACCTGATTTCTCATCTCTCATGAGTTATCAAGGCTTGATATTATTTACCTTTTTTTAAATCTACATCATTTGAGGCCGATTTGAGGGCCTACGTTCACGATTTTTCTTTGTACACCATCATGGTAGGTGGGTTTTTCCATTATTTTATTTTCTTTGGATTATATATTCATATAGTGGAGAATACACATGTTTTGGGTATTGCGTGGTTTGGAATTTGACCCTAGTTAATGCGTGATGTGGTTTTATTTTTTGATTAATGGTTGTTGCCTATGCATGAGATTGTATAACATTTTTATGGGACACTACATGGGTGTGTTTCCTTGAGTAGTTGTTTATGTCCATTTGGACTTGGTTTCCTATGAGGCATACCTCTTTTCCATGCCTTGAATTGGTTAGGATGGAGTTGGTTGATTATAAGAATTTCATGTTTTGTGCTTGTGAATGTTATCCATGTATTGGTTTTAGATTACATGTGCTTCTTTGATATGATATGCACACTGAAATTCAAATGGACTGGTAGATCCTTAGACTAGGAAAACTATGGGGGTTTACATGTTTATTTACACTAGACCATGATATCCTTGGTGTAGATATTGACTAAGGTGGTATTGACTATGAGAGCTACCCAAATGTCGTTTATGATTATTTATACTATATTAACTCAGGGTGTATTGACCGTGAGTGCTACCCAGAGGTCATGTATAAATTATTGATCTCATTTGGACCTATGGGTATTTACTATGAGATATTCCTAGGTTGTCATTCATAATTCATTAGTGCTATTTTAAACCAAATGGGTTAGACAGTGAGAGATTTCCCAGAGGTTTTATGTGAATAACTTAATGATTGTGATGAGTCTGACAAGAAAAAACATAATCTTGGACTCAATTTTTATTGTTTTTTGTGGTGGTATTCTATGTAATCTATTTGTTACTATTACATGGAGTGATAAAGAGCTTATTCTAGATCCTGAGATTCATTATTAAATGGTTTGAATAATAAATCTATGAAAATGAATGTAATTCAAGACTCTAGTTTTTTTATTTTGAGTATTTCCTATTTTATTACTCCATTCCTAAATATTGCCTACATTATATATTCACTGATTGTTAGGCAAAAATATTTTGGTGGTTGTCTAGTAGGATTTTTCTCACACCCTATATGGTTCATTATTTTGGTCCTAGACAGATTATATGCTTGTAGGTATAGATAAGGGAAAGCACCCATCTTCATCAGGTACATGATTGTTGTTGGAGCTGGAGAGAATCGTACCAAGATACGGCTTGTGATGCTGTTGGAGTTTACTAATTTTATATACTTGTGTTTTAGTTCAATATTTCCATCATTGTGACTTGTATTTCTTATTTCCTAGATACATGTTACATTCAATATTTATTTATATATGGTTCTGTTGTTTACACTATTAGTCTTCCACTATAATATTATATTGTATGGTATTACTAATTCTGCTATTGTTTTATATTTAGATTCCATTGTGCATACTTTTCCAATGAGGAAATGGTTTCCTGTATGTATTACCTTGGCTCTTACTGCTAGTCAGAAGCCCCCAACGTTTGGGGGAATGCGCTTGAGGATATGTGACCCACCATGTTTGGGGCACCTTTGGGTGGCACCCAAAACTGGGATGTTACACTGAAAGACAATACATACCCAAAATTATATCAAATTACACTATGGTATGTTAAACAATATTTCCATTAAAGGCTAACCCAATACTGATAATATGAAGATTACTATAAATATTGGTTGATTTAATACATCCACCAAGGGTTTTTACCAAAAGTTATATATCACATTCATGTGGTTCTATTACCAATTTACATGAAAACCAATTTGAAATGAATGAATGTGAAGATCCAGAATCAAATAGATTATTGGAATATTTTGAAAATTCCTACAACATACCTTTCACCACTTCATTTGATGGTCCCACATCAACCATAGTGTTAAAAAATATTTTCCACACCATTTTTCTTTCGATCTTACTAGTTTCCACCTTGGGTAATCATCTTTGGACATAGATTGGCATAATCCCTTAGCACATTACAACTGAAACATCATACTTATGGTTTTTATTTTTCAGAATTATCATCTTAATTATAGTTACGTGAAATAGGAATAGTATTACGACATCACAATCACTTCCCAAACAATGACATAAATTCTCTTGGATGCTTTTTACCATACTTCTGAAAAATTGTAAATTAGGTTCTCTTACATCCAGACTTCATTGATAAATGATTTCCCATTGATTTACAATAGGATGCCTTCTTTTTCAAACTCCCATTGGACACATGACCATCTCAAAACTACAGTTCTACCTTCTCAGCATATCAAAAAAGTATCTCATTGCTTTTGAACTCACGAGAAGATGATGCCTTTAGATATTTCAGTTATAATATTGAGAAAACTGATTTATCTTAAAATAAATATCCTAGATAAAATTTGGGAATTACCTTAGAAAACGGGTGCAATTTTATTCATATGAATCCAAAAAATCTTCCTCTTGTCCCACTTCCAAGAATTGATTTTCCATTCTAATTTGAACTACCTTAGGAGAATATCTCTCAAGGAAGATGTTATTAATTTCATCCCATTACATGGTGTCACTATCTTCATATCCTATGATATTTTTAATCATTAACCACCAATGATCGACTTCACCTTCAAAAAAATAATTAGTAATAATAAACTTTTGATTGTATGAAATTACCATTACATCAAAAATATTTTTTTCTTTTATACACCCTCAGCTTTCACAGGGTCATATGATCCATTAAATGACGGGGGACATTGCTTCATGAAAAGATCTAAAAGTAATATATTCTTCTGCCTTTGATCTAGTTGATCTCATTCATGAACACCGCCACCATTTACTACCTGAGTCAACTGATCCATCACTGGAAGAAACTGTTCGGTTCTGATTTAGACCATATCAGGATGCATATTTAGATTTTTTTTCCACTGTATGATGTCCCAACATAGCTTCTATGTTTCCTATGTAGAAATCCATTCGGAACAGACATATCATCAATGGAGAAAAATTGTAATCTTTAAATGAAATATCAATTCCATTAGAACAAAAATTATAAATAATTTATGGATATATTATTCACAATATCCAAAAACTGAAAGTTATCTAAACCGACCTCTGATACCAACAATAACATATAGACTTAAACATTATATAATATTATGATAAGTTAATAATTTGAATTTAACTCAGATAGGGGATATTTTTAGGTTTAGATATTTAGAGTTATAGGTTATAACACATACATAAAAACATAAATATTACAAGTATACACTTCTACTCACTATCCATTTTTACATAACACAATATCATTTTTAGAAGAAACATGGTTTTGATTCATGTTTAATCCATATAACATTTGCATTATCACATCCTTGACTCTATTCTTATTTAATTCCTTTAAAAAAATTCAAAACCTTGGATGAGCATAAAAATTAACAGTAAGGGATACATAAAGAAGGAAAAAAAATTTTCCTGTGAAGACATGTAAACCATGAATACATTATCATATAGTAATAATTTTCTGCATTAATAAGTAGAAAAATACACTTCACTGAATGTAATCTCAAAGATTATAGTTATTGTAATAAAAAATATTACCATAAAACCCATTAATATGAAACATAACATATAATGTTAAGTTGGGACATAATCATACAAAAATAGAATAACCATACGGTCGACTTCCACACATATCACTAAATGGAATATCCATATGGCCCACTTCCATACCCAATGCATTGGAGGATATCACATAACCACTTATCATTGGTTTATAATAGAACCAAACATCATTTTTTTATCTAATAAACACCCATATTTTTTATTACACAAACACCCGTAAAATGTCCATGTACCATTATATAATCATAACACATAAAATATTGAAATTATCAATCTTTCACTCATAAAATTTTCAATCAAAAGGAATGATTAAAAAATATTGATATATTTAAACAATTAATAAAACCATTTTCAATGACAAAATACCTGAAAAAGGGAATATGGTATTTATATTTCTTTTAAAACCATTAAATCCAGTATAGGAATCCAAATATAAAATAATGTTTATGGTGGAAGAGAAGTCATTGTCACCTCATACGTTAAAAACATTCCTATTTTCATTTAGTGAAATGCTTCATATAAAAAAATTCCATTTTGAAAACCATTAAATTTAATGAAAATTAAATGTGTTCATTATACACCATATAATTTAAGGAGGTGTATAATATCAAAATATTCTCTAATGAAAGTAGATTAAGATGAATTCCATTACCTTGAGTCCAACTTGTCTCGTATGATATTTATTTTCCTGAATAAAAAATATTTTCTAATTTCCACTAGATTGAGAAACTTTTTGAGTTTATAGTTCATTTTATATAACTTATCACCACCTTATAATAATTATATAATTATTTATGTTCATATCAGATGGATTGTTGAAATTTGGTACTTGAATGAAAATTGAACTTGTTTTGATTTAAATGGTCCATGTTGGTAAAAATGCCATCATCTCGAGAATAGTATTAATGATTGAAATATCATATATATCATTTGTATTTCTATTTATAATCCTCATTAATATTTCTAGATAGGAAATGAAATGTACCGTTCGTGGAGGCGGTAAGCCGTATGAATGCTTCAATTCTACTTTAATTTCATTTACATATTAAAAGAATAATTAAATGATATAAATTGATATTATAATGACCCTAGTTTATTAATTTTTTATATTTATCATAGGTCTAATAAAATAATTCTTTATAAGTTCCATGTATAGAAGGAATGAGTCATATCTCTTTGAGGTGGCGATAGTCTGCACTTCCTTAAATGAAATTATCATATTTACACAACTTGGAAAGAATAAAGAAAAGTTCTAAATAAAAATTACAGAAGAATATAGACAATATAAACATAATATATATCATATTTATAAATATTTTCCATTATAATGTCCACCATGAGAGGTGGTAGGTGAAAATTGAACAACCATCATTTTGTGATGTAGTAGTTCGTCGTACACAGAAATCTTATGTTCGTTACCTATTAAATAGATGTGTGTGTAAGTGTAGTTCAAAAAATATCAAAAAATATTTTAGTATATTTATTATACTGGTGTTTTTATTTAATAATAGAATAATAATAGTTTAGGTTGTGGATATTGGAAATGAAACTTAATAGCGTTAGAGAAGGTGTTACCTCTTAATCAGGTAACTTATTTTGATGTATACCAAAAGGATTACATGGAAGGATTTATGAATTAAGGGAGGATGATATGATGAGTTTAGAGATTCTAGGAAGATTTTTGGGTGAGGTATTGTCTTAACAAAATCATTCTTAAAGTGTCATTATTATAGAAGATATGATACATTTTTCTAGAAGAGGGAGGGGACACCCTTGGAAACTATTGAATTTTTAAATTAATCTAAATTAAATTTTTAATTAAAATGGCTCCAAATTTAGATATGAATAATTAATATGAGGATTTATCTATACCCTCTAACACAATAATTTTTAGATACATATTTATTTTACTTTAAACAATATAATCTCATTTTACCCTTATTTATTATTTTTTAATATTAATTGTGGAAACAAAATTTTAATTATTAAGAGGATATTTATTTTTCTTAAATGTGGTCAATTTTAAATAATTGTAAAATTAATGTTCTTTTAGAAATTATTATAGTCACTTTATTTTTTTTAAATTTTTTTATGTATTTTAAAATATTTCTTTAAATCACTATTTTAATAAATCATCAATTAAGTCAATTTTTACACTATTTATTTTATAGAATTTAACTAAAATATAAATAGAAATAAAACATGAAGAAGAAACATTTAATAGGCTTATATCATGTTATATTCACCTAGAAATTTTTTTTATGACATACATGTTTTCAAATAATATTTATAATATATTTTATTAGATTCTTTCATTAATAAAGCAATCTATGAATCGGCGTTGTGTCATAATTAAATTTAATTATATAATTTCAATAAAATATAAATAAAATAACATTATGTAGGAAATATTTCCATCATTATGATGATTGTTTTTAGTCAAAGATGTCACCTATATAAACAAATATTAAAATTGTTTTAGTTAAAAGATATATGTGTATAACAGATTTTCTGTCACTTTAAATAAAATTTTATAAGTTTCATAATCACACCCAAGTGGCTTCCAAAATATTTATGTTCAAAATAAGGGTTTTAATGATTGTAAATATCTCATAAAATATGATTATTACACGTATTAGGGAATTTTTATATTGTTATAATATTTTTTACCAATATTTTCTTGATTTACCCTTTGACCTTGGTGAATAAAAATAATTATTAATTATAAAATTAATCATGTAAAAATATTATAGGATATTATTTAAATAATATGGAACATATTATTATAGATATGGAATCCATTTTTCTAGATTCAAAAAAAACAATTTGTAGTAATTATTTTAAGATTAATTCCCATTTTCAAAACAAAAAATGAGTTTTTTAAAAGTAAAAACCATAAAACGACTGACTTGTGTTCATATCAAAATGTAAATGTGAAATTACCTCCATTGAAATAAAATGTATTATATGATAAAAACATAATCTAAATATACTTCAAAACCAATTAAAAATATATTAAAAAATTTCAAATAAATTAGATGAAAATGCAGTATTTTTCACTGTTCAATAAAATATGAATTTTATCCTAAAAATACCAAAATTTCAACCAATGTAAATTTTTTTGTACCTAATTCAAATAATAGGTTTATTTTGTCATGTATAACATATAAAAGTTTCAAAAATATAATAAAAAATTGTTCACCCTCAAAAGTAAGTAAAACTACATTTAAAAAAATATTAGAGTATTGTATTCTTAAAATTGGATTTATTCTCATTTTAAGCCTCTAAAATTTATTTTATGAATGTAAAAAATTTAACAAACATTGTAAACATAATACAGTTAGTTCTGTTTTTCCCACCAAAACAACAGATAGGCATTAAATACCATTAAAAAAATATTTTTAACGATGTATTCTTTTTCAGTATAACTCAGTCTTGTGTGCAACATAAGATTTAAAAATAAACCGTTGTTTCGTATCTAGTAAGCTATCAGACATAGCATCCCATTTTAAGTAAAATTAATATATAATTCATAAATAAAAACTGGTATGAAAAATTATTATTCTATAAATACATGGGTTGTTATAATAAATCCCTTAAATTTTTTAAAAATTAGATTAATGGTATTAATATCTTTTAAGATTTGTCTAATATTTTATGTCTGTGTAAATATGGATCATAAAAATTATGTAAATATAAAGGAATTATATTAAAATTGATTTATAAAAAGGATAACCCGGATACCATGTGAATACCCATTGTATTCGATGAAGGCCATGAGGCATGAACCGACAACAGAAGGAAGATATGGGTTCAATGCACATTATAGGCCTACATAATGTTATGGTCTACATTTTCTTGTTTTTACATAAATGATATGATGAATAAATACTAATGATGAAGTAATATTTTTGAGATTATGTTTTAGAGATAAATGACTTATGATAACCATATTGGGTTTGGAAAATATTTTGATGTCATAAGAAATGATTTTCTCTATTTTATGGTTATTATGATCCATTAAATGATAATTATTGTTCAAATTTTTTTTTTTGGATAATCATTTCATAAATTTAGTGATGATTTAATAATTAAATGATGCATGTCCAAAGGATGAAATTTTTCATAATATATTGAAGTATACTAAGTAAAAATATTTCCTTATATTCATAGAAAATAAATTATTTCCCCAAATTTACGAAATTTTATCATATTACCTCTATATCAGATTAATCAATGGTATATTGACTCATTATACATTTATGGTTTTGTTTATATTGAATTTGTATTGATTATTCACCTTTTTTGATCAATGACCATTATCAGCCACCATCATTATTTGGGAATTATATTTTTCTTCCATTTCCATATGATCACTTCTCACATATGTTCTCCTAATTGGAAACCTAGTTATTTTTATATAGATGGAATTTCATACATATGTTTATCTATTTTAATTTTAATATGTTAACCCTTATTTATGATCTTTGTTTTTTCAACAATGAATTATGAAATAAAAATCCCTTGACATCTGAGTGAAAGTTCAAATTAAAATCATTTTATATAGAATAAATTTCATGGAAAAAATATTAAATGAAATTTTAACTCCCTGAGAGAATATGACATGTCTATTTTTTTTATATTTAATTTTCACGATAGCTTGTTATGAATGCGACACCTAGTTTAAAGGAAATACAATACTATTATAAAATATTATTATTTAGATAATGACCATTATAACCAATGAATTATTATAGATTGAATGAATTTAAATAAATAAATTATCAAAAATATTTTTATATATTTTATAAAAATAATAATCATCATTCTCTAGAAAAAAATGTTTTCAAAAAATGTTTTTATTATAAAATATGTCTTACTCAAACTTTGCACAAATAATTAACAATTATTTTTTAAAATTTTATAAACATATTTTTGTTAAAATGACATTAGTTTATGAAATAACATGTAAAATTTATTTGTGTTTATTTTTTATGTATCTAAAATGGTTTTTTTTATCATCAGTAAAAAATACTATTTTTTTATCAGAAACAATCACTTTATTTATTTATTTACAAATATTAATTATATTTTAATTTATATTTAATGTAAAATAAGTTAAAATATATAATAATAAATAAAATTTAGTTAATTTTGATCAATTTAAATTTGAATTTTGATATTATAACCTTCTACGCTTATATGAATTTTCTCTTTAGAAACCATCTTTTTCATCACGTTTGTGGGTGTAATCACAAATTGGACTCATGAAAATCTATGAATTGGATTGGTAAAATGGATTAAATATTTATAAGAACAATAAATTAAATTATTTAGTATTTTAAATTTATATTTTGAACATTATGAATACTAGAAGCATTAAAAATTAATTACCAATGTTTATGTAAAAATTTATTTACCATGAGTTATTCAAAACGTATAATGGTCAAAATGGCATAACAAAATATCTAAAACCCATTAAATTTCCAAATGAATACCTCAAAACCTATATTGGTTGATAATTACCCTACTTTAAAGTCCTGATTAATGGTTTTGATGTAGTTTCAATTGATTATTTTCAAATATTTCATGTCTGTCCTCTCCCCTAATTACAAAAATCCAACACATCTCCTCCCCTCTTAAAACGTCCAAAGATAATTGGATCCTAAAATTCCTCAAAATATATAATAAATACTCCTCTAAAAAATATTATTTTCCATTATTTATCATAAATCCATCCTATAGGGATTTCAGTACAAACCTAAAGATGTTTTCTAAAGAAGATGTCTCATTCTCAAACTGGAATTTTTATAATTATCATCTTCTAACCACTTAAAATATTATTAAAACATGATTATATTATATTATATTTATTTTTTATATTATTATACGTTATAATGTTATTTTAATTACTTATATCAATCTAATCATCTATGAAATGGAAAATGAAGTCATCGATCGTGTGTATGGAGGACTACCACCTCACGAACTGATGTGAATTGTTTTATATAAACGCATCTCATGATTTCTTATAATAATTTATATAATATATATATTGTTATTTTGGATATTATTATAATTACTGAATTATAATATCACAGATACCATCATAAATTTCATTCTGATTAATATATGATAATATCGCTCATGTGTATGGTGGACTGCAACCTGGCGAAGCACTGTGATTCTTTGTTCACATACGATTTAAATGGGATATAATAAAAGATATATTTATAGAATATATGTTATATTTATGAATTTATATATAATATTTCCAATTATTATATCACCTAATTAGTTATCCAGTCACCCATTATGGAAATTGTAATCATTCCCATGATTTTGTACGACATACCTTCAGCATGAAGCGATGCGATCCATTCTACATGTTCAAAATTAAATAATTTTTCCAAAATTTAATCCAATAAAAAAATTATATTTATAAAATTAATATCATCATGGATATTATGGAACTATATAATGTTCTCAAGAACTAAAATATTCACGTTTCAACATGCATTAGAATACTAGGAAGCTGTCACTAAAAACTATCGTAATAATGATTGATTATTGACAATAGTATCTTAAAATATTATAAGACAATCATATATGATATTATAAAATATCAATATGTTTTTGGTAAAAATTAGTAACATTACCAAAAGTATTAAATATGCATATAAACCAGGTTCAACAAAAAGGAAGCGTAAAGTAGGGGACTTCGTCTCAGTTTCCCTTCATTGAGGAATATAATAACAGTATGCAATTTTTTTTTATATAGTGTATATACTATCCCTTTTACTTATAATATCATGAATACTTTATAATTCATGGTATTATTGTTTCATTTTTTATTTTAACTAGGGTTATTTTATATAAAAAATACTATGTGGAAAATAATTTCATAACATAATTTCATTTAATTGGGTAGTTTTAATTATTCATTTTAATATATATTATAATATTATGTATGTAATTAATTTTAAATATATTATTTTTTTAATTTAATTCTATTTATATATATTTACATTTAATACTTATAATTTATTCATTTATTGATTCTCACTTCAATGTCATGATATTTCATACTATTTATTTCCTAATCTCATTTTAATCAGGATTATTTAAGCAATAATTTTAATTAAGGTAAATAATATGTTTATTATCTAATAAAACGATTCCATTTTATTCTATTTTTGTTATTCATGAACTTTTCAAGTAATAGTGCCATTTTTCTTTAATTTCTTGATTGATATTATTAATATTTTTAAAATTCTGATAATTGTTTTCTATTTGATCGAAAATCATTTTTCTCAAAAAATATGTTTTCTAAAATTATTTTCCAAAATGTTTTCTAAAATTATAAAAATAATTTATTAAGGAAATATATACCCATGTTTTACTTTTTAAAAAAAAATCAAATGAAACATCATTACATTTTCTAACAAATTATCATTTCAATTTTTTTATAAAGAGTTAAAGGAATTTTGTATTAACATTTATAGAATGAATGGAATTTCATGCCATAGTTACCATAATTTTTTAAATTTTCCTCTATAAGTATACAATTTTATTCTCTAAGGAATGAATTTGTAAAATATTTTTTGATCTTCATGTTTAAAAAATTAATATCAAAATGAAAAATTTACTTTTCTTAATATTGTTTTTAATGAAAATTTTATGGTATTTAAACTCAACAATGAAATTGACCCTTTTATTTTACTTATTATCCACATGGGATATGTTATATTAATACGATTCTTATTATTTTTCTTTATATTTTAGGATTATTTGTACTTGGGATTATAATGAAATTCTCTAGAAGAATTTTTGTAGTCATTAACTTTCCCTTGAAATATATACGTTCCTATTATCATTAAACATTACATACCTAAAAATAACCATATTATTTATCATGGATATACATATTAAGTAAAATATATATCAGTAATAGATAAGTTTATATAGTATTAAAGTTATATTTTTGACAATGGAAGTTATTATTAATCAATATTCCCTAATGGATATAGATATCTGTTAATACAGCCTATTTTTCATGAGTTAGATAAATAATTAAATATTTGTTAAATGTTATGGAAATGGAGATATGATTGGGATAAATTATATATATCCCCTCAATGGATCATAAGTCTCATGATACAATTTTTTTAGATATCCTCAGTTAAATGGGTTTATGGTGTATACCTATCAATATTTTTTTAAATGTCTTGTCAATGTTCACGATGGTGTAGTTATCATGATTAATTAGACTATAACGTCCAATAATTAAAAATTTACTTCATTAATAATTTAGTTATTTATATATATGATATTATTATAGTGTTATTATCTCTGAATGTAATTTTTTATAAGATTAATGACTAAATGGAATGTGTTTACAGTTATTTACACATCCATATTGATAATTTCTTATCATATAAATATAATCATGTTATTTATTAAATGGTATGTGTTTGAAGATATTTTACTAGAATTATTGATTATTTTCCATTTACTCATTAAAGATTCATTTTTATGTAACTCTTATTAACTATCTAATCTCACCCTTATTTTTTTTCTTTTCAAAGAGTATAGGAAGTGTACTATGAATGATATACAAGGATATGTAGAGGAAATAATGACATTCATGAAAATCATTATATCGTAATTTGGTTATGAAAACTTATTATGGGAATCAAGTATGTATTTAATTTACCAAATATACAAAACTATGTACTTCATTGGGTTGTGATCTATTATACCTAATGAAACTCAATTAAAATAGTTAGTGGCTCCGTGTTACTCAAGTTGGTTTAATTAAATTCAATTTTTATATATATCCTATTGAACATAGATATTTCTCTAAAATGTAATCTGGTGACTAGGATTATGTTATTTTTCAGTTGAAAATGACACTGGAGGTGATAGTTTTTTTTCAATGAGCTCATAAAGGGGTAAGGCAATTTTTTTTAAGTCATTAGTTATCAATGAGTAGATTACTTATTTAGAAATCCTAATCTGTTTTTGTGAATTTTTGGGATGTTAAAATCATTATAAGATCTTGAATGGTTTTTTCGTTTTGAAATCATTTAGTGGTAATATTCATGTTTCTCCTTTGAGGTTAATATTTCTGATATATTATCTTTCTTTAAAAATTGTGTTCAATGACTCTTCATTGTGTATAAGATATGGATTAATGGTAGATATTCACTATATGTTACACAATTTTTGTGAATCATTAAACTATGGTAAGTGAAATTATATTTCATGAGTCATTTTCTATTTTTATCAACTTATAGTGATATCAATTTATTTTCTGGACATGATTAATGATCATAGAGTGTTTTATCTATGGTTTCTTTGGAATATCAATTGTACAATATGTTGGAGTTGTTCCTATATTATTTTAGGTTAATCATATTCTAAAACATAGAGAATCCTCCAAAAATGTTTTGTGTGGTAGTTATTTTTATCTTGTTTCTTTTCTAACCATTGGTTTGGAATATTTATGTGGAAAAAGGTGATAATGTGGGAGAATTATAACTTCCAAAAATCAATTTCATCTCTAGAATTCTCCTTGGTGTTCCTTTTAGGTATCTCAAGGTGTTATAAGAAGAATTTTTCACTTAAGGATCATGTGTACATGAACCATTATTTAGTTAATATTTAGCTTGTGACTAGATAGTTGAGGAGGGCCATTTTATAGCTGGGGTGATGTAAAATGGATATATTAAACTTTACTATTAACCATTCAATTAATGGGTATCCACTGGAAAAAGATTTTGTTCGATAGTGGTTATATCGAGTTACCTCAACCGTAATATCCCAGATCTAGAGGGTACATTTTAAAATTGGAACTACATAAGAATAATCACATGCAAAATGAGCAAATGTTTTACATGTATTGTTAAAACAGTTACAATCAAGATCCTTTAATTACATCTGAAAACCCAAATTACAAAAAAAATTTGTTAGATAATATCATTATTCTCTATAGAATATCCATTTTTATTATTCATATTTTACATCCTAGATTTATGGAAAATGAAACAAAAAAAGTGATCCCATATTTCCCATAAGAGTTATATAAAGTAGAAGCTATCATGAATCAATATGAATAATCAATTTGGAATGTTAAATAATTAAACACACATGCCATTTAAAAAAATTTGTCTCATGATTAAATTAGGAATATTCAACATTGAAAGGTAAATATCTATAGAAAATTATATATAATAATTAAATTTAATGTTATAATTAGATAAGGAATAATCATTATGGAAAGGAAAATATTTAAACACACGTTCAATTTAATCATAAAATTGAACACTAAATGCATCCATAGATATTATCATTGAGAAAATCACATGGATAATAATAAATGAATTTGTAAAGAAGATAATTCTTATTTTTTGGATTTCATAATCATAGGAATCATGATATATATACAATCAAGACCTTTCATGGTAAATATTAAAACCGATGGGAAGGTATACATTAGAATCCCATTAATCTAAGGCTATCCAATGGATTTATCTCATTAGACTACTGAAAAATCTATGGGATATCTATAACAAGGAAATGTAACATTCAATATAGAACATTTTATAATTAAATCATACATGGTCTAATAAAAAAATATATAAATTAAAAATTATGTGGATTTTTATGGGACATGTAATGTGTAGCGATCACATGTATGTTATTATTTCAAGGGAATGTTATTCAGTAAAAATATAAATCAAGAATGAGAATGTCAATACATTCCTTGGACATGATGACTATAGCCTATCTATAAGAATAATAAGGATGGAATAAATAAAAAAATTTCCTAATAGAGAATATGTAAAATAATGGATTGTTGAAATTTTTGAATAGAAATAGAATAAAAATTTAATCAAAAACATTTTTGAAGAGAATAATAATTTTTAAATAGCAAATATATATAAATCTAAATGTCTTCCAAAAAATTTTAAAATAAATTTCTTTGAAAATAACACTTTATACATATAATGAATGATTTAATACAATTATTTTTCTTGGTGGTGAATTTCTTTTATATATTATCAATGTAAAACAAATATTTTTTCATGTTTTGAGTGAAATAAAATTGAACCTTTTTGGAAAAAACATGAGGGCTCTATTCAAAAAATAATGAAAAAATTCAAGCATCGGTTAAAACTTATTAAGTAAATAACATTGATAATTTTATAAAAAAATTTAAACCATTTCTAGAAATCATGGTTTTGGAAGATATAAGAGTTTTGAATAAAGATAGAAATAATGATAGATTTTATTTAAACCATTTCCTCAATCAATGCATGTAAAAAAGAGTTTAAAATAGTACTATTGAATGAAACATTCATGAGTCACTAGAGTAGATAAAATAAAATTGGTTTATTATCCAATGATCAAATAATTTACTTCAATGAAAATTCATTCATAAAAATCCAAATTAAAATGAGATTGTGAAATAAACCCTTTATAAGATCATAATGTGAAGGGAGAATTAATGAATGAATTGATTATGTGTATCAAATATAAATACGAATAATAAAATTTTATATAAAATATAATATATTTAAAATTCTTTATACACATAATCTTATAATATAAAACACAATGAAAAAAAATAATATAACCCATTAAAAAGAATCTGAGATATGAAATTCATTACCACCTGGAAACTTTAATATCAAATTCGCTTAAATAATTCAAATTGAAACATTAAATAAAATTAATTAATAATTTATGATGATATTACATGACAAATTAGTAGTATATACCCCTTAAAAATATCAAGGGCATATATATGAATATTGGACAAGGAAGTGAAGCTGAGACAATGAACCTTATCTCACAGATTATTTTGGTTACAAATTTCTCAACCTAAAATATAATGGTTTTAGGATTTCTATTAATTGTAACTAAACTATATTATTATTTATAATTTCATATACTATCCTTTATAACATTTTACAACTTTATTGTTAATAATATTCATTTATATAAATTTTTTTAGTTGTTAATATCATGATTTTTTCTTGTGTGTTTTTTCATGAATATGTCAACTATTTTTTATATCACATAGATAAATTATCTAAAGAAATATAATAATGTTATTAATATCATATTTACCTATTATATATATTTTTATAATATTCATGAAGCATGTACATCGAAATTTAATCACCGAGCTTCGTGGAGATGGTAGGATGTAAGGATGCAGAAGTGATAATATCATTCCATTATTGAGTTAAAGGGTAAGTAATATGATGGTATATTAATATTTCACAATCAATATCATGTCATATATATTACATATAATCATTATATTTATCCTTACTACCATCTTTGTAATGTGTGTGTGAAAAATGAATCACATCCATTCACGATGCAGTGGTATGCCATAAACACGTGTGGCGTTATCATATTTATAAACACCAATGAATGTAAGAAGTTATATGTTATATTATAAGTAAATAAGAATAACTATATTAATAATATTATATTTTCAAATTAAAATCATCATTATATACAATCATGATATGTGTTGATGGGAGAAAATTACATCGGATATTGGGGCAGTAGTCAACCGTACACATGATGGAGGATTTAATTTCCAATATTATAGATGAGGAGATGGATAACTATTATTATATAAGTATAATAACATGTTATTATATTTTATATATTGTTTTATTATACTAGAAATATTAAAAAAATTGATAAAATAAGAAATAAAATGAAAGAAAGTCATTTAGTCAATTACTTCTTCTTGGAGAAAACTCCGTTGTATATCCTCTTACAGACTCTATGGTTGCTATATTGGGAAGAAAAAATGCACTAGAATGTGCCTATTATGTTATTTTAGATATTGGTATGGTTTATTGTGATCCAAATGAATTGAATGGCGTGAATAAGTTAAGTGAGGAAGTGACCTTTTTATATGATGGACACAAATGGATGTTATGAAATGTATAAATTTTACCCTCATATTTGACATTAATAAATTCAAAAAATGGTCCATTATAGAATAATAGAGGTTATAAGGCCTGCATATCTCCATAAAATGGTTTTTATTATGTTTTTTTCATTATTAACCCTTTTATTTTTAATTTAATTCTAATGTAAAACCGTTTTCAACATAACTGTGGAAATTATTAATTTACTACTTATTAATATTAATAATGGTCACAAATTATGGTGACCATATTACATAATATAATTTATTATGATTCAATATATATAATCATTTTTTCATTATTCAATTCACAAAATTTCCATAAATAAGATTAAAATTAAACTCATCGATGAGTTCAAAAAATAGTTTTCAAGGGAAAAGTATTGAAAATAATAAAAACTATTTATATCATAATTGATCATATAATTGATTACAATGACCTCAATTTCATTAATTATAATAAAATAAAAAAAAATTATTTTTAAACAATTACTTTAAAAATATTGGGCTTCTAAATGTTTTAAATGTAAAGGCTATTTTTAACAAAAATCATTATTTTCATTATTCTTCAAAAAATTATACTTTTTAGAAAAATCTCAAAAAATAACCCTATGATAATTTTTAAATGATTTTTTAAAATTAATTTTATTTTATAAAAAATATTTTACACACTTTTTTAAAATTAATTTTATAATTAGTGGGAAACAGGAGACCAAATCATATTATTTAAAAATGCAATTTTTTAAATTCATTTTAAAAATTAAATTATTTTTATTTGAGTTTATAAAAAATAGATATTCAATGATAATTTTTATACATGTTCAAACCATATACATTTAATAATATATTTAGTAATATTTGTACCCTCCAACACAAAGTCTAGGTTATAAAAACCACGTTATAAATAATAATATTTTAGTAGTGTATTTTTTTTTGTTTGAAACAGGTGCTTCATGAATCTCCTGGTGTCAAAATGATTGAATTAATTTAAAAATAAATATACCATTCAATTTTTGGGTGTTAAATTCATTTTTCTGAATAGTGTTTCTACTAATTCCTCACATGAAACGTAAATTTATTCTTTTAAAGTCCCAAGGTGTTACATTATATCCCAATAAATAAACTATGTCCCCAAAATGAAATATTGTTCTCGATAATCAAGGGTTTGAAATTTGAAAATAACATTATTGTAAACTCACATTGTATAAATTGTTAAGAAAATATCATTACACAAATAGATAATGGGAACTACATTGGTCATATTAAATAACACATACTATGTATCCAAATAAGAGAACATTGGTGGAATATGATGATATATACATAGAAGAGATTAATAGATAAAGAGTGATATAGTTCACTGACAACAAGAATTTGAATGATCATTGGAATGTTAAGGACCTAAAAACTATAAATCTATTATGATATAATATAAAATTTGATATATTGTATATAAAGTTAATGTGATAACATGTTTTATTCAAGATAATTTTTCATAATGTAGAAAAATTCATTTGTGATCCTGAATATGAAAATAATGAAATATAAATATATGATATATTTCTATTTCATAATAAAAATAATAATTTGTTTTTTGTGCTTCCATAAATTTACATGTCATCCCTTACTCTATGATATGAATATCCAATGATGTATTTTTTATTCCAGAAGTATTAAAATTAATTTAAATGGATCATAAAATCAATAATTGATTGATAATTTCAACATCCTATCTCTGAATATTTTGTAAAACTGATATGGTTAGAACAAGATATCCAATATAATATATTAATATCTATAACTCTATAGAAACCCTATTGGTTAAACATTAGTACTTATCCTTCATACATTGTATGTAAAAAATGATATATTAACCAGACCATCAGGTAGGCTAGTGGTAGGAAAAAACCCTTGTACCTCTTTGGTTAGGAGATAAATTCCAACATCTTTGTCAGTTATGAATGGTTTTCACCTGAATTGTGTGTTATTATTTTTATTGTACCCAATTAATATAATTTCTATAACATTTAAAATATTAAATAACCATTAATTACATCAACATTAATGTTAAGGTAATCCCTAAAGGGTTTCCACACGTTAAGATTTATTCCCACAAAATATAAGGGCAATCTTCACTAAATAATTTTTTCACTAAAACAAATATTAACAAATGGATTCAATTTCAATAAATTTATCTAAAAATATCCTTAATCATAGTGGAATCCAAAAATATAAACCCTCAAAATTGGGTGTTTAAAATATTTACCTTATCATCAATCTTAAACTCATAAACCCATCATGGTATCGAAAAAAATTGTTCATGTAATCATAAATGATTCTGAAATTTTGAAAGAATCCTCACTTGTTTTATGATTCCTATAAAAAATTACTATGGTATGAAAGTAATTCTAAAATCATATTCTATAATCAAAATACATAAATACATTAGTGGATATATTTAAATATATTTCCTTACATTTTATAAGGGTCAAACTTTAGAAGAGGTAATTGAATCATAAAATTCCTAGTTTTACCACATTTATTACAATGAACTATAAATTAATCCCCATTATGAAATTTATATTCACCCATTGTACTCTTCAGTTTTACTCAACTATTGTTTTATTCTTTCCAATATTATGAACACCTAAATGATTTTCATATTCCTTTTTGAAAAATTCACGCGTGCCAATTTCCACACTTCTAACATCAATGAAATCAATCCTTCATTCCTCTTTGGAATCCACCACTTATGCTCTTTGAGAACTCCATCATTTCATATTTAGTGAGTCCTAGAGTTGGTTAAGTCATAGATTTTTAGTCATATTTTAGGATTACTAAAAGGGAATCATCTTGATATTATTCATACCATATATCATCCAATTTGGTTTCGTGTAGTCTCCAATTTTTCATTCAGAAACAATACAAACATGAATCAAGTGGGTTCTAGCAATTGACATATACCATTAAGAATAGTGTGAGTAAAAATAATTATTATGTGAGACCAAAATATCATGAAGAATCACATATAGAATTTCTAAATAGTAAATACATAGATTCAATCAAGGAAACGTTATTTTTAAACAAGGTCAATCATTATCATCATCTATTCAAATCAACTGAAATGTTTTCAATGAAAATGTGCACAATAAGGCTCATTATCATGTATTGATAATGCTAGAGTCAAGACCGATGCACCTATTTCAATGTCATTACCACTAGTTACATCAGATCAAGAACCACATCCACATTTAGTATCCATATAGGGATGTATTTCTGGAAAACCCCGAATAATTTCTTCATCTCCAAAAAATTAGTTTTTAATTCCACACATATCTTCATAACCAATACTAGATTTATGTTATGTAATCTATATTTTCCTAAATCTAATTCCAATTGATTCTAATAAAAATCCAATAATACAAATAATAAACCTTGTATCGCATTCCCTTTGGTTACATAATGATATTATCACCCAATAGAATTTATCATATCCATAATGTATGAAGTGTTTAGTTGTCATTGTAAAATAATAAGATACTCCATTCAATCATTATATTTTTAAAAAAATAACAACATAATATTTTGAAATAATATCATTATTTCACAAAAATATCATATTATATCATTCATTTTACTCTTCATAGATTCTTGGGAAAGGAACTAAAATACATTTTAAATTAGATTCTAAATAACAGTCGTAAAGATAGGAAGCTATCGTTATGATATAAGAATAATCAAAATGAAAAATGTAAAAAAAACAATCATTCCTATTAAATAATTTTATTATCATGAATAGATGACTCATAATATATATGGTGAGGTAAATATCTTATCACACTTTCCAATTAATCGATTATATCACTTTGATTATTAGATAATGAATAATTAATATGGAAAGGTAAATATCTGAACACATATTGCACTTAATGAATAAATATGAATGATATGTAAACAATGATAATAACATTGAGAAAATATCATTGATAATAATCATTGAATTATTAATAAATTATATTCATAATTATTGTATGTTATGATCTCAGGAATTATGATACTTCTACTATCTAGGCTTTTTATAAGGTAGTTTAAAACTTATGGTAGATATACACAAGAAACCCATTTAACTAAGGATATCCAGTTGATTGATATCATTAGAATACCAATAAATTAAGGGTATATCAATCAATTTTCCCCACCTATAACATTATCTCCAATTCATTCCACATATATTGAATATTTGATTTAACTCTTGATTAATGTTACTTATCATCAAATATCTATAATGTGTATAGAATAAATATTTATAATAAACTCCCCATATAATCATATAAAATTATTTTTATAAATCCATATTATTATTTTTATATGTATTATGTAATAAACATATCCATGAAAAAGTATATAGATATTTAGAGGAATTTTTTTCTAATTATCATAAGAAAGTGAATATTTCATGGGAAATATAATGAATAAAAAATTAATCAAGGAGGTGAATGTAAATACTTTCCTAGGTCAATATTTTCATAAAACATATATAATAAAAAATATGATATCAATAAAACATTTCCCTAGTGTATTATAAATAAAATAAATGTTTTTTGCTGTTGATGAATAAAAATACCAAAGATTGTCATTAAACAAAATATGGAGGATAATATAATTTAATATGTTGAAGATAATTTTAAAACTATTAGAACAAATAATAATTTTAAATTAAATTACATTATAAATAAACGTTGTCAATTATAATGGAATCATTAAAAACATTTGAGTTCAAAATGGTGGGAAATTCCGTATATTTCATTCAAGTTAAAATAAATATTCCATTATTACTTTTGGTAAATTATAAATGATTATTGTTTGGAAGATATAATTTAGATTAATTTAAAAACATTATGTAAAATTTAAATCATGGTTATAAATTTATATGATAAATCATTTTCATTATTTTAAAAAAATATTTAATTTTCTTAAAACATGATTTTGGAAGGAAGGATATTTTTTACCGAAGAGAGAAATAATTTAGGTTGTTATATAGAAACATTTTTTTTCAATAATTCTAAGTGCTAAATGGTGGTAAAAATGTACTATTAATTGTAATATTAATTAATTACTAATTGATAACAAAATGAAATGTTTTTAGTATCCAATGCTCAAATAATTTTCTTCAATGAAAATTCATGCAGAAACAATACCGATTAAAATGATATTGTTAAAACACACATTCAAAGATAATAATGTTGATGTCAGAAATATCCAATGATGCATTTTTTTCAAATAATATGTAAACACACCGAAAAAATGTTCATATAAAATTAATATATTCAAAAGCCTATACACACAAAATCTATTAATGGTAAAGAAAATGATGAATAATAAAACCCAATGAAAAGATATTATGTTATCAAATTATTTAATGCATTGTAAAATTAAAGTCAAATTCCAGTAACTAATTGAACATGGATGTTAAAATAACATATAATATCATAGATTCATTAAATTACATTTCATGAGGTAGTATATACACCATATAAATTTTGTTTGGTGAAAAAATAGCACAAAGTCTAGTATCTAGCCGTAATATGTCTTATTATAAAAAGAAAAGATGATTTTAGCACTACAAGGGTAATTTAAAAAGAAGACTACATGACACCACACATATCCACCTCTAGCATCAATGTACTATAATTTGGGGCCATAAGTTACCACATTGTGTTCATCTCCATGACCGCCTTATTTCAAAAAACATATGCCACTTTTTCACCCCTAGTATTCATATGATATTAAAAAATTGAGTTAAGTTACCTTATTGAGGAAATAAATTTAATGAGGTTGGATTATACAAGGTAGATTTATTGTTTTTAAGGTGTTGAACTGAAATTTCAAATCCACGTTTAATCTATAACAAGTTTCATTTACATTGGATATCATACATCACTGCATAAACAATAGCCCATAAATTTTCTACATAGGCCACCCCAACTCAAGTGTAATGGTATAGTCCCCCTTTAACAAATACAAAGTGAATATGGAAGAAAACTCCACACCATGAGGGACCTATATTGCTAGAGCCTTCCCTGCCAATGATCACATTGACCCATTGGTTGATTTCTGGTAACAAAAAGTTGTATGTTAGGGTTTGAGCCTCTATGGTTGACCTGTAACACCAAAAATCCTATGAATATCCTAATACAACAAGAAATTATTCATTCCACAAGTTTTCACCATTGATGCTGCATAGAATTATATGTGTAAATTCATAATTCTCATTAGTATAGACTATTATTTTGCTTAAAAAAGTTTGGTTTCACGGGCATTCTAGATATCTGACCGAATAACAGCAACTGATAGCAACAATAGGTTGTGAAATTTTTCACTACATCCATCATTGCAGATCATTTCCATCGGATCATTTACCTATTTGTTTTTATCAATTTCCATTCTAATTTAGAAGAATTTATAAGCCCATAAATGTTGGGAATTGAAATAATTCAAGAAGATGTATTTTATATTTTCTTATGCTTTCTTAAATAAATTAAATTCTGAAACAATATGGATTCTCGTTCATTTCAGTTGTCCATTTATGGTGACTCTATTTTTCTATATCCTCCCAATTAAAAAAATATGGATGGTGGAATGTATTGAGCATTGAAATCCATCAAATACTATGGTGACGAATGGATATCCCATATTCCAGCTTATAAAACTACTTAGTATTGAAGTGTATATTCAAATTTTTCTTACATATTAGTGTATCACAATCCATGAATGTGTAATTTTGAATCTTCAGAATAACTTTAGAGGGAACAATAATATTAGATTTGTGTAATTTTGATAAAATTCCAATTATGGAAATGTGTATTGACTTGGGATTAAAACTCATATTTTCTTTCATAGGGTTATCAATCCATGATGTAGTCCCCTAAATTTTTTTGAAGCTCATACATACTATCCCTATTGTTTCAAAAATGATTATAGTAAAAGTGTGATTGAGATATTTCCAAAACAGATGAAGCTGTATAATAATTATAGCCATTATGAAGTTTCCCATTCAAACTATTTTTTAAAAAATCATAATAATCATAATAATAAACATATTATCCTCTTATATCATTTTATCATATTTTTGACAATAGAATTTCATTATATTGATTTTTTTCAGTTCTGATTTTCTTGTTTTCTCATTCATGTTTTGTCACTAATTTTCTAAATATTGTTCATGTTCTATAGATCCAAAATATATATAATTATTAAAATGTTTTGAATATCATATTTACTCATTTTATTGAATTTTAGAATCATTCTTGGAGTATTTACATTTAATATGAATTACATCACATCATGGTGGTGATAGGTTGTATTTATGCATGAGAGATGATATCACTCTCTTAGTGAGATGAATGGTAAGTATTTTTATGGTGTATTAATTTTAAGGAATCATTATCATGTTATGTAGTGACCCGACCGAAGATATCCCAGATTCTGTGTCTCCTATAAATTATATTATAATGATTACAAGGAATCCTTCCCTGAAGGGTAAATCTGTTTAGTAGTATTGGTAAACTAGATACATACATGAGAATTTTATTACAGTTGAAAACACAAATTACAACATATTTTATTCATTATCACTAAACTCCATCAAGGTAAAATCCAATCCATAATGTTAATCAATTATGTTATTTCATATTATTCTACTTGCATTCCTAGGGAAATAAACATAATAAGGGTAAGATCAAATGCTCAAAAAGGGAAAAATAGGGAGGAAACAATAAAAAATCAATGAGATTTTTAAATATCACATGGTAAATAACTGAACAAAAATTCTATGTAATAAAAAACATTTGAATAAAACGAATAAACAATATGGAAAGGTAATAACTTGAAATAAATTCCATTCAATTAACTAGATAACGAAAAAATAAATATGGCGAGGTAAGAAACTAAAACAGATTCCATCTAATAAATGAACTGAAATGAAATGTATCCACAGATTTGTCGACACAAAATCTCTTGGATGAATATTATCTAAAACTATATGATGGAAATTTATTTCATAGTATACTTCATGTATCAAGCACATGAAAACCTATTACTATCAATACATTTGACAGTAAAGTTAAAAATTATGGAAGAAACCCTTTTGCACAATTATTCGTCTCATGAGAACCCGCTGATGCGTCATGGAGCTATATAAATTCTGATATCCACATATCTTTGCCAGTCCAAAGAGTTCCTCATATTTAATAATCAAAATAACTAATATTTCATATAAATAACCATATTTAATGAGAAATACTGATTTATCAATAACACATTAGATGTGGACAACTAAAAATAGAGGTTATTTTTGTTGATGAAGTAAAAGCATAACTTTTTAATGTATTCTTCATGAAAATCTACATTGATATTGGAAAAAAATATGAAAATATTTATAAGTTTTTAAAAATTATTTTTCAAATAATGTTGAAAATATATCTGACAAATAATTTTATAAAAACATTGTTTTGGAAAACACGCTAAATTAATCAAGTAGTTTTTTAGAAAATAGTAAGCATGCTATTTAAAACAAAACAATAGTGAAACATAAACATGAATATTTTACTTGGGCCTACCCAATTCCTTAGTATGGAGTACACTTCTAATCCCCTTATTCTTTAAAATTTCCAGTTTCCACTTTTTATAGAAAAAAATAATTGGTTATCTTTATATATATACATTTTCTAATGAGGTTGTCTAGAATTTTTTTTGAAAACATTTCTAGCTGTAAAGAGTTGAAAATGGTACTAATAATTGAAAATAGTTATGAATGACCATATAAAAAAATAATATTTATTTAAAAGTTGTTATTTACTTTCCTCAAATGGAAATGCCAATGAAATATTATTAGCATTATTTTTTAGGTAAATAATCTATAAACATTCCAAAGTGTCCCATACATCGTTGAAACATTTTAAAACATAAGATCATGAAGGAATAAAATTAAATGAATGTTAAAATTTCATGATAGTGAGGATAATCAGGATATATAATTTAAAAGGGAATTACATAAACCATATAAATGAAATGAGGTGAATAATAATACAATATGCCTCAATGAAATGAAATTGAAACGAAATTCCCTTACTAATGTAGTAACAAATGAATTGGAAATACCAACAGTAATAATCCTAAAATAAAAAATTTAAATAACATGAAGATAATAGAATTCATCATATAATATGTCAATGTTTCAGCATGTACACCATATAAAATAAATTAGGTGCACATGAACTAAGTATGAATCATAGAATGAAAATGAGACAGGAATCCCTTATAACTTGAGTGAATTTTGAATTGTGAGATATGAGAAAGAATAAAATCATTGATAACTTTTAATACCAAGAAATAAATTATATTAATTATATAAATTTCATATTATCATTATATTATCCATATAAAAAAACTATGTTTATAACAATATAAAATGCATCAATGAAGTGGAATTAAGATGAAATACCTTACCTTAAGTTTCCTTTCAAGTGGACATCATTTAACTTCATGTATAGTAAACTTATGTTAATGTTATACATTATTCAGAAATTTTTAATTTTTATCATTACTTTTATATTAATTATTACCATTTTTCGTACATCCACTTAAAAAATTATGTTTACGTCAGGTGTTTTAATGAAATTCTGTTTATGTGTCAATACAAATATTGTTGGTCAAATATGGTCTGTGGGGTCATTATATAACATCACTAGAATAATAAAAATGAAATAATAATCATATTTATACATTAATTTTAATTTTAAATTCATTCATTTAATATGGTTATTAAAAAATGAACTAATGTTACAATAAGGGAGATGGTAGACCATACAAACACATGAGTAACATCCCCATTTTTCAATGATAATTATGGAAAGAATGTAAGTATCATTATATCATACATAAATATAATTATGACATAAACTATATATTATTTAATAATTTATACTTACATATATAATTATGTGATTTAAAAATAATCACATCGTGTTATGGAGGCGGAAGTCCACACGTCCACGAACAACATTATCACTTTTAAAGTGTGTGAAAGGATTATAATGAAAATGATATATATTATGTTTCAAAAAATTTAATTTTGTCATGAATATCATATAGATTTTATTTTTTCACATATTTTTAATTAAAATCATTCTGTATACATTCAAATTACAGTGTGAATTAATCACACTACTTTGGAAGGGCGATAGTCCACACTTAAACAAATGACGTTATTTTTTTACACAAAATGAAATGTATATAGTTATGTGTTATAAAGTAATTACGGAAGAATAATGATATTATAAATATCATAGATATCATATATAACAGTAGTTTCCAAAATAATGGACACTATGAGAGGAGGTAATGGAAAATTGAACAATCATCGTTTAGCGAAGGGGTAGTCCGCCTACACATAACCATTATGATTGTTACCCATTTGATGGAGGCATGCGTAACTGTTGTAAAAATCATAGAATATAAAATCATAGTATATTGAGGATAATATAATTTTTATATAGAGATGAAATAACATCCTTTTTGGTAGTGGATAATGGAAATAATATAGAGGAGTTTGAGGGAGGGTGTTAATTCTTAATTGGGTAACATCTTTTTGTTGGAACCAGAAAAGATTACATGGTGGGATTTCTTCTCATTGGAGGCCACAAGGATGAAGAGTGGGATTATAGATATTTAATTGGGCCAATTTCAGTCGAACCACTGTGGATTTATAGGTGTGAGGAAGTGGTAGTGATGTAGGCCTTTTATAATAGAGGCGGGGTGGAATCTCTTCTAGTATTTTGAAAGAAAAGAATATCACAATTTTTTTATTTTTAATGTAGACAAATAATATTAAAAATTTAATAAAAGTGAGTATAGAGTCTAATTATTTCTTGAAAATATCAGTTTGAAAAGTGTATAGCGTGATTTTGGCCTTAATGTTTTAGTTTAGTCCATTATTAAGTGAATTTAACATTAATCCTTATTGTCAATTTTAATTACATTCACTAATAATTTTGGTCAAAAACCAATATGATATTATTATACGTTATAAAATATGTTGATTTCCTATTTGTAATACATTTTCTCAAATTATAATAACATAACTGGAAGAAATTAAATTAAAATTCATCCCGTAAGCGGGGCGACATTACTGGGTATTGTGGTAAAAGCATCCAAAAGATTGTGATATTTTTAATGTAAATTTTAATGTGAAATTGGTTCCAGTGTCTTAAATGGGAATAATTGATAAAAATATATTATAATCAAACATTAGAACCAATTTATATAATAACTTATTCCTATAATTAAATTATATGAAAAAATAGTTTTGACAAAAAAACAGTATATTTAATTATTTATTAAAACATGAAACTTCACAGAACATTACCAAAAATTAAACCAAACCTAATTATTATTTTAATATTTCAAATATTAAGTTCATATTGACATATAAATTCAATTAAACTATCAAAAGTAAAATATAAATTTGGTTCACCATTAAAATGAACCAAAATTGCCTTTAAATGCTTATAGTTTTTATGTGTAAAATAAAGTTTGTTCTTATATTATATCTATAAAATATATTGGATGATTATCAAAAATATTGGGTTGAATATTTAATGTATATATTTATTTAATATCATTCACTAATTTAAAATAATTTAATTTATTAATACAAAACACTTTTGTGAGAATAGTAATAATAATATATCATTTATATTCAATTGGTTTGAATTTTCATTTATAATTAATTGTTAAACTACAAATTCATCTTATATTTTTGTAAACCATATATCTTAATAAGTTAGATAATAATATTCTTAACTGATAATTTAATTTCTATGTTATGTATTTTTTCATTAAATAATATTATTATAATAATATATTATTATTCTGTAAAACTCGGTCTTGCATACAATTCAAGCTACCGAGGAAGGTTGTTGTTGTGTGTATATAATACTAAATTAGTGTTTCATTAGTTATTTGATATAAATTATATTTATTTTATTTAAAATATTAAATATATTATAAATACTCAGATATTATATTTTCATTTTCAACATGGTATCACGTGTCCTACATTCTATCAAATACAATGTTATTACATTATAATTTCATAGTGTTACATTCTCAACACCTTAATTAAATTTCATCCTCACAATATAAACTCAATCATCGTAATAGAATATTTGTTACTTTATACATTGAAATCCCACAATGGTAGAATAGTTTATAAAACATCCTATAGAAAATAGAAGACAAAAAGTAGAATGGTCCCATGGACTACCATGTAACTAGGTCTCTAAGTAAGAGAACATTAGTGGCATTTAGAGATACACACATTGAGGAAAGGAGTAACTAGTTATAGTGGTGATTTTGGTAATCAATCCCATAAAAGTGAATGATAAATATAAATTATAGTGCCTCAAATACATAAATCTGTGATGATTTAGTAGATCATAGGTTTAACATAAATTAAGGTATTTGGACATCACATTTGTTTTTCATTTTACTAATGTTGAATAATTATTTTACTATATAAAATTACAAGGAAATATAATTTTTTGATACATTTAAATTTCATAAGGAAAAAATCATCTTTTGGTTGTGATTATATTAAATTATAAATCAACCATTATCTCATGAAATGGTTATACAAAAATTAACATTGATCCCTATATCACTAAAACATTTGATGAATCATAATTCCCACACAATAGTGACAAGCCTTTCTATTTGTGTCAAACTATTCTTCAAAGTCAATGTGGTTGACATAATTAACCGCTAATCATGAAAACTGATACTACTAGTTAATCATTTACATTTATTCATCAAATTATTTAACTAAAAACAATGAAAAATTAACCAAGACATTTTGTAGGTCAATGACTGATGTGGAAACCTTATCATCCTTTGGTCATGGGTTCACACATTGTGCCCTTGTTACATTTGATTGGATTTCATCTGTATTATATATTTTCCATTACTGAAACATAATTAATATAGTTCCAAAATTATGCTAATGGACATCATTGAAATTTATTGATTAAATAGTCTCATAACAAAGGTTTTCAAAAGGACATATTTTACAAAGGATTGTAATCTTATTTGACAATTAGTATGATGTAATTGAGGATTATATTAAACCAAAAGGTTATCAATAACATTAAATTATATCTATATAAATTTAAAGGAATTATATATCAAGTAACATTTTTCAATTAAATCATATGCTTCTAAAATCAAGAATAGTCCTTAAACGCCTCATAATTATTATATCCAACATACCACTGGTAAAATACTTCTACAATTTAATTACTTAATCCTAAAAATAATTAAATTAAAATTTTCCCTTCCTTAGTATATTGTATAATCACAACATCATTTATAGGATATCTGAATCAAGAGTTATTATCTTCAATATAAAACATTATTGGTTTAATTTATGTCATTAATTGTCATCATGTATTCAAATTATTCATAATGGTTTCCAATTAAAATTTTAATTATCCTAAGTATATACCCTATGAGGTTCAAACCAGGTGAATTTTAAGGCCCATTTTCATTTATGAGGTTACCCCGAGTATGGCCCAGAACACCTTGTTAGATTTTTTACTCTTAGGTACATCTGTGATAAACCCATGTCCACTTGTATTATCCAAACATGAATATAATGTTAGGAAGACCCACATAATATATTCTCTACGAAAATTATAGGATTATCATCTATACTTATCCTCAAATTATACATTTGGATTGTGTTTTGGAACATATGTTTTATGAAATCTTGTTCCCAATGTTGTTACTAAACATCCTTTAATACCAAATATAGCGACCCAACCCTAGATAGCCCAGAGTTGCTGTCTGTAATCAATTATATTTTAATTATTAAAAGAATTAAAGTCCCAATGGACAGATAAGTTTATAAACTTTCTAAACAAGATACAGAAATTTTTATCATATTACAAATGAATATACTAATTATAACAGAATTTTGTTTCTTTTTTCTAAAGAACACACATCAAGGATATTTCTAATATATCATTTAAATACCTTCCTATATTTCAATTTATGATTCTTGGATTACTGTGGAATAAAAAATAATAAGTTTCAGATTAAATTCATAGTATGGGAAAAAAATATATTAGAAGCGATATTGAATCACTGAGACTATTAATTATGGCATAGTAAATAAATGGGCACACATACCAAGGCATAAAAATACTAATAAGGAACTGAATTAAAAATATGAAATGCTAATAACTGGAAATACATGCCATTCAATCAACTATATATTGAAAAATAAATATGGAAAGTTGTGAAACTAATACACATTCCATATAATAAATGAACTGAAATGAAATTTATCCATAGATATGTTGATACAGAATATTATGGATGAATATTAACTAAAATTATATGAAGGAAGTATATTTTTTTAAATACCGATTGTCTTAGGAACATGAAAACATATATTCATCATGAAATTTCACATGATTGTATAAAAATAAGGGTAGAAACCCAATTGTGAAATTATTTATCTCATGATATTTTTGATTCATCTAGAAGCAATATAATGTATGGGTTCAACCCGTCATTTCTAGACAAAGTAATTACTCATATAAATTAATCAAAATAACTGATATTAATTATAAAATAACCATATTGAATTAGAAATATATATTTATAAATAATACCTCTGAAGAGGATAAGTAACAAAAAGTGTTGTTTTCTTCGATGAAATAAAATAATAAATTTTAAAAATATTTTTGAGGAAAATATAATTTTCATTTGAAAAACAATTTAAAAACATTTTTAAAATTAATAAAATAAATTTTGAAAAAATTTTGAAAATATATTTGATAGATACATTTATAAAAACATGTTTTTGAAAACACTCTAAAAAATATAGTGGTTTTTTGAAAATACTTATCAGGATCTTGAAAACAAAAAAAATGTCCACAAAAAACATTCAAGGATATTGTGGCCCTACCATCTTCCATCACAATGAGTTCACTCATAATACCATTTTTTGTAATAATTTAAATGTGCCACTTTTTATAAAAAAAATTAGCTTCCTTTACATATATACATTTTCCACAAGGGTTTTCTTAAACATATTTTAAAAATATTGTTTTACTAAAGTAGAATAAAATGGTACTAATACTTGAAAATGGAAATGAATTAATATATAAGAATAAAATTATTTATTTATAAATGTTTAGTTACTTTTCCCAAATGTAAATTCCATTGAAATATTGTTAGCATTATTTTTAATAAAAATAATCAGTAAACATTCCAATGTGTCTCATACAACATTGAAACATTTAAAATCATAACCTCACAAAGGAATAGAATTAAATGAAAGTTATAATATCATTTAATTATGGAGATTCATGATATATCATGTAAAATAGTTTTACACACACCATATAAAATACACTAGGTGAATAATAATATAATATGCCTCAATGAAACGGAATCGAGATGAAATTTCATTACTAATGTTGTACGAAATGATTTGGAAGAAAAAGAAGGTTATAATCTATAAAAAACCTTTAAATATCATTATGATAATAAAATTCATGATAATAAATGTCAAAGTGTCAGTATTTACACCATATACATGAAATTTGATTCACAACCACTATGTATGCCTCACGGAATGAAAGTGAGGCAAGAATCCTTTTCATCTTGAGTGAATTTTGAATAATGAGATCAGTGAATGAATAAAAGCAATGAGAAATTTTAATACTATAAAACAAATTATATTCATGATATAAATTTCATAGTATTGGTATATAAACCATATAAAATAATCTAGGTTAATAAAAATACAAAATGCTTCAATGAAATGAAATTGAGACGAAATCCCTTACCTTGAGTTTCCTTTTGGGTGAATGCCCTTCTACTTACTATATAATAAAATTATGTTAATTTCCTATTTTCATCAGTAAATTTTACATTTTTATCATTTCATTTATTTCACTTTTTACCATGTTGTGCACAACTACTTAAAAAATTATTTTTTACATCAGGTGTTTTCATAAAATTCAGTTTATGTGTCAAAAACACTATTGATGGTCAACTATGATCAATGGTGTCGTTATATAACATCTCCAGAATAATATCTATGAAATAATTATAATATTTATACATCAATTATAATTTCAAATCAATAATTTAATATGGTTATGAAAAATGAACCATCATTACAATCATGGAGATGGTAGACCGTACATACCCATAAGTAACATTCCCATTTTTCAATGATCATTAGGGAAAGGAGGTAAGTATAATTTTATCCTTCCATAATGATCATTATTTCAGAAATAACATATTATTTAATCATATATACCTATATATATAATTCTGTCAATTAATAGGAATCACATCGTGTCAAACAAGTGGTAGTCCACACGTCTATGAATGATGTTCTCACTTTTTATAGTGTGTGAAAGGGAAATAATAAATGTGATATGTATTATATTTACAAAAAGGTAATTATGTTATTAATATCATAAATATTTTTTTATGTCACATATTTTTAATTAAAATTATCCTATATACATTCCATGTATACTATGAACGAATCACATCACTTTGAGGGGGTTGTAGTCCGCACTTCCACAAACGGTGTTATCATGTTTACACAAAATGAAATTCAAAGAGGTATGTGTTATAAATAAATTAAATAATAATAAATATATTATAAATATCATAGTTATCATATATAACAATATGTTATTCATTATAATGCCCACCATGATAGGTAGTAATGGAAAATTAAACAATTATCGTTTAGAGAGGTGGATGTTGACCTATATGTAAACATTATGTTCTCTAACCATTAGATGGAGGTGTGTGCAAGTTTAGTTATAAATATTATAATAAAAACATTATATAATATTAATTATACTGTATTTGTTATATATTGATGGTATATGAACATTTTAGGGAGTGGATAATTGATATAAAAGAGAGGAGTTTGAGAGACGGTGTTACCTATTAATTGGGAAACTTCTTTTAGTTTGAACCAAAAGGGATTATATGGACTGATTTCATCCAATGGGAGGATTAAAGGAGGAATTTAGTGATGTTTTGGAGTCAATTGGGTAGATTTTGGTTGAGAAAATGAGTCTTGATAGGTGTGAGGATGTTGAAGTGAAGGAGGCCTTTTATAATGGAGGAGGAGTAAAATTTATTGAAATATTTTATAATAAAGGAATATCAACAACATGTTTTTATTGAATGTGAATAAATAATTGTAAAAAGTAGATCTTTGAGATTATAGGGTATATATATTTCCATAAAATATCTTTTGAATAATTTTATAGGTCATTTTGTGTCTTAATGTTATGGTTTAGTTCCTTATTAAGCTTAATTTTACCTTAATCCTTGTAATTAATTTGAATTTCATTCACTAATATTTTTGTTAAAAAACTAAGTTAATCATTTAAATGTAAAAAATTATTCTGATTCCAAATTTGGAATCAATTTTTAAAAATTATAATCATATTAGCGGCATGAATTAAATTAAATTTCCTCCCGCAAGATGGAGAACAATGCCGGATTTGTAGGTACAAACGTCCTAAACATTGCTATGTTATTATAGTCAATTTAAAAATAAAATAGATACCAATGACATAAATTGGATTAATTGATAAAAATATAATCTTAATATACTTTAAAATAAATATAAATTATAATTTTACATTATAATTAAATTAGATAAAAAATCCATTTTGAACTAAAATTCAGTGTTATTAATTATTTATTAAGAAATGGAACTTCACAGAAAAATAATTTAAATTACCCATAACCTACTTATTATGTATTTATTTAGTATATTTGATTATTTTCACATATTAAATCAATTAAAGTGTAAAAAGTCAAATATAAAATGGGTTCATCATTAAAAGGTCACAAAATTTCCTTTAGAAGATATAGGTTTTTACGTGTAAAATAGGTTTCAGTTTTATCATATGTACATCAAAACTATTAAATTATTATAAAAAACTTATTAAATATATAACATATATATTTTATTAATACCATTAAATAATTCCAAATAATTTAATTTCGTAATACAAAACACCTTTTTGAGCATAAATATAATAATATGTACTTTACATTCAATTTTTTTATATTTTAATTTCTAATTAATTGGTAACCTATTCGATAAGTTTATATTTGTGTAAACCATATATTTCTACGATTTAGTTAATAATATTCTTGACCAATATTTTAATAGTTAGTATATGAATTATTATATAAAATAATAATATATTAATAATATATTATTCATCCGTAAATCTCAGTCTTGCGTCTAATGGAAGATATCTAAGAAGGTCATTATTGCATTTTTCTCATCCTAAATAAATGTATTATTAATTTATAAATAGAAATTATATTTCATTTTATTTTAAATATTAAATATATTATAAATTCAAGGGATATTATAGTTCCATATCTGCTTTTTTTCGCCTGTCATACACACTATGAAATAAAAGGTATTCACTTTATAATTTTAGGGTTTTAAATGTCATATATATAATGTAAATTCATTATATTTAACTATATCACCTTCAATGTAATGAATATCTGAAAAATGAAGCACATCGCTTCCTGAGAATGTAGTTCTCCACACACACTAGTGATGCTATCATATTTTTAAACTCCATGGAATGTATGAATTTATATGTTATATTATTTCTCATAAGTATATTAAAATAATAAATAATTTATATAATATTTATATATATCATTTTATATGATCATTAAATTTGATTATGTAAAATGAGTTACGTCGTCTTATGAGGCAATAGTCTTCCTTACAGACGATCGACAATTTTGATTCCCTTTTTATGGAGGAGGTGATGGATAAATATTATGTAATGGAAATAATAAAATATAAAATTATGGGTGATAATTATGTAGTTATATTTCATGATTGAATTCAAAGTTATAGGTGAAAAATGAATAAATTATGTTAAACAATAATGTTAAGAAAATTACCTTATATTAGAAAAATCATTATTACATCTCCTCTTTCGGATCACTCGGTTAGACTTCTAGAATACAAGGATATCTATGATGTGTATATGGAATTTGGGTAATATTTGGATAGGTATTATTCTGTAAAAATGATTTATAGTTATAAGTAAATTAATGGAGGTAATTTAATTTTATATGTGGGGGAGAGGAAAAACATATAATTTATAAATAAAATAAAGAGTACACACGTCATTCACATTCCACAACATGAAAAAATAGTTCGTTTTATATCCGTTAGGACCTATGGTCTAGATATGGAAATAAAAAATAAAGTGTAAATGTTTTAGGTCATTTTATCCATTACATTATTATTTTATCCCACCTTTCAATAAACATGTTTTTACCTTAACCAAGGTAATTAATTTTTTTCTTAATCTTCTATTCATAATTTAAACATTTAAGTTGACCATATTTTATAATATGATATAGTATTATTATAGATATATTATCAATTTTGAAAAAATTATTTTTCAAAATTGGATAATTTTATTTTAAAATTAATCGTGTAGAAAGATCGAGATAACATTTTTTACAAAGAAAAACGTGCAAATGATTTAAAAGATTTTATATAAAAATTAATCATATAAATTATTATAATATAATAAGTTTGAATAATTATATTAAAATTGAAATTATTTTTCTTACAATTCTTCCCCAAAATGGGTCTTATAAATGCTTTAAAATAAAAGGAAGTTTTTATCAAAAATCAGTACTTTTCACTATTCATCAAAAAATAATTATTTTTGGAAAAATAAGAAAAAAAACCAAATATAAAATTTCATTCTTATTTGAAAAAACATTTTTTTTTAAAATATATTTTATAAAATTATTAAATTTAAATTTTATCATAAGTGTGCATGAAGAGAAAAATTGTTTTCAGAAAATTAATATAGTTTTTTAGAATTTTTTTTTCAAATGATTTTTATTTTTATTTATAATTAATATAATTTCAATGATCCTTTTTATATATGTCTAAATATTATTACTTTCATAATTTTTTAGTATCATTGATAATCTTCAATATAACGTATTGGTAATAATTGTTATGATTTAAATATTAATATTTTAAAATATTAGTGTGTTTCCTTTTAACCTGTTTTTTTATTCATGGAATGATATAGAGGTGATTTAATTTATTTTAAATAAATATATATTAAATTATTGGGGTGTTACCTTATTTTTTGATTCGTTTTTTTTTGCATCATTCAAACTACCGAACCTAAATTTGTACTTTTAAAATTCAGGGGCCGTACATTATAAATTTTTTCCTAACCATCAATTACCTGACTGTGTCCCTATACAAGAGTAATTGGTAGGGAAACCTATAAATAATAACCTAAATACCAAAATTTATTTATTTTATCTCATACTTCAAACATAATTTGACCTAATCAATCCTTAGGACACTGTATGGAGAATTTCACTCTCTAAAACTCATATCATAAAAGACCAACCTTCTATTTGAAGTTATGATACTCTTAAATATTGTATTAATCTTATTTGAATTTTATATAAATTATTTATTGATTCATTAATAATAACTGATATTATACCATTGATATTTGTTGAACATATAATTTTTTATGATTTTACACTTGTTATGGGATCACTACACACTTCTTTTGATATATATCCTCCTTCGTTTGATGATGTCTATTGGAGGTGACTCATCTCATATTCATTGTAGTTTGATTAAAGATGTTAAATGTAGTTTTTTATGATATTTATTCTTTATGTTATTAATGTATCTCTTGAGTTCATATTAATTATATTATAAATTTTCAATGACTAATTTAATTATTTTGGTTTATAAATTAATCCATTTTGGGGAGAATCATATTTTTCATAAAATATTTCATTTTGATAAATGAACCATTTCTTTCAAATGATCATGGGATATTGATAATAATCATGATTTTAGATTATGAAATTAGAATAATTATTTTGATTATAATACATTTATTTGTAATTTTTTTCCAATTGGAATGAAATGTTCAGTTTTATTTTAAACGTACTGTGTAATGATCCAAATAATAACATCAGATGGGTTGTTATGAATACTATAATTTATATGATATTCTTTTAAAATAAAGGGTTTTGTATCATTTTCATTTCATTTTTCACGAAGTCTCATTCGGGACATTAAATTGGATTATAAATTAAGTTCTAATGTGTGACACATTTTAGTAGTTGATTAAAATTGATGATTGATTAAATTTAAAATGGTTTGGTTTTTCAACCTAGATTACCATAGACGCCCATTTGGAACGTTGTAAATAAATTATCTATTTATGAAAATTATTTCATAACCCATTATCCATATTATTCATTGATGAAATGTACCAGAATTACTTAATGGTGGGTGTCGAAACATATTTTTTATGATTTGAAAGATATTTCTGTCATAATGATATATAATCCTTAAATGGTATGGAAATATGATTTTTCAGGATGATGTTATATGGATCCCTATGGAGATACATGATTCCTGATTATCATTCAAAACTCAATGTCATGTTGTTGTAATTTGATTAACTATATGAGGGACCCTTGATTTATGATATTCTTTTGTAGAAAAAAACCCCATATAGGATATCCTATGAGTATTTGGATTCAGGCAAGGGAATACTTTGAGGAATCAGGTGTGGACCAAGTAAATAAAGTTGTTTTTGTAATAGATTTGAAATTTCAATGTTTTAATTCGGGGGTTTTTTAATTTCGTTGGTGGACTTAGTTATGAAAAAATGTTGTTCACATGACATATGATCTGAACACATGGAATTGATATTTGATATATGACTATGATCAGAATATTGGTATATGGAATTTAAAATGCCACATTTTACATACTTTATTTTATATGATTGATTTTTTGAGGTACCTTCTTTATTCATGTATATACTTTGTTATGAGTTTTTGTTCTATAATACATTTTACAACCTCATAGACCCCATTATATTTCTTACCGTTTTCATTACGAACTATTTTAAATTATATTATGAAAAGGGTATATTGGATCAAAAAGATTTTTTTATGTTTATCTATGATGATTCAAAAATGGACTTTGAAATGGGAAAAGTTTAAATTTCTAATCTATATAGATCATAAATATATTTATAGATTTTTTCCATTTTAATCATTAGAATATTTTATATTGTTTTATTATAACAAAAAATTAAATTTTATTATTCTTTATTATAATTTAATTATGTTAATTTGTTGAAAGATAAAATATAGAGTCTCATTGGAAGAATAAAACTAGGCTATGTGGCTCAATCCCTGGTTGTACTATTTGTTTGGTTTCCTTCATGTTTCTATAGTTATTGTGGATGTTTATTTATAATTAATTTTTTGTGTGTTTGTGGATGGTTTTTTACAAAAAGTGGCATATGACATAGTGGTTGGTCATAAACCACCAAAATATTGGTTTTGGTGATTTTGTTACTGTTTTTTGTTTCTATTTTCCTCTGTGTTAACTATTTGTAACATGATGTAGTTGTATGTGGGTGATTTTCTGATTATGTTTCCACGTAATAAATTTTTATATTTTTATTTCAAATCAATATGTAATTCTTATTATGGATACATAGGATCCTGTCACCATCCTATGGGGTTTATGAACTCACAAAAGAATAGTACTGAGTGGTTCAAATTTCAAGAAGAAATAGTGTTTCAGAATATCTCCTTAATTTTTTTTACAAAATGATTCTAGTTCCAAAAGGATTTCATCGATGATATCCCAATTGTTATTAACTTGTGGATTTTTATAGAATAAGTGATATTTGGGACATGTTGGGACTCAAGAAGTAGTTTGTGAATGGGTTCATGATTACCATACATTAAGATGATACTTGATTTACAAGTGAAAATAGAGGCTTATGTTTTTTTTTGTTATTTGTTACCTAATGTAAATTATATTTGGTTTATCAATGATACTATATTTTAAATTTGGATTGTCTTCTGATAAATAGGATGGATAATGGAATTAATCATAAATAAACTATGCCTTCATTTTCTGGAAAACCATGAGGAACCTGTGTGGTCGAACTATAAGTCATTCGAGGAAATATTTTATGGTTTTTTTGTGGACTAAAATATTGTAATAAAAAAATATGGAAGTTCAATTCTATCTCAGAAATTTATAGATTTTACACTTTATTCCAAATGGTATTTACCCATTTAATGGGATATTCAAGGTGTTTTTAAATGTAAAATAACATGTATGAATTGTTTTATTCAATTATTTCATTTTTTAGAACAATAGCTTTCGAGATGATATAATTCCTTTGAAGAAAAATATTAAACAGAAATCTTCTTTGGTTTCGTTTTTTTAAAACATGATTTCATGTATGAAAAGGTGAGATTTTTTGAAATTTATGTTTTAGAAAATGGGTTTTCAAATAGTCATATGTGATGTGTTAAATATATTTTTTAGAGGATATTTTGGACTACATTTGTATAAAATGGAAACATATTTTGAAATTATAATTTATGAATAATATTTTGAGACAATAGAAGATATTACTTGATATAATACAACATTTTGACACAATAATAAATTTATATCAATATTTCAAATTTTGAAAGGAAATTGAAATGTTTAAAAAAATGTGAAAACCCTATTTGATTTTAAATATGTAACGTTTTTTAGATAAAAATAGATTTAGGCATACATTATAATAAATTTTTTGTCCAATTTTTTAGATTTTCTTCATATGCTTGAGTTTATGAGAGTATGTTTCATGATTTCTATAAATGTATCCCTGATTTTTTCCTATGAAAGGTAAAAATTATGTTTTTCAATATGATATTTAAAATAGTCCTTCACATTTTCAATAAGAGGTGTCTCTAGTTGACTACTATACCGTTACTCAAAATAATGTTCTACTGTCAGAATCATTTCATTATTTGGAAACCATCCAAGACATCATGGACCCTCATTTACCTTTCTTTGTCGCTGAAAATGGAATATCCTCAATTTGTGAATTGGCATGAAAATGATTAAGGGGCCTTTGTTTCTCTCAATAATCCTAATGTGATGAGGTTCATATATGTATTTACCTTTATTAGAGGGAACATGAATAAATTGGTGGAAAGTAATATCTCCTCCCCACCACTATGAAATATTAACATGGGGGTTCTTTCTGTCTCAATTCATTTTGTGGGAATATACTAAGGATCTGAAAGAGGAAAATTTTTATGAGGTCATGGCTCTCATTCTTGGTGAGTAATTATTTTTTGGGTATTCATTGAATTTTTTTAACATGGAATGTTCCATATAAAATTTTTTCAATGATTAATCCCTTAATAATATATATTTTAGGGGAGGTCATTTCCTAGGAAAAATGTTTGAATCTTAGAATATAGTTTAATTTTTTATTAATAGGTTATAGAAAGAGAATATATAGTTTAATTAGAGATATGATAGTGACATGAATTGGTTAATTCCTCAATCATGGAAGGGTTAGGTTAATGTATACCATTTTCAAAATATCAATTTTTATGAGTAAGGATTGTTTTCCCTGGACAAAAGGATGCATCCCCAATGATTAAATTATGGGGAACCCATCAATTCAATGTAATTGTGCATGGAATAACATAGAGTTTGAGAATATCTTAAACATTTAGGTCATTATTAGAGTGTTTTCAAGATGGGATATAAAACATAAATTTTTATTCTGTAATCATTAGGTCCTAATTGAGAGGAGTTCAAATTATTTATGTCAAAAATTCTCATTCCATAGGCCTCAAAATGAATATTTATAACATAGTGAAGGTGTTCAAGATGGAAATTAATACTGGTCTAGTTTACTAATACTATTTTTATAGTGGAGATTGTTGGAATTTTTCGTGATTTGGTTTGTCTGTTCTTTGAGACTGTATTTTTTAAGAGATAATATGTGGATTGTTTGAGATTTTTTTGATGATCCCTTATAAATTGTGATGTTTTTTTAGATTTATTCTTATTGGGTTATCATATTTTAGTAAACCATATTTTTATTTACCTATGTGTCCTCCAATGGATGGTGATCAATATCTTTTTGGTTGTTTATTTTTCCATGATATCAGCTCATTCATAACTTCATAGTTTGATCTAAATCTTTATTTGAATGGTTATATCACCTACATAAATATCATAGTTCTATATTTGTACACTGGAACTTTTTTAAATCTACTTCTTGTTCATCATGGATTGGTCTTGGGAATGTAATCTGGTAACTAGAATTGTGTGATTTATTAATGGACCAATCAACTAGATGTGTTACTGTTTGTTACAATCATCTATTTGTGGGGTGATTATTTGTGATGGAAAAACTAGGTTACTATCATGAACTTCTAAATCAATTAAATCCTTATATGTTATTAGGATTATTCAATGAATGGTTAGATTTTTTATGAACATTTGAGGGAATGATCTTAGTTCACCTACACGCATATTTTAATTCATAGGGGTTATGGTTAGATTAGTTTTATTGTGTTTCCCACACATCCATTTCAAATAGAGAATATTATAATATATGTGTTGGGATGTTCCCACAGGGAAGAATATGACTCTTGGATGTCACTATCTTGAGAAACTTTCAGAGAGGATTCCTCTCAAGTTGACTTAGTTTGGTAGTTATTTAAATCTGTGGATGAAGGTTTCTTCATATGATTAACGAGGGGTAGGGATCAGTGTTGAGTATTTGTAAAATAGATGACCATTATTATAATCATGGAAAGAGCATATGGTTTATGTTATGATGAAAATGATAGTCTCTAGTTTCCTTAGGTAATGTTTCCTAGATATACCTAGTTAGTGACTATTCTATGATCGAAAGATAGTAACAACCTATGTTCATTAATTTTAGTGTATATGGAATAATGTATCTTTGGGTTTTTGTCATAGCCTATTCCAATTTAATTCGGATATCATCCACCACATAAATATCGATCGATCAGATACATTCAAATTAATTGGACAGAACTTTATTATTTACCTTGATTACTAATCCATTAGGGTTTCCAATATTATAATTAATGATTGATTATGAGTTCAGATACATCTACTCTTAATCACTACCCATGAGTGGTTTAGCTAATAATGAAAGGTTGGGTTGAAAATATGTAAATACAGAAAACCATTATTGACATGGTAATTAATATTAAATTATTAAATTCATACAAGGGATCAGGGGTATAATGGAAACAAGAATGTAATTATAAATCTCGACATATGAATGAATAATTTTAATGAAAGTAGAAAGGAATTTGACACATGATCTTTAGATGATGAAATATACAAAGTGATGTAATATAAATTGATGGCGATTAAGTAAAACATGATCCAAGACTATTGAATATAAATAAAATGTGAAATAATGAATAAATTTTGAGTTTGAGAGGGGAAAGAATGAAGGGAACCTGAAGGGAGAAAAAAGATAAGTCTCTAATTTTTTGAAAATTATCAAAAATGTGATGTCGAGGTTCTGTATTTATATAAAAAATTGGCCATGATGTATAATAGATTACATGTTTTTTACCATTTATCCATGTATATCTTCATGATTTTTGGATATTCTGCATGCTTTGGGCATATCTGGCCCAATTTATGTGGTTTTCCAACTTAAATGTCTTGTACTGATGAATTAGGACGTGTACATGGGTTCTAGGTATTCTTATAGAGGAAATTTCTCATTCAATTGCATTGACTGATGTCACTTCATTTATGGATTTTTTTTGATGTGTATTAGCTACTTTTTATGGTCACTTAACGACTTGGTTCACGACATGGGTCACAGCTTGTTGCATGTTGTGAAATCCTATTATCAGATGTGTAATGATGATTCATAATTTGAAATAGGTGAATTATTGAGTTTTTTCATCTCTTCCTTCGAATCATGTGAATCCTCATTCCTATAAAATTAAGCATAGACGATGTTCATTATAAAAGATCAATAAAAATAATTAAGTAAATGATAGTAAAATGGATATATGAGTTTGGATCATCAAATTCCCCAACACATAAACAAATTATTATCCTCAAGCCAGAATGTCTTGATAATTATTTCCAAAATAGAATATATTTTTAAAACAATAAAAATTTATTATTTCCAGGAAAATAAAATTAAGTGTAAGAAAAAAATGTCATCTTCATTAATTAGCCCTATATAGAAAATTTTTCATGCCTCATTGTTTAGTTCTTCAAATAAAATTCTAATATTTTAATTACAATATTTTAACTTTTCCATGAAATATATACTCATTTTTAATTTACCAAAAAAAGAATTTTCTTTCATCACTTTGGGAAAAATAAAATTAGAGTTATTCTCATACCCTGATTACATGTTGTTATCCATAGGCAATAATTGGTTCTATTATCTCTATTTTGTAATGTCAAGTACAAAATGAATCCCGGGGGGATTCAGCAGTAAGGTTTTGATGACTTCGAGGTTGTGGGTAGGTTGGTAAAAAGTGTAAATCGCTCCCAAATAGAGTGTGATATCTGAAGCATAATACATGAATTTCGAGATACATGTAATATAGTTCCTCCTTCTAGTTAATCAAATCCATACCCCAGCATCTCTAGTTGAAAATATATATGTGTGTCAAATAGTTATAAAATGACGATTCTGTAACTTTCCTTTTTATTTTATATTTTTACTTCTGTTTGAAATTCATGTCTAGGATAAATATTACATCCATAACCTAACCACATATGATCCTTCAAGGAATTCATTGGTATGGGAATTGTGATTTTTGACCTTCTTATAACACAACCTATATCAATTTTTATATCTATTGTATATTTTAAAGGAACAAAATAAAACTGAAATGCTAAAAATTACTCATGGATCACAACCAAATAGTCTGATGAGTACATAATACATTTACTGATAGAATGATCATCCAAATTGTCTGAATGCCTCCCCCACAATTTTTCAAAAGTTCAATCATGAATTATTCTATGAGAAATATAAGAAGGGAAAGTCATCTTGCAATGGATTCATCCTATAAGGTCATTCATGGAAACTATTAGCTAAACGAAGGAAATATGTTTAGTGGGTCTAAGAAAAAATGGACAAAAAACATATCCTCAATCATTTTAAATTTTTATTTGTTCAGTCATAGCTTTTATAAGGTATCACTGAATGATATGAGAGGATGACATGTCCTAGGTATCACTCATGAAATATTCTTAGAAATTAATATGTAATTGTGGTCTTAGATTCATCTCGAATAATGAGAAAAAAATGGAAAATGGAAATTATAATGGGTATATAGCTATTTAATGTTTCAATTAATCATGATTTAAAGAATGATGAATATGAATAAAATTTCTAAACATAGAAATCATTCTAAAAATTTCTAAACAGAGACTAAAAAATATCCTAACACTTTTCAACTTATATTTTTCCTTAATTTTTATGTGAATAATGTTTTTCAAGTATAAATCATTATTATAATTTTAAAAAAATTATCCTAGATAGGTGATAAAAAATAATAATTCAAGTGTATTGTCAGTTAAAATCATGAGCACCCCCCACACACACCTAGAAAGAGAGAGTTTCTGCATTCTCCATTTAATTCTTATGGTAGTGTAATAACATGGAAATCTCAAAGAATTTGAAATATATGTTTTTAATAAATTTATATTGAGGGAATCAAGATCTCCCATGATGATGTGGTATGTCATGATGGAATTTGGGATGTCTTAATGTTGAGTCGGAGTCACCTATAAAATTGGTTAGAAAACAAACCCCGCACTAGCTAAAACAAAGGTCCCCATGTTTAACAATTGTAATATTAGAATAAAGGGATGTTGCACAATATGATGGACATGAATAACCAGTTTTTATTGAAATTTTGTAGATATTTTCAATAAATATAAAAAGGGACTCAAAATAAAACTCAACAATACTCAAAATGAAAAATCAATCTAGACAAAATATAAATTATTGGTATTCTCCAAAAAAGTGCTAATAGGATGTCGTCAGCTAGACGGATGGACCTAAATAGCCCGTAGTGGTTCAATCGACCCGATTTCTCCTTTTTCTCTAATAGCTACTGGTTCTATTTCTTCCCGTTCATGAGATCTCTTGTCTAGGTAAATGAATTTATGGAAAAAATTGTGAGCATGAAACATATTAGGGAGAAATGGAATCATTGATCATAGTGGCTGCTATTATGCATTGATTTCGATTAAAAGTTCCTAATGTTATCTTTTGACTTATATAGAATGTTGGATTACTCTTTTTTCTTAAAAAATATGGCAGTATAAGGACATCGAAAACTATAGATGCTGTGAAGTAGGTAGACATAAATATGTAACAATAGAATAGAAATTAAAATCATGCTGAAAAAGAATAAACAATCAATCCCTATATATATAATAAAAATTAATACAAAAAAGAGAATAAAAAGATAACAAAAGAAACAACCAGCCCTATCAAAAAAATTCTAAAACCCATAATGAATCATAGAAGGCATATTAGGCATCTAGCCCAAATATCTCTTCCATCATCATCCCACCATAAAAATGTGATAAATGTTTTTTAGTGGGGTCATTAACTGTCTCAGTAGAAGGAGATGGAAGATTAGCAGCTATAATGTTAGTTTGTGGGGTCATGGAGTTTGGTAAATGGGTTTTGGAGGGTGGTAGTGAGGTAATGATCCATAATGAGGCAGTGTGTCTAGTAGCTGGACCAACGAGAGGTACCTCGGTGGGTGGATTTAGAGTTCATCCCATTTCCATTATGAGCCTTCGTCTATAAGTTATCCTGCTAGGAAGAGGGGTTAGTATGAAATGTGGGTAGGTCCATGTGGGTTGTCAATAATGTTGGGATGGTAAAATATGAGGGATGGTTTGGGTGGTTGGTGGAGGCATGTTCAACGCATAAGGCTCAGGGAATATAATATGGAGGTGTGTGGATATCTGGTGTAGGTTTTCCATGATGAATTACTGGGATTCCTAGATCATTATTAGCATAGAGTGGGAGGGTGGATTAATGGTAGATGGGATAGATACAATGGAGGTAGGATGGATGGGGTTATAGGTGTGGAGGTGGAGTATGGAACAATGGATGGATCTTATGCAGCCGTTGCTGGTGGTGGTGGATCCTGTGGTGCTACTTAATAGATGAGTGGTCCCTAAAAGTAAGCATAAACCCCCCTCACTACCAACAACATCTTCTTCAGCATCACTAGGGAAATGATCTAAACAGGCCCTAGAGAGGTGAGGGGTTATGTTGCATCGAACACACCCAAGTTCCAAGCTAGATGTACAATGAATGAACCACCCATCAAAGTACCACACTATCTCTAAGCATGTGCCTTGTAATAATGGGTGAAACGGGCAACCGTTTGGATGTTTGGGAAACCCATGGATACTAAAAGGATATGAATTTACTTCTGGATAACACTCTCATGATACTAATCCCGAGTGTACCATCCATGTTACATGGCCCTATGAAAGATATAGTGTTTTGCAAAGCATAGTTCGGTTGATTTCATGATACCTTTCTCATGAGGGAATTGGGGTTTGAAGGTTTGGTGGGTGCAAGATGGTCAATGGAGAGGGAGGCATTCACATGGATGGGGTTGGGTTGTGTAGAGGAGAGTGAGTCAGAATGTGAACCTGGGGTCCATGACTAGTTATTTTTAAAAAATTAAAAAAAATAGACCTGATGGGTTACACGATGGGCACCAGTGGATCAAATTGTGTATAGGTTAATTAAAATGAATTTTTCTCTAAAATTTTCACATATCTTGATCCACTATTATATTACATGTAATAATCTATTTTATCTCGGTATTTTTTTCCTTCCTCGCATTCATCTTCTGGATTTCCTGAATCTCTCATAAGACTATCCTAGTATAGCCTCGTTAATGATGTCATACTCTGGGTTTCCTCCTAGTATTTGCTACCATTTATGTTGAAAGCATGAATTCATTCAATATTTATTGAATTTTAGGATACTAACACATCCCTTTTGAAAAGGCTCTTGGAAAATTTTCAGTCATTCACCATCCACTTTGAATGGTGGTCCACTTTCTCACTGAATTTTGATGGTTCCATAATGAAAGACTTGATTGACTTCAATGGGGCCTGACCATCAATACATCAGATTACTATGGAATAGTTTCAATCATGAGTTAAAAAAAACTTATTCCCAGGTACAACTGTATTCCTTGAAATGAACTAATTAATCCATTTCTCTCTCTATTCCCCATAGTTCTTTGAATTTTCATATGCATCTCCCCTGATCTCATCCAATGTAGTTAACTATATAATCATATCTTTTAAATCCTTCTCAGAATCCAAATTTATTCTCTTGATTTCCCAAAATGAATGATGCTCTAGGTCAAATGGGAGAATGAGTGATTTCCCATAAACAAGTCTAAACGATGTGGTGCCTATGGGTGTCTTGTAGGTTGTTTGGTATGCCCATAGCCCATCATCCAGTTTGAGACTCCAATCATTCCGATTGGTAATAAATATCTTTTCCCAAATTTTCTTCACCTACCAATTTCATAGTTCTACATGCCCACTTTTTTGTTGCTAGTAGGGAGTTCTTGTGTTTTATCTGACCCATTAACATTGTAGAAGTCATCTCACATCTTTGTTTTTTATGTTTTTTCCTTGACCACTAGTGTGTAATATTTGAAATCAAAATCTTGCAACCACATTATTCTGTAGTAAGTTCATCAAAACCTTCATTGGGACAAGTGTTATAGCTTTAGCTTGAACCCATTTTGAGACTTATTAAATGCCAACCATAATGTAGGTTTTCCATGTGAAGTGGGAAATGGTCCAATGATGTTTATGCCCAAAAAGACAAAGATTTGGATTCCATGATGGAATTTTGTGGTATCTCATTTCTCCTTCAAATAATTCTTATTTTCTAGAATCAGTCACATCTTTGGAAAAATTCCATCTTGTTATGGTGTAGTGTGGGCCATAAAAATAAACATTGTATAATTTTGGTTACTGTATGCTCAGATCCATCACTTCCACTAGTTGGTGATGTGAAACGCATCTCAATAAAATTTTGGGTTTCCTCTTTAGGGATACAACATCTTAATTAGACATCATCACAACTATTGTACAATAGTGGCTCATCCAAGCGGTAATTCTTGGCATCTATCAAAAATATTTTTTCTATGGGTAAGAATGATCTTGATGTAAAATTATTATTGTAAGATAATTGGATATATCAGATAACCACTGTTGGTCTTTGATACTAAATATGGTTTTATCTGGAAAATCTACCTCAGTGTATGCTTCCTCATTTATTTTAATGATGGATTAGAGGAATATGTATAAATGATCCGTAATCACATTCTATATCCCCTTTTTTATCATTAATCATGATATAAAATTCCATTATTTTCAGGATCCAATGTATCAACCTAGGATTGGAATCCTTCTAATTCATCAGTTGTCTTAAGGTCACATGATCAGTGTGAAAAATTACCATATATATAACTAGATATGATCAGAATTTTTCAAAGTCATACTAAAATGCTAAGAGATGCTTTACTATGAATGGGGTTTTTACTTGAGATTCCCTGATCGTGTGTCCTACAAAATATATGAGATAGAAGATATGTCCAATTCAATTTCTTAACACATCATCAACAACAAGGTCGCTGTAATCACACATTAACTCAAATTATTTTCCCAAGTTGGGTGAAATGATTACCTGTGATTCTATCAGACTTTTGTTCAAAAATTTGAAATATTTCTAGCAGTCCTACGTGAATTTGAAATAAATATCTTTTTATAATATATGTGTCAATTGATAGATAACTTTAGTAATTTCCTTTATGAATTGTCTGTACAATTCTAGTATGGCCCAAAAAGCTTCTGATACCTTTTACTATTAAGGGTTTTGGCAGATCCATGATGAATTTGATCTTTTTAGGATAAAATTCGATGCATTCCATATAGATTTTATGCCTAAGGTCTATTCATACTTTCCTCATGAAATAACATTTCCCCCTATTTTGGACAAAAAATTTCTCTTTACAATGCTGCAAGACCAATTCTAGATTGCTTAAACAGACATTAAATGATCTTCCATAGAAAAAGAAGTCATCCATGAATATTTCTAAGAACTATTCAGCCATTTCATGGAAAAACCGTGTCACACATATCTGAAATTTTTCTATTGAATTACAGATTATTAATAACATTCCCTTATAGGAAAACGAACAAAATGAGCATGTGAATGTGGTCATTTGGTAATCAGTGGGGTCCAATGTAGTTTGGTTGTATCCAGAATATCCATCCATCGAATAATATAATTTTTTCCCCACAAGTCATTCAAACATCGGATCCATGAATGGTAATGTAAAATGATCCATCTTGGTTATTTATTTCCAGAATCTACAACCCACAAAAACTCTCTATCAAGTGATGGTTCGTATTGAAATCAATTCATTTTCATCTATTCTCTCTACTGTGAGTACTTTTTTCTTAGAAAAAACATATAGGGTGATCTCTCATTCACTATCTAATATAGTTAATATTATTCATTAATACATTAGTTTTAAAATAATCTTTTTGGTGACTTCTTTCATCGGTGGTGTGATCCACATTTGAGGTTGTAGTTTCACCTTTTCATCTACTTCGAGTAGGATTCTTTGTGTCTATTCAGTAGGATTCGTCCCTTTGATGCCTTCCACTTCCCCAAAAAATTTATTCCTTATGTAATTTCAAATCATCAACCAATTTATGTTCTTATTCCTCAGACTATTCGTAGATGTAAATAATTTGCAGAGAGTATGATAATCCAATGTATGAGTACTTCAGTGTATTTGGTAATGGTATTAGTTTTAGATGGTTTGTTTGAATAATGGAGGGGATCAAAGTTGGATTGGTTTCCCTCATAAGAGGTTCAACGAATTTTAATTACTCAAAATATTCCTTTTATTCCATATCCTAGAGAGACTCTTTGTATTATTCCACAATATCTATTTACTTATCTTCTTTTTCAGTGAGATATGTGGCATTGCAATCCAAATTGTTTTTAGACTGTTGCACAACCTTGACCAATTTGAACACTACGTGTTCTTCTCCAACTCTGAAGATAATGCATCCTTGATTCACGTCTATCAAATAATTTCATGTGGCTAGGAATTCCCTTTTATGAATGATAGGGATGTCACCTACTTCTACCATGCCTAGAACTCGAATGTCAACTGGAAGGATAAATTTTCTAACATTAACCATAACATCTTTGAGAATTCCTCTGTGGTATTTTACTAATCTGTGATCTAGATATAGTGGTACTCATATTTCATTCATTACAATGAGTCCTTGTTTGTGAAAAAACACATTAACATTATGTTGATGTTATCACTAAGACCACACAATGCTCTTATAAAATTTCATTCTCCTATAGCACAAGGAATCAAAAAACATCATGGATCTATTATTTTTTGGGGGAATTTGTAGCTACACAATTATAGAGAATTCCAAATTTAAAGAGATGACCCAAATATATTATATTTTACTTTTATTGGATAGTATACCCATGAAATGTTTTTCATAAACTTGAATATGGAAATGTATTCTTCAAATCGTATATTGATGTGGAGTTTCTTGAACATATCAAGGAAATTATTGTAATGTGCCTCATATCTACCTTTTCTTTCTCTCAATGGGAAGGGAATTTGTGGATTATATAGATGTGGGGAAACAGAAGTTGGTTCCTTTGGCTTCTCAGGAGTCTCGTTCTTAATAAGTACATCATTATGAGGTGTGGTAGACACAGTCTCGTCTATATCTACACGTTCAATAGGTTGCTTCTTAGTATCTTCATATTACCATTCATTTTTACCACTTGGTTGTTGAAAGTCCAAAAATTTTATGCTCCTTAGAACTAAATCCTCATCTTACTTTCTTGTGTATGTCTTAGTGTTACCAGATTGGGCACCTGGTAATATTTTAGACAAGGTCTTTGAGATTTGACCCATTTAAATCTCAAGATTTCTAAAAGAAGCTCCTTGATTTTTCAATTCTATATCCTGATTTTTCATTCCCTGATATGATTTTTAGACTAAAGAAATAAGGATAGTTTCTAGGTTACATTGGGGAAGATAAGTTGGTTGTTGAGCCCTTGGTAGTTTGGGTGGGAATTTTTGCTGAGGTCTTTGTTGGAAGTGATGTTTGTGAATATTTTATGGAGGAAATAGAACTGGGTTTATAGGAGCATACAATGTAGTTTTGTGATTTCAAAATTGTGGTCGACCATTTCATCTTTTAAAATATCATTCAATACATTTAGGTAGATGTTTAATAGGCCTCTATTGATAATTTTATTATTGCTATTGAAAATGTTGGTTCTTTTGATTGTAATTGATGTAATTACAATCCTATTATCCTTTAAATAATTCAATAAAATATTGGTAAACATGTGTGAGAAAAAATATTTCACATGATTGAATTTCCTTTACAAATATAGGAGGGGGTTGTGCAACTGTCATTTGGAATGATTCAACCTACTTTGAGATCAATTCAACTTGTGAGGCTAATTTGGTGTTTCTTCTACCTGGTGGATACCATGCCATGGTGATCTATGGTCACTCTACCACAGGCTGGGATTGTGAGAAAATTCATTAATAATTTCTTGTCTGGCATCGAGGGTTTTGAACATAAATCCTCTATCAGCGGAAGGAATGAAAATAGTTCTTGTGGTTGGCTGGAGTCCTTGGTAAAATGTCTTTAACAGAATCCATATATCAATTCCATAGTGTGGAATCATCCTCGTGAGCTATTTGAATCATACCCATGCTTCCCATGCTGATTATCTATCTATTTGAGCAAGTTTTTGGATGTCATTCTGGATCTTCCATGTTTACATTGGAAGAAATTATTTGTCTAAAAAATTCATTCGAGATTGTCCCCAGTCATGATTGACTCAAGAGAATGACTTTTTAACCAGTCCATAGCTCTGCCTCTTATGGAAAATAGGATGATGTGTAGCCTGATTACATATGAAGAGACTCCCTCATTTTGAATATATTACTGACTTCCATGATGTTATCAATGTTCTCATGTGGGTCTTCACTATGGAGACCACTGAATATTCCCATATTATAGATCATGTGAATGAGTCCATGTTTAATCTCAAATGAGTGAGCTTGAATGGGGGAGATATGATGCTTGGGGTTTCACCATGGATTGATGGAAATCCATAATACATGATGGTAGTTTAATGATGGATTGTTAATACCCCTAGAATAACTTGATGAGGGTTTACCTGGTTGGGTCCCACTTGATGGTGATGTTCGACCATTACTAACCGAAGGTTTGAAAAAAGATACATTTCTATCATGTAAAAATTGGCTAAGGATTTATCCAACTCAAGGATCCCTGAATGAGTCTAGGGACCTCGAACCATGGTACATTAAATATATTGTGAAAAAATTTGGATGCAAGAGCATCTTGAATGGAAAAGAAATAATGGTGGTGGGGGAAAGGTAATCCTAGATCTTATTGCAGAGGTCTTTAAAAGCACATCATTGCTTCCCTGGAAACTGTTCCAGAATTTGATGCCCCTTAACTCAGTGTGGAATTCACAGGGGATACAGTCAGATTAGATTTATTGTTTTTTCCAAACATCACATACTACTATGGCATAGTATAGTAGAAGCTCATGGATGTACCCATAAGGAAGAATCTCGATCATTGAGGTCATTGTCTTGAGACCCTTTCATAAAGGAGTCCATTCGAGTTGATTTGGTTTAGGAGTTATTTAAATCTATGGTTGAAGGTTTCATCAAATGATTAAAGAGGGGACATGATCAGTTTAGATTATATGTAAAAAGGATGACCTTAATTATAATCATGGTAGGGCCTTATGTTTTAGGTTGTAAAGAAAATGAATGTCAGTAGTTGACTTTGGTCAAGTCATCTTGTTCTACCTTGGAAGTGAATATTCCATGGCTGGGAGATATTAACAACTGAGGTGAATTATGTTTAGCTTCTATGGATGAATTCTTCATAGGATAGTCGTCACAGCCTAATCCACTTTAATCAATATAGGATATTCCGCTTAAATGTTCTATGATCAGGGACATTCAAATGAATATGATATACATTTATTATTTATCCTAATTACAAATCCATTATGGATTCTAGAATTATAGTCAATCGTGATTATGATTTGTAATACATATAATATTGATCCCTACCCCTTCGTGGTTTAGCTACTCTGGGAAGATTGGGATGTAAATAAATAAATAGAGAAAACAATACAAGACATTATAATTAATTTTAAATTATTTAAAATCATGAATTATTTTGGGGGTATAATGGAAATCAGCATGAAATTATAAATTTCATAAAAAAAGATTACTTTTAATGAAAGTAGAAAAAAATTTGACTCGCGTTCTTCAGATGATGAATGATGGAAAGTGATGCCAAATTGTTTTACTGAAATGATGTATAACACAATCTATGAATCGTGAATTGAAATATAATGTTAAACAATGAATAAATTTTGAGTTTAAGAGATGGAAGGATGGAGGGAACTTGAAGTGAACAAAAAAATTAGAAGATTCTTATTTTTTGAAATTTCATTGAAATGCGCTATTGATGTTCTATATTTATTAGAAAAATGGATCATGAAGTGTAATAGATTACACATCATGTACCGTTGATCCACATATATCATTATGGGTTTTGGATCTTCCATTTTACTTTTGTGTATCATGCCCGATTTATGAGGTTTGACCACTTACATTTCCTGTACTGAGGACTCATTATATGTATTAGTCTTCCATCTATTCCTCCATAGCAGATTTCTCATTCAACGGATTTTACTGATGTCACATTGTGTTTGTATCATTAATGACGTGTACTAGATAATTTATCTACAAACATCATGACTTGGTTGATGGCTTGTCTCACGACATGTTGAATGCTACAAAATCAGCTTAAGTGACATGTGATGATGATTCATGACTTGTAATATGTTAATTATACACTTTTTCTTCATTTTATCCATTAAAGCCATTAAAGCCTTATTCCTAAAAAATTAGTCACATACAAAGTGTGTTATCAATTAAATCAATGAAAAGAGATAAGTAAATGACATTAAAAGGAATATATGAATTCATCTTTTGAATTATCTTTTGATTCATTGATATGTTCTGGGTGTACCTTTCCATTGAGGTTTCAATTTGGAATCATGGATGATTCATTTTGGATGGAGTTTGATGTCTCTAATTTTTTTGAAATGATGAATTATTTATGAAGGTTATTTTTGTAGCCTATCATTTTGGTTAATCAATAAATGGTGGAAGGATATATTTGGGTTCACAGTACATTTCAAGTTTTTCCACATCTCAGGGTTGTAATTTTTTTTTGATATATGATATGATCATAGAGTTTCTAAATTGATGATTCTTTACAATGATGGAAGTCCACACTTTTGGATTTTAGAATAGGTACCCTTTGGTGTGTATTATAATGTTTTTTTGGACCATCCACTTCACATGATGAATGTTATTGTTCATTTTTACTCATTTATTTTATATAATTTTAGAACAAATCATTTTAATGGATGAAACTGATATGGTGGGGTTAATCATAACATCCTAGAATCTATATTATATATGTAACACTCTATGGTGATATATTTAGGCAGTTCAAGGGATTATAACATTGCCTAAGTCATTAACTGTGGTGTATACATAGACCTGGTACTTGTGAAGTTGTAGGTGGTTTAGTATAACGACAGTTAGGATCACCAAACAACTGATGTTTTGCTAAGTGTCTAATTAAATCTTCTCTTTAATCCATGTATCTGGTGGTCTAGAAAGGGTTTATTGTACTTCTTATATGACCATTGATTCATCGGTGGGTGCCATTGTCAATTTAGTTTTGTCTCTGTATACGAGTTAGTGTTGGGGTGGTATGCTAATATCACCAGAAAACCCAATTTTTATTTATTTTCAATCCTCCATAAACAAATTTGATCAGTTCCACCCATGGGAGCCTCCTATATGATTTTTCCTCTCAAAACCTCATCTCTAGGTGGATCAGAGTGTTTCTGGATGAAATAATCCTTTTCTAATATCAAATTTTATTTATAGACATCCATATCTCTTGTTCTATTGATTAAATATTCCACGAGGCTTTGAAATCCTTTTTTATTATTTTATCTTATAATTCTAGATAATAGAGTTTTTGTTCAAGGATATCTTATCACTTCTCTCAGAATCACACACCCTTGATTCAGTGATCGCCATCAATGTTGTCTCGCCTCACATTCAATGTGATTTAATTCTGGATATTCCAAGTGTATATTTCAATCATATTTTTCTTTTTCTTTTTATTCATGTGTTTCATGATTACATTTCTATTCCATTTTATACATGATAAGACAAATTTAATAATTTTATTATTATAAATTTAACCCCTTTGGTTAAAATGATTTTTTATGAATGGTTTCATATTGAGAAAAAAAATGTTTTTGAAATTAGTTTTTCTTATGTATTATCATAGATATTTAGTGTCATCATATTTAAATAATTATTTAAATTAAAATATGGAAATTATTTATGATAATTCTAATTTTCATGAAATTTGATATTTTTGAAATTATTTTGGAAAATGTTAAAGAATTACATTGTAAAATATTTTAAAAAAGTATAATTAAAATCATATTTAAAAATAATAAAGGGATTGATTTTATTTTTTACCCTTATACTTTATGTACTATTTGTTGTTATAATTTTTTCTAAATTAAGTAGCAATTTATAACCCTTTTGAATGGTTAATTTATTGTGGTGTTTTTTTGTAATTGATAATGGTTCAATTTATCAATTTGTATTACACTAAATCATGTTTCATAAATTTTTTACAAACTTCTCTTATAATGGAAATGATTTATTAATAAATTATATATTTTCCTCCATGATGAAGTGTTCTCGATGAACTTGATGAAAAGTGTTGAAATAAAAGATATACTCAATGAGGTAGATTGGGGTGAGGGTGACATATGAACATTTTAACATGCATAATGATTAATGTTTATGATGATGTTAGCATGGACCCCTATGTTGATCCTAGTTCCATGATTATCTTAGTCACCAAATTCATAGTACATTGGTTCCTAGGTAATTAGAAGTGACCCATCATTTATGTTATGATGTATTTTACTCAAACCAAAAATATAATCTCCTATGAAAATGTGGACTCTTTATTGTAACATGCACTATAGAGGTGGCTGTGCACAATTATGGTATGTTTTTTTAGATTTCTTCAACATTTTCATGTAGACATTCATGGTTTAATTCTATGTCTTTGGTGGACTCACTAATTCATCGATGACGATCCCATTACATATTTCCTCCACACTTGATGTTGATATTAAATATATTGTACATTCATTGGATAGATACATGGAAACATATATTCCACCTATGATATAATTATTAACATCTACATGTCTGTTATGAGTTACCTTTTTTATCTATTTATAATCCTCATTTTTATTATTTGTACAATGATACATAAAACCCTCTCATAGTTTCATTTTTTCGTTAACCTTAGCATATGAATCTATTTTCATAACTATTATATGAAGGCTATTTTTTTCAAAATGGTTTGGTATGTATATCTCTACTTATTCAAAAGATAGATTTTATAATGGGGAAAGTAATGTTTTTACAATTTATTGATCATCAAAAGATTTATATATTTTTTCCCTTTTTAAAAAATGTACGTGTTTTATATTGTTTTAATATAATGGGAAATAATTTTTTACTATTCTCATTATGAAACATACAATGTCAGAATATCTTGTATGAAAAACCCGATAGATTCTTGTGGGGAATCCTAATGGGATCTATAGGTCACCCCCTACTTGAACTGTTGGGAATTTACCTCCTTAACATTTCTATGGTACGTATTCATGTTCAATTCATCTTTCGTTTGGGGTTCTTGTGAGGTTTGATGATGGATGATGACATGTGATATGGCGGGTGGTCATGGACTAATATGTGATGTGTTTTTTAGTTTTGATTATATTTTATATATAAAATTTTATTTGTTTCATCACATTATAACCTATTTTTGTTTTATTTTTTAATTTACATGATTATGTTTTTATTTTTTATGCTCATTAGATTTATCTTTTTGTTTTGATAAATTAGTAACAATTTTTATTTCTCCACTCCTAGGAACATGTCTTTTGAATGTGGGAATTGTAAATGAACATTGTACCAGTGACGATCAATTTGAATGTAAAATTAAATGGTATTTAAGGCTAGTTTTGTTACACTCAAATTATAAATAATACATTAAATAAATTTTCAGAATATTATATAGTTTTATAAGATATTGACACTATGTAGAAATTTATTTAATAATAATTTGAAACAATAAAGATGGTAATTATGATTTATCAGTATACATAAGGGTTTTTATTCATAAAAGGTTTCCACTTATACCATATGTGAAATATCACAATATTAATATTCTATTCCACTGGCCCCCATAATAATGGAAAATAATAGATCCATAATTTAATTGAAAATTTTATAAATAATTCCCTTATGTAATATGATTATATTCAAAACCATTATATGGATTTCAAATTTAAATGAAATAAGTAATTAGTATTCATTAAATTCTTTGAGTATATATATTCTTTATACTCTTGAATTTATATGAATATAATCAGGTGAATTATAAAAGTGATATAAATAATGTTAATTGATCTAGTAAATAAAGAATCCATAAAATACATTTATAATTTTTTTGACGACATTCAATAGATTTCACATTCATCAATTCCATGAAAAATTAAATAGATAGGTTGTACAATATCGAGCATTAAGGATCTAATTATTTTAGATGAAATGTTTTACAATTATCCTTATATAAATTATTGCTGAAAATACACTAAGAACAAAATATATTTGGGCTCTAAAGTCATGGTTATAAGAATATTCCTAATATGAATTATCAAAGATATTTTTATATCAGAAATTAAAGAGAGTTATTATCAAATATTAATAAGAGTTATTTATGTAAGTATACTTGCCTTAAGAGTTGACTTTATTTGAGTTAAGACATGTATATATGTGGTTCTTCATAAAAAACTTATAATAAATATAATTATTATATTATATAGAAAAATGTTTTAAAATACCATATAGAGTAATAACATAAATAAAAAGAATAATGACAGAAAAATTAGTAAATATTCCTCCCATTAAAAAAAGAAATATATATCAATGAAATCATTCCATGAGAAAAACTTGTAAAGAATAAAATTTTATTAACTTGTTTCTTAATTTATGAATTATTGGAAAACAATTGGTGAAAATTTAAAATTTAATGAAACCCAGACCGTATAAAAAAATTCCACATCACAATAGTGATAACATGATAATTAAATGTATTAAAACGATGTAAATGATATAAGATATATGTTGTTATAAACAATCAATTTGAAGCATTAGACGTTATATAAAGACATGGAATCACTTAATTTGGAAGATTTTCTTAAGATGATGTCAATTATTCATAGTTTTTATGAACTATATGTTAATATATAAATTTCAGTAACTATAGATCATGATTATAGAAATATTTTGGGAGAATTAAACATATAAGTTAGGACTAAAAAAATTCATGTGTTATCTACGGAAACAATTAATAAATATCATTATTATAGAAATTCATTATTTCTATAATACTATTTCAATATTCCATTAATAAATAGAAATTTGATTTCTAATGTAGTTCATATTTAGAAATTGAATTTTATTTTTATTAAGGAATAATTATTATTTTATTTATTTGTATCAAAAGTTTTATGGTTATAGAAACTTTTATAATTGAATATATGTATATATTTGATATTGATAATATTATCTATAATATTAAAAAAAAAATTAAAAAAATTATTTATTTTAATTCCTATTATCTATAAAATTTTACATGAGGTTATATAAATTTTCATTATTACAATAAATCTACATGATGCAATACATGATTTGAATGATTATTAATATATAATGAATGTGGAAATTTATTATTAGAATACAAGACCAAATATCCTATTATTGTAAAATATATGTGACATAATGATTTATTAGAACTCAAACATACTCATGGATGTTTTTTATAAGTAATACAGATCACGATAAATTTTATTATTTCATTACACTAATAGATGACAATAGTATGTTCGAGTATGTGTATCTTATGAAAAAACTGTTGAATCCACTAAAATGTACAATCTACTAAAAAATGATATGATTTTTTTAAAATCATTAAAACAATCTGAGTTGATCAAGTTGGAGAATATTTGAGTTATTTTTTATTAAAATCTATAATATTGTAGTATAATTTCAAAAATAAAATTAAATAGTATACAATAGTATATTTTATATCCAATTATATAAATTATTATATATTAGACATAGTTTTGTATAAGATAAGTCATGAGAACATCTCAATATGATATTGAGGTAATTCTAAATAACCAATTTTATTTACACTAAATTTTATTCTATGAATGTTAATTTATTCAAAAAAATTTAAGATGATGACTACGATGTTTCCCAATAATTATTTGGTGTTGATTTTGTGCCTTGAGTAAAATTTGAGATTTTTTAGCTCATATAAAATTGACCCCAAATCTCATAAATAAATTTTTATCTCAAAGTGATGATGGATTGTTATTTCAATAAGCTGTTAGGAAGTTAATTTGGGGTTAAAATTATATATATCAAAAAATTCCTTTATTTCAAAAAGAATTACTAGGATTAAATATGATGTCTATGAAGATCATATATAATATGATCATGTTAATCATTTGATTTAGGTGTCAAAAAAACAATGCCTTATAGAGAATGAATCAACTCATTATAAGTTTGAACCATGAAGGTGTTTTTTAAATTTTATGAAGAATCATTGAGATCGAGGATTCTCATTTCTAATGAAATGTATGAAAACATCATAAAATATGGTCCAAAATCATAACAGGTGGACAACCTGAGTTCTAAATATGAAAAATGGATATAATCGATTGGCGTTTAAATAGATTCCATGTGCCCTAATATTTTTTAGAACATGGTAAATCCATCTAAAAGGGTAAAAACTCATTGCTATAAGTTAATGTTTCACAATTTTATTAATATTTATAGGATAATTTCTATGTGTAAATAATTCCTATTATCTAAATGTTTTACAAAAAATAATGTTATAGAATATGAAGTGTAATTATCATTAGTTATTATAATCAAATACCATTGAATTAAGATTACTATAAAAATAAATTATGATTTTAAGATATATCAAAAGGACGTAAACAATATATTTTTTTATAGGAATTTGTTTTTTGGGATGTATATATGATAAAAAGAAATTATTTTGAGGACCTATGAATTGATGATATGATATTCAAGTTTTAATGATTCATCTATTGGTCAAGACAAGCTTCTATGAGTAAGAATATTCCACTTGTTGAAGATGTAGAAGATTTTCACTTTCTCAAAAATAGAATTGAACCATGTGTATAAAAATTATTGAATGGTAGAATATTTATATTTCTAATGTTTTATATGAATTAAATACATCTAATTTGAAATTAAATTCGAATGTTATAATGTGTAGAAACATTATTGATATATTTTATCTAAATAAAAGACATTGTTAAATAGTCATAAAATAAATATATGAATAACGATATATGTAGATATAATTGATTTTTTTCCTTGGATATAGCACCTGCACTAGTAAAGAACTAAAAATAATTTACACATTAAAAAATAAAATGTGTTATTTACAACTGGTCTGCAGATAGACTATTTTAAATCCCAAGTATCCAAAAATAATTGAAGGTAGTAAAAATATTTTGAATATTTCATTTGATTTTGTGTTAGATTTATCTTGTATATCATGTTGATTAATCATATTGATGTAAAATATAAATTATTATTGATACAATGATACTAATAAAATATTGATTAATCTTATTTAGTGGGTATGATGAATATCTAAAATTATATGGGAAGACCTAAGGATGTATTATTAGTCATTCATGGTGATAAATTGGTCATTTTAAAGTGTTTCAAATATAATATAATCCATATATAAATATATTTGTTTAGAATTTATTTAGGAGATGTGTTTTGTCATAATTTTTTAGCGGTGACATATAAATTTTATGAGAAACCAATATTTTTTTATCCTGAAAACGAATGATAGTATATTTCTTCTTCTGGTATTCATAAATATTATTATTTTATAATTTTTTTCATTTATATAATAGTGTTGTTCGGATGAATTACCCATCTCATTTAACTCTACTCCGACAATAGTGGGCAGGATTAAAAATATATGAACCCATTTCTATTTAGTGTTGTAAAAATATTCATAGTCAGTTTCACCACATTCATGAGATACATCAAAGAGAATATATTAATATGTGTCATGTTCCTATACAGGATATTTTTATGGATCTGATAACAACATCTCCTACATAATAATAACATGAATTCCTTTATAGTTCACCTAATATTAGATATATGGGTAATTGCATTTATTGTAATTTTGGAATTGTTATGGTCCTTGAGCTAATTTTTTAGGTTTTTTATAAAATTTAGGTTTTAATTATTCACTATATATTAATGGAAATAAATTATCATTAATTAATGGATTTTTTGTAAATGATTGATGTTGACATTTTAAGTGCGCCTTAAATTATAGGTGTTACAAATTTATCCCTTATTGATGGTCATATTTTTAGGTTTTAAAGAAGTGTTATGAATAAATATAAATAATATTATTTGTATAGAGACACAACTAATTAGTAAATAGAAAATATGTTGTTGAAAATTTATTTGAATTTGCCTAATTATTGTACAAAAATGGATTGTTATATATCTGTTATTTGTGGATTGTAAGGAACACTAGTTTTGTATCCTTAATAATGTTTTTATTAATTATGTTTTCTTCTTAGATACCTATCTTATAAAAATTGAGTATTTGGAATTAGATAAGGTGTTTCATTTATATGTTAATCAATTGGTGGGATTTTATTAACTAAGATATGATGTGTCCACCCATCTGGTCTGTTATGAGATCTTGACCTCAACTAAATTTTCATTACAAATGAATGTCCATTATAAAATGATTACCTATAATTTATTTATATAAAATTAATTCAACATACAAATTTATAAAAATATATATGTTATAATGGATGACATTATCGATATCTCATATTTCATATCAATGTTATGAACAAAATAACAATGTTAATGGATATTTGAGGGATTATATGACACCATATCCTTTTATAATTTTGTTATATATGATGTGTTTCTAAATACCAATATTATAGTATTATTATAATGAGTGAGAATTATGATAATTGAATACATTAAAAATGGCCCTTTGGGTCATACGTAAGATAATTCCACTCAGGAGTTTTGACTACTGTTCTTTGTTCACGTGTAAATTTTTTTATCAACATAACCATGATTTCTGTTTTTTACATTTAGAATATATTTTTTAATAATATATATTTAATTAAATATAAAATATTCCATTATGAAATAATAATTTATAATTTTATGATTAATTATTAATCATGTATAAATTAAAAATCTAATATGCATCATGGGATTTGAGAAATGGCCTTGGATATATCATTACTTGTGATGAAATCACAGGATAACCTAGAAGGGAAATTTACATCCTTAATTATTTGGTTTAGAAAATTAGATGTAGATTATTACACCTCGAATGGTGGATGTGACTGGAGAACATTTTGGTGGCTATTTTATTCTACAAATAAGAATAGGAGGTTATTTTTTAGATCTCCATTGTTTTTATATGAATTTAGATTCCATAGAGGCTATTGTTTTACCTTGTAACTATAGATAAAATAGAATGATTTTTCCTCAACCCATGGACAGATATTAGTGATGGTTCTTAGTTTTGTTTGTATTCCTCACCTAATAATGTCCCTCACTTTTTCTTATCTGATAGGTTCTTAAGTACATTTCTCATCCACTTTTAAATCTTTTTCTCTTTGGATTGACTAGTATCACATGGATATAAAGATATTCATGTGAAGGAATTATTGATAAATGTTATCTATGGTTATTGGAGGAAATATTAATTACCCAATTTATCATATATCCAATATTAAAAAAACATTTGGGAATTTTTTCCTTTTTATTCATTTGTAATATTAATTTTTATTTACTTGTTGTGTTTTTTTATAAGTATATTTATATCTTTAAAAATTTAATGACTGTTGATATCATTATTAAACCAAAAAAATGATCTTAAATAAATGGATTATGTGAATTTTAATTAATCTTATCTTAGATAAGAAAAAAGATTTATATATGGAAGGAACAACCAATGATTTATATTCAATTCCAAAGACATGATAAATTTCCAATAATGGATTATATTTGGTGGAAACCTCAATATAATAGTTAATAGTGATAATTCATATGATAAAATATAGGGGTTTTATATTCTCAAAGATATAAATTATTGTGAATTTTCTAAATAATTTTATGATTTATCATTTTTCACCTAACAATCTACAATGTTCTCAACAAATCTTCTTAAAAAAATAACTAGAGACTTTAATTCTATCTAAGAATAAAGTATTTGTAAAAAATTATCCTCGTTCATCTTCATAATGTATAAATTATTAGTCAATAAGAACATTATCTGAGTGCTTCATTAATAATACACAACTCTATTATGGGAAAAATATGGTTCTTGGGTATCAACTACGGTTTCTTTTTTAATAATATATTTATATACCATGCAGTAATTATGGAATCTAATAAAACATTAAAATTGATCGAGAGGATTTATAAATTTTGGAAAAAAAGGAAAGATCCCCATGATCGTTTTATGTTTTTCATTAGAATCTCTAATGGGATGAATCAATTAACTAAAAATATGATTTATTTTTCTAAATACAACTTCATTATAAAATATTTTGTTTCTCCCTAGTGGAATTGAAGGATACTATATAAACATTTCAAAGTATTCATTAGAAAATTTGAAGGTCATATCTATATTTTGAAATAGCCAAATTCATTGATTTAGTATATGGATGAAAATATGAAAATTTTCCTTTATTTGATCACCAATAACATCCTTTATATCACTGCAGTTCTAACCCTATATTTAAAGAACATTGAGATTGTTTTTACTAACATTCATTATTATTCACACTCATAAGGGTGCATTCATTAGGCCATCTGGAATAAGGTTTTATAAATTATAGAGGATTGTGTAATAAATATGAATGTTTTTGGGGAGATCCATGTATTATATGTATTCTCTTTTTCCATGTCATGAATCTATAGAAAATTAATTATGAGGTCTCTTTTTTATTAAAAAAATTCAAACATGTTAGATTCCATAAAATTATAGAGATCCCCCACTTCTCCCCATTTGCATTGATTTCAAAACTCTCTTATTATTCTTATCAACCATTAACACTAGATAATTGGGATTGTATATTTTTTATTATAAAAATATAATGAGGTAGTGTTACAAATTTATTTATTTAGATTCCCAATACATGATTCATGATTTATGATGGATATGAACTTCTTATTAGTCATTTACTTTAATTTTTTATTGAGACCAATGTATTACGTTCAATATCATCTTAATTATTAATGAAGTTGATCAATGTGTGTTTACAAAAAATGGTTATGGTAAATTTATAATGAAGGATATTCAAAAAAATATATGTTTAGCTAGAAAACAATCATAAGTATTTGTTTTTTGAAATAACCATAAAATCAAAAGGGAATTTTCTATTTTTTCATATAATTAGGATCATCAGATAAAAAACAGATTCATTATAATTGTAATATCCTTAAAACCATGTTACTAAACTTCACTAGCTATATAATAGAAATTATTGAACAAATTTTCCTTCAATTTTATTTTTCCCATTTCATTTGGGACAAAAAATTAATCACTATGGAAACCCCATAATTAATTTGTTATTTAGATGTTTTCATAAAATTTCATTTCATGGTGTTATTTTCCATTACATCAATATTAAATTCTAGTATTATGATTTTATAGTAGCTATTTAGGAAATCTAGTTCTCTTGTAACATATTTCAAAACCAATATGTGTAATTTATTGTCTAATTATTTTAATTACAACACACTCCCATTGAAGAAATTTTATTACATCAACGTAGGACCCTAGATCTAGTTCCCTCATATAGAACACTTATATTCCCTAAAATCTTTATTAGACCAATACTAAGGACATAGATCATGAAAATTTTCTATCAATGAATCCCTTGACATAGGATTATAGTTTGATAATATTTGTTCTTGACCAAATGGTATAAAGTGTGATATTGGTATTATTTATGATCACTACCAATTAATTATATAGGTGTTTAATTATCAATATGTAAGTAATCATCCACACATAATAGAGGATCCTTCTTTTATATCTATACTCATTATATATAATATCTTGAATATAACCTTTGAAATTGATCATATTGGAGAATATATAATTAAATAGTGTATAACCATCCAATATTTTTATTATTGGTCATATGTATACATATCTTTTAAGGGAATTTTAATTTTATTTTTAGCCATAAAAATTTGACACAATATTTTTGGCATAGAATCAATATTGAAGTGTCTCAATGATATTACAAGGGTGATCCTATAGTCAAAATTTGGGATACTATTTACATGGATCCAACCTACTTGATTAGAATAACACTATAAATATATATTCACTAGTTATCCAATACATTTAGAAAATTTTATTTTACTTAGACATGCACGTTTTTCAATTTTCATTGATAAAAATATTCTATTAAGTTTTTTATATAGAAATAAACAATTACGAATCCTAATTAAATGAAAAATATCGTTTTATTACATTAATTATGTTCTATAGACTAATTTTATTTTAAAAGTCTACCTTATATTATTTTTGAAAAGAATAATTATTCCATGATTCTATTGTTTATAATTAATGAAATTTAATTTAATATGTAAATCCATTCCATTTTCCAATTCCATTGAAAAATAGTAAATTAAAAATTGGATTCTAAATTTTTTTTATATTCTTATATTTTCCCATTTCATGATAGAATGCAATTATTGTCATTAATATGGGACCATACAATTATTACATTCAAAATGATGAATGAATATTATGAAATGGAATCAAGATAATGAGGTTAAAATGTGAAAGGATTTTTAGAAAAAAAAACTCTATTATAAGGAAAACAAATGAATCTGAAATTTAATTAGTATCCTTGAAAAGTTGAACAGTTGTGTAGGATTCTAGATTAAATTCACAATATCAAAACCATCATTTATGTTGAGTGTTGAATGTTATTATAATTGAAAGAATGTATGATGGAATATGTTATTACATGGGATCTAATAGAACACATTTTACTAGATAAAAAAGATATGAATGTATCCAATATTTCATACTATAGTTGGGTTTACTAGAATTTTGGCAATTACATGATACATAAATATTTCATTAATTAAAATTGAAAAAAAAATTCAATAAAAAGTAAAATTAAAAATATAATTTTGAGTATGAAGATTTATAATTCCATATTTTAACTATTATATGGACCCCCTTGAAAAAAGAAATCATTGCAACATATGAACGAGGTTAAATGACATACTACCATTGAGTAAAATGATTGAAAATCATTGATTATTATAAAAGATTCAGCCCCCAATATTCTTCCCTAATTTTTACAAATTATCTGATGAATTATAATCTATAGAACAATAATTTCAATTAATCATGATTTAAATATAATATGAATTCATTAGTATAAGGAAAAATGATCAAAATTCTTGTAGTGGTGCTTACATGTGTATTAATATGTGAGAAATTTTTTCAAACCCTAAAATTAATGGACAAAAAAAATAAATCCACCATGTTATGAGAAATTTAGAATGTTTGAATATTTAATGATATAATATATTTGATGTGAATAGTGGAAAATAATTTAGTTGAGGTAATATTGAAATGTGGTGTGTATGAGGGATATTTAATTTGATTTTTTTCACACTATACTATCAAAATTTATCATGACCAAGGTAAATCATTTCACTTTAATTGGGATATCCTAAGTCTCGTACACCCGAATCAATTGTGATGAACATATTTATTACATTATAAATTTTATTACATTTTATGTGACCAAATATTAACAGTTCTTAATTATAATACCAATAACCAATAACATTACACATACATTCTTTATCCCTTTTATTCTTTGAGATCTTTAGACTTATGAAACAAAATTTATTGAAAAACCATGTCTCTCATATCAATTGATAACTTGTACAATTATACCAAGTTTTTATTAATCTCTAATAAGAAATTAATAACTCCAACAAAAAATCTCTACATTGGCTAAACATATTGTTATATCATAAGAAAGATCATTCCTTACTAACCTGTGGAAATGAAAACATAATAAAAGGATTTATCAGATGCTCAATAATGGTAAATATTAGAGATATCAATCGTAACTAGGGATATGATTATTATAGGTGTGTGATAATATAATCATATTTATAATATCAACAAAAAAATATACATACCCAAAAATTAATTTTTCATAACTCAAAAATAATGGAATTTTTGGAGGAATGATTTATAAAGGTGTAAAAACATAAAATAAAATTCATGTTTCATAACATAAAAATGTTAAAGTATAATAATTTGATATCAAAACCATGTGAACATACTAATTCAAAATCATGTACATGCATAATCTTGTGGTCATAATTAGTAACAATCATAGTTAAACATTACGATATGATCATGGTTATTTGAAATCATGTCCATGATTATAATTATAATCTCATGAGATATATATATATATCAAATTGCCTAATGAATTGGTGCACATTAATGGACCAAACAATATCATATTTAAAATCCCTAAATAGTAATTCCAAAATATCATAAAAACAATCATCTTTTTTTATAATAACCCAAAAAAGTGTTTTTTCATAAAAATTTCACAATTATATATTCATAATCAATCCAAATAAGGAAATTTTATCAAATCATATGTTAATATACAAAATTAATTAAAATATTAAATATTAGATGTTGGTCGAAATATAATATCTAAATTATAAATTAAAATAAATTACTCTTAAAAAATTAATGGAAATCATCTATTTTAATTTCCCAGATTTTAATAATCTAATATTACTTAAAAATAAGGAATAATATTTTATTATAAAACCAATGAAATGTTATTATAATATCCTTAATGAAAAAAGAACATAATGGTGGTAAAATCTTATCTTGTCATATCTGTAAAATGAACACATTCGTTTCAGGATTTTGGGAAAAGTTAAAACAAATAATCAGAAAAAAACCATCCAAAATATTATTTTTAATCATTTTTAGGAAACTAAACTATATTTAAAATTTCCATTATCAAAAATTTGAGTGAATATTAATTCATCAATAGAAAATTTGAATACCATGGATATGGAGAAGAATTATTCATGACCAAAATAAAAAAAGGCCTCCTTTTCATAAAGACATAATTTATGTGTATTTGTGTACCAATGAGGGGAGAAAGGGTACTTATACTTGAATAAACACCCCAAAATAATAGTGGAAGAATAAAATATTTTTATCTCAAAATATAAGGATCTTAAAATTTAATTCAATGTAAATTTAACATAGAATATGCTAAAACAATTGGATTGTAACATAAATCATTACTTATTTAGTAGCTTTTAAATGATAGTCCTATTAAAATAAATAACATTAAATGGAAAATTAAATATTTTATTATGAAGAAATTCATGATATAATATATCAATTAAAATGTTTATACACCATATATATACAAATTTATGTATTACATGAAATATTTTTCTGTGAAACAATCTTGAGACAAAGAAACCTTACCTTCGATCTTGGTATTCATTATACTTGTAATTAAAATATTTTTTAATGAACATGAATTAATATAAATAATAATAGAGTAATATTCATATTTATCGTAATATATATTATTCAATAATAATTTTTATTTACCACCATATTATAAATTTTTCCTTAAAAAACATCATTTTCAGCGCTCACTATTTCATTATTCCTAAATTTTTCGGTTAGAAGTTCTATGCCATGTACATTGGTAATGTATTAAACTTAAATATAATATTAAAAATTTAATATATATCATATTTAACCATTTTATAAAATTTTATAACCTTCAAGGAGATAGGTTGATTGGAAAATTAAATTCCCCATAACAAATAGGGAAGTTTGTATATATTGATGAATTTGGAGTTTGTTTTACAATAAAAAATGATTACTATAAATTATAATAATATAGTATATATATAATATATATTCATTAAATCTATCCTCATAGACATAAGTATAATGAATGAATAGAAAAAAATAACATAGATTTGTGGAGGTGGTAGTCTGTAAATACACATGAGTGAAATTTTAATCGTCCAACATATAAGAGTGTCAGAAGGTATACAATATTTGATCAATACATATAAATAATTATTTCATAGGCATTATTCATAAAAAAAATATAACCATCCATTTAAGGACTTTATGTTAATAAAATTTGGTTTCCATTGATATTGAATATCACATATAGATGTTTGTTGTGTATGGTTTTATTTGTTATAAATATAGAATCAAATTCAATGCATTAATGATAATGAAATATTCTATTATTGGTTACTAATAATGAAATGAAGAATATATATATAATTTTTGAAATATTTTTGAATGATTTTGATGATATTTTTCGGTTTTTATGAATTAATTGGATTCCATTCCATTATACAATTCATCATATTATTTTTGATGTTTGTTAAACTGATATTATGTCCAAATACATGGCTCATTGGTGTTGAAGAATTAACAAATATTCATAAAAAATTATGTAGTGTATCAAATAACATGTTAAAACCATGTAAATAATAATTTTCATGATCAATAATATATTGTATATTGAACTATGTTTATGGCCATGCCTATTATTGGTGGGACTTTTGAAAAAAATATTCCAACCCATATCTAACCATTGCACAACCTCAACAACATGATGGGAAATAGGTTTAGAAATGTGGGATGAATACCATCACAACCCACCCACAGTATAAGGATATTCATAGTTACCTCATGGTTCACCTTGGATATTTCATTTTTATGTGGGAAAGCATGTTGGGACCATAACACTAGTAGGGATGGAAATAGTTGGGGAGAAATATATAAGAAGCGAGTAACCCCAATTTTGTGTTTCTAGTGTGTATTGTTTTGACCTCCGTATGAAATCAAGTTTTTTTTTTGAAAAAACAAGTATCATAAAGATGTTCCATAACGATTGAAGAACCGATATGGGACTACATCTGTGAAGATATTGTTTACCCATAATTAAAATTATGTTCACAAAATAATAAATCTATCCATTTTATCATAGTAAACCAAAACAATAAGTCATATATTCTTCTTCTCTAGGATTATCTTTACATGATCGACACTATTTTCATGACATATCTTAATGTAACTATATCGAATCCATTATTATTCCTATATGATCAATATATTGTGATCAATAATATGAGTTGAACTGAAAGTAATATTTATCTTTAATGAATCTGAATAATCAATGGTGATGATAATTTTAAATGAAACATTATGTTTTAGGAGGCCATTTATGTATTATACATCACTAATGAGTTCTACATTAAAAATGATAGAAAATTTTATCGTTTTTTATACAATTTAGGATTATTATAAAAAAAATAGACACCAATTTTATCATAAACACGTATGTTATATAAGGAAACATGCATTTAGAATGATAAAAAATTCCACAATAATGAGGGTCTTTAAAATAATTCCTTACATAGAATAAAACCTAATGGATTATATCAGTGAAATAATACCTAAGAGGTGTTTAAAACACACCAATAAATATCGAGCATCTTACATGAGAGTATGTGGTTATTGTTCATAAATTTGAGGAAAGATTTTTTAGAGAGAAATAAATAATAGTGAAATTTATTTTTCATTAATATTGTTGAGTGTATCCTTTTCGTTATCATCATGATATATTTTTTATAAATAAACAACTCATCATTCATTGATTTCTAGTAAAAATGTTACGCTTTTCAGAATTAGTATATCTTAGTGTTTATTTTATTAATGTTGAAACAATAACCATATTATTATATTTCTAATCCTTTTAAAATTTAATATGATTAACTAAATTTCATATCTTAATATAAAAATCCAATTCAGTTGTTCAATGTTTCAAAATTTCCCCAAATATCTTACACATAGTTAAAGTGATATTATAGTTTTGAGCATAAATTAACCTATGAATTTTGATGATATCACATGATACAATGAATGTATTCACATTTTCATTGTACCATTTTAATGATATTGAATTTATATAAAATTATTTAGTCTATAATAAATTCTGAAATGGTTATTTCAATACTCTAAAATATCACTAAAGTTCATACATTAGTTTTGTAACACTAGAGTGACCTAATTTGAAAATCAATTGTTTTTATTTTACATAATGTTAAATAATTGTTAAAATATTTAAAAATATATTGAGATGTAATGGAAATAATTTTATCTTCATTTTGTTAGTTTACATCAAATGATAAAAAGGACTTCCGGATAGCCCATCAATTATCTAATGTTATGGAACAGAGTTTTTCTAGCTGTAATTTTGATGAATCATATGGATTCTATAATTCGATGATATCAAGCAATATGAATGTTTGATAAATTCAATTCATGAATAATTTGAATGAAAGTTATATTTACTAAAAATAAGTCTTATAATATAATGTATGATTCTTATGTTAAAGGCCTAAATATGTTCAGTTAATTCTGATCTTATTCATAATTTAAGAGAGTTTTGTACGCAACCTTTTTAACCCTAATGTATGGATTTATTACCCTAAATTTTGAATATAACATACGGATAATTTAATCTATGATATTGGAAATTTATGGATCATCAACCCTATATATGGATCGAACCCTATTTTTTCTAAAATGGAAAGTATTGATAACCTACTGTATGTTTCTAAGGGACCCTACATTCGAGGAAAAAAATATAATCCACCTCACCATTTCAATTGTAATTAATTATACATTGTCAACCCTATGGTTGGATTTTTTTTCATAACATTATGTAATCCAATGTCTAACTATAAAATGATGTAGATTTATTTTAATAAAATTTTCCTTAAATACTTGAATAATCACGATAGAAGTAAATATGATTTTAAAACTAGGTTACAACTAATTCAATGTCTCTCATTCATCATATTAAAACATTACTATTTCAAAGGTAATTTATAACTATCTTTTATTTATTTGATTTAAAATATTCAATATTTATTATTCATCTATGTTTTTAGAATAGTTATTACTATTATTAATGTTTCCTTAATTGATTAAAATGAGAGTTTTAAATGGTTCAACACTACTACTGTTATGGATATATTAATTGAGGAGTTATTAAATTTATTTTTAATTATCTTATTATAGATTAATTATATATGAAGATACCATTGGTGCTAAAATATTACTAGGATATTTATGAAGGCTATTGACTCTATTTATATTGAATATATAATGGGATAAGTTAGCTGCAACTGCTGTATATTAATTCTATATATCTCTATCTATGGAAAAAATAAAAATAAAAGAGGAATTAGAAGACATAAAAACTATAAAGAAAAGTGATCAAATATTTTCATTTTACTTCTTGTAATTTTGAATAAGAGAGAAATATTAATTTCCCATTATTATTCTCTAATGTTGTATATATGAAAGAAACAAACACAACATTATCTTATCTATTTATTACTTCTTAAAGAATATTATGTGTATAAAAAAATGAATATAATTTTGTTATTTATTTACATTATAGAAGACCATCTACATCTATATGTTTCTAATGTTACTATTATATAAACATGTTTCATAAAAAATGTCATCCCGTCTATTTTATTTGGATAATCAACTACTCAAACTCAGTTGTGGTGGAGTGTAAACTATTTGGACTAAGATATTCATATTGTGGTTTTGTTTAAATGAACAAGAATTCCCTATAATTTCCATGTATGGTGACAACTTCCCTTCAAGAATTATAGAGGTCTATTAGTAAGATGATTTACTAGTGAAAATCACCAAGCTCATGGATTATAGTGCTGGTAGTTTGAGAAGGGGTATTTTTGTGAAATGATCCAGAATACATCGATGTGTTCTTTTCCTATATTTATTTTTTATGTTTTCTCATATTTAATAGATAAGTAAAGTAATAATCCATTTCAAAAGGGATGTTTTATTATTTTAAATATTTTTATAAGAAAACAATTCACACCCCACATCTTTTGTCTTCGTCATATACATTCCACCACAAAAAGTGTAATTAGAGGTTGGACTCTGGTGAATATATTTCTCTTTCTCTAAATCTTTTTCTACTAGATACCAACTAGTGGTATAAATGTAGTATCTCTATATGTATTTTTATTTTTATGGGAATTAAAGGATATTACATTGTTACCATATTATACCTTACCAATAATATAAATTGTTGTAATATTTTTGAATATTAATGATTTATTTTCTCCTTAAGAAACCCGAGTTAATGATGCAGATGGAGACATACCTAAATGGATGGCCATTGAGAACATAATTCAATGATTCATGCTCCTTATTTTAATCTAGATCATTATAGATGTTCAAAATATCACATGACTGCATATTTAAATAATCGTGGTTTCAATGATGACATAAAGACATTAAAAAAATTAAGAAATCCATATAGAAATGAAAAGGTTTGAATATGCGATCGAAGCTGATTATGACATTAATTCAAAATCCATGAATGTAAATATATTTGTTTTTTCTAATGAATTTAAAAATGTTTCACAATTTTTTAGTTCCAATGATATGTAAAATAAAATCATAGTTTCTTATGAAGAATATTAAAAATTTACAAAAGTATACGATAATGTTTCTCCCTTAGTAACTGTAATTTTAGAAATAAATCATGTATTAAATAGTTAATTGGGATGTGTGAAGCTAAGATGAAAGTGGATACTGATAATAATATTTATTTCAAAAATGAAAACATTTAAGTCATTGTTTTTATGGATGAATTTTCATGTTTTATAAATTCATGTTCAAGTGATGATATACTACAAAATCAGAAGGTGATCTTAAAATAAAAAAGTCAAATATTACTCTTATGACTCATTTTAATGAGGTGGAATCATCATACAATAAAAAATCGTATTTAGAAATATTTTATCAAGATGTATGTGACAAATAATTCTTTTTTTGATTCATGATAAATTTTAACAATTATTTAAGGAGAATTAGAAACATAGAAAATCTTATGAATCTATTTAAATTGATAATGCTTTTTTTCAAAATAGATTGCATATTTCAGAGTAAATAAATCATAAATTTATTATGATTTTCATGAAACTAAATTAAATTATTTTTTCGATGAATTTGTTAATATAAATCAATCTCCAATAATTATTTTTAAGGGGTAAAATTTTTTAAATCAGATTATTGGTAAAAATAAAAAACACAAATGAAATCATAGTATTTGTAGTAATAGTGAAATTCCATTTTATTACAAGAATTATTTTTGAATTTTTTTTAATTAGAAAAAATCAGATATGAGTTAAGGGATTCTATTATTGTACTAATGAGCATTATGATAATTTTTGTTATTTATAAAACCTCATTTTTATGGTTTCATTCATATAAATTATTTGAAATCATTATCTAACTTAAATTATAATTTTTTAGTTCAAATTAAACCTATTTGGTTAGCTAAATATTTAGTTACTAACAGTGTCACACCCTAAAGTGAATAGGCGCCAAAAGGACCTTTTATTTGGTATTTTATAGGTTTATACCATTAAAATTCATACTTATATAACAAATTGGTTTCATAAAAATTGAATGGATATTTGTTTTTGATTATATTATAAAAGGATAACATCTATTAAATGTTTTGAAAAATCTTATAGATCTGCAATAATAAAATCCAGAACATATATTTTTTTCAGTTTAGTTTTTGATTTAAATGAATAAATTTTTTATATAGGTGGAGGAAAATGTTTAAATTATTTTTTATTCCTCAATATTTAATTTTTTTTATTCTTAAACTATAAAAACTATTTTACACTATGTTATTTTATCAGATGAATTAATTCATTGATTTATTCTATTAATAAATGACCGTAAACAATACTCTTATGATTTTATATAAATGGTTAACTTTTGTGTAAGAATGTGTTTAATTTTTTAAAATTTAAATAAATTTTATTTTATAAATTAAGGTACTAATATTTTTTATAAGTTATTTTAATATTAAATTAAATGTTTTTGGTCGTTTCTGAAATAAGGAAAATTTATATTAAATTCAATGAAAATCATTTTTTTAAATTCACTATATATCATTTAATTAAATTATTTTAAAATAAATAATTTTAATTATTTGAAAAAACAGTAATTAAATTATTTGAAAATAATATAATTAAATTATTTTGATATCATTTTTTATGTTTTCTAATACATTTTATTTAAATTTCTTGAAAATAATTTATTTAAATTCATTGAATATCAGTAATTTTAATTCCCGGTTTTAGAGATAATTATTTTAAATATATATAAATTTTTTATGTGTTTTATTATTATGGAAATAACTAATTGGTTTTTTTCATTCATTTTAAATTTTCATTTTAAAAATATTTTATATGTTTTCATGTGTCCTTGAGTATATGTTTTAACTTTTTTTAAGGTAACATGAATTTAATAGAATTCTATAATTTTGTAAGTATTAAAATAATCTTTTTCATATAATTCTCAAGGACCCTTCTTGTTCTATATTTTTTTAAGAAAAGACAAAAATTTGCGTTTTCAAATTTTAAATTTTATTTACTACAACTTAAAATACAATTTCTTGTTTATTTAAACATGGTTTAATATATTATATAACATAAGAACTCAAAATTTGTATCCTTATTAAAAGGGTGAGAAATGTAGGTAGAGATTTGGGGTTTTGTAACGAAAAAATATTCAATAATTATTAGTCTATTTATTTCATTCTCATCTTGATTTAGTTTTGATAATTACTTCAACCAATCATACTTTGTCTTCTAATAAATTTGTTAAGTGTTACAGATTTACTTTTTCTTATAATTTATTTTATATCAAAATTAATAGTGAGAAGATTCAAATAGAGATATTTCCGTTTGAAGGATAAGGATTTTATCTTCATTTCAGATGTGAATATCAAAATCCAATTCTGTTTTTTAAATTTTACAAAAATTCACCAAAACTATTACAAACTGTACAAGTAACAATGTAGTATTCAGCCAAAAATGACCTCTTAATTTTGATGATATATATATATATATATAATATTATCGGACTTAAATGAATGTTATGTCATTAGGTAGATAAGGAATTTATCTAGACCTAATTAGTTTATAAAGTCGCCAAATTGTTATTTTGATTCTCTAAGAATTCACATATTTTGCTACAAATGTTTAGAAACTATACAAGGAATATATTTTAAAATTAATGGTTTTTATTTTATTTCATTTTCTATAGATATCATGATCTCTTGAAAAATGGTTTTATGGAAATAAAATATGTTTATCTTCATATTTATAGTTTACATTGAATTTAGAAAAGTTATTTTGGATGGCGAATACATTATTAGTTATTTTGGAACTCTCTTTTCCCACCTATAGTTTTACTAGATCATATTGATTCTATTTCTATACTATATAGTGAGCTGTAGAAGTCATATTCAATATATTATGGAACCATTGGAAATATCATAAAATTTAATAAAAATAAATAATATATGATGAAGGTATAATAGAATGTTAAAGGGATAAAACAGGTGAGTGAATTCAGAATTTAATATATTCAAATATTCATAGTGTTTTTCACCCAATGTTTGTAAGTGTAACATATAGTTTGGGAATACAATGTTTGGAATAAAAAAATGGATCATTTACTCTTTTATGATGAAAAATTATCGATTATAAACAATATGGTTGGATGGAAACCATTATTTGAGAAATGAGAAATTATTGAAAATCAAACCAATGATTTTAAAGAACCCTATGTTTGTGGAAACAAAAATATTGTACATCAACCATTATTTTTTACTCAATCATATGATGTCAACCCTATATTCAAGTTTCTTCCATTATATTAAATAACCCAATATTTAACTATCCAACAAAGGTGGTTTATTTTACAGATATTGTTTATGATTACCACAACAGTTTTAAAATAAGTAAATATAATTCTAATGATACATTGCATCTGATTTTATGGATTTCATCAATCATATTAAATTGTTAATATATATAAGGGATGTTATGAATCTATTCAAGTGATTTAATTTCATATAATCCAGATTTATTATGATAATATTTTTATAAAAAAAATCACAATGTTTAATATGGGTGTAAAGGATTTAATTGGGTGCTTTAAATTGTTCATAACAATAATTATTATGGATATTTTATTGGAGGATTAATTCAAATTATTTTGAAATCATATATTAGATATTTATTTTATAATAAGAAGGCAGTGGTGCTAATTTATTCTGTGTATATTTATAAAGTCTATTGGAACTATTTAGTTTGAATATCTAAATGAATAATAGACCTATAACTACTGGATATTTGTTATATATATATCTCTCATTGAAAAATATATATGAATAAGTGAGAGACATAAAAACTATGAAATGAATACTTTTTTGGAATTTATTCATTCTTCTTCTCATTATATTTGATAACAAAAAAGAATTTATAGTACTTCATTTTCATCTCATGGTGTAAATATTATAGAATCATACACAAAATTTTCATAAAATTTCTACTCATTTATGAAGAGAAATCATACACTAAATTGAAGACTATTTCACTGCCACTGTGAATTATTGATGATCATATATATCTTTCAGGTTTTTTTCATCTATGAGCTAATAAATTTTTACAATGAACTCCATCTCATCTATTTTATTTAGAGTACTGGAAACTCAATCTCTGTCTTGGTGGAGTTTCATCTTCTTTAAGTATGTTGTGGATATTTTGGATCCTTTTACAATAACTAAAAGGATCTATAAAGGCCATGTATGGTTAAAACTACCTAGAATAAATTATATTGTCCCCTAGATAAGGGGAACTACTAGTGAAAATCACCATGCTCATGGTGTAGAATTTTTTTTTGAGTAGAATAGGGGATTTAATTTCCCCAATCAATTATACATCATGAAGTTCATTTCCATTATTTATTTATATTTCTCTCACATCATTAAGATATAATTAAGGTATCACTCTATTTTAAGAGGTTCATTTTAATTTTTTTTTAATATTTTCAAAAGGACACAATTAATCTATATTTTGTCTTCATCATATCCATTTTGAAAAAACAAATAGGAGACCCCGTGAAAATCTCTACCTAAATGATGTATAATAACATCTATTGAGCCTTAATTGGACATATATAGGATATTATATTCTATAAAGCTCTTCAATATTTTATTAATAATCTATGAATACAGCACACCTCTGACTATAATGTACACATCATTTTCATGAATAACATAGTGTTGTATCCTAATTCTGTGATAAAAAACCCAAGGAATATACTTTTTTTTAGTAGACAAGAGAGATCAAAATTCATTTTCACAAAGGAATATAGTGAAAAAATAAATGTGAAGTACTTTACCATACATATATAAGTTTATTCCTAATAATTTTAGGAAACAACAAAAAATTAATAAATAAAATAATTGTTCACATAAAATAATAAAAATAAAAAATTGTTATGTGGATTGGTTTTTCAAATTGGACAATTCCATGCAATGTATTCTATACTGATGAAGTGATATTTGGATAATTGAGAATTAAAAAGGATAGAAACATTGTGTAGTAAATGATTATTATTCTATAAAATATTATTTATGTAATTTTATGAATCACATTCACACATTTAATTGAGGTTGAGGAAACCATCAATATAATGATAAAATATTTAACTGAGAATCTGGTTTTTTGAGATAAAAGTTAGTGTGGAGTATTCTTCAATCCACAAGTGCTAATCATTCTTACTATGAGATGATATATAAGGACTAAAAATCATGTAATACATATTAAATATCATGGGTTATTGATGATTTATTTATTTAGGACGAATATCTTATTCAATTCGATGTGGTCAAATGATTGATCTTATTGAATGTACTTATGTTTATGTTAATTTGATGATAATTTGAATAAGTGTAAGTACCATTATAACAAATTCTACTAAAAAATGGGTGGTACTAGTGTAAACAACACAATAATTTCAATGTGATTTAACCCTTACCAAAACAAGGGATAAAATTATGCACCACTTTTATTCATTAAAAATAACAGTTTTGATAAAATATTTTGGTAAGACACTACTCTATCATGGAATGGAGTAGGATCTCAAATTGAGGATGAGACTTGAAAAAATATGTTGCTCTTATTTATTCTTTTATTTTGTTTACAATAAGTTAATGTAATATTTGGGAGCTCATATCATATCCATTCCTATTATCCATGGAAATAGTTCATGATTTTATGAGTCTAACTAAGAAATAAATTATAAAATTCGTGAATTATATGTACAATTATGCTCCCCCCTTCTCTATATCCTTAAAAGGTACATCTAGGATCCAAAAGTGGTATCAGATTCAAGGTCTAGCTCAAATTGAATCATGTTTTTCTATTTCTTTTTTATGGTTTACAAAAAAGGAATATTTGAGGTCGATTCTGATGTTCCTGTGGTGGTAGACATAGTATCCAAACCTATTGAGGAAGGCATGAAGTTAAAATCCATGATAATTAATATATTACAAAGTGGTAAGAAAAGATATTATGGAAATTATAAATGAAATAAGAAAATGGTCAACCACCCTTTGAAGCAGATAGACATGATATGTTCTATTTTTTAAAATATATTTTTAATTATCCTTTTGAAGAAACTACCTTGTGGTTTGGATAGTATGGAGAAGAGTCTATTGAAACTGTTGAAGATTTATACTCTCAAGTTAAAACGAATATATATAGTATTTCCAATTAATTGGTTTCATGTAAAATCATTTATTTAAAGGGTCTTCTTGATTACAAATAAAATAGTGATGAACAAAATTAATGATTTAAAGGATATATTAGGTACAAAATTGAAAACGTGTAATTATATTAAACATCCTATTAAAAGAATGAATAAAATTGATACTCTATTTAATGAATGTTTTCAATTAAATAAAGATTAACTGTGAAGGCATTAATTTGAGAAAAAATTCTATAAATTTTTTGGCTGACTCAATCCATGCACATGAAACAGTATCCAATGTTTTGGTAATGGATGAAAATTCATAGCATGACGACAAAACTTTTACCCTCAAATACAACAAAAGTTTAGGTGAAGAGACATCCATGATTAATGAAGTGTATATTTAGAATACAAATTCTCTATAATACTCCCATGATGCTTATTTCATTGTTAAGGACTCCCAGTTGAATGAAAAATCATTCAGATTTTAAGTCAATTGAAAATTATTTGAATAATAGTATTATAGACCATAAATATCAAATTAATAAATTAAAAAGTGAATGATTAAGCATTTTGAAATCAGATGAAAATGAGATAATTTCTCTTACTATGAAATTTCATGAACAAGAGGTTAAATTTATAAATTTTAGGGATTCCCATGTTGGAACATTCCAAGACGTGGAGAAAAATATTTTGGTCACCTAATCATATGAATAAATTAACTAATGAAATGGGATATAAAAATTTAAATTATTACTGATGGATATATATATAACGTGATTTGTATTGGTGGAAATAAGAACTCAAAATACTCTCTTGACTAATATTATATAATATCAAAGAATAAGGAGACCCATAACCCAATTAATTTTTTTACAATAGTTTTCACATTATTTAGTGTAGTTTCAATGATTAAATCATGGATGTTTTTGGCGGATAAAAATGATACCAATTTCAAATAAACCATGTTAGGATACTGAATTGATCAAAAAAATATCACCAAAAAATATGATCCAGTGATGGATATTCAAACCCATAAATAAGAAGGAATTAAAATTATTCATGCATCTACCACTAGTGAAGGAGTAGAAATTATGGCTATGGTTGGTGTTATATTATGTTTGGAAGATATTTTGTGGTGTGTTTTCAAAACATGATAATATATAAATACTAATGAAGGATTAAATTTAGAGGTAGAGGTTAAAAATGTTGAAACTTGCTAAATAGATAAAGATTTCACTGTTGAAAATGTATCTATAAATAAAAAAGACTCATATTCCTGGAATATTTCTATGATTACTACAAAATAAGTTGTCACAATGAAAAATATTTCTCATCTACAACAGCCATGTGTAACACCTCTACTATTTGGAATAGAGGATCAAAACAAATATAATTGGAGGTCATAAATAATTGAGAGAAATATACATAGATAGAAAAAAAGTGAAGGAATTTGTTCAACACATGTAAGAACTGAACAAACTACACTTCATTATATTGAGATGATGAACTCTAATAACATCATGTAAACCATTACAATACTATACTACATTAGAAAACGATTTCAGAAAATGGGCCAATAAAAGAAGGAAATTGATTATAATATTAACATATGCTATTTGAAATGGATACGAGAGCCAATTTATGAGAGATATAAGATGATAGGATTTATTGAATTCCCTATTTAATAAGTTATTGACATGTTAACTAAAAAAGGTAACTCAAAAAAATTTACTTACCCCTGAGTAAAAACCCATGAAGAATATGTTAATAATATATGCTTATCTAATTTTGCTGATCAAGTGAAAGATGCTATAGAAATAAAAAATATGAATAATATGCACAAACTATTGATGTTTAAAAAGGGAAATGGGATGTGTCAGATGATGGAGGATTTGATTTTCATTAGAAGTTTTCTATAAATGGTAATACAAGTATTTAAAAAAAATGTGGATGTTTCTAAATGACTAAACATAATGAAATAAATTATATGACTCTTCAACAATCTCATGATGAGATGTTGAAGATATAAAAAATGAACCATGGGATGTTATTCCACTAATGGAAAATGTGATGATAAATATTATTCACAAGATAACAATGAATGAATGTAACGATTACATAATGAATAATAAATACAATAATGTGAAATATAAAGGATAAAAAAGCCCAATGACTAAAATAATCAATAAATTTATAATGTAATGATTCTATGGTTTTTTGAGAAAACAAGAATCCCTAATACACTTATTAAGAAAATCATAAATTATCAACCTTATTCCCTTATTCCATATATAGTATTTGTGTACTTACATTATATGTAATTATAGGTCAACCACATTCCCCAGTACAGAACTAAATGATAAAAGTATATGAAAACAATTTTTAATGTTTTTTTAAGATCTTATAAAATATTTAATCATTACATAATGGTAGATCATAAATATGAACATTTTAAAGAATATGTAACAAAATTATACTCTAAAAAAAGGTACCACCCCATGATGTTTGTCAATCAAAATTTACATAATATAAAGGTTATTTTCCAGGAACATGAGTTAGTTCATGTCATCTCTATTGAAATTGGAAATATAGGTAACCCAATTTGTCTTATTAAAAACAAATTAATTATATCAATTATGAGTATACATAGGGATTATTATTATGTGATTAGTCTCATAGATAGGGGTAGTAAATTATTTCTTCACTTGGCATTTCAAATGTATTTATATAGTTATGTGTGGGGTATATATACTAAAAAATATAATTTTAATTTATTAATAATATTTAAATATTGTATCATGATGTATCTAATAATATAAAAAATTTATCTCTTGGTGAAATAATTTTTTCCTACACTGGGTTAGCCCATGTGGACATATCACTAACAAGTTAAAGGGTTTTTTCTATGAAATCATGTGTTAACATCCTCCTTATTCCATGTTGTATAAATACTTTAATTACATTTATTATCAATAAGGGAAAGAATAATCATTGAATTTATTTATGGAAATGGTATTGATAACAATTCTATAGGGGGTATTGAAGATCCCATATTATTGGTTGATGTGTATGGTTTTATTTTTTCTAATATATAATCAATGCCAATGAATAAGGGATATTGAAGTCTTTTTCAATAGTGTTTAATCATGGAATTAGAAAGAAAAAACGAACATGAGAAACATTGATTAATGATGGTGATGATTCCTGGAGGATTGTTATAGATTCATTGGATGAAATTTTTATAAGTCAATCCTCCATTTCAATTGTGATGAATGTTGAATAGGTTCTATAGTGAAATACAAAGTTTAATGTTTTTGAAGGATTGAAAATTATTCACAATAATGATGGATAGAAAACATAAAAAGGGGGAAATATTGAAAATAAATTTTCTCATGAAAAAATATATATTTTATATAGAAACATGTTCAATTCAAAGAAAAATATATTTTCCATGATAATTTGATGAAGAATTTGAGAATTGATGGGATTTTTGTGTACTTTTTATGGTCCTTTTGATAAAAATATTTTTCATCCATAAGCAAACAAAGGACCCACCTCAATCACATTTGGAACCATAGATACACAAATATGGTACAAACTTCTAATTTCCCATCACATGGTGGTAGGATGTTGCATGGTTCCCACATGAAAAACATTAGTGAAGGTTATTGAATGTTGACAATTAGGTTGGAAAAATAGTTCTCGCATGGATGCACATATGTGGAAGACGTGGCCATATAGGTTCACCCACCGATTTTCATTGTTTGGGGTGTTTGGGTTCGTACCATTATGATTGAGTCAGAGTTATTTTATAGATAATATATTATAAATAAGCTATTGGCATATTAAAAGACTAAGGTAGGATAGTGGGCATGTGGTTACTGTTCACCCATAATTAAAATGTTGATAATATAAATAGGTTCATTTGATCCAATCTATCATAGACATCTGATCAACTCCATTTTTATTTTTCATCCCCATACATAACCTATCATGATATAAAGTATTTTACACTATATCTTAATATTTCATAATGTATACTCTATTATTATGCATATATAATCTAGATCTCTAGATCAAAAATATGGTATCAAATGTATCGAATCATTATCTTGCATGCATGTCATTATTAAAATATTTTGATAATTCCAATGTCTAAATGAAAATGTAGTATATTTATCAAGTATCTATATTCATACATGATTTTTAGATTCTAAAAATGATGTAGTATACAATCATATGTGTAAATAACATGAATATTTATCTCCTAATGAAATATTTATTCAGCACCTTGTATGTCTAAGATAGAATATCATGTTTAGAGAATTAAAAACTTGAGATCTTTGAGTAATCAAAATTCACACTTCACTTGACATTGAAAATGTAGTACTAGAATTGTAAAGGGAGGAAGAAAATATGGTGAAGCATCTCTTATAAATTCGATCATACAACTAAGTTAATTTTATTTTCCTTTACCATTTCTATTCTTTCAGAATATGAAATAAATAGTCAACAATAATTTTTTTTTCAAAAACAGGAGATCCCATGAACATCAATTATTTCACAAAGTAGAAGAAACTATCACACCCCTAACTCACCTATATGATAGAGAGGATATTCCATGTATCTTTCTTATAATTTTCTATGAAATTATAAATAGGTTGAACACTATATTATAACATACTCATCATTTAACTGATGAACATGTATATGTGCTCTTAATTTAATGAATATTTACTAAAACTCATAAATTTTATGATGAATATAGAAGATATCATGATACATTTTTGGATGGAGGATATAGAAGTACTAAAGGTGAATAACATGTATATGTATGTATACATAGAATAATACGAAGATAAGGAAATAACAAAAAAGGAAATAAAATTGGGGAGCACATAAAATAATTAAAATATTAAATTGTTATGTGATAGGAATTTAAAAATTTCAGGAGGCCATATATTGTATCATACCTTCAAAAAGTTCAATTTTGATGACTCATAATTCAAAAGTTGAGAATCATTAACATGTTCTATATTAGTAGGTAATTAAATGATATTGAAGAAATTTTGTGCTTTAATTGAAAACAATTAAATGATGTTGGGAACATCGTCAAAATATTGACCACATATCCATTATAGAATTTGGATGTTAAGAAGGATTTTAGTGTAGATTATGCAACACTTAACAAACACTGATCATTCTGATGATGAGATGCTATAGAAGTACCAATAAGAGTATAATATCATTGACATTTGATTTTTAGTCAAAGATATGATGAATGAAGAAGTTGTTATTTTTTGATTTGATAAAGTGAAAAAATTTATCTGATTGAAAGATAAAATTTATATTTTTTTAGAAGATTCTTTTGATAATATATGCCTCCAGTATAAACATCACAAATGAAGAAATAAAGTCTCCATGATATATGAAACCACAGCAGATAATTGTATGACACCATAACAACATTATAACAAAATTTTACATTACATCTAATCACTATAAATAATAGTGATAATAAAATCTTTTAAACAAACATAGGATTATCACAATGAGATGAAGGATATCACAGTAAGGCCAAACCTTATAAAAATATGGGTTTTTTATTAACTCGGTTATTATTTACATTACATTGTATTTTATTGTTGGAAGAACATATCTAATGCCCTGACCCCAGTTACCCAGAGTCGGTACATTATTGCGTAACATTGGCATGATCACAAAAGATCATGTCTCGAAAGTCCGATTATTTTAGTAGCCTTAGAAACACTAGATACATTCATAAATGTTACATTACATCATAAAGTGAAAAACTACAATAACAAAGTCTCCATAGTCCACACTCATATCCTCTTCTAACTATCACTTCAGGTCATTCATAAAATACTTCTTCACATCCTATAAAATATTAAAAAATTGAAAGTGGTGAGCTCAGATGCTCAGTAAGGATAACAATATAGCAGAAGCTTTCATAAATAAACATAAACGTTTAAGACAATGTATAACTAAAAAAAAGCGTTTTAAACTTGAACATAAACATAATATGGCAAAAGTAAAATGAAATATTTCCATTTTCTTATTCACGTGGATATTCTACTGGTCGGATAATCACATGCAATATCAATAAACACTTTTATAATGATGGAATGCATAATGCCAGACTATCATAACCACGTAGCCAAGGCCTCGTGCCAAGACTACAAATAATATTTTGTCAAGGCCTCGTGCCAAGACATTTGTTTGTCTCATGAGACCTGCCGATTCATCGAGGAGCTATAGCGGGCTCCACCAACCACTTACTAAGTCCAATGTATTCTTCATATGAAAAATGGTATATAAACATTTAGGAATACGATTTTTTAAAATACTGTTTGAAATTAATTGTGGCATCAAAATACCAATTCAATTTTTAGAATATACTTACATTTAAAATTTCTCAAATATACTCCAGTGTTTTTCTCAAAACATTATGCAAGATTCTGAAAACAAAACAACTAATTCTGAGACTGCAAGACTAATTATAGGCCATGATGGGTCCACGCCCAATCCCATCCTATCTACCACACTCGAGAGTCAGGTTTTCTGAAAAAAAATTTAAGATTGCATTAAATACATATACATTTGCACTGGGTTTTCATATATTAATACTCGTAAAAAACGTCCGATACATACCATTTTCAAAACCAAAATAAAAGAAAATTAAAACTTTGTATTTATTTTTCATTTTAAAAAAAAGTTATGGCTTATAGAGGAAGCTGAAACTCCAATAATGGTCACGGTGGCGGAGAAGTCGTTGTCACCGCATACGTACAAAAAATATTCCTTTTTTAGTTTAGTAAAAACACTTCATATAAAAAGATTCCTTTTGAATAAAAGTAAAAGTCAAAGGGGTTTATACATAGTATAATAGAATGCTATGTATAAAACAAAATATGTCCCAATGAAAGAAGATTGAGACGAAGTCCCTTACAAAGATCATTTTTTTAAATAAAATAGATCTATTATGTGTATTCACTATAAGTACACATAAATAATGTACAAATACAAGATATTACATAATAATATCATGACATAATATGAAAGTAGGAGATTAACCGAAAGAACAGAAATTGGGTTAAGAAGTTCCCTTACCTCGTGTCCGACATGACTCGACCGCTCTTTAACCTCCTGAATAATAAACTAGTGTTAATATCTACCTGCTTAAGAACCTTTTTTCAAGTTCATTATTCCTTTTATATCACTTATTACCATGTTATGAACATTATGTAATTATTTAAGTTAAAAACGATCGTTTTGTCGATCTTAGGTACCTGAGTCAAAAATAAACTTCGTATAATTACACATTGTTCATGTGGTAAAATATCAATTATATACATAATTATACTCATGATGTAGATATCATATAAATCATATATATCCAGTATATACATTCATTTATAATATTACATAACATTTAGAGGTAGGAAATGAAATGCACCGTTCATGGAGACGGTAAGCCGTACGTACGCATGAACGCTACTTTCATACCTATTTCATATTTAATGGAATGAATTTATAATTATATTGAGGTATACTATAATTCCAGTATAATATAATGTATAATACCATTTACTACTTCCTTTATACTTCCAAAATATGGCATTAACGATTCAAATCACTTTGAGGGGGCGGTAGTCCGCACTTCCTAAAATGAAATTATCGCATTTTCCCATAATGGAAATCATAAAGGTTTATCATAAATGAAAGATACAAGAAGATTAAGTAAAACATAAACATAATATATATCATATATAAAAATTGTTTCATCATAATGGCCACCATGAGAGGTGTTATATGAGTGTTGAACAATCATCGCTTCGTGAGGAAGAGATTCGCCATCCACAGAAACAGTATGTTATTTAACCATTAGATGTAGGTGTGTGTAAGTGTAGCATGAATCATTATTATAACAACACCCTAGTATATTTAGGATACTGTTGTTGTTACAAAAATAATGAATAAAAATAGTTTAGGGGGTTGGAGAAGCAAAATAAAACAGAAGAACACAAGAGAAAACACTGCCTTTAAAAGAGGTAACACTCTTTGATTTGAGCTCATAGGCTTTCTTGGGATGACTTTTGCCCAAATTGAGGATTATAGGAGTAATAGAGGGATGATTAGAGACAAAATTTGTAGGGTTTGGCCGAGAAAAAGGACTGAGAGGTGTGGGTATGGTGGTAGAGGTGGGGGCCTTTTATAAGAGGAGAGGAGGAGCACTTTTGGAAAGTCATGAAATGTTACTTTATTATATAAAGAGTTTCAGATTTTAAAGGTCCCAGACTTATATATTTCGAGGATAAGGTGATTAGGGTTCGAAATATACTCATCCAATAGGTTTTTGACAAGTTTAAGTCTTAGAATTTACATAATCTTTTCATTTTATTTAAATCGTTAATTAATGAGGTAATCGCTGCATCATCATGGTGTCACAAATAATTTAATTTATTTAATGTCTAAAAATTATAAAAAAATATCATGATGTAGGAAATATTTTTATATTTATAATTAATACTTATAGTAAAAAATATGACTTGTATTACACCATTTATAAATTGTTTTAGTAAAACAACTCATGTTTGTGACATTTTTATTTTAACATAAAATAAAAAGTTTTTAATGTCATTTTTCTACCAAAGTGGCTCCATGGGGTCCCCAAGTTGACCTATGGATTGTATTGGTCTGACATGACTCATAAAATAAGAGTAGGACAAGTGTAAAGGTATTTTCATATTTTTATAATATCATTTTTACCATAAATTTCACTAATTACCTTTAATCGCGATTAATTAAACTTAAATGTTACTATTCACCAAAAATTATTTTAATCCCATTGAACCGAATTTTACTTCCTAATGAAAACCTTGTATGTCGTATTTTTGAAAATCAAATCACAGAAGTGGTAATGTTTCAACTAAACGAAAAATCGGTTTTTTAACTACCACATAGTGGTTTCACTATACATCAAAAATTGAAGTTTTTCATAAGAATGCCAAAATTTCACCCTAAGCTATAATTGATATTCTGAATTAAAAAATGATTTCTATTTTAAAAAATTCCAAACATATATGTTTCATTAATTAATTTTATAATTAATTCCAGCTATCACAACAAATAGCGTGTTTTTAAGAAACAATATATATGAAAATATTGACAATTGTTTATGACCAATTTCAATGTGAAATTAATTCTAATGAACACCATTGGATAAAATGCTAAAAATATATTTTAATTATACTTTAAAACCACTCAATAGTATTATTTATCACTATAAATTATCTTGATTAAAAAAATTATTTTATGTATTTTTCACTATTCATAAAAAATTAGACGTTCTCAGAAAATTGCAAAAAATTAAACTTAGGATAATTTCGATATTCCGAATACAATAACGAAGTCCATTTGGAATGGAAAAATTTATAAAATTCCAAAAAGTAGGTATTACTATTCATAATGGCTACTTTGATTGGTTATTTTGTGTGTTAGAACTCAAAACTGTGTACAATGCAAGCTATTGCATTATTGAAAGAGAAGCATATCGTGGAAGATCGGGGTGTTACATTCTCCCCTCCTTCAATAAATTGTGTCCTCGCAATTTGAAATTTTTCTTTGAAAATAAAAGGTTAAAAGTAGCAAATACCTTTGAGGAAAACCCACATCAGAAATAAGGTTAATAAAAATATAACTTTAAAAGAAAGAAATAGAAGTACAATGGTCACCCGATACATCCCATACTAGGATTATAAGAAAATAAGGATATAGAGGAAAAACAAACCATCAAGGTCTGATGGAGAGTTGTAGAAAACATGATAAGGTGAAAGTTAACAACAGGAAAATCACAAACTTGTGATTGGTTAAATGGTAATTGAATCCCCAGTTGGAAAAGATAACCGACAACATTTCTGTTTTAAGTTACCTACCATAAAGTTGAGGAATTTATTTAAGATATTTACTAAGAATTTAAGGAAATATACTTACTTGTCATGTAGACATTCATTATTTAATAAATTTTTACCACAAACCCATATTTCACTCCAAATGGTAACAGAACTCAAAAATATTATATTTATCCTAATTTTATAAGGTTCCAAATACTAACACATACCATTTGGATTAGGAAAACTTTTTTGTAATAACTAGGGACTTCCTGTAGGCTAGTGGTCGGTAATAAAGGCATGTCGCACTGTGGTTGTGGGTTCGATTCCTGCAGCTTTGTCCGACGTGAAGGGTTATCCCCTGACCTACAGGTTGTCCTTTTCCTAAAACTATAGTATTATAATATTCCAAAAATAATATTCAGAAATGTTTTAACCTTTAACAATACTATCCAAGGTTCAACTTAATCCATTCCAACATTTATAGTTATCCAAAATACTTCTGTCTAACTCACAGTCCAAATTTTATAAGGAAGGTAAAAATAATGAAGATCCTTTTTCCACGTAACAACATGTGAACACCTTCATCATGTATTCTTTTAGAACACTCTAACATTCTGAATTACCATAAATCCTTATTGATTACATTAATTACCCCTTATTCCTTATAGAATACTAGATTTACTCCTTCTATCCAATAAATGTATACAAATCAGTAATCAGTTTCATGGATGTTAAAAATATCCAATATAATTTATCCAAATCAATCATGTATTATTCCAAAATCACTATCTCAGTATCAGAACCATAATATGGTTTATAGTTCTCTCAACCATATATTTTCAAAAACTTTAACCTGCTATGGAGTCACTTTTCTTAGTTCCACACAATCTCATGTCCTTGATGGAATTGTAATTCAATACAATCCTTATATACTCCATAATTATTATAACCAGTACATCATTGATACAACACTAAAATGAGAAAATTTGTTAATAACAACATAAGAACTCTAATCATTCCTCCTCATCTATGGTAGTATCATAACTTGATTACTATCCAATAACATCATTTGGGGGCATACTATGATGATTTGGACATTGGTTTGCTTAGTGTCCCCACTCCTTGCAGATGAAGCATTGTACATTTGAAACCTTTTTCTTACCCTTACAGTCACGCACTAGGTGTCCTTTTTCTCCACAATTATAACAAACTCCCATTCCCTTCAGGAAAGTTCCAAGGTGTTTCATCCCACAGTTATCACATATTGGAAAATTCTTCTTTTCTCTCATCCCTTTATCCATAATTCTCTCTTCCATCCTTTTCTTCTCTTTCTTCCCTTCAAAGCTATAAGACCCGGAGAATTCTTTACTTATTTTATTAACACATGATACTATTTCTTTATATGTTGATAACACATGGGAGACTATTTCCCTTATAAATGTCGGCTTAGTACAGTGAAAGATATGATCCATCTTACTCATTGGATCATATGTATTGATGGAGTTCACATTCCTTATACTTGGTGCCATTTCTATACAATGGCATAAACTAGGTTAGTTTATGAATTGCAATGAAAAATTAAAATCTTTTAAAATATTTAATGTAAATTTAACGGTTTATGGATATAATCCATAATCATAAAAAAAATTCTTTGAGGATGTATATACTCATAAACCCTTCATAATGGTTTGAGAATTATCCTAAGCATATCCCCCGGGGGTGTATTAACCAAAAGTGCAGCAAGAATCGTTGTCGTGCACCAGTTCACGTTCAAGTCTAGCTCAAAGTGGTGTTTTCGGATTTTACCCCTAGGTAAATCTGTGCTAGAGTCGCCTCTACCTGCTCATATCCGAACATGGATGTATTTCCCGGAAAACTCATAAAATCTCTATAACACCAAAATTCTAGGAAGTTATTCTATACTAATCCTCAAAGTCTATATTAGGGATATGTGCTCTAATCAGAGTTTATCTAAATCTATCTTCTAAGGTTAGTACTAAACTACCTCTAATACCAACTGTAATGCCCCGACCCCAGTTACCCAGAGTCGGTGCATTATTGCATAACATTTTCATGATCACAAACGATCAAGTCTCTAAAGACCGATTGGTTTAGTAGCCTTAGAAACACTAGATACATTCATAAATGTTACATTACATCATAAAATGAAAAACTACAATAACAAAGTCCCTATAGTCCACACTCATATCATCTTATGACTATCCCTGCAGGTCATTCATAAAATACTTCTTCACATTCTGGAATATATTAAAACATTGAAAGGGGCAAGCTCAGATGCTCAGTAAGGATAACAATATAGCGGAAGCTTTCATAAATAAACATAAACGTTTAAGGAAATGTATAACTAAACAAAAGACTTTGAAACATAAACTTAAACATAATATGGAAAAAGTAAAATGAAATAATGCCATTTACTTATTCACATGGATATTCTACTGGTCGAATAATAACATGAAATATCAATAACCACTTTCATAATGATGGAATTCATAATTCTAGACTATCATAACCACGTAGCCAAGGCCTCTTTCCAAGAATACAAATAATATTTTGTCAAGGCCTCGTGCCAAGACACTATTTTGTCTCATGAGACCTTCTGATGCATCGAGGAGCAATAGTGGGCTCCACCCATCACTTACTAAGTCCAATGTATTACTCATATGAAAAATGGTATATAAACATTTAGGAATACCATTTTTTAAAATACTGTTTGAAATTAATTGCGGCATCAAAATACCAATTCAATTTTTAGAAGATACTTACGTTTAAAATTTCTCAAATATACTCCAATGTTGTTCTAAAAACATTATGCAAGCTTCTGAAAACAAAACAACTAATTCTGAGACTGCTCGACTAATTACAGGCCATGATGGGTCCACGCCCAATCCCTTCTTGTCTACCACACTCAAGAGTCGGGTTTTCTGAAAAAAAAATTAAGCTTGCATTAAAAACATATACATTTGAACTATGTTTTCATATATTAAGACTCTTAAACAACGTTTGATACATACCATTTTCAAAACCAAAATAAAATAAAATCAAAACATTGTATTTATTTTTCATTTTAAAAAAAGTTATGGCTTATAGAGGAAGCCGAAACTCCATTAATGGTCACGGAGGCAGAGAAGTCGTTGTTGCCACATACGTACAAAAAAACATTCCTTTTGTCGTTTAGTAAAAATGCTTTGTATAAAAAGATTCCTTTTGAATAAAAGTCAAAGTCAAAGGAGTTTATACACCGTATAACAGAAAGTTATGTATAAAACAAAATATGTCTCAATGATAGGAGATTGAGACTAAGTACCTTACAAAGATCATTTTTTAAAATAAAATAGATCTATTATGTGTATTCACTAAAAGTAATCATAAAGAAAGTAAAAATACAAGATAGGACATAATAATATCATGACATAATTTGAAAGTAGGAGATTAACCCAAAGAACAGAAATTGGGTTAAGAAGTTCCCTTACCTCGTGTCCGACTAGACTCGACCGCTCTTTAACCTCCTGAATAATAAAATAGAGTTAATCTCTACCTACATAAGAACCATTTTCAAGTTCATTATTCCTTTTATATCACTTATTACCATGTTATGAACATTATGTAATTATTTAAGTTAAAAATGGTGGTTTTGTCGATCTTAGGTACTTGAGTCAAAAATAAACATCGTATAATTACACTTTGTTCATGTGGTAAAATATCCATTATATGCATAATTATATTCATTATTTATATATCATATACATAATATATATCTAGTATATACATTCATTTATAATATTACATAACATTTAGAGGTAATAAATGAAATGCACCGTTAATGGAGACGGTAAGTCGTATGTACGGATGAATGCTACTTTCATTTCTATTTAATATTTAATGTAATAAAGTTATAATTATATAAAGGTATAATATAATTTCAGTATAATATAATGTATAATACCATTTACTCCATCCTTTATACATCCCACATATGGCATTAACGATTCAAATCATTTTGAGGGGGTGGTAGTCTGCACTTCCTAAAATGAAATTATCGCGTTTAACCATAATGGAAATCGTAATGGTATTCCATAAATGAAAAATAAATAATCTTAAGTAAAACATAATAATAATATATATCATATATTAAAATAGTATCATCATAATGTCCACCATGAGAGGTGTTATATGAGTGTTGAACAATCATCGTTTCGTGAGGCAGAAATTCGCCATCCATAGAAACAGTATGTTATTTAACCATTAGATGTAGGTGTGTGTAAGTGTATCCTGAATCCTTATTATAAAAACATACTAGTATATTGAGGATACTGGTGTTGTTACAAAAAAAATTAATAAAAATAGTTTAGGGGGTTGGAGAAGCAAAATAAAACATATGAACACCAGAGAAAACACTACCTTTAAAACGGGTAACTCTGTTTGATTTGAGCTCAAAGGCTTCCTTGGGAAGACTTCTGCCCAAAGTGAGGATTCTTTGAGTAATAGTGGGATGTGTAGAGACAAAATGGGCAGGTTTTGTCTGAGCCAAAGGCTTGAGAGGTGTGGGTAAGGGGGTTGAGGTGGGGGCCTTTTATAAGAGGAGAGGAGGGGCACTCTTTGAATGTCATGAAATGATACATTATTATATAATGATTTTAGGATTTTAAAGGTCCCAAAATTATATATTTCCTGGATAAGGTGATAGGGGTTCTGAATATACTCATCGAATAGGTTTTTGACAAGTTCAAGTCTTATATTTTACATTATCTTTTCATTTTATTTAAATCGTTAATTAATGAGATAATCGCTGCATCATCATGGTGTCATAAATAATTTAATTTATTTAATGTCTAAAAATTATAAAACAAATATCATGATGTAGGAAATCTTTTTATCTTTCTAATTAATATTTATAGTCAAAAATATGACTTGTATAGCCCCATTTAAAAATTGATTTAGTAAAACAACTCATGTTTGTGACATTTTTATTTTAACATTAAATAAAAAGTTTTCAATGTCATTTTCCTACCAATGTGGCTCCATGGGGTCCCCAAGTTGACCCATGTATATTCTTGGTCATCCATGACTCATCAAATAAGAGTAAGACAAGTGTAAATGTATTTTAATATTTTAATAATATCATTTTTACCTTAAATTTCACTAATTACCTTTAATGGTGATTAATTAAACTTAAATGTTACTATTCACCAAAAATTATTTTAATCCCATTGAACCACATTTTAATTCCTAATGACAACCATGTATGTCAGATTTTTAAAAATCAAATCACAGAAGTGGTAATGTTTCATTTAAACGAAAAATCAGTTTTTTAACTACCACTTAGTGGTTTCACTATTCATCAAAAATTTAAGTTTTTCAGAACAATGCCAAAATTTCACCCTAAGCTGTAATTGATATTCTGAATTCAAAAATGATGTCTATTTTAAAAAATTCTAAACATATATGTTTCATTAATTAATTTTATAATTAATTCCCACTGTCACAACAAATAGCGTGTTTTTAAGAAACAATATATTTCAAAAGATTGACAATTGTTTATGTCCAATTTCAAAGTGAAATTAATTCTAATGAACACCATTGGATAAATCAGTAAAAATATATTCTAATTATACTTTAAAACCACTAAATAGTATAATTTATCACTATAAATTATTTTGATTAAAAATGTTGTTTTATGTATTTTTTACTATTCATAAAAAATTGGACGTTCTCAGAAAATTACAAAAAATTCAACTTAGGATAATTTCGATATTCCGAATACAATAAAAAAGTCCATTTGGAAAGATAAAATTTATAAAATTTCAAAAAGTAGATATTACTATTCATAACGGCTACTTTGATTGGTTGTGGTGTGTGTTAGAACTCAAACCTGCGTACAATGCAAGCTATTGCATTATTGAAAGAGAAGCGTATCGTGGAAGCTCGGGGTGTTACAACATACGAGATACATTCCTATTAACTTGGGTGGTGGTTCATGAGTATGATTTTCTATATGAAAATAAATTATAAATTATGTAAAATATGGGTAAACTGCCCCTAATATCATAGAATAGTCGAGCTGGGTTTTATTAAGACAATACTCTGTACGTAATCATTAGGATGTTTTAATATTCCATTAGGATTGGTGATAAATAGATAAATGTTATTCAATTAAATTAATATCATATTTTAAATATAATTATACTTATGGAATAATGTCAAGATGGTTTAAGAATAATTTGAGGAGGTAGAAGAAGAAATAAACATAAATGGATTAAATGATGTTAATTTCCTCATCACTATGAAATATCCATTGGATAACTTCTTAAGGACCATTGGCTGAGATTATAATAATACTATAACATATAGTAAATGTATACTGAATTTAAAATATATTTTTTTAGGTTTTTTCATTATTTTTAGATCATAAAGGTGTGTGAATAGTAGAAAGGAGGTTCCCATTTTTATGTTCTGGAAGTGGCACACATGTAATTACTTTAAACATTATAAAAATATAAGATAAAATTATTGAAAATGTGGCTCCAAATTCCCACAATAATTACGGTGTGATAATATAAGGGCTAAATAAATTCAAAACATATTGGATTTTGAATATATTTTAGGTTATTTTAACTTTTATATATTTATTTTAACCCCTCGTTAGCCATTTTATGCTTTTACATACTCATTGTTTTTTAATTTAGTTAGTATTCATTATAATCAAAAATTATATCATCCATTATACAAAATTTGATCATATGGATTTCAAATATAATATAAAATTTTCATGATTCAAATTGTAGAAGTGGATGAAAATACTTTTAGAAAATCCCACCAAATGAGATCATTTAAAAAAATGAATTTTAAAATATATAATTGTTTTACACCAAAATCATGTAAAATATTTATTCCCATGGATTTAGTTTGATTATATTATTAAAAAGGATTCATATTTCATTTTCAAAACAATCCAAATCAAATGGATCCTTGTGAAAACTGGATTAAAAGAGAGGAATCAACAATTGTTTTTATTTATTTATAAACATCAATTATATTTACGTAAGATAAAACATAAAACATTTATGTCATTTTTATGACATAAAAGTTAAACTTCTATTCACTAAAAATCAACCATTTAAGAAAAATTTCAAATAATAACCCTATGAAATGTTTCTTATAAAGATTAAAAAAAATATTTTCAGAAAATTAATTTTTAATAAATTTATAAATGTACCAATTAAATGAAATTTAAAAATAAAGACAATTCAATTATATATTAATGTGGCACATTAACAATTATTAGCCCTATATTATTTCATTATAATCATAAAAATATAAATAATTTCCAATTTTATAGAATTCATAAAAAATTTCAATTTGGGAAAAAAATTACAACACATGTTTTACAATATTGTTACGCATATTAGTTCTATCAAAAACAAAATAAATGTTATAAAACTCATATTTAAATTATAATATTTCTATAATATAACATAATTATCTATATTTTTTCTATCAAAATATATTAAATTCATTGAATTTATTTAAATATATATATATTATAATATCAAGGTGTTATATTCTACCTCTCCTAAAAAAGTTTCACCATCTCTATTATTATTTGATTTTGGAGGCATAAGTGTTTCCAAAAAAATCATAATCAACTCCTATAGATGAAATATATATATATATATATATATGTATACCTATTTGTCATGAAGTTCCATTTAATAAAAATTAATTAAATTTACATTATAAATGGAATTCAAAGTATATTTTAATACTAGGAAGCTTCTAATTTCAAAAATATTTCATAAAACATTTATGTGTTATAAAAATATTATATGTTTATTGGATTAAAAAAGAATACCATGATATTTTAGAGTTATTTTCCACACATAAAGGAATATATTTTCCCACAATTACATTTTTCGGTTGTTTTCCAAGAGGTTTTAATCCAATAGTTCATGCCATGTAAATAAATATGTTGAATATTTCATGTCTGAAGTAATAAAATTATCATTCAATGGATCCTAAGAAGAAAAGAAGGAAGAAAATTTATTTATCATGTTTTTATACATTCTCCAAAAAAATTAGAATAAGTTATGATAATATTCAATATAAATAAATAATAGTTTAACCAACAAATCTCTAAATATAATTCCCAAATATTAATTTAATTAATTTTATAAAAAATTATCCATAATACACATCAAAATTTTGTTTGATCAAATTCAAAACACCAAAATCATTATTTTTTGAACAAATGGTATTTGTTCTAATTCAACTTATCGTTTATCCGAAACAATCATTGATCACAAATAATGAATATACCAAAATTTTATATACCCAAATTATATATTATTAGAAATATTATTTTAATTACACTAAATAACATGAATCACCATAAAACTGTAATCAAGACATATACGCTTCCACATGTTAACTCTATATTTAGTAGTCAATTAAATTACTATATTAGAAAATAATATTAATTTCCCGAAATCATATAATTTTATAGAATTAGTGGAAATCCAAAATGATATCTTTAATCACATAGTTACAAAAAAATAATCAATATAATTTTTATTGAAACATATATACCCATGATATTATATCCAAATTATTCACATTGACTATAATTACCTCATCATAAAATAATTTATTATCCTTAAAGGTTTTTTATTCTTTGAAAATTATTTCCCCAACGACATACTTCCTAAATTACTTTAAAATAAATCAAATATTAATCCTAATGTATAGATATACATCAATAATCTATTATATATCCCAAAAATTTATTATTAATATTAATGTCCAATCTGTAAAACCAACATAATAGTATTTAATCAATACAGTTCTAATGATCCAAAAACATATCAAATAATTAGTGTATACATAATTAAAAATTTATACTCATTTGATAATATAATAACAAAAAACCTTATTTAAACTCTACTATAATGCCAATTTTGATATATCGAGACCCATTCAATCATATCAGATGTTGTAAACATATTCTTCAAATACTATATTTTATACTATATATAAAGGCATAATTGTTTCAAATTATTATTATATAATTGTTAAACAACATTGAGTCACTTAAATTCCCAGTTATTTTAAGGTTTTTAGTTTTAGTGATTTTGGAAAACCATTTGTGTAGTAAATAAAATTTCTTTATAATCAAGTATAAATTTTTCCCATTATACCTGTATTTTATTAATATATTATAAGACATAAAATTGACTAAAAAAATACCCAAAAAAAACTACAATTTTAGAAATTTCTTATAAAAAATAATATCATCCTGACCATATGAATATAAACACAAGAACAGGGGAGATTATATTCTTAATAAAAGAAAATATCAGAGATATCAATCATAGGTGACTGTAATCTGATCATAAGGGTATGATTTCATAATCATGTGAATAATATCAATATAAAAGATTTATAATCATAAAATCATACATCATAACTCCAAAATCGTGTAATTCTAAGAAGAATTATTCATAATGGTTTCGAATAAAAGTTCCTCACTCTTGAGTCTTAACAAAAGAATGTGGAATTATAAACATAGGAAATCATAATCTTATGAACATATCAACATAAAATCATTTCCATGCATAATTTTGTTACCATATCTAGTAGAAATTATACTCAAATATGAATTTTTGAACATATCTATTAACATCCATGTACACACTTATCATTATCATCTCATGAGTTAACTATAACACATTACCCAAGGAATTTTAGGGTTTTAATGGACCAAATATTTTCATTATCATAATAAATATATATTATTTCTATATTATCTTAAATATATTTGTATTTTTACCATATGAAATCCTATATTAGGGAAAATTGTTCATAAAACTCTCATCATCACAATATTTAAATCCACATAGAGAAATAATTTTTATTGAATCAAGAGATAATATCACCAGTGGTGTATATATATCTTATTGGATGTTAAAATAGATGAAAAATATAATTTATAAATGAATTTAAAATATTATTTGAAAATTTTGGGAAAAAATTACTATTATTTTAGTAAATTTTGATAACGTAAAAAGTACTAGAGAATTAGGAAAATGATTTTATTTATAATCCCATTTAATACTTTTACATATAGATCTTTTCGAAGAAATTATATGATTTATGAAAAATCCATTAATGTCATATACATAAATGTACATGTTTATAATCAATATTTTTTTAAAACTCAATAGTGTGTCGTATGAATTTGTTAAAATCATTACATTTAATAAAAAAATAATGAAATTGAATTTGACTGAAAATATCCTTTAGAAAAAAAATTCTGAAAATAATATCATTAAGAGAACAATTTTAATGAACATGGATTTTGAGGAGAATGACTCCTTACAAAAGGGAAGTAAAATTTACTTTTAATAAAAACAAATTTTCCATCATTTTGAGTAAATAATATAGGAAAATTTTAATAAATCTATAAAAAATCTAAAAAAATCATAGGAGATGATTTTATATGTTTTTTAAAATATAAGGACCACATAATTCCCCTGAATTGAAATATAACATTTATAATCTCAAAATGAAGTTAGATTATAACATAAACCACTACCATTTTATTCACATTTAAATCATAAACCCGTTAAAATAAATAACATGATGCGAAGAATTAAATATAATGAATATTAATAGATAAATTTTATATGATATCAAATAATTTGTATATAGACCATATAATCACAAATAAGTGCATAACATGAATGATGTCTTAGTAAATCTATATTGGGATGGAGAACCCTTAAAAAATGTCTTTAATTTCCACTTACGGGCTCTAAAACTCACATATAAAAAATAGTAATTTATTATAATACATACAAGAACCATATCTACACTTATATTTCAATATTTTATTAACATTTCATTTCAAATTATTTTTAAAAAAATTCCTCTAATCATTATCATTCTTGATGCTCATTGTTCTATTTTTTTACATGATTCAATTAAATAGTTATGGTCCACGAACCTAGGTCATGGTTTCATTATATATATAAAATTAATCATTTAATATATAAAATATTTATCATTTATAAAACAATTTAGTTTCATCAATGAGCGATGGTGATATAGAAAATAAATACACTTGTCATAGAAATTGTAGTCCATACATACCCATGACCACATTTTTTATTTTATAAAATCAAAAATGGAAAAGAAAATGAATAATAGATTATAATTTTAAAATCATAATAATATCATTAATATCATATACAATCATTAAATATATCATTTTACGATCCATGCAAATATTAATTGAAAAATTATTGATATCACATCATTGAGGTGGTTGTCCGTACATACTCGTGAGGGAAATTATCATCTTCCATCATATTAAAGGGTCAAAAGGTATATATTATTTTATTTTTAAAAAAAAATAATAATTTAATAAACATAATGTATAATAATTAAATCCATCTATATAACCAACCCCGAGAGTCTTTGAAGACATATAAAATGCATCATCGGTGGAGATTGTAGTCCATACATACACATGATGGCTCTTTCACTTATTAATTGGTTAGATGATAAATATACAATGAATATGATATTAACAAATAAAATTTCATTAATTTAATTTTAATAAATTTTTATACTATTTTTTCTAAAATATTTGGGGAGGTTGAAGAATAAATAAACATGAAAGGATTGTATGAATATAATGACATATTCTTTGAGAAATCACATCTGTATCTCTTCATAAGGACCCTTGGGTTGGTCTTTTAATAATTAAAAAACCTATATAATATGGATATGGAAGATTGAAGCATATTTTGTATGTTATTATGGAGGTATAGTTCTTAAGAAGGTGTGAAAAAAAGAGGAGAGTGGTTTCCCTTTAATAAGTGAGGTGTGTGGTAACCATGTAATTATTCTTAACATTTAAATAATACAAGATCAAATTCATGTACTATAGGAACCAAATATTATCAATATATAATTTGATATAATATAGTGCATAAATAAATAAATCCAATAGTTTTTAGGCATTTTTTGGTTATTAAAAATCTTTTATATAGAGTTTAAACCCTCATTAACAGTTTTAACATTTGGGTTGTAATGAATTTATACATTGGATACTATTCATTATGAAAAAAATGAAGTTGTCCTATTTACCAAATTGAGATATATAGATTCAAAAACAATTATCCATTTCTTAGGACCAAATTTATAGAATTGGATGAAATTAAATTTTAAAAAAACCTCCAATACATGAAAAAAAATTAGCAAAAAAAAATTATTAATCATAATAATTATTTTTCACCTAAATAAATTATAATATTGATAAATATGTAATTAATATATTTTTTTTGAATAAAATAAATGGTATCAGACTTTCATAAAATTAAACCCAAAAGGAACATTGTGAAAAACCAATTAAATGAGAGGAACAAAATATTTTTTTGATATAATTCATTACATAGATTTCCAAAACATAAGATACATATTTCATATATCAAAATTATATTTTTTAAAATATTATATTAGGCCATAATTATATATTTTTTAAATGAAAAATTTTTCACAAAATTTCGTGGAATTCGTTTTCATAAATGTCACATTATTTATGAAATCAATATTTTCCACTGATTACCCAAAAAACAATGTTTATAAAAAAACATAAAAAAATAATTGTATAAATAATTTGATATTTTTTATTAAATAATAATATTAATTTTATTTAATTGAAATAAAAAAAATCATATGTTTATTGTTTAAATTTAAATTTATTATATATAGAAAACCGCCATTAATGAAAATTTATTCTTTAACAACTATTAAACATATATAATTGCACTCTTATAATTAAAAATTTTATACCTACCTCCAAGGAATTAATATTTTAACATGAATAATGTATAATTTATTAATATTTATATAATAATGAGATACCCATATTTGAATTCATGAAACTAATTGTTATGAGATTTTGACCATGTTTATTTAATAATATTTCAAATGAATATCAGTGCCTTTGTGTTGTGTGCATGAAAATCTAAAAAATACATAAAAAATATTAAATAGAAATATATTCTATAATTTTTTATTTATCATAATTCATGGAAGTATTTTCATAGTATCTTATTAATCCATTTTGTATTAATAAATTTTAAAATGGAAGGTTTCATTAAACGATAGAAATTGAACTTGAAATGGGTACACCATTTTCTTCAAATTCATGAATATATTTATGAGGATTGAAATAGTGTATGTATAGGGAAGTGATTAATATTAAATATTTATATATATATTTAAATTCAATGGTTAAAATAAATTTATTAAATAATTTAATGGTAAATAATTTATAATCACATATTAAAAGTTCGCAACAAAAAATTGATGAACAATGCCTAAAAATATGAATGCTCATTTAATTATGACAAATATTATAACTAAATTAAGATTTTATAATTTTAAGAATATTATTTTATGATAAAAATAAATAAAGGATCCAAAATACCCAATGGGATTTTATAAAAATTAACAGCATGTAATGTTAACCAACCTAATACAGGAAGCTCTTGTATCGTATCATTATTTTATCTCTCTAATAGAAGATGTTAGAGGAATATCATTGTTCATATCAAAATATATGAGTGAAAAAATATCAATGTATCATATAATCATGATTTAGTAATTATTCTCTAGATATTTGAAGATTCATATTTATCCTTTATATTGATAACCCAAATATATATATATGATGATACTCAACATAGTGTGGAAGTGGAATGAAAGTGGTGTTGTGAGGCTAGGTTTCACATGTATATTAAAAATTAGTCCAACCTTAGCAGGAACCAAAATTTTGGAGGATGGTTTTTTAATATATATAGTGTTACTACATATACCCATGAAAAACATACATATATAGTATATCATTTTAACTATTTATTAAATACATCTACAATAAAACCCACCCACATAACCTATAGAATTATGGTATTTATATACTATGTAGACAATCCACATATTTTAAATCATTCTTCATCATCTAATCTATATATTAATCACGAATGATAATCATATATAAATTTCATATATCATACTCTTCCATATAACAAGGGGAATGAAAACATTTGAAAAAGAAATCTTAAATGCACTGTAAGGGGTAATCAGAAGAGATGTCAATTTAATATCATAAGTGTATTTAAGATGAGAATATGTGGATGTGAACTTATTTGAGGGCCATGGACATAACATAATACAATCATACATAATAAACTATTTTATAAAACATGACACATCATGTATGTATTTTGAAATAATTTAAAAGATCGGTTATATGAGTTCGGAATCATGAGTCAATAATTATGAGACATGAAATTATAATATATAAATGTTTCATAATATAATAATGACCTGGTAAAAAAATAGATCATAGCTTATATCACGAGTAAACACCAATATATTACCATTATAATTTACATGGATATTCACAATTCCCATAATAATGTGGATGTGTGCTGACAAAATGTAACTTACAACATTTTAAACATTGGGTAACCATTGATGTCTCATTGTGATATCATGATATATGATACAATTCCCAATGGACTGGAGTGATATAATCGATCCACCCATTATTTCATTAGAATCTCTACATATGTGTGTTATAAGAAATTGAAACATTCATAATTAGATCATAATATTATTAAACTATGAAATAGGAACTATTTAGATAATAATTTAGAAAAAATATCATCATTAGTAATACCAAGGAATAATGTGTGTGGTATCAGCAAGGAATTTCCCAAATTTTAATTAAGAATCAGTCCAAGACAAGAAAATGTTTTTAAAATAATTTTAAATATGATAATAGTATTTCCTTGAAAAATTAAGAAAAAATATCCATTATATTTGTTTATTTTTTTAAAAGATAAAAACTTATAAAAATGGAATAATATTTTTTTATGAAATACCATGAAATAATGAAAAGGAATAACGATAAGTAAAATTTAATATAATGGAATGATAATTTTTTCAAGTGTGATGTTCTATGAAAATTATTCTTTTCACAATGTTTTAAATATAGTCAACAAAATTTAAAAAATCACACAGGTGGAAATTGTTAAAAATATTCCATTAAAAAAATTTAATAATGTCAATGAAAACATAAAAATTAAACAATAAACTATAGATGTGTAGATAAGGAAATATATAAATAAAAAATAAATATTACCGATGTGGAAGACACTTATTTCGAATCAAATATATATATAATTGACTCTACATAAAAGAATCCTTTTTTATTTAGTTTAAAACCAAATAAATGTAAAATTATAAGAATAGATATACATAATAAATATAGTAATATGACAACAAATTATATAGATTATGTATATAAAGAAATTATTATTTACCTATCTTGAAGGTCAAACCATAATAATATTCATTTCATAATGTGACTACAATGGAAACCATTACATTAAGCCCCCATTTCCATGAAATCACATTAACCTATTGTATAATTAAAATAATAATATTTATAACATACATTAGAACCTTATTATTGTATATTAAAATTCATATACTTTATATATAATTATTATGTATACATATAACCTTTTTGTAGTTTATAATCATCATGAGATGTTAGTAATATTGATTATTTGGTAAAAATTTCATAATGTTGATGTCGATACCTATTCTTATTTTCACAATGAATAATTCATTGATTTTACCCAACAGTGGAATAATTTTATTTCATTATTAATTTATTTCCATGTTAATATTATTTATTTTATTTGTATTGTTTGTAGGAACTGAATCCATGAGGATAATGTTCCATGAAATTTATTTATAATAATGAGATACAATATAATGTTCACTCATTTTTTTCATCAATATATAGAATCATTATAGAAATATATTACTCCTTAATATCATATATTACCAATAAAAAATACATAATAAATAATAATTGTGAAAATGGTTTTTATAGTGTCATTCTGGTATATGGTTGAACCGACCCAGAAATGAATATGTTATAATAGTGAATGAGTAAGAGTTTAGAGTTATATAAAATTATAATACACTTACCGAAAAGTTAATTATTGAATTATATAATTATTCTAGTGTTTAATAGTATTTATAAATAGTATATATCATAAGGTAATTGAAAAAAACAATACAAATATAGAGATATAAACTTTTAGAATTCACAAAATCTTGACACGTGTTTCGTTTGTAATGAAATATTTAATATACCTTATTAAATCCAATGAAACAAATATTATATAAATTATTTTGCAGAGGTATAATAATAATAAATTCATTATATGACTAACACAAATGAGTCATGTTGGAGGGATTGAGGAGGGGTCTTTTTATAAGTGATTTCTAGTAGAATTTTAGAAATCATTCATACCATAATCTATGTGGAAGTTATTTCAAATATATGTGGATATACAATGTATTATAATCGACTTGTGTCATGCATTTCCTCATTAAAATATTTTAAATTAACATTTTCATGATAAGTTATCTCATTAGTACATGCTTTAACCATATTTACCTCATTTTACAATTACAATTGTAACTATTTTTTCCTCAATAACTTATTTTGAAACATAACAAATAAATTCACATCCATAATAAAATATATGTATTGACATCAAATTTTTGAATCCATTTCTTGGAATTTCATAATATTAAATATTTTTGTTTTTAATTATATTAGAAAATATTTTGAAAAAACATAATTTACAGAAAAGTGCACTTTTATACCTTATGTTTTCTTATTCCTATTTCATATGAATTAATAATTAAATTATATATGTAATATTTTTTATACATTGAAAAAAATCATTAGATTTATAATTTAAAATCAATAAATTTAATTTATTATGATAAAAATAAAAAATACCTAAAATAATTCTATGAAAAATATCAGTGGATAACATTATAGAATTATAACCATGTTTTATACTAATTAACTACTAATATTATTTATGTAACCATAGAGTTCTCAAATATGTTTTTGTTGCATTGAATTTTTTTCCAATATTCATGAAGATATAAAAGGAGGTATTTAGTTACATTATGAATATTATAGATGTCCCTTTGAGTTTATTAGGGTAATTATCAATCACTTTTTTGGATGTTAAAATTATGAACATTTATATTGTTCTACAAGAGAATAAAAAAAATCAATGGAATCCTATGTAATATAGTTATCTTACATGACTGATGTGTAGTAATGATGAGTTAAATGTTGTATTTTTTCTAATATGTACATAATAGATATTTATTTTCTCTAATGGATGACGTGTCATGTATACTATTTCTCTTAAAATAATTAACATTTAGTTAATGTAATTATTTTATAAGGGAACCATGTATGCGGATTATCATTTGGAAAAATCATGTATGATATTTTACTTTATAAAAAATCATTTTATATAAGTGTAAATTAATTGATAACTATGATTAGAAATTAAGCACGTATTCAAACTTAATTTTTAAAATCTAAGGTTCTTGAATTATAATATTCCATTTTTTTTGGAATTCAGTTAATTTTAATGTTATTCCTCAGTGTTAATAAGACATAAATAGATTTGGATTTAGGTAGTATGAAAGAATCATTGATCCATATTAGTTATTAAAATGTTCTAAAATGAACTATATTATATAATATGAAGTTAATATGAAGTTCATTTATTATATTCATATCGATACTATAGTTCTATGTGTGATGATGTATTATTTATATTCATTTCTCAATAAAATAATTTAAAATTGTTCAATGATTTTTATAGGGTGTTTTAGATTAACAATATATTTTATTTAAATGAGTATAACTTTTTTTAATTGGGATGCAACTCCTTCATTCCATATGTAGGTAGAAAAAAAATAATTAGTGTAAAGTAATTTACATAAACACGTTTTGAGTGGGATGAAGTGTAATTGAACAAAAAACATTCCTAGTTGAAGAAAAAGATTCCAATGGGATTTTTTTTATATATACATGATAAGGGAAGTTATTTTATTCTGCTATGAATATGGTTATGAAGACATGCATGAATTATTTTAATAAGCCTTGGGAGGGAATATATGGGAAACTTAAAATAATCTATTACTTATGGAACTCTCCATTTGTAGACATGAGAAACCAATAGATATACCGATTTCAGTATATGAATAGATGTGAAAAATTAACCATCATTACAAATGGAAATTTGATACAATAAAGAAATACTAATTTTGGATATGAATTATTAAAATGGAATACATCGTTAGGTATGAATTGGGGAAATTTTTTTACTAGGAAATGTTTATAGAAAATTGATGGAATAGGAAGTGAGTGTGATGCTTGATGATCTAAAATAATTCCTATCAAAAGTTATAACATGGGAATTCATGTGAATAAAAATGGACCATATTTATAAAAAATGTATCATCATATAATTATATACTGAATTGGAATATTATTCCATATATAAATGAAATATTAAGTGGAAGATCATTCATAAAATTAGAAGACAAATAGTCAAAGAGATCATTATCATCACATTATAATCATTGTTAACCTAGTAGGATATTGGGTAAAGTCAAATATTATGCTGTTAAAAAATCATATAGGATAATAAATATCCTATAAACATCTATTTGATTATAAAAATTTAGCGTAGAATTCATTTTTTAGTGAAATTTGAACATGGATATGAGTATGATCCAATTATGGGGTTAATCCATGTGAAAATCACATGTTCCTTATCCTATTTACTTTTTAGTCTCATGTTAGTATGGATGAGTACATATATTGAGTGGGTTTTTTATTACTTTACATCAGATGTATATTTACAATAAAAAATAGGTATGTTAGCCATTATTAATTCAACCCACTTCTAAACGGTAAATTAATTATTGAGTAATTTAATGTGGAATCAGTGACTCATGTTCCCTATGTAAAACCCATGATTTATGACTGATTAATAGTTCAATTTAGTTAATATTGTAGTTCTATTAGCCTTTAATGTAAACAAATAATTCTTCCCTTCTTATATCACCTATAATTCATGTTGTTGATGTAGTTAGTGATGGTTTTCAAATGATTAAAAATATTCTAAAATTACCTTTACAAATAAAAGGAATGTGTAGAATAATTAGAAGGGAAAAAAATTAAATATATCACTTTCTTATGGAAAAACACCACTCGTAGGATATGATTTTACAAACTAATATATAAATATAGTATAACCATAAGAGAATATATTTAAGAAATGATAAATTTAGAGAAATTAGTGTAAAATTCATGAGATTTAATTTTGAAGTCATCAAGATCACTTAAGATGAAAACATTGATGATTTCTATATCGGGGTTGATGAAATTATTAGTAACATTATATGATTTGGGGAAATACTGGGAAGCATTACCATTATCAAGAAGTAGATTAGAATCATTATGGTTTGGTTTGATCCTAATATAAAATCTCTAAAATATTGTAGGGATTGTTCCATTGATATAAATGAAAAATTTCTCATATATTATGATTTCATATATGATCCAATATTTTAAAATGATGATAATTATTTAATGGTTGTCAAATCCATGAGGATTCTAATAAAAAAGACAGATAAGATGAATTAGAAAGTGGATAATATGGTGATACTGAGAATGATTATAATAATAAAGTATTCATTTAACATATCCTAAAGATATTAACTAAAGGAAATTGAACTTAATATAGTATACACCTACTCAAATCCTTCAGTTGTGGTGATATAGGAAATTTTTTCACTAATAATCCAAATATGAAAAAAAATGAGAGTATGATATTATGGATAAGATTCGTCAAAACAAGATATGGGGAATATAGAAAAATGTTAATCAAAATCAGTTTAGAACAAGTGGATGATCTGAGGATGAAAATGGATTAATATTTTTTTCTATATGGAATACGATAATGTATCATCTTGAAAAAAATTGGATAAAGAGTATGAAAAAAACATAAAAATTATACCTCAAATAGAAATAAAAGATAAATCTTTTAGAAATGAATGTGATGAATAAAATTTCCCTATATGGATTGTATGATTGAATCATAACAAGAATCATGCCTAGATAAGAATAAGATAATCATTAAAGTGGTTGTAATCTTCAATAATAGTGAGGAAATTAAATTTGTTTCTAATGATGGATTTCCAATAATGAAAGATACATATATGGAATATATGAAACAAATTATATCAAAAGCATGAGGAAAATAATAATACCATGATGGATATTTAAAAGAAACTCATGTTGAATGATTAGAATCATTTCACAACTAATTCAAAACACATAGAGGCTAAAAAATTAATTATGTTTATGAGATTTAACTATAATAATTTTTTTGAAATCATGGTTTTGTTATCATAGTATTCTAAAAATTATAATTCCTAGCTGAAGGTAAAATCATTATCTATAATGTGAAATGTAAATATGTAGTTCACAAAAATGAAGGTGTCAAATTAAAATATAGTATAGTATGTGCTATTAAGGGTGAATAAAGACTCTATAAGACACAAAAATATAGAATAAGTTCTTAAGAAAATATGTATACATATGAAAAATCATGCAACTTCTATTTTAGTATAATCACATCCCAATTTTGAAATAAATTCATATTACTATATATTTACAAGTTTAAAATGGTTCTGATGGTGTTCCTGTATTTTGAGACATATATATTATTTATGACAACATAACATAACTCTACTAGTTAAAAGGTAAAAAAATTGGTATATCCTTTGAGGATAAGAGGAGAAATTTAGATAATAAACATGCATATTTTAGGGAAACAACTTATCCACCAAAATAATATAGCATCAAAATAATAGATGAATTGTGCTGATGATTTGAATCGTGGGGTTATAATATGATGATCTCATATTTAGTTTTCAATATAAAGTTCCTTAAATATAATATGGAAATGAAAATTAATGAAAATTCATAGTTAAATATACTTTATTATTGAATTCATTATGAAGTCAGGTAGGATTTGAAATACATTGATCCTGAATTGTGGTTGTTATTCAATAAATTATGGTTACAAAATAATTATAGAAAACCTTAGATAACACAATAAAGGATAAGTGAAATTCAGAAATAATAGTTCACTGATAATTACAGTGATATGATCAACTGATATTAGAACATATAATATAATTTGATAGGATGTTCCTTATGTTGAAAGACTCAACAAGAATATATTGATTGTAATAAAATGGTGCAATAGATAGTATGATGTCAAATTCATTAATAAATCATGTGATACAATTAATTATAATGATTTAAATATTAGCACAATATGATAATAAATAAGTGACAACATCTTCAAAAATAGTGATCCTACTATCTCATGTCACACGAGTGAAAAAGAAAAAAATGAACTATTCAATAGAAGATGTGGACACCATGCCAAAAGGAGTCTAAGTAAATTCTCAAAAAATGAAATGGTGATATTTATTAACTAATTTAATAGGGAATGGGATGTAATTTTTTAAATATGATAAAAGATGAGGATTGTTAAGTAAATACAAAGATGGGTTGAGATAAAATCATTAAGACAATAAAATCTTATTCATTCAGATATATGTGGCCCCATGAGGTATCATTTATCCATATGTGATTTTTATTTCATTACATTAATTTATGATTTAACTAAAAAGACTAATGTGAAGTACCTTATAACAACTCATGCCTCTCATACGTGGATATTAAATATTTTTAGTTGAATATGCAATACATTACAAAAAAATCAAATGAGTACTATAATCGTTTAGGGTGTATGGATACATGGAACCAAAACTTCATAATTTGTTGAAGGGAATTAAATGTCTCCAACAAACATCATACCCTTTAGTACTCTTCACAACGATACCATACTAAAAAAATCTTCCTATCCATGGGAAATGAATCATAAAAGTGGTGATATTAGATTATAATTAATTTCACAAAAGGGAGATATGTAATCACAACATGGACATAAAGCGATGTGAGAACAAGAGAATAAGAAATTTAAACAATTCCATGCATATCAATGTTCATAATCTTGGGTGAAGCAAAAAATATTGGATGTTAATTTGACATGAATCATATGTAAATAAAAGAACATGAGCCATGAGATAATAAATTTATTTTAATAAATAAAATTATGGTATACACATAAATATAAAAAATCTTATGTCATGGATACGCACCAAGACATTTATAACATCTTAGGAATTGTCTAACCACTCATGTACCTACATTAGGATTGGGAAAAAAACTATGTACCATATGTTTTGGTCTTGGGATAAACACCTTTATACCCTTATTTTAAAAAATGGTGGAACCACCAATGTTCCCTTTTATCTCATAAAAACAAATCATTACCCAATGAATTATAGGGATATATAGGTCCCACTGATCATATAATCCACACATTTATTAGCCACATGATTTTAGAATATTCATGATATTAGAACCCATGAAATGAAATGGATCTTATATAAAATTTCCTCATAGGAAAACCCATGAAGTAGAAATGGGTTTCATAATTATTTAATCATATCATTCTAACCCTTGGAGAATTAAATGGTTTTCATATTCATTATTTCATTGGATATCCCATGTAATTGAAACATGTTTCATAAACATCATTTCATCATAAACCATCCAAATAAATAGTAAGAATCATATCCTTAGTTCATAGCCCCAGTAAATTATATGTTACATCAAATTATGATATCATATATGGAAATTTATTTTTAAATACAAATCACAATGGTCTTTTCATAATGAAGAAAACATTTCATTGGAAATCTCTTTTTAAAACACAAAACATTCTTAGAAATACCTTTGATTGGAAATAAACCTAAAAACATATAAAGGACAATTTAAAAATCATTTAAATAATTTAAAGTATATAATTAATTTTAAAAATTGAAACCACAATTTTGTACATAGAAAAATTTTAAATCATTTTTGAAATCATCGATTTTGAAAAAAGAGGGTTTTTGAAGAAAAAATTGAGTATATTAAAAAAAATATTTGTATAAATCTGGGGTATTTAAATAGAGGAAAATGAAGGGAAAACATGCATCCTCATGAAATTACTATAGTAGAAGAAAATTAAGGATATTATTGAGATATAGATCATAATATTTATTTATTGGAAGCATAATCATAATCAATTAAAATAAATAATGAGGGTGTAACATAAAATCCTTATTACTTTAGTAACATTGATTCATAATCTCAATGATGGAATACCATAAATTAAAACATAAAATATAATGAGTTAAAAAATTAAATATATTGTATTTAAATGGTTTTATATATACACCTCATGAAATAATATAGGTCCATAACATTACATATATCTATAATAATTAAAATTTGACACAAAAAACCAATATCGCTTTCGTTATCTTTTGATTTGGAATCCCTATTAAAGAATAAAATCAAATGAAACATTAAATTTCATGAAAATAATGGGATTTTTGATATAAAATGTAAATTTAATAGTATATAAACCATAAAAAACAAAAAAGTGGCGAATTTTCATATGTCTCTATGAAGTAAATGAGACAGCAGATATCTTTTACCTTATGTCTTGATTTTTGCAGATGTAACACCCCACGTTTTTACAAATTAATATTTATCCCAAATTAATAGAAACTTTTGATGGAATTAGTTTTAAACCACATAAAGTGATTATTTATTTATAAAAAACACCAATTTAAGCTTGTGTAACATGCAACACTAGCTTAGATTGGGTTACATGAAATAATGACTATTACAAAACATGATATACTATTAATTAATATAAACATGAAAGTAATATCCTAGACAACAAAAAAGATATATGAATTGAATAAAACATTATAAATATTTGGTAAAATATTTTTATACAATGAAAATTTAATTATATCAAAATACAAAATGTTTATTAAAGAAATTATTTGTTTCAAATGTACTAATTTTTTAAAAAAAGTGTTTTTATTTATGTTTTCTAAAAAATTATAAATTAATTTTATAAACTATTATATAAATAATTTTATTAAATAATTTTAATTGTATAAAACATCATATAAAAATTATATTATGGGGATATTTGAGGTTTTATTGAAAAGTTGCATATTTTTAATGAATAGTGAAAATAATTAATTTTAATTGAGTACTACCTTATCATTTGATTTATTTAGGAGGATAAATTATATTATAAGTTTTATATAACATAAATTTAGACTATTTATTCATTTTTTAATATAATTACTTCATTTTAATCATTTACACATTATAATTTGATATAAAAATATATAAACATTAGATCCTTTTTTTCTTTAAAAAACAGATTTCTCGTCACCTCTATGAGATTTATTTAAAATTAAATTATTCCACTATTGTGAGTTTTATTTTAAAATATGTATTCAATATTTTTAAATATTTATAATATAAATTATCTAATCTGGTAATATTAATTTCGTACCACAATGATTAGTGAGAGGATTTAAAACAAATAACTGCGATAAAGAATAAAATATGGTTTTTTCATTACATGAGTTTGTGTTAATATTAATATTATAAATCGATATTATTTTTATTTAACAAATTATATTTCATACTCAAAATCAATAGGTAAAAATTATACAATAAATCTCATTTTATGTTGATTCTTACGATATTAATTACCTCAGTAAATAAAAAATATTTCTTTTACTATGGTGAAAAATGAAAGCGGTAAAATCGAGTAAAAGTAATGATTAAGGAATAAAATGATAATAGTGTATTTATTTTTGTGTTATTAAGGTTTTATTAGAAACAATAAACCCTCCCCTCCATTAAAAATCTATATTTCAGGGATATGATTTAATGTAGACCTCCCAATAGTGAATAAATTTTTGAATTTGGAAGAATATCACTCCTCGTCAATTTAAAAAGGAAAGTAATTATCCCCCCTTATTCACACCTATGTTGCAATTTTTCATGACTAAAAAAATTTCAATATCACATGATAAAATCCATAAACTCATACTATATTATTTATTTTGGGAAGAAACCATCCTCTTATGTATTTCATTGAAAACCTAAGGAGGATACCCATAGAAGATACAATATTCATCAACGGGCATTTTTTTTTGTTATTCCACCCCATCAATTATTTTTATATCAATATTATAGCCTAAAATAATTATAATATATATAATTATATTTTATATAATTTGGTAATGTTTTAAAACCATATAAACATCCATTAAATAGGTTAATAAATCAACATTTCTGTGTTTGGTCAACAACCTCTTTATGATCCAATGTCATTCATTTTTCTGTTAACACCTATATATGCTGGTCATAATGATTATTTCTCTATTTATATATGATATATATTATATTAATGATATTATTATTATTCTGTAAATATTATATCACACGTAAATTATTATTTCCCATTTATTTGGAATATGATAACGTCGTTCTTGTGTACAGCGGACTTCCGCATCGACGAAGCGATTTAATACTTTCACGCTATAAATTTAATTTATTATGGATGGGTTTAATTATTTTTATATATATATGATATAAATATTATTCTTGAATGATAATATATATATATATATATTATTTTTATTCATTCAACCCTATAATAAAAGGAAAAAATAGTGTTCATGTGTACATACGACCTACCGTCTCCATAAACAGAGGATTTCATTTTATCTCTCTAAATTTTATAAATGACAATAAATACCTATATATTTAATATATATGATATTTATATCATTTTAATGATATATATTATTCAACAATTATCAATTTATTATGACAAAAAATATTACATATGAAAACATATTCGAAAAACACAGTGGTTATTAACCTAAACGAAATATTGACCTAGAATCCTTATCAAAAGGGTGATAAGATGTTATAATAAAATAATATATGGTATGATATAAATTAATAATGTTATATAATACATTTATAATAAACTTATATTAATTATATATAATTTTTAATGAGTAATATGGAAGTCAGGGCTTAAGGTAAGGGATTTTCTTCTAACTTTTTTCTTATGTGAGACACATCTCATATTAACCACCTAATTATTTTGGGTGGAGTATATAATAACCTTGGTTTTATTTTATTAATATTATATTTAATTTCATTTTTATTTGATGTTCCATTTTAGGATCTCCATTTAATGGATTTTTGAATAAAAAATATCAAATCGGTATGGTAATTTTCCCTCAATTTTCCTTTATTGAGACGTAATTTCTGTTATTATTTTACATTATTTCATGAGGTTTATATACAGACCTTTTGAAATGTAATATCATGAATTTATTTATCCTCATGATATTCTAATATTCAATTACTATTATAAATTTTTGGGGTTTATAATTCAATTTTACTAAAGTGGAATGGATTTTATTTTACAATATCATCATTTATCAGGATTCATTAAAATTAAGTCCCTAATGACGAAATCTCATAATATAAATCTTAATAATTATCATAAATACTCTTCTCTTATAGTTATTTACAATATATTAACTTAATGGTACTATTTATCCACTATTTTATACATTATATATTTAGGAAAATGTATTTAATAATATCTTACATTATTTCTCTCTTTGGATATAAATCGGTTTTCTTCCAAAACTATGTTTTATAACATTGTTTCTGAAAATATTTTTAAATGACCATTTAACGTCATTTTCATGGAAAATGATTTTTAAATTATTTTTTCCTAAAATTTTTTAATATTATTTTTAAATTTTCAACCATTTTTCGAGGATATTTTCAAGGAAAAAGGTTTTATTTTTTAAAAAATATCGTCAAAGAGGAATGGATATTTTTTCCCAAGAAACTATTTAAATTATCCATTAAAAATTGTTTTTCATATAATATGACACCCATTGGTGTTACTTATTTCATATTGGGAATACTATCCAATGACACCATTGATATTATTTCCCTAAATGGTTTATGTTTAAATGGAATTATGTCAATGAAACCCATTTCTCTTCAATGGGTTATTCCATGAGGAAATGAATATGAAACCCACATCTTTTCATTGCTTATTCTATAATGGAATCACTATAAAAACTATGAATTTTTAAAAGGTTATGATGTGAATGTATTTTTATGATACCAATTTCATTTAATCGATTATGATGTGATGAATGTCTATGGTCTTATGAAACACATAAAATGTTTTTAATTATTTGATATGTGGGTCCTATATTACCCTCTAATGCTTCAAGTAATGATTTATATAAAATGAGTTAATGATGGGAAAAATTAAAATGGAATGATCCACAATGTGAAACATTCATATCCTGATCCACAATGGGAAATAGGTTCATCCTAATTGATAATGTGAAAAATGTGTTCCCTGATCCACTCTCAGAAATAGCTGCATCATGATCCTCTGTGTTTACGGTCATGGTAGTTAACCTCGAAACATGAATTTTATTGCTATATTTATGATGGATCCACACTTATATTACATCATATTATATTTAATGATTGATTTATGATTATTTATCACTATTATGGATCATGTTTTATGAAATAAAAAATTCCTATTTCATGAATAATTTTTATTATATTATGAGGGTTTGATATGATAATTGTATGTTAGGATCATCACAGTATACCCTTAAACTTATTTTATGAATTTTATTATCATAGATTGATATCTCTAATGTTTACCATTACTGAGAATCTGAGCTCACCCTTTCTTATATTTCCTTACCAAGGTAATGATGAAAGGTTTAGGGAGGGTATATCTAAGAGGATTACTATGTGAGAAGATCCATTTGATAGATATTGAGGGTCTTTCACAAAATTAGAAATTTTTGTTTGAGGATTCCAAACTCAATAAACAATTATGATACATGGGAATGTGTTTTTGTAACGTAATGAATATTCATATAAAGAGACATAATATCCATGTTGTAGAATCATGGGCCCCGATAGTTTTATCAAATTATATGTTTAGTTATCCAATAGAAACTATGATAAGAGGACCTTAGTGATATCCATAAGGTTATGTCTAAATATTTTTAAGGATCAGTGAATGTATAGATAATTGTTCTTAACAATTTTATAAGGATATAGTGAGTGAATTCTATGAAATATATCCCTATATTGATACATCAAGTTGATATAGATATTGTAATTTAGTAACTGAATGGTTATCCCATAAAACACTGTATAGAGCTAGACTTGATCGACAACTAGTTAATGAAAATAGGTGTTGTTTCGCACCTTCTTTGACACACTCGGAGGATTTTCATAGCGAATTCATAAACACATTAACAAAAATCACGGAGTATTTAAGTACAAGATGACTATGAAAAAAATTTTATAATCCCGTGGATTCATATATTAATGAATAATTTTTCGTGATTTAAAAAATATATAAGTATATTTTCATGATTATGTGGTTCACCAATGTAATTATTGTTTATTGAACAGTTTTTTTTGGTTTTAGTAAATTTATTTAACCTAGAAGAATCACGCTAATAATTATTGCAACAGATAATGCAATGATTTTCCACATGAGAATGAAAATTTCATGGGATTTGTATTTGAAAACCTCATTTCTCTACTAACATAACATTCACAAGGTACATGTAATGGACCCGACCTCTATGGTTTATTCCTTTGCAGAAATCTGGTGGTTAATGTGTTATGGGAGGTCAAGGTGACTCATCCACAATACTTTTCCAAATTTAATTTTCTATGAACAGTGTTTCTAGAATGGTGAGGTTCCAAATGAAGCCTCTATTTTCATTGAAAAATTTTGAGTTCATGAAGGTTGTTTCCAGAATGGTGATGTTTCAAAAATAACCTCTATTTTTTTCGAAATTCTGAGTTCATGAATAGTGTTTCCAGAATGGTGAGGTTCCAACTACAACATCTATTTCCTTTTCCAAATTTCATGGTTTGTGTACACTGTTATGATTTTCATACAATTTCTCCCCTTTGATGTTTCATTTGATGTAAAATGATTTCAAATCCTCGTTTTAAGACTCCAAGGATGAATCAATGGCCATAACTCCAATATTAATTTTCCTAAAGCTTTTGATGCTTTTACTTGGTCAAAACGTGTGGTTTAATGCAATCCGTTTTTAATAGAGAATACATCGTATCTTAAACCATTGATCTGTTAAGTCTTCTAAAGGGATGAGATATCTTCCTTCCTAGTTATTTCTCCTTGTTCTCTTTTCTGAGATGTTCGAACCATTCATTCCATCTTGTAGGTGTTTTGTGATCAAACGTTCCTCCTTGGATTGGTTCCCCATGAATTTCTTCTTGAATCTAGTTCACCCTCTATTTTTGGTGAAACCATGAAGTATCGATCAGTCTTCGGTATAATATGTGATTTATCATCATTATTTTGGGTTCACCTCCTTCTATTTATCTTTTACCTTTTATATAATGCTATATACATTTTCCTAATGGACTTTTCTTGTGTGTTGACCGGTGTGCTGGTGTCTCTGCATCCTCAGGTGGATACAGTTGTCACATGGGAGGATATTGTAATCTTTTGTATGGCATGTTATTGTATAAAGAACTTTAAGGACCATTTGAGGTAGGGGATTAATTTATTATCTATTATTTTACATGTAAATATATAGTTAACCTGATTATCCCACTAGATCAAAATGGAATTGAAATATTAAATATTTGAACGGGATAAATAAATTGATTTCAATCATTTTTTATTTCCTCTTGTTTTACAAGATAGTGTGATATCTATGCTTCCTTGGTTTATATTTTCGTTCGTGATGGAAATTGGTAAAAAAATTAAGAATATAATTAATTGATAATTATTTTTGGCTAATGATAATGTTGATTGAAAATGAATCCAGTTATTATTTTTGCAATTTGATGCTAATAAAATTGGTACAACAATAATGTTTAATTATTTTTAATAGATAAATATTTAGGTTTACCATAATTGGAAGCTAAAAATAAATAATTTGTTAAAGCAAGATGGATTAATGAACTGGTTGTTTGATTAAAGATAATTCCTTGTATGGTTCTGAGTTACCCTCTTGCTTGTTTAATGGCCAAAATCCCAGTTTGAATGATGTTTTTTTCCCTATTGCTTATGTTATAATGATAGACTAGAAGGCTCCTGTGATATGTGGGTGTAAGGGAGGCTTATTTATTGTGGTAGAAATTTATTCCTAGAGTGGAGAGATTACCAGGTTTATGCATGTGGGTGTCAGGGAGGACACTAGAGATGATGGAATGTGTTGGATGTGAATTTTTGGATGCTTATTGTTTCTTGTTGGTTTTTTATCTTCATTACTCTCCGCATTTTCATGGTACATATTTTTTTCACCCTCCTTATAAAATGGGTGAATACGTACAACGTATTCCACGTGCTTTTTGTGTTTAGCTTCCCAAGGGAGGATAAGTCTATGCTCTTACTATAAATGGAAAATACCCGATGGGCAGTTCACCTAGTCACTATGTTAATCCCCTTATATTTAGTAGCATTGAATGTTTTTCTATAATTCATGGTAATATGGGAGCATAATTTTTTAGTAAATGATTGAATAAATGATGTTAACACATGGGAAGGGAGTTTGCTGGGATGAAATGTTGTCATTGAAATTTTAATGGAACAGTGAACTTTGGGTGTGATGCTAATGAAATATAATGTGGAAATTATTAATGGTTAATTAATGTATAAGGAATTAATTAACATAAAGTGAAACTGATTAAAAGGGAACTAAGTAATGTAATCATGCTATTTAAATGGTTATGTTCATATAGGATACCTAATCATATAAGTGGCAGCCAAGATTCCGAGAGACGTTAGCGGCAGTTATGTCTAAGACTTGGTTATGACCATAGTGTGGTTGTGAGCTATATTATATTCTATATTTTTTGTGTTTCTATACGCTACTATACCCTTTCAGATAGGAAAACTGACACCCCTGGGATTCTGATCCCTTGGGGTGTTTTCCCCAACATTCTTGTGTGAGGATGGATGGTTGACTACCCCCTTTTCCTCTACTCTCTTTTCTTGGTAGTTACTTGTGTTGGTAGGCACAATGGTTATTTTTACCCATCTATGTGTGTAGAGGGCGGTAATTTCTTTTGGTTATTCACACACATATATTTTGGATATTGTTTCCTATGAACTACTATAGGTGTAACGTGTATAGGTTTTGATGGAATGAGGATCCATACTTGGTGTATGGGCTGTAATGGCTCGAGGTATAATGGTTGATGTATGATAAACATAATACGAGCTTTGTTGGATCCTAGAAACTACATCGTTGCGTTTCATATGTGGATATGGTGGTTTCTTTCCTGGGGTTCATGTTGTGGTGCTTCACCCAGGTGTCTGCAGTCAAGACTTTTTGGAGAGAGATGGAATAGGATGTGCGATGTTGGGGAAAAGTGGAAGACTAGTTGGGAAGTAGTAGTGGGGTTCCCTTGATATTATTTATTATATTATATAACCTTGTATGTGATTCGTGGTGAGAGTTTCCATGGTGAGGTTGGGAATTAAGTATACATGTTTAGGTGATGAGTTAGTTTCACTTGTTGTTCACTATGTTTTAGCATGATTTCCTTACTTTTTCACAAGAGGATACGAGGAGGATTCTACTAAGTATACTGTTATTCTCCCCATATATATATAAAAACTATTTATCAGGTCACTTGGATTTGATTGGAGATCAATCTGGTTTCTTATAGCTTGGGGTTGTTGGAGCTATTCGGGCTTGTGGTTGCTGCTGTTTTACTTTCCTTTGGTACTTACAGTTTTCTCATTTTAGTTGTCGTTTATTTTCATGATATTACATATGTGTACATGTGATTTTTCATTTATTTTGATGTATGAGTTTTAGTTTGTTGGTGTATATCTTATCTCTCTCTTTCCCATGTGTTCTCTTTGAGGGTAATGCCTCCCATTTATGTGTTTATTATACCCTTGGTGCTAGTCTCCAACTCAGGGCCTACTGCAGGCGGGAATCAGGGGGTCATTATCTCCCATCTCACATTACTGCCCTAGGAGGGGTAGACATTATGGGGAGGGGGTCATGACAGAGTGGTACCAGAGGTCTGGTTGAGGGATAGGATGGAGTTTAGTGTTAGGTACGGGTGAGGTTTCAAGGGTTGGTAGGGTAACAATGTTTGTCCAGTTTAGAGAGTGATGTAGGAAATATAGATTGACTAAGATATTGGTGTTTAAGGACCCCTGTGATCCGATGCACTGACCATTAAGTTTAAAATGGCTACTAAACTAGGTGATATTATTTATAGGGTAGAGATCTAGGAAAGGCTCATGCATCATTCTTCTTTATTCTGGTGTTTGAATTCATAGACCTTGGGATATGCTATCTTAAAAATAATAAAAGATAATAATTAACTATTTAATGTTGAGTCTTCCATGTTCAAGGATTATGAGCTCAAACTATTTGTTATTATTTAGGTATCTCTCCACGCCGACATCCCCATCAGATTTCCATAGAAGTTATCCAGTAGGTTGTTCCAGCAGATTGCCACATGGTAGTGGTGGATGATGACAACAGATGGAGGATGAAACCCCATGAGTTTCAGCACCGTAGTCTGTAGAAGTACGAGGTATCCCTTTAAGATGAAGTCACATAAGACATGTTAGAGAATGTTGAGATAGGCTTCATTTCAATCCGTTCTTGGAAGGAGCATTGGGTGTCCATGGTTGTGTTGATGCTGCATGGAGCAGCGAGGTAATGGAGGTTATTGTTCCTCGAGGATCGCGAGAAGTCGATGATATCATGGGAGGATTTCCGAGACATGTTTATATTCGACTTTGTTTCTTCGACCATGAAGACGTCTAGTCGCCAGGCGATTCTTACCCTTCAACAAGGGAAATCCAGTGTCCGATATTTTGAAATATATTTGAGGAACCATTTATGATTATCTTCGGACCTGTTTCTAGATAAGGAGGCTAGGGTGAGGCATGTTGAGGAGTCTTTGCATCTATATATCCAGTTCTATATCACCCCATTTATGCGAAATAAATATCTTGAGGTGCTAGCGAGAGTAGAGGTTGTCGACATTACATTTTCCAAAACCGAATCATCATGAGAGGGGAGTTTTCATGATTCCTCACAAAGTAGATCTGTGGTCTAGGGTTCACTATTTTCTGGGAAGAATATTTTCCATTTGGAAGGGGGTAGGTCTCATCCCTATGTATCTCGTTCCATCGGAGGCAGTGGATCATATGCATATTCCAAGGGATCGGGCACTTTCTTTTGTTCTGGTGGTTGAGGTCATCAGCAAAGAGATTTCCCACCCTTTCAGAGCAGTCATCGTGCACCAGGTGTTCCACTCCAGGTTCCTCTATTGAGGTAGTGTAACTCCCCAAACCCAGTTACCCAGAGTTGGTGCATTATTACATAACATTGGAATGATCATAAGAAAGATCAAATCTTGAAAGACCGATTGGTTTAGTAGCCTTGGAAACACTAGATATATTCATAAAGTTTTACATTACATCATGAAGTGAAAAAATACTACAACAACATATTGTCTCCATAATCCACACTATTATACCCTCATAATATCCCTACAGGTCATTCATAATTTACTACTTCACTTCCTGGGAAAAATAAAACATAGAAAAGGGGTGAGCTCAAATGCCCAGTAAGGATAACAATATAGCAGAAACTTTTATAAATAAGAATAAACATTTAAGGAAATGTATAACTAAAACAAAAGCCTTTTAAACTTGATCATCAACATAGTATGGAAAAAATAAAATGAAATAATTCCATTTACTTATTCACATGGATATTCTACTAATCGAATAATCACATGCAATATCAATAACCACTTTCATAATGATGGAATGCATAATGCCAGACTATCATAACCACATAGCCAAGGCCTCGTGCCAAGACTACAAAGAAGATTTTTCCAAGGCCTTGTTCCAAGACACTAGTTGGTCTCATGAGACCTACCGATGCTTCTAGGAGCTATAGCGGGCTCCACTCATCACATATTAAGTCCAATGCATTCCCATATGAAAAGGTTTAAACATAACATAAACATTCGTATTAAAACTAGCATACGAAATGTCAATACTTTCACCATAAACCATGAATGGTATAAAAATAGAACATCCACAGTCAAACATATCACAAAACCTTCAATACAATATATAAGTTTTGTATCATAATAAATCAACTTCAAATAAGCGTAAAATCCATCAAAGGATGTTGACATAGATGAAATCAAAAATCTTTTTAGAGAAATATCTCTTTATATTTTGAAATAATTTAAGAGTCATATATTTATAAAATAAAACATTTTATTTGAAAATATTATTATAAGATTGTAAGGGACGCTTTGATGATTTTATAACGGTGGAAAATAGCTGCACCCACCGTATAAGTTAAAAAAACATTCTTACCTTAATTTTGTCGAAAAGGTTAAAAAGAACCTTGTTTGGAAAATGACGGAAATATTCCTTTATAAACCTCTTATAAAAAGTCAAACAAGGGTATAAATGATATTAACCCATATTCTAGTAATTAGTAAAAATGTTTTGAAATTCATTTTGAAGATACATGGATGTGGATGATAAAGAGATCCCAGTAGATTATTACGTATAAACAACCTCGGATAATGAAGAGATTGTGAAATAACCCTTACCTTGTACTTTTCCTTGGTTGGGGTAGGTTAACCCCCTGTATAAGTGGTGAAATAATTGTTATTAAATTATACAATAATCATATACATTAATATGATATCATATATGATCTTTTAACATTGATTTGTTAATAATATCTTAGTATTATCGTTGTTTCGGGTGTTAACTTACTTGTTTTATTTTATATGTTTTGTTACGTAAGACATGTTTGTAATGGATAGGTTGTATATTATTCATATCCATAATGATATCAAGTCCTTAATCATCATATTTAAATCATCAAATGATAATTATACTTGAATGGATACGATGGAGAATGAATCTCATCGCGTTCGTGGAGACGGTAGTCCATACGTACGCACGAGCGACAATATCATTCATTTGATATTAAAATAATATATAAATGGATTGTATATAATATATAATGAATCATTAACATGTTATATTTATTATTTACATGAGTTACACATCATTATTATACCCATCGAAATATTAATATATTGAATAACAATTACACCACGACGTGGATACGGTAAGCCGTACGTACGCACGTATGGTGACATGTTATTCAAAGGGTGGATAGAATAATAAATATGGTTGTACCATATTTATAATAAAATCACAGTATATATATGATACTGGAGTTATTATTTTATAATGGTAACAACAAATGAAGAAGAAGTGGAAGAAGAACGGAACTTGGAAAAGGGTGGTGAAATCATTACCTCTTCTTCGGGTTCTTCCTTTTGATTTGATCAAAAGGGCTCCTTAGGTTGGATTTAAGATCAAACTAAGTCCTCTAGGTTGTAGTGAGGAAAGTTGGGAGAGTATTTGGGCAGATTTGGGCTGATCCAAAAGGCTTTGAAGGTGTAAAAAAATGAGAAGGAGGAGTGCCCTTTTATAAGAGGGGTGAGGGGCACCTTTGGAAAAGCTAGAAATATTAATTTATAATAAATTCATATTCGTTTTCAAATGGCTCAAAAGTGGATTATTTAGATTTTAAGGTGGGGATGGGTCGAAAACCACTCAACCAATATAATTTAGATAGGTTTGGGTACTTATATTAACCTTATCTTTAAGTATTAACTCTAAGTTAATTAGTTTCACTTTTACAATGTCTCTTTGTATTTTTATATTATATGGTTAATAAACATACAATAAACATCCAAGATACCCCTAAGTGGTCCATTAATGATACACCTATTATGATATAAGTCTCTTGGACGAACCTTAGATTTATAGGAATTTAATATCAATTAATAATATAATATTTGTTTTAAAAACTCTTTTATGTCAATTTTGACACTATTCAATAGTTGAATTTTTTGAAACTCATAACAGAATGATTACTTCGAAAACATTTAATTAAATAATTCCTAACATGTCATATTAACATATAAAATTAGTTTAATTCATAAAAAGTCTCAAATTATATTTATTTGTGTATTTATAATATCAATTATTTTAATTTTTCACTATTATGGTAATTACTGCATCATCATTGTGTCATAAATAAATTAAATTATTTAATGTCTAAAAATTATAAATAAAATATCAGTATTTAGGAAATATTTTTATATTTCTATTGAATATTTAGTCGAAAATCCAACATATATAACCCTATGTAAAAATTTTTTTGCTAAAAGATATATGCTTGTGTCATTTTTGTATTCATTTTAACTTAATTAAAATAAAGTGTCCCTATCACCTACAAGTGGCTCCATGGGGTCCCACAATCGACCCAAATATGTATATGGTCGAACATGTATCAACCAATAAGGCTAGGACATGTTTTAGGATAATTTAGTATTATTATAATATTATTTTTAACCCTTATTTACCGGATTTAACCTTAACCATAGTAACTAAAATATTTACCGAACTAATTATTCAAAATGTATAAAAATAAAAGTTACCTATTTACACAATTTGAAAATCCTGATTCCAAATATGGAATCAATTTTTCCAAATTCAAATCATAGATGTGGCTGAAAGTAATTTAAAATTAATTCCCGTTGTTAAAACAAAAAGCGTGTTTTTAAGAGATAATAACTATCAAAAGATTGTCACTTGTTTATATATGGTTTAACTGTAAAATTATGTCCAATGAACAACATTGTATTAAATGGTAAAAATATATTATAAATATACTTTAAAACCACTCAAATTCTTAATTTATCAATATTAATTATTTTGATTAAAAAAGTTGTTTTTAATTTAAATTTAGTAATTTTCACTATTCATCAAAAATATTTAAGTTATCCGAAAAGTACCAAAATATCACCTTAGGCTAAATTCGATATTCCGAATCCAAAAATGATGTCCATTTTGAAATATAAAATATATATAATTTCAAAAAGTAGTTATTACTATTCATAATGGCTAGTTTGATTGGTTATGGTGTGTTAGAACTCAGTGTTGCGTACAACACACGCTATCACATTATTCAAAGAGAAGCGTACCGTAGAAGCATGAGGTGTTACATTATCCCCTCCTTCAAATAATTTCATCCTTGAAATTTCTAGAATACTTATCACATGAAAAGACTCGGGTGGTTCTTCATCATAAGTTCATCGGGTTCCCACGTTGCCTCTTCCATCTTATGGTTTCTCCACAAAACTTTTAACAAACGCGTCATCCGGTTTCTCAGTACTTGTTATCTCGTATCAAGAATCCTGACGGGCTCTTCACAATAAGATAGATCGGGTTCCAGTTCTAATTCTTCATAGGTGAGTACATGCAATGGGTCAGGCATGTATTTCCTCAATAGAGATACGTGGAACACATCGTGAACTTTGGAGAGACATGGCAGCATTGCCAATCGGTAAGCTACAGCCCCAATTCGTTCTAGAATTTAGAATGGTCCGATGTACCTGGGACTCAATTTACCTTTCTTACCAAAATGTATGACTCCCTTCCATGGAGATACCTTCAAGAAAACATGATCACTGACTTGAAATTACAAATCCTTCCTTCGATTATCAGCATAGCTCTTCTGCCTACATTGAGCTGTTTTGATGTGATTTTGGATTACCTTCACCTTTTCCATCATTTCCTCCACCAGTTCTGGCCCTACAAGTTTTCTTTCAACAACTTCATCCTAACAGGTTGGTGTACGACATCTCTTTCCGTATAACGCTTCATATGGTGCCATCTGAATACTCGAATGGAAGCTATTGTTATAGGAAAATTCTACCAGAGGTAAACATTGATCTCACATACCCTGAAAGTCATGTGAGAAAGATCTCAACATGTCTTCTAAGGTTTGAATAGTCCGTTCTGATTGTCCGTATGTCTGAGAGTGGTAAGCAGTGCTCAAATGAAGCTCAGTATCCAGGGATTTCCGAAGACTTTTCCAGAATCTTAAAGTAAAACGGGGATCACGATCAGATACAATCGATAGGGGTACTCCATGAAGTCTCACAACTTCATTAATATATAGTCTTTCTAGACGTTCCAGGGGTAGATCTTCTCTTATAGAAAGAAAATGTACTGACTTGGTAAGACAATCAACAATAACCCATATTGCATCGTTCCTTCTAGGATTCTTTGGTAGCCCCATGACAAAGTCCATCGTAATATTGTCCCATTTCCACTCAGGTATGGGAAGAGGTTGCATGAATCCTCCAGGGTGTTGCCTTCCAGCTTTCACTTGTTGACAAACCATACATCTTGAAACAAAATTAGAAATCTCCCTCTTCATATTTTCCCACCAAAAATGTTCCTTCAAATCTCTATATATTTTGGTGCTCCCAGTGTGTATAGAGAAATTGGAACTATGAGAATCATCCAGCAATTCCCTTTTTAGATCAGGTATATCGGGAACACAAAGTCTCTTCCCGAATTTCAAAATTCCAACTTCATACACAAAGTCTCTCAGTCTCCCATCATTCAAAGCTTTAATCTTCTTTTGAAATTCTTCATCATGGTTCTGAGAACTCTTAATCCTTTCTAGTAAAGATGGTTTGGAAACCATTTGAAAAATAATTTATTTTTCTCCTTCCCTGGTTATTCCCATGTCCATCTTCACTAGATCCATGAAAATTGGATCCCTTTCAATTCTCATATTGCTCAAAACTCCATGATCTTTTCTACTCAAAGCATCTGCCACCTTTTTTGCCTTCCCCAGGTGGTAGTGTATCGTACAATCATAATCCTTGAGCAATTCATGCCATCTCATTTGCCTCATGTTGAGTTCTTTTTGTGAGAAAATATACTTCAAACTCTTGTGATCAGTATAAATCTTACATTTTTCACCATAGAGGTAGTGCCTCCATATCTCTAAAGCAAAGACCACAAATACTAACTCGAGATCATGAGTAGGATATTTTTGTTCATGAATTTTCAAATGTCGTGATGCATAGGCAACAAATCTATCATTCTACATAAGGACACAACCAAGTCCTTTTTTCGATGCATCACTATAAATAACGAACCCATCATTCCTCGATGGTAGAGTCAATATAGGAGCATTGACTAATCTTCTCATAAGTTCATCAAAACATTCTTCAAACTATTTTTTCCAAAAAAAATTAACCCCTTTACGTGTGAGCTTCGTTAATGGGTTAGCCAATCAGGAAAAATTCTAGACGAAACGTCGATAATAACCTGCAAAACCAATAAAACTACGTATCTCAGTTATACTCATAGGTGCTGTCCATTCTTGGATTGCCTTGGCCTTAGAAGGATCAATAGAGATTCCATCTTTAGAGACAATATGGCCAAGAAAAGAAATCTTCTGAAGCCAAAATTCACACTTGATAATCTTCTCATATAATTCATGCCTTCTCAGAGTCTTCAAGATAATGCGCAAGTGATTCTCATGATCTACGTAGCTTTTGGAGTATACTAAGATATCATCAATAAATACCACCACAAATTCATCGAGATACTCCTTAAAAACTCTATTCATCAGATCCATGAATACAGAGGGTGCATTAGTCAATCCAAAAGGCATTACAGTAAACTCGTAATGCCTGTACCTGGTTCGAAATGCTGTCTTCAGAATGTCTTCCTTCTTCACACACAACTAATGGTATCCAGATCGAAGGTAAATCTTTGAAAAGTATTGAGCTCCATGCAGTTGGTCAAATAAATCATCAATACGTGGTAGGGGATACTTGTTCTTTATTGTTATAGCATTGATCTCCCTGTAGTCGATACATAACCTCATAGAGTCGTCTATATTTTTAACAAAAAGAACAGGGTCTCCCCATGGAGAAACACTAGGGAGAATAAATCCCTTATTACTCAATTCCTCTAGTTGTTTCTTTAGTTTGAATAATTCTACAGTGGACATTCTATAAGGGGTCTTTGATATAGGCCTTGATCCAGGAATTAAATCAATGGAAAACTCAGCTTCTTGTTTTGGAGGATGTCCAGGTAAATCATCCGGAAATACATCTACAAATTCTTTCACAATAGGTACATCCTCTATTTGAACATTCTTCTCCTCACCCATAGTCATTTGATTCTCTTCCTCCCTAATAATTGAATTTATTTGAGCTACTGGGGGTGGATCTAGATAAGAATTAGGTGGTGACGATTCTTATCTAAATATAAGGTGTTCCTTATCATCATCATCAAGAATCGTAACCTCTTTATTCTTACAATAAATCTTCGCATCATAGTCTGAAATCCATTCCATACCGAGGATTATATCCAACCCAATCATAGGTTTGACGATGAGATCAGCAGATAAAGAACATTTATGTTCTCTAATGGGGACTGATTTACAAAACATTGTTGTAATGATACTTCCCTTAGGAGTTTTAACTGGAAACTCCCTAGTTAAATCAAATTGGAAATATCTAATTTTCTTAGAAAACTGGGAAGATATGAAAAATGCGATGATCCAGAATCAAATAATGCATTTGCTAAACTTGAGGAAACCATTAAATTACCTGCCACCACGTCTTTCAGAGCTTCTAACTCAGCAGTAGTGATAGCATAAGCTTGGCCTTGATCCCTTGGACTTTTCTGAGGTAAGTTCTCCTAACGCTTAGGACATTCATTTGCATAGTGTCCAATCTCCCTACAATTGTAACACTGAACATTGGTAGCTTCCTTCTTCCCTTTGAAATCACGATCTTGGTGGTCTTTTTCACCACATTTGTAACAGACACCCATTCTATTCAAGCAAGTACCAGGGTGTTTCTTCCCACATTTAGAACAGAATGGATATTCAACCTTTCCCATCATCCCCTTATTTCCATTCCCAGATTGATCAGCAGTTCTCTTCTTCTCATTCTTTTCTTTAAAGTCATAAGACTTAGAGAATTCATTTTCGGTCTTGATAGCACATGAGACAATGCCTTCGTACAATGAAAAGGATTGTGAGAATAATGCTCGACGGAGAATTGGTTTTATCCCATCAAAGAAACGATCAATCTTACTTCTTGGGTTACGTATATAATCTCCATCATACCTTGCTAACCTTGTAAAGTTAGCCTCATACTTTGCGACATTCTCATCCTCCTTTTGTCTCAGACTCAGAAACTGCCTTTCCATATCTGCTCGGTTGTCGGGAGGAAAGTATTTTTCTAAAAACAGATCTTTGAAATCCCTCAATTCCATATTTGATACTTCATTATCTTCCTTCGTATTTTGAATCAATAACAAACATTGATCAGCATCTCCAGTGAGGCGGAAAACTGCCATGATAACTTTTTCCCTTTCACTACTCCCCAAAGCCTGAAATATTTTCTCTAGGGAAAATATCCATTGCTCAGCTACTAAGGGATTTGTACTACCATTGAACGTTGGTGGTTTTTTCCTCATGAATCGATCTAACATTGATCCTCCATGCTGCGGATCAGGGTGCTCCATACGGGAAAGGTTATTATTCATAACCGGAGTGAGTTGTCCCAGTATGGTGATTAGTTGATCGACACCAGTTGCATCACCAAATCCATTATAATTATCTCGAACAGGAGGTAAATCCATACATGGAGTGAGTTAATTGATACAGTTTCAATTTCTTCCACTAGGCACCATTTCTAAACAATGGCATAAACTAGATCAGTTTGTGAATCAAAATACATAATACCATACTTATAAAACACTTAACATGTATTGAACTATTTATGGATATAATCCATAATCATAAGAATGTTTTCTTTGAGGAAGTATATACTCATAAACCCTTCATAATGATTTGTAAAGAGAATGAGAGTTATCCTAAGCATATCCCCCGGGAGTGTCGTAACCAAGAGTGCAGCAAGGCCCGTTGTCGTGCACCAGTTCCCGTTCGAGTCTAGCTCAAAGCGTTGTTTTCAGGTTTTACCCCTAGGTACATCTGTGCCAGAGCCGCCTGTACCTGCTCGTATCCAGACAAGGATGTATTTCTCGGAAAACTAACAAAATCTCTACAATACCAAAATTCTAGGAAGTTATTCTATACTAATCCTCAAAGTTCATATTAGGTCTACGTGCTCTAATCAGAGTTTATCTAAATCTAGTTTCCAAGGATTGTACTAAACTTCCTCTTATACCAGCTATAACGCCCCGACCCCAGTTACCCAGAGTCGGTGCATTATTACATAACTTTGGCATGATCACAAGAAATATCAAATCTCGAAAGACCGATTGGTTTAGTAGCCTTGGAAACATTAGATATATTCACAATGTTTTACATTACATCATGAAGTGAAAAACTACTACAAAAACATATTGTCTCCATAATCAACACTATTATCCCCTCATAATATCCCTGCAGGTCATTCATAATTTAGTTCTTCACATCCTGGGAAAAATGAAACATAGAAAAGTGGTGAGCACAAATGCCCAGTAAGGATAAGAATATAGTGGAAACTATCATAAATAAGAAAAAACATTTAAGGCAATGTATAACTAAAACAAAAGCCTTTTCAACATGAATATCAACATAGTATGGAAAAAATAAAATGAAATAATGCCATTTACTTATTCACATGAATACTCTACTAATCGAATAATCACATGAAATATCAATAACCACTTTCATAATGATGGAATGCATAATGCCAGACTATCATAACCACATAGCCAAGGCCACGTGCCATGACTACAAATAAGATTTTTCCAAGGCCTTGTTCCAAGGCACTAGTTTGTCTCATGAGGCCTACCGATGCATCGAGGAGCTATAGTGGGTTCAACCCATCACATATTAAGTCCAATGCATTCCCATATGAAAAGGATTAAACATAACATAAACATTGGTATTAAAACTAGCATACGAAATGTCAATACTTTCACCATAAACCATTAATGGTATAAAAATAGCACATCCAAAGTCAAACATATCACAAAACCTTCAATACAATATAGAAGTTTTGTATCATAAAAAATCAACTTCAAATAAGCGTAAAATCCATCAAAGGATGTTGACATAGATGAAATCAAAACTCTTTTTAGAGAAATATCTCTTTCTATTTTGAAATCATTTAAGAGTCATATATATATAAAATAAAACTTTTTCTTTGAAAATATTCTTATAATCTTGTAAGAGAAGCTTCGACGATTTTATAAAGGTGGAAAATAGCCGCACCCGCCGTATAAATTAAAAAAAACATTCTTACCTTAATTTTGTCAAAAAGGTTAAAAAGAACCTTATTTGGAAAGCAACGGAAAGATTCTTTTATAAACCGCTTATAAAAAGTCAAACAAGGGTATACATGACTTGAACCCATATTCTAGTAAATTGTAAAAATGTTTTGAAATTCATTTTGAAGAAACATGGATGTTAATGATACAGAGATCCCAGCATATTATTACGTATAAACAACCTCGGATAATGAAGAGATTGTGAAATAACCCTTACCTTGTACTTTTCCTTGGTTGGGGTAGGTTAAACTCCTGTATAATGGTTAAATAATTGTTATTAAATTATACATGAATCATATACATTAATATGATATCATATATGATCTTTTAACATTGATTTGTAAATAATATCTTAGTATTATCGTTGTTTCGGTTGTTAACTTACCCGTTTGCTTTTATATGTTTTGTTACGTAAGCCAAGTTTGTAATGGATAGGTTGTATATTAATCATATCCAGAATTCTATAAAGTCCTTAAACATAATTTTAAATCATCAAATGATAATTATACTTGAATGGATACGATGGAGAATGAATCTCATCGCGTTCGTGGAGACGGTAGTCCATACGTACGCACGACCGACAATTTCATTATTTTGATATCAAAATAATATATAAATGGATGGTATATAATATATACAGAATCATTAACATGTTATATTTATTATTTACATGAGTTACACATCATTATTATACCCATCAAAATAATAATATATTGAATAACAATTACACCATGACGTGGAGACGGTAAGCCGTACGTACGCACGTATGGTGACATGTTATTCAAAGGGTGGATAGAATAATGAATATGGTTGTACCATATTTATAATAACATCACAGTATATATATGATACTGAAGTTAATATTTTAGAATGGTAACAACAAAGTAAGAATAAGTGTATGAAGAAAGGAACTTGGAAAAGGGTGGTGAAATCATTACCTCTTCTTCGGGTTCTTCCTTTTGATTTGACCAAAAGGGCTCCCTAGGTTGGCTTTCAGATCAAACTATGTCCTCTAGGTTGTAGTGAGGGAATATGGGAGAGTATTTGGGAAGAGTTTGGATGAACCAAAAGGCTTTGAAGGTGTGAAGAAATGAGAATGAAGAGTTCCCTTTTATAAGAGGGGTGAGGGGCACCTTTGGAAAAGCTAGAAATATTAATTTATAATAAATTTATATTCGGTTTCTAATGGCTCCAAAGTGGATTATGTAAATGTTATGGTGGTGATGGGTCGAAAACAACTCAACCAATAGAATTTAGACAGGTTTGGGTACTTATATTAACCTTATCTTTAAGTATTAACTCTAAGTTAATTAGTTTCACTTTTACAATGTCTCTTGGTATTTTTATATTATATGGTTAATAAAATTACTATATAATATAAGCGACACCCAAGTGGTCCGTTAATGATAAACCTATTATGAGATAAGTCTCTTGGGCGAACCTTAGATTTTTAGGAATTTAATATCAATTAATAAAATAATATGTTTTTTAAAAACTCTTTTATGTCAATTTTGACACTATTCAATAGTTGATTTTTGTGAAACTCATAACAGAATCATTACTTCGGAAAAATTTAATAAAATCATTCCTAACATGTCATATTAACTTATAAAATTAGTTTAATTCATAAAAAGTCTCAAATTATATTTATTTTTGTATTTATAATATCAATTATTTTAATTTTTCACTATTATGGTAATTACTACATCATCATTGTGTCATAATAAATTAAATTATATAATGTCAAAAAATTATAAATAAAATATCATTATGTAGGAAATCGTTTTACCTTTCTAATGAATATTTATAGTCGAAATCCCAACATATATAACCCTGTGTAAAAATTGTTTTTCTAAAAGATATTTGCTTGTGTCATTTTTGTATTCATTTTAACTTAATTAAAATAAAGTGTCCCTATCACCTACAAGTGGCTCCATGGGGTCCCAAAATCTACCCAAAGATGCCTATGGTCTAAAATGTATCAACCAATAAGTATATGACACGTTTTAGGGTAATTTAGTATTATTATAATATTATTTTTTAACCCTTATTTACCAGATTTACCCTTAACCATGGTAAATAAAATATTTACCGAAGTAATTATTCAAAATGTCTAAAAATAAAAGTTACCTATTTACACAATTTGAACATCCTGATTTCAAATATGAAATCCATTTTTTCAAATTCAAAACACAGAAGTGGCAGAAATTAATTTAAAATTAATTCCCGTTGTTAAAACAAAAAGTGTGTTTTTAAGAGATAATAACTATCAAAAGATTGTCACTTGTTTATGTCTGGTTTAATTGTAAAATTATTTCCAATGACCAACATTGTATTAAATGGTAAAAATATATTCTATATATACTTTAAAACCACTCAAATTCATAATTTATCACTATTAATTATTTTTATTAAAAAAGTTGTTCTTAATTAAAATTTAGTAATTTTCACTATTCATCAAAATATTAAAGTTATCCGAAAAGTACCAAAATCTCACATTAGGCTAAATTCAATATTTCAAATCCAAAAATGAAGTCCATTTTGAAATATAATATATATATAATTTCAAAAAGTAGGTATTACTATTCATAACAGCTAGTTTGATTGGTTATGGTGTGTTAGAACTCGGTGTTGCATACAACACACGCTATCACATTATTCAAACATAAGCGTACCGTAGAAGCTTCGGGTGTTACAGGTAGTTCCAGCTGAGGCAGTAGCAGTAGGTAGTACTAGACATGGATTAGTAGAGGGTAGATGAGGGAGGATGAGTAAAGCCCCACGACACTCCCCATCTTCATAATGCAGAGTGCGGTCATGGTGGTGGTCGTCATCAAGGTCAGAGAGGTCATAGAGGAGGTCGTGGTCAGCTTCATTCTTTATAATTACCAGTGCCAGGCAAGCCAGACATTGTTCGAGGTACCATTTTCTTGTTTTCCAAATTTTTGTATGCTTTATATGATTTAGGATTGACACACTCTGTCATATCACCTACCCTTGTCCATACATTGGGTGTTGAGGTAGAGAGGCTTCTAGTGCCCTTAGCGTTGACTACACCAGTTGGAAGTCACGGTAACTTGTTTTAAGTAAGTAGAGACTATGAGCTAGTGCTGGGGAAGCACCAATCATGGGGATATTTCTTATGTTTACAGATACCACCATATGATTTCATTATTTTCATGGATTGGTTGTATTCTGTGCAGGATATCGTGGATTTCTTCAGGAGGAATTTTGTGTCCTTTGATGTAGATGGGGAGCTGATGGTGTTTGTTGGTGAGTGACACACTCAGATTAGTTAGAGGTGTGTTTCATCCTAATCATCCATGGTGGCTGAGCTGATGCTGATTTATTCAGAGGATAATTATTTTTCATTTTCTAGGGTCGTAGAAGAGTACCCTGATGTCATTCCAGAAGAGGTTGTAGCATTACCCCCTCGACAAGAGATCTATTTTGGGATAGGTCTACAACTAGGAGAATCTCATATCTCTATGTATCCATATAGGATGGCCCCTTGTCATTTACGAGAGCTACGTATAAGGCATGATGGTCTGTAATAGTGTGGTTTTGTTCGGACGAGTGTGTCACTGTGGGGTGCACCAGTTTTGTTCATGAAGATAGATGAAAACAGTTTGTAGTTGTCTATCGATTATCATTACCAAAACAAAGTGACAATGAAGAATCTATATCCTCTTCTGCGGATTGATATTTTTTTGATCAACGGAAGTATTCATGTGGGTTTTCAAAGATCGACATGCGTTCAGGATATCATCAGATGCGCGTGAAGGATTACGATATCTCAAAAATTGCTTTCTATTTTCCCCATGAGCATTATGAGTTTATTATAATGTTATTCAGTGTGACAAATTATCTAGATGTGTTCATGGGATTAATGAACATGGTGTTCCGTGAGTTCCTGGATAATTTCTTTGTGGTTTTCATCGACAACACAATTGTGTAATCCAGGTCTGAGGAGGAGCATGCAGAGAATCTGCACGTCGTTTTGGGAGTTCTTGGTCAAAATCAGATGTTTGGTAAGTTTCCATAGTGTGGGTTCTAGGCTCTTAAAGTCTATTTCATGGGGAATGTTGTCTCCCAGTAGGGAGTAGTTTTGAATCCATAAAATATGGAAAACATTTTTTCAAGGGCATCCCCCAAGATGGTGGTTGAGGTGAAAAGTTTCTTTGGTCTTACAGGATACTACAGGATGTTTGTAGCCAATTTCTCTCATGTTGCGACTCCTCTGACTGCAATGTCCAGTGAGGATCATGTGTTCATGTGTACTGATCAGTGTTAGGAAGATTTAAAGTAACTTAAGGAGATATTAGTAAGTTCTCCAGTTCTTTTTCTACTAGTAGATGGAGTTTAGTTTTATGTTTTTTGTGATGGTTCACATTTGGGGTTCAGCTGTGTTCTGATGAATTATATATCAGTTGTTTCATATGGATCTTGGATATTCTTTCCCAATGAATATAACTATTCCACCCATGATCATGAGCTAGCAGTCATGGTGTTTCCTATGAATTTATGGAGACGTTACCTCATTGGGGAGAACTTTGTGGTTTTCACCGATCATAAGAGTCTGAGTTATGTTTTCTCTTTGTGTGACTTGAACTTATGGGTTTGTGGATGGATGGAGTTCTTACAGGAATATGTCATTGAAATATCATATACGCTTGGAACGGTGAATTTTGTGGCTAATTCACTAAGAAGGAACTCAAGTAGTGTTGCAGTTCATGAATCCGGTGATTCACAGAGAGTTATGGATGGGAATTCAGAATTATATCTCGACATGGGAGATGTTGCGGGTAGGGGGTGTCTTTTTCTGATGATGTTGCAATCATATCTGGTGCATCCAGTGGATGAGTCAAAGTTGGGGGATCATTAGGTAGATGTCTAGATAGACTGAGTTGTTTTTGGAGAGACCCCTAATGGATGGTCTGAGAATGAATAACACCAAGTGTTGTATCACGGAAGGCCATTTGATCATTTGGAAATGAGAGATACGGTTCTTAGAGAGTTCCATGGTTCACCTTTAGTGGTGCATCCAGATGTGGAAAAGATATACCCGTACTATAGGAGTTAGTTTTGGTTCCCTGGGTTGATGTGTGCAATTGTGGAGATTGTGTTTCAATGTTTGGTCTTCTAGAAGTTCAAGGCTGAGAACCATGTCCCTAGTGGTTTTCTCTGGCCATTAGAAATTATTTTTCTGAATTGGGAGAACATTTCAATGGACTTTGTATCTAGTTTACCTCGAGATCAGGGAGTACATGATGCTATTTGGTTGGTAGTGGACCTTTTAAAAAAATCAACACACTTCATAGAGATCAAGGATTCAAGCTCCGTGGATGTATTGTCGAGGCACTATCTGGAGGAGGTTGTGAGACATCATTGAGTCCCAAGGACAATAATTTATGATCGATATCCATGTTTTACCTTCAGGGTGTGGAGAGGTCTCTAGTAAGATTTTGGTTCTCAGCTATGCCATATCACTCATTTTTTTCGGCAGACGTATGATCAGACAGAGCGGACTATCCGGACTCTTGAAGACATGTTACGGTCTTGTGTCTTGTATTTTGGAGGTTCTTGGATGAGGAATGTACCTCTGTGGGAGCTCTCTTACAACAATAGTTTTCACTCCACCATCGGTATGGTACTGTTTGAAGCCATGTATGGTCGACCTTTCTATTCTACATTAGGCTAGAATGGGGTTGGAGAGCCATCAATTCTGATACCGAAACTGGTAAAGAATACGATGGAAATGGTTCATGAGATTCACGAGAGGATAAATGTAGTGTAGGATCATCAGAAATCATATGTCGATCAATGGAGGATACCCTTAGAGTTAGATGGTGGGGATCACGTGTTTCGGTAGGTGATTCCCCATCGTGGGAAGAGAAGTTTTGTTCATGGGAGTAAGAATTATCCAATGTTTTTTTGGCCTCTTGAGGTGTTGGATCATGTTGGATTCTTGGCATATCGAGTAGCACTTCCCATACAAGTGAGCTGAATACAATATGTTTTTCATGTGTCACAACATCATCCTTATCTTCTTGATGAATCCAGCATCATCTATTAGAGAGATATCGATATTGATGATGATGCGACCATCGAGGAGAAACCTGTAGAGATCCAATACTGCAAAGAGAAGGTGTTTCATACGTATTTTAACCCCTTGGTTCGTGTCTTTTGGAGACATGGTGTCATGTCGGAGCGTACTTGGGAATTTGAGTTGTAGAAGCATTCTCAGTAGGCAGAGTTGTTTTATGTTTAACTATTTTTGTGTAATGATATCCCCTTTGTGGTTATAGGTACTTCATGGTTATAACATTGATTTCTTTTTTTTTGCTTCTTATAGATTTCTCTCTTTTTAGAGGTATCTCGATGAGTGGTTGTTCAGACCACTTTTTTTGTTTCATTTTGGGTTGGTTTTGGATTCTCAAGGAAGTGATTGTTTTGAGAGGTGTCTAATGTAATGACCCCAACCTCTCTAGTCCATTCCCTTGCTAAAATCTGGTGGATTACGTGATCTAGGAGGTCAAGGTGACTCATCCCCAATACCTTTCCAAATTTCTGTTTCTGTGAATAGTGATTCCAAAATGGTGAGGTTCCGACTGCAGCCTCTATTTCCATTGGCAAATTTGGATTTCATGATCAGTGCTTTCAAATTGGTGAGCTTCCAACTATAGACTCTATTTACTTTTCCAAATTTCGACTTCATGAATAGTGTTTCCAGAATGGTGAGCTTCCAACTACAACCACTATCTCCTTTTCCAAATTTCATTTTTGTTGTACAGTGATTCCAGCTTCCTATAGTTTCACCCCTTTGAGGTTTCCTTTGATGTAAAATGAATTTAATACCTCATTTTAAGGACTCTAAGGCCAATTCAAAATCCATAACTATGATATTAATTTTCTTAAGTCTTTGGATGATTTTACATGTTCAATCCAAGTGGTTTAATGTGATCCATTTGTAATGCAAAATTCAAAATTTCATAAATAGTTACTCTATTAAATCCACTAAAGGGAATGAAATCATCCTCTCTAGTACTACCTCCTTTATCTCTGGTGTGAGACTCTCGAACCTTTCATTACTTCCCATATGAGTTTTGTGATCAGACATTCCTCTTTGGATTGGCTCACCTTAAATTTATTCTTGTTGTTAGTGCACCCTCTATTTATGGTGTAACCAAGTAGTTTCAATCAATCTTTGATATAGGGTATGATAATTCTTCATTTTTTTTGGTTCATTTCATTGTTTTTCCGCTATACCATTTTTGTAATTCTATCTCCATGTTCCTAATGGAATTTTCTTCGGATTTGACCAGTGTGGTGGGGTCTCTGCATCCTCAGGTGGATACAGTTGTCACGCGGGAGGAGATCATAATTTGTTGTGTGGCACTTTATTGTATAAAGAACATAAATAACCATTTAAGGGAGGGGATTCATTGCTTATCTATTATTTTACATGAAAATATAGAGGTAACATGTTTTTGACCACTGGATGAAAATGTAATTGACATATTAAATATTTTATCCAGATAAATAAATTAATATCAATCGTTTGTTATTGCCTCTTGTTTTTATAGATAGTGTGACATCTATGATTCCTCATTTAAAATTATCATTCTTTATAGAAATTGGTAAAGAGAGTAAACATGGAATTAATAGATAATTATTTTGTATAAAGATAAAGTGGCTTGAAAATGAATCCAGTTGTTGTTGTTGTAATTTGATGCTAATCAAATTGATACAGTAAGAATTTATAATTATTTTTGATAGATTACTATTTAGTTTTCCCGTCATTGGAACCTACGAATATTTAATCGGTTAATTCAATATGGATTAATGACCTGGTTGTTTGATTAAATATAATTCCTTGTAGGGTTATGAGTTACCCTATAGCTTGTTTAAGGGATAAGAGCTAGGTAAATATGATTTTTGTTTTCCTGCTTCTTGTGTTGTGATGTGAGCCTGGAAGGCTATTGTGATATGTGGGGGCACGAAGGCCTATTGATTGTGGCAGTATATAACACCTAGAGGGGAGAGATGCATCAGTTTATGCTTTTTGTGTCTGGGAGGACAATGGAGATTAGGGAACGAGTTATATGTGGAGGTTTTGATTATTGTTGTTTCATGTTGGTTGTTTATCTTCTTTACTTTTCCCACTGGTCAAGGCGCCTAGGTTTCTTAACCTCCATCCAAAAGGAAATAATACACGCAGGGTATGCCACAAGATTTCCAGTTTTATCTTCCTGAGGGATTATGGGTCTACACTCTTGCCATTGGTCTAAAATACTCGATGGGTAATTCACCCACTCACCATGTTGAGCACCTTGTGTTTAGTAGCATAGAATGTTTTTCTAGAATGCATGGGAATACAAGAAATTAATGTTGTTAATAAATTATTGAATAGATTGTTTTAACCCATTGGATTGGAGATTTCTAGAATGCAAGGTTGTGGTTGAAATTTTAAAGGAACATTGACGTTCAGGTGTGATGGTAATGAAATATAATGTTGAAATTTTTAATGGTTAATTAATGTTTAAGGAATTAATAAACGTAAAGAGAAACTAATATAAAGGGAATGATGTAATGTAATCAAGATCATTAAATGGTTTTTTGCTTATTGGATACCTAGTCTTAGAAGTGGATGATGGGAGTCCGAGATATGTTTGCTAGAGTTGATTCTAAGACTAGGTTATTCCCATAGTGTGTTTGTGAGCTATAGTATATTCTCTAATTTTTGTGTTTCTATATACTACTCCACCCCGTTAGTTAGGTAAATTGGCACCCCGAGGATTATGATCCGTAGGGGGGTGTTGTCCCCAACATTCTGGTGGGAGGATGGATTGATGACTACCCCCATTGGCCCTGCTCTCTTTTATTGGTAGATACTTGTGCTGGTAGGCAGAACTGTTATTTTTCCCAATATATGTGTGTAGAGGGATGTAATGGATTGTGGTTATTCACACACATATATTATGGATATATTTTCATATGAACTACTATAGGTGTAACATGTTATAGGGTGTGATGGTTTGATGATCCCTACTCGGTGTATGGGTTATAATGGATTGAGGTATAATGGCCTATGCATGATACATGTTATGCGAGTAGTGGTGGCTCCTAGAAACTACCTGGTTAATTTTAATACATGTATTTGGTGGTTTTCTCCACAAGGTGCATGTTGTGGTGCTTCAACCAGGTGTCTGTGAGCAAGTATTTTTGGAGAGAGATGGATCAAGACATGCGATGTTGGGGAAAATCGAAAGACCAATAGAGAATTAGTAGCGGGGTACCCTTGATGTTAATTATTATATTATATAATCGTGTATGTGATACCTGGGTAGAGTAGCCATAGTGAGTCTAGGAACATAGTATTCCTATTTATGTGACAAGTTAATTTCACTTTTTGTTCACTATGATTTAGCATTATTTCATTACATTTGCATGTGAGGATCAAGGGACGATTCAACTGAGTATACTATTATACTCACCCTTTATATATGAACTATTTTTCAGTTCACTTGGATTATGTTGGGGAAAAATATGGTTTATACTAGCTTGGGGTTGCAGGAGCTATTGGGATTTTGGTTGATGTTGTTTTTACTTTCCTTTGGTACTTTCATTTTTACCCTTTCAGTTGTAGTAGTTTTGAATGACATTACATATGTGTACTTGGGAATTTTCATTTATTTTTTTGTCTGAGTTGGTGTTGGTATGTGTCTGTCTTATCTCTCTCTTTTTCATATGTTCTATTAGAGGGTAATTCCTCCCATGTGTGTGTTTACTATAACCTCGGTGATAGCCACCAACCCGGGGCCTACTAGTAGTGGGAATTAGGGGTCATTATCTACATTATCACATTTCTGGTCGAGGAGTGGTACTCCTTGTGGGGATGGGGTCATGAAAGTATGACTCAATATGAAAATAAAAATGAAAAAAGGAGGGAACAACATTATTTTAGTCTATTATATGGAAATTTCAACCTTCATTCAGTTCATTCATCGATCTTCTAGTGGTTGAGAAATGGATTAGTACCACTGAAACGATATTTTCCATCCTCTAGTGTGAAGAAGTTGAAAAATTAGTTTTTTATCTCTATGATTTGGAAGGTGAGGTATATCATTGGTTTAATTTATCAGGATTATAAGTCAAAAAGATAAAATTAAATACATGGGTTGGGATGAGTTCATGAAATTATTATTCAATATGTGCATTCCTCGTATTCTTCTTACGAAGATGGAGAAGGAGTTAATTGAGGTAAATTAAAATAATGATGAATCTATTGGTACCTATGATGGAAATATTACAATACATGTGAGGTATTGTTCTGGTCCTATTTTCGATCAAGAATGTAAGGTTTATAGATTCTTAAGTGGTTTAGAACCATTTATCTAAATGGAATTAGACATAAGATACTTCAGTATCTAAGAAGATATTTTTTTTATTTTCTATCAAGGTGAAATTTGTGGTTGTAGTTATGCATAAATTCCATGTCTTTAAAAATAAATGGAAGATGGAGTTCAAAGAATAATCATTGAATCATGGAGAGAAAAATATTATATTTCCATTTTTCATAACTTGTGGTAGGATGCATTGAAAAAATTTCCTTAAGGGGGACGGATATTTATTTTTATTTTTGGAATGTAACTTCATCATGAAATTGATTTTTGAATTAATTGGAACATTTTTTAATGATGTGAAAAGGGAAAACTTCAATATAATTCACCTTTAGCACTCCAGTGATTCATGTGTTAGGGGAATTGTCATTATTCTATTTTGTACAAAAACCATTGTTTTAAGAATGATGATGACGATCATCATCCTTATAAGCCATGGGAGAATCTAAAGTATCACGTGATCACTATTTTTGATGATGCGTGTGATAACGATTTGGTGAATTTTAAACTTAACATCCACTATAGAACTACTCGTATCTTATTTTACTATATATCTACCCATTATTTCACATCTACAAAATTTTATATTAGTATTTAGATTCCACCCAAACAATTAGTTACTGAATTATAAATGGAACCTGAAATGGTACAATGATCACATCTCAAATATATGATTCCTCTCTAGTTTATGTTAGTTAGAATGTTCTTCCATCAAATCTTATCATTCTTACATTGGTTCAATTTCACATTATCTTAATTTAGATTGTCTATATCAACATAAATACATCATATATTAATGAGGTAGCGAATTCAAAAAAAATCAATCCAAACTAGGATTGAATATCAATATAATGATAATTATGAACATTATATGGAGATTACAGCCATTTTATGGGTCCTAATTTGAATTCATTAGGTGTGTTTATCTCTGATGGTTAGAGAAAAAGTCAACATCTACTTATGAATATTGATTGAGAATTTTTTGATGCATTGCAGAAATATCATCATTAACTTCAACTAAAACATGATGTTCAGACTTATAAACAACTAATAATTGGTTCAACATAAATTTAAAAGACTCCTTACATAATGGATTTGATAGATATGTATGAATATAATAAGAAACCATTGGAAAATTGTAATAATTGATTTATTTGGATGAGTATGTCACAGTGGTATGCACATGTTCTTTTAGTTAAAAAGAATGTTGGATCAATGTGAATCTACATCGATTATCTGGATATGAACAAGGTCACAAATAATATCATGTATCATAATCCCGATATTGAGGAGTTGTTTTATCAAATCTGAGGAGATCAATACTATTCCATAATGAGCTATCAATAATGAAATAATCAGTTATGTTTCAAAAAAGATGATGTACCCAAGACAACATTCCATACATGGAATGCACACTAAGAAACTTTAGTGATTCCATCTGGCCTTACAAGTTCCCTTGTTATCTTCATTGATTTAATCAATTGATTCTAACAATATTTCCTTGATCAATTTATGGAAAGAGTTATAGTTGATATTCCTATAAACTCGAAGAGAAAGTAAGATCGTAAATATCACTGTATAATTTCACTAATTACCAAATGGAACAAAAAATGACATAAAAATTTTAGAAATAGGGATTTTTTTTTACAAAAGGGTTCATTATGGTCATATAATATCAAGAGAGGGTATATCAGTCGACCCTTCATAGATGGAGGCGGTTGAATGCTAGCCCAGATAAACCATGGTGATTGAGATCAACAGTTTTTTATGTTTATAATGTTATTATTGATGGTTGGATGAGAATTTATCCGGAATAAATATTCATATGTTCATGTTTACTCAGAAGGGATGAACATTCCTTTGGATTGATGTATAAGAGGAAAATTTCAAGGAACCAATGAGAAGGTTAGTTAGTGCGCTTATGTAACTATTTTCATACACTCGAGATGGGTTTTTTATCTATATTGAAGAATCCATTAAAATTATTGCAATGTGATCTTAGGAATAATGAAATTGTTATATTTTATGCCTCATGAAAATTTAAAATTATTTATAGAAAATACCTGATTAATGATTTAGAGTTAGCATCAACAATTTTTCTAGTAATGACTTATAGGCATTATATTAATAGGGAAAAGTGTCATATATTTACTGAAGATGAAATATTAGTGTATATATTCACATAAAAGGAGTTTAACATGTTCCAAAGAATATGGTTAGAGATTATTAATGATTATGACTTCACAATACATTATCACCTTGGGAAAGAGAACAAGTTCATAAATGATTTGAGTTGAAAAGATTATGCTAGATTTTCAATTATGAGGATTGAAAATGATCCAATATTTTTGGATTTGAAAAGGATGGATTTGTAAATTCTAAATGATGGTTAAAAATATTTTCATTATCAATTGAACTATCAACCATATATTTAATTTAATATTAAATAGGTGCGTAAGTGAGAAGTAATGTTTAAAAAGAAGGATATTATTGTTCCTGAGTTTAACTATGATCATGATGTAATGATAATGTTCAAGAAAAGAGTATGTGTTCCATAAAATACTAAATTGAAGAAGGAGTTTTTAGAGTAACCTCAGACTTCATAATTTTCTATTCCTCCTATATATAGAGTTACATAAAGATATTTGGAGGATTAATTTTGGAGGGATATAATGAGGAGAGATATTACAATGTTTTTATCTCCAAATTTGGGATGTCAAAAACATATTGCTGGAAAAATGAAAAGTTTAAGGGCAGTTGCACCCACTAAACAAGGAATAATAGAAATTAGAAAACATCACCATGGATATGGTTATTGCACAACCGAAAATGTATAAATTGAAGAAATTATATATTCTTTGAATTTGATCACGTGACTAAATCATAACATTCAGTCTATTTTTGAAAAGACTTCTCTCTGGATAAACATTTTTGATACAAATTAAAGAAGCCATAAGGTTGCATGGATTACCACATTCCATTGTGTTTGATCTGAATCCATAGTTTACATCAATGTTCTGGTGGTGTCTTTAGTGAGATATTGATTTGGAGTTTTGTTCAAATCTCTGTATCATACCTAAAATGGGGTTAAGATCCAATGAATAATTCATTCCCTAGAGGACATATTGAGATAATGTATTTTGGTATTAAAATTTACTTGGGATCAACACCTTACTATAGATGAGTTTTCCAAAAATAATAGCTTTCATATAAGAATTCAAATGGATCCCTATGAGTCCCTCTATGGAATGATGTGTAGAGATCTAGTGTTCATGAATGATGTTGGAGAATGAAATCTTTTCAGACATGAAATATCTATAGAAATGGAAGGTAAATATTGATCCATTTGGAACCACGTCAATGTAGCTTATATTATGTAGAAAAGAGATTCTATCAGTTTACAACGAGATCTATAATTTGAATATGGTTATAAGGTGTATCTTGTAATTTCTCCAAAACAAGATGTTTGTGCGATTGAGGATGAATTGGAAACAATTCCCCAATTATATCAGTCCCATTGAAATTATTAAAGATATTGATATGATAGCTTATTATTTTAATTATCTACAGAACCTCACTCAAGTACACTATGTGTTCCTTGTATCTCTCTTGAGGATGTACATACCTAAACCATCATATTTACTACACATGGATGTCATACAATTTGGGAAAGATCATTCTTATGAGGGGAAACCGATGGTGATTCTAGACAATACAAAGAATGTTTTACAATATAAGACCACACTCATATTAAATGTAATTTGGTGAAACCACCAATTTGATAAAGCTACATGGGATATAGAGGATATGCTGAATCATAATTTCCAAATTTTTTTGTATCAGTGTGAATAATTATGAGGGTTAAATTAATTTTATTGGGGTATAATATAACACCCTGTGTTTTTATGAATTATTTATTTATAAAATATTTTAAAATTCATTGATTTATTGTATTTTATGGTGCACCATGAATGTATTAAATTATGTGCAACACCATGTTATGCTTTCACTACACACAACACTAAATTATCATGTGTTATATGAACCACTAACTTTTGAAAAAACATGATATATTATTAATTTATTTAAACACAACCATTATAACCTAGCCACTAAACCTCGATATATTAATAGTAAAAACTAATTTTAAAATATTATTTATAATGGTTTTATATAAATAAAACATAATTCTATGAAAATACAGAAATTTTGGAAATGTTTTCAAAAGTCCCAAAAAGAATATTTTCTCACAAAAACTGATTAATATACTTTTACGAACAATAATTAAATTAAAATTTGAAACTAAGATAAAATCATGTTTATATTGAATAATTAATTTTTTAAATAAAATTTTAAAAATTATCATACATTAAACTCTTGGGTTTTTTTGAAAAGTTTCATTTTTTAATGAAATGTTAAATCGTTATAAATTTAACTACAAAATGATTGTTTAGTTAATATATTTTAAATTTTAAATTTTTTTTGAAATTGGTATTAAAGTATATTTAGTTTAATTATAAATATTTTAATCTTTTTTTTCATTTTAATCTATTTCAATTTTCAATTGGATAAAAAAATTGTAATCTTTTGATCATTTTCTCTTTAAATCCCCACTTTCTCATCACTTCTATAGGATTTATTTTATATTAAATTATTAAGCCTAGTGTAATGATATTTATAAAAATTATTCTATATTGGGAATTAGAATAATTTATGTTATATAATAAGGTCATACAATTCTTCTTACCATAATAATTATTCAAAATAGTTAAAATTAATTACTTTAATTATGGTTAAAACTGGGTTTTTTGTATTACAAGCATTTTTTAGAATTTAATCAAAAAAATAATATGATTTTTATTTTATAAATAGGATTTAATTTTCATAATCATTTGTAGAAAAATTACCCATTAAATATCATTTTAATTGTATAATTAATTGATTAATTTACTAGGTTAATTAAAAGATACAAGTTATCGTGGTGAAAAAAAGGGGTAAAATTTAGTAATCATAAATACTAAGGAATAATATGATAAATAGTTACTTATTTTTGAGTTTGGTAGGTTTTTAGAGAAAAAATCATCCAAAAAAATTATTGAACAATTTTGGGGGCACATGAGGCAAGGTGTACCTCCCAATAGAGAATACATTTGGGAATTTACAAAAATAACTCTCCTAAATTATAAAATGGAACACAGTCTATATAAATATTCTCACATATAAGTCCATTTGGATCGAAAAAACCATGAAAAATTCAATTAAAAAATTATCTCTTATCATCTTAGAAGCCTTTTTTACCCATAAATCCATTACAGGATGGATTTTTGTTAAAACAAAAGGATAATTGTCGTGGAAGAGGTGACATTAATTATTTAATGTGTTTATTTTATTTATTCCTCCAGCTATAAAATAATTTTTATATAATTATTATATAATATCCTCAAATATACTGAGTTATTTTTATGTTAATTTCAGAAATATAAAACCATCTCTAATTCCAAAAAATGGGTAAAATAATCATTGTTCGTGTGTATGGTGGACTACCGCTCTGTAAACTGATGACGTTAATTTTGCCATTACCACCTCTAAAGGATGCTAATAATTATGTATTCTTGATTTTAAATATTATATATGTCATTAATGATATTATTATTATGTTTTATTATTATATGAAACATACATTCATATTTTCAATTTTATGGGAATACAATAATGTTGTTTTGGTGTATGGAGAACTACTTCCTCCTTTTTCATTGTGATTTCTTAAAACTATACATAGAATGTATTGAAGATGGTTTTAGTAATAATTTGTTATATATATTACATAAATATTATTATTTAATGGTAAAATATAGTATTTAAAATTCTTTGTTTCACACCGACATGAAATTGATGAAAATGATTTCATGCGTACTTACTGCCTACCATCTGCTTGAACGGTGTATTTCATTTTATATATCTAAATATTATGGATTAACATAAACACATATATAATGTTAAATATATATAAATTTAATATATTATTTTTATCATGATTATCATTCCAGAGCATATGTAATCATGATCAATGAAAAATAGAATATATATAACTATTTAAGACATATATTAAAAACAAAGCGGTTATTACCAAAAAATTATATTTAACATGGAATCCATAGAAAAATTGTAATAAAAGATCATCATAATATCATATAATGTATAATATATGAGAATATTTATCTTAATATCAGTATAATAAACATATATTTATTATATCTGAGATTAATGTGTATGATCCTTATAAATTTTTACTTATATGAGACACGTGTTATATTCCCCACCAATTTATATTATGTTGTGTATATAAATACCATTAATTTATATTATTGTTATTTTATTAAAAAATATTTTTATTTACATATACATTTTAGGATCTCTCTTTCATGGAATTTACAGTACAAATGTTACCAATTATTTAAGGTATTTTTTCACACAATTTTCCTTCCTTAATACATACACTCTGTTATGAACCTATATTATTTTACAAGGTGTATATATCACCCATTTTACTTGAAATATATGTTAATTAATCAATAATAACTATATTTTATGTTCTATTTTATGTTATTTCTTTCTGAGTATTTCCATTAATGGTTACAAAATTTGTAACATTTTTATGTTATAATATCCTCATTTATTATGATCGATTATGATTAAGTTTACAATGTATAAATATCATGATCTGCCACTTAATAATTACCATTAATTGTATTCTCTTTTTTTATTCATCATATCTTCAATTTATTTTACAAATGTTCTACTGTTTTATACATTATATAATTTAGATACTTTTTTATAAGAATCGGACTTTATTTCAGTATTCGGTCAAAATTTGTTGTCTTCCAAAACCATTTTTCAAAAAATGTTTTAAAAAATGTTATAAAGTGAAATGTTAAGATTATTTATCAAGAAATTATTTTTAAATATTTTTATTCCTTAAGGGGGATTTTGAATTATTTCCATTGATTTCATTATATGACTTCATGTATATTTTTGATAAAATGTATTGAGACTTTGTAATGAATTATAAAATGTTTTTCAAAGTGGATAGTATATGTTCCCACAAGAAAAGAATTAAATGATCTTTTCAAAATTATTTTTCATCTATGATGATACATGTTTGTGTTACCTATTCATTACTAGGGATATGATCCAAGAATACCATTTAAATTATTTCTCTAAATGGTTTATGTATTGATGGTATATTTTTATGAAAACAATTTTGCTAAAACTGATAATACATTGATGAAATTATTATTAAACCATCCACATTTAACGGGTTATTGTATTTAAAAATTATAATGAAACCTTCCACTTTTCCATGGGTTATGATGTGACATTCCAGACCAGACATCCACTTAGACCATGCCTGAAGACCTATTGGCCACATGACCCCTAGTGTGTCTACCAATAATACAGGGGCTACTGAATGGCAGTGGGGGTGTAAAGGTAGTAAGGTGGGTATAATTCACCCCCATGTGAGTGTAACCCATCAGTATAATCAGAAATAAAAAATATAATAAGAATAAAAAATAGACAAATATAATGCACTTTGAAAATATAGACAAACTCATCAAAAGAATGACTAATATAACAAAAACCTCAAAGGCGGTGTATTTAAATGAATGCATAAGATTATGGTAAAAATTAAGCATAAAACATGAATTCAAGTACACAAGTAATAAAGAGAAACAATTCCAAAATCTACTCCATAACATCTCGAGCCTAAGCCTGATCCTCTTCTCCTAAGCTCCATCTAAGAAAAAGTGTGACATCTGGTATAATATTGTTTTCCCCAATCAACAAATGCTTGAAAAAAAATTTCTCAGGTGCCAAAGGTAGCCTGAATAGGGTGTGAGATAAATCTCAATCGGCCACCAACAAGGGTGTCTATGTGTAATCCGGGGTGGTGATTATAAATAAAATGTGTGCAGGTTATGGATTGACAGAAAAGTAATGATGAATAAATAAACAACCTCCCACTCAAGTTCCTAAGGGACACCAGGTAGTTCTACAAGCTTCAACTCAATGCTGGAATATCTAATCAAGTCACCATGCATAAATATATACATATTTATATATATTTGTAATCAATGGGATGAGGTAATCATGTCTGTCATCCCTTTGTATATAAATAGAGGTTATATTTGGAACGATGTATGAATATCTCTCATCCAAGAGACATTATGTAAAATGTACATGGTATGTATTCCTCTTCTCCATATAAGATTTATAAGAATACATGGGGTATAAATTCCTCTTATCCTCAGGATGTTATTAATGGAACGAGGTCATCCTGACACTCAACCATATGAGACTATAAAAATCGTCATGGGGTATGAATGCCTCCCATCCTATAGAGATTATAAATTTCCTGAGTTAATAATTAAACTCTTCCATATGTTATTAATAAAATAGGAATGGGGTATGACTACCTCCCATCCTTTCACATATAATGAGATCATATCAAAGAAATGGAAAAAACATCATGTGATATAATATAAGGAACAACCATCATATATTATTATTCAATTTAAAAAAAGAGGACCATTTCATGTTATTCCATATGAACAAATAAAGTCAACGGTGAGGCAACACCATCCATTGAATCGATTCCATTTCAATCCAGAACAATAAAATGGTTTAGGGCTATATCATCCTAGCCAAACATACAAACCATCAATTATTGTTATCATAGCAAGGAAAATCCATCGCAAGGCAATGTGATAAGGATAAATGATCAAGGTTAAATACCCATATGGAAAATATTCCAATTCCAATTCAAATGAACCTATGAATCATTAAGAAGGCTTTATATAAGTCAAATACACATGGGACATGGGTCAATAAAATCAAATTTATATCTGACAGATCCAAATGTGATTTTGAAATTTTGGGAAAATCGGGCTAAAGTGGCCAATTTGGTCGACACACCCCTGGGGTGTCCACACGGAGAATGGATGAACGAAAAACCGCTATCCCAAACAAAATTCACCAATATAAATGCTATAGGGTAAATTATACATAAAATAATAAATTCAAAAAAGGATCTCGATAAAGGTTGGCTCACGACACAATGATATTAAATAAAAAACAACCAAATATAAATAGAAATACTACATGACCAACTACCATAGTGATTTAGATGAAGCCTCACTGGATATCAAAAACAGATTCAAATAAGGGTGGAAGGGATCTTTGAGTTAGTCTAACACCCTGAAAATAGTTTGAATGATCCTGTATATAAATAACATAATAAAAGGTGAGATTCACTGAGGAAAGATGGTTATGTGGGGTTAGTGTTACCTCAAGGGTTCCAACGCTTCTATCAAATAAAAAATTAGACACAATATGGAAGAGATGTAAGACATACATGGAAGATGGTTTTGAGATTAAAAGGGAACGACAACTGTAGGTTTTCTCATAGGATGAGAGGAAAAAGAAATTTAGAACATAAAAGTAGGGGGAAATATTTACATTTCCCTAAAACTGGGATTTCCCAGTTTATGTGCATTCTATTCATAATTGTGCCCCATTGTTAATGGACTCTACAAATCTCTAGGGGGATCACACGATTACAACACACAATATGACTAACCATGTGCTCATTGTGTGGTACATTCTGTAAAAAATCTATAACTTTTTAGACTTACCACATGATATTGTCCCTACCACCGCATTGTTTTCTAAAACAATATAGATGCTACTACATGCACTCACACTATTAGTCTAACTTTGTATCCTACCCCAAAAAGATTCTCCTAATTTTGTTCTAGGCTTAAAGCACCCATAAAACCTAACTCCAGACTCCAAATGATCCCCATACACCTCTAAAAACCAGTGATCACAAGGGGTTACATATTTAAGTGCATAAAAATTAATTAATACTAAAATGAAAATGATCTATACCTTGGTTAAAATTCATGTTCGTACAACCTCACATCCTTATAGAAACTCTTCCATGTGTTGTCCTTCAGAGGATAATGAGGTATTGTCAACAACGTGTTTTAGAAACTGTGATTGTATATCGGCTTCCCACTCCATGGTCTCTTCTAGTACCAAGTCATTAACCTATATCACATGTACAAGTGGAACATAACTTCCTCAGAGTGTCTTCATTCTTTTATATACAATATTAATTGGGTAATCCTCAATGGAAGTGTCCATATCCATCTAAAATATGTCAGGTTGAATGATTTAAGACTAATATTTATATTATCGGGGAATCTCAAATACATGGATGATATCATGAATAGACTTGTATTTATTAGGAAGATACATTTGTTAATCCACTGGTCTAATCTATTTAGAATCCTCAAAGGGTCCAATTAATCTCGGTGATATCATACCCTACTTATGAATATGTTTATGCCCTATCATGGGTGAGACTTTTAATAAAGCGCAGTCTCTAACCTCGAAGAAGAGAGGTCTCCTTTACCTATAGGGATAAAAATTATGTCATGACTAAGAAATCAACAAGTGATTTTTGATAAACTAGACCTACTCTATAGTCAACCCCATGAGGAGAGTCCCAAGAATAGCTACTTCCCCTACCTCTATCCCACACAAAGGAAAGCAATAAGTCCTATCATACAAAGATCAATAGGGATCCATCTCAATGGTAGACTATAATTTGTTATAAGAAACCTTGATGAGGGGAATGTGTTTCTCCCAAGAACCCCCTATGTCAAGAAAGAACACACAAAGAATATCCTCATAGAACCTATATTGTACACTCCGTCTAACCATCGGTCTAGGGTTGATAGTCCGTGCTCAAAAGTACCTACGTAACCAAGTCCTTCTACGACCCCTCCCAAAACTAGGACGTTAAAGGGGGATCTATGTCTGAAAAAATTGAATGAGGTGATCCATGAAGACATACCACCTCCTTGATGTACAACTATCAAAAATCATATACCCAGAGAGTCTCTCACATAGGTATGAATTCTGCAACCTTTGTTAGAAAATGAACAACATCTCACATTTTTTTCATTTCCATGAGGAGATCTGGGTAAACTATTCCCAAAGTCCATCAAAACATCATCCCATTTCCACTCGAGAATGGAAAATAGCTAAAGATGCCCATATGGGTGATGATGTTCTACATTCACCTGCTCACAGGTGGAACATCTCAGAATGAAACCATATATCTCACATTTTATACTGGGAAACCAATATTGGAAATGTAGATCTCGGTACATTTTGGTGACACATCAGTCCACTTCCCATGTTTTGGCATGGAAATCCCTCATCAGCTCCTCATTGATATCAGATGGGACCCAAACATTCCCAGGAAATAATATTATGTCATCCCTATTTACTGTCCATGTAGAAGAAGTATTGTCATCTGATAAACTTTCACATAGGACAATTACTTTAGGATTAGATAGTTTTCCTGACTATACTCGTTACAAAAGAGTAGATGTCAATCCTAAGGATGAGAGAATAGTCTGACCAATGTCCTCTATAACCCCAATGTGAATCTTTGAGAATAAATCCATAAACATCCATTCGTCAATGGATTCCTGAACATCCTGATTCTGAATTTTTTGGTATAGAGAATCATCCACTAAATTCCCTTTCCAAGGAGTTTAGTAATGGTCAAAATCAAAATACATCTTGTAATTGGACCACCTAGACTACTTGAGATTAACATTCTACTGTGTGAATATGTATTTAAGGATTTTTTTGTATGTGATCACCTCAAAACACTCTCCCAATAAATAATGTCTCCAACTATGTAATGCATGGGTGACTGCTGTGAGATCGTGGTCATGTGTCGGGTAGTTTAACTTGTGAGGCCTCAACTGATGAGAACCATATGCCATGACTCACTCACCCTACATATAAAAAACTACTATCTCGATACCTGATGCATCACAATAAAATGTATAATCCATTCATGGCTCTAGAAATCCCAGTATCGTCATAGAAGTAATTCTTCACTTCAACTCATCAACAACTACCTCACAACATTCATACCATTCAAATTTCACACGCTTCGTCATCTGGCCTGTAAGAGGTGCTTCAAGGCATGAGAAATGAAGAATTAAGCATATGTAGTATCTGAAATGTTCCATGAAATAGTGAATATCCAATACTTTTATAGGTTTCTCCCAAAAAACCAAGTCCCTTGCCTTATCCAGGTTAATGTAAACTCCTGAAACCATGATGATATTACATAGGATGTTATCTTTATCGATCCAGAAGTAGAATTTACAGGGATCAGCATAGAGCTCATGCTCTTTCAACATATTTAGTATGTCCTCAATATGGGTTTCATGTTCTGTATCAAGTGTGAATTCACTAAAATATCATTAATGATGACAATGGAAAATGAGTCCAGATATGGGAGTAAAATACTATTCATAATATCCATAAAGATAGTAGGTGCATCTTTTTTTCCAAATGGCATAACTAGGTACTCATAGAGACTATACCTTTTCATGAAAGTTGTACAAAGTATGAATGAAGTCCGGACATGATCATCATGATATCATGAACTTTGATGTATCATTGAAAACACCTTAACCCCTTGTAGATGATCAAATATGTCAACTATTTAGGATATGAATATCGTTTCATGATAGTGACATGATTCAACTAATTATAATCCATGAAAATAAAAATGGTATCATTCAAATTCTTAGTAAAGAGAACAGGTGGACCCCATATATTAGTGTTTGGGCATATGAATCATATCACCTCTAGATCATCCAACATATTCTTGAGCTCCAGAAACTCCATTGGTGCAATCCTATATGGCGGAATGGTCACATGTGCGGCTAATGGAAAATATTCAATAGTAAACTATACCTCTCTCACATGAGGTAAACCTGATATGTTTTCAGGAAGCAAATCTCTTAAACTCACCACTAATGTAAGAAATAAATAGGGTTGTAAGCCCTAATCATCAGGGTAAATACCAGAAACCTGAGCTGCAACACTACACATTCTATACTGCTTGGGTCCCTCTCTAGTCGTATTGAGATATTCTTCTCCCGTACTCATATGCATAACACCTTATGGTGATGTAAGAATCACCCTCCAAAGATATTAGTCAATATAGAATTTGTAGATAACTAACCCATTCATCCCGATGAATACATCAAAACTTTTCATGTCAAAAAATACATATTCCATATGAATAGGTAACCTCTCACCTCAAGGAAATAATTTTGATGTAGGTGGACACCCAATGAATGGATACGTAAGGGTCTATCCAAAGTCATAATTCCATGAAAAGACACGAATTCGTGGCCCAAACTATTAGTGATCACCTCATATATAAAAGAGTGAGACACACATGTATAAAACAAATCATACTCTAATGTAGAGGCTACTAGAATAGTGCATCATACAGTAGGTGGTATGACACTCTACTCCTATGGTACATGTTTTACATCATGTAATTAGCTGGTACAATAGCCATGGGCAACCACCTGACTCCCCTCTGTAGGCCGACTCTACTGGCAGTGAGAATCATTAGCATGATTACCTCTTCCTTGACCATAGACTTTTCTTGAACCAAATGAATTATTCAATCTATCTGATTGTCTTGATCCAGTTGACCCATCTCCTGATCGAGGTGTAAGTGATGATCCCTGATTTCTAGGAAGTATATGAAAAAATATATAGGAACGATGGTGGTGAACCATCCTACATCAACCTTTCCACACAACTGGATCCTGAGTTCACTGCATTTTGTTGTGTCCAGAAACTCTACATTGACGGAAGATAGGAGAAATAATAGTGAAAGGTGCATGACCACCGCTACTTCTATGAGATTCTCGAAAACTAATCTTTCATCTAGAAGAAGATCCATTGGAAGCCTTAGGTGACATGACTCCTTGTCTTGCACCATCTACCTCTCTCATATTCTGCTATTTAATTAGGGCTGAAATGATGATCTCAAAAATGGTCGTTAGCCTAAAAATATTTACTTACATCCAGATGGCGTAACACAACCAATCCTCGAAAAACCTAGCATCCATTTGATCATCAGCAACTAAAGAAGGAGTTAAAAATTGTAGATCAGTGAAATGAGATGAGTAGTCCATAACTAACATGGTCTCCTATTATAGGTTCATAAACTCACTATATCTATAAACCATCAGAGTTTGGGGAAGGAAGTAATCATAGAAGAGTGTCTAGAGGTCATACCAAACCATATCTCTATTATAACCTTCCTAGGTGATGACATCCCACCACATCTTGGATGAATAATGTAGCATGTAAGCATATTTTTTGACTCTCCCCTCATGAGGAATCTCTAGGTTCTCAAAGGTTTAAATGATAGCCTAAACCGAGGGCTCCACAACAAGTGGTCCGCCATATCCCGAGAATGTGGGAGGATGCTGCTGTTGAAACTCACATGTGATCACAACCATACTCAGGAAATATCACACTCCCCCCTTTCATGTTCTGCATCATACAGAATAAACAATATCAAAACTAGGAATCAGCTCCCATATCAGGGACAAGAGGAGGATTCATAGGTGGTTTGATAGGAGGAAGGACTAGTGGCTCGAGGTCCACCACCTTATGAAAATGATCATCACTTCCATTAGGTAACACAACTCAAGGAAGTCATAGAGACATAATTATTAATTACAAAATGAATATCTCATAGGGGATTCATGCACTATAGAGGATTGTATTAAAGAAACTAGGACATGTAATAAATCCTTCCTAAAATATCAAACATTCCACTCTGCCTACTTAATAATCTAGGACTAGACACTAATAAAGACCATTACAATCCATATAAATGGAGAAGCACCCACTACCACATTAAAGGTCAATTTATGGTTATGTTTCTATGATAGGAACATTTTTGTTGGTTTTTATTAGGTTAGGAGTCATATTCCATTTTAAAACAAGATCTAATAACCATTTAATGATTTTGAATAATATAAATCTAGTGATATTTCATTTTCTTGAACATAAGGGTCCATTCACATTATGAACCAATAGATGACACACACATGAATTTACTTATAATTTATGTTTTTATTATCCATATGATTATATTAATTCCAAATGGTAGATCCAGCAGTAATGCCATTTTTTGATCCATAAGGGACTATACACATATTGATCTATAGAGTGACACCCATTAAACTCTCCACATTCCACAATTTGAATCCTACAAAAGCTTTCAACACAGTTTAACAGATATAGGAATAGAATGAGGAATATAAAATAGGTAGTGATTGAGAGAAATTAATTGGGATATGGATATATGCATTCCTTATTAATATTGTTCCTATCAGGATGCATGTTTTAACACATTATCCTCATTTCATCGGGCCATACAATGAAAATGATATTCCCAAATAATCGATATTAATAACATCACAGAACTTGTAAACCACCCAACAGTAAAATCATATCAATAGTAATTAGTAGAATCAATATCAATCATATGTAAGGAATCATAATCTTTACCTCGAACATGGGTCTACGATCCCCAAGCACAGATTATGACTATGATCCTAAGAATTCCCAATCTCCATTATATTTTAAGCAGATGATAAAGCAAGACAGGAACCACTTTGATACCACTTATTTTACCTCCCAATCCCAGCTTCCAATTAGCCCATGCCTAGACCCTAGTTGGCCACATGACTCCTATGGTATATACTCATAAGATAGGGGATGGAAACCAGTAGTGGGGTTGTGAAGGTAGTAAGGTGTGAATAATTTAACCATGTGTTAGAGTAATGCAGTGGTAGCATCAGAAATAAACAATAGATGAAGCGTAAAATATAGAAAGATATAATGCATAGTGAAAATATAGAAAAAATCAATTGAAGGATGAGTAATATAAAAATACTCATAGTTAGTGTCTGATTCAATAATAAATTCATGGAAATCTAGTAAAAATTAAGCATTATATTTGCATTCTAGTAAAAAATTACAAAAGAGAACAAAAGCCAAAAGCTGCTTCATAGAATCTCGAGACTAAGCTCGATCCACTACAACTAAGATCCATATAAGAAAAATAGTCATCAACTAGAAGAATTATGTTTTCTTCTATCTACAACTATAGGAAAAAATTATTCTTGAGTGCCAAATGCAATCAGAATAGGATTTGATATAGATCTCAGTAGGACACCAACAATGATGCTACTTGTAATCTGATTGGGAAATTAGAAAAAACTATGTGTAGGTTAAGTCAATAATGTAAACCAATGATGAATAAATAAACAACCTCACACTCTATTTCCTAAGGGACACCTAGTGGGTCTACCTTCCTCAGCTCAATTTAGGAATATCTTATTAAGCCACCATGCATAAATATATACAAACACATATATATACAGGTTATCAATGGGAATAGGTAGGCATTCCTCTTGTTCATTCATATATATCTATATATATATATATGTGTGTGTGTGTGTGTGTGTTATCTTTAGCATGAGGTAACCATGCCTCTCATCCAAGGTAGATTATGTAAAATTAATGACGTATGAATGAATCTCGTCTATATGATATTTATAACAAGGCATGGGGTTTGAATGTCTCCCATTTCTAGGAGATTATAAATGGAACAGGGTAAGAATGCCTCTTGTCCATAGTAGATTAAGAAAATAGGCATGGGGCATTAATGGCTCCCATCTTCATGATATTATAAATGGAAAAAAGGTAAGGATTCCTCTTGTACAATTGATATTTTGAAAATAAAAATGGGGTCTGAATGGCTGCCATCCTTTCACATATTATTGGAACAAACATCATGACATATAATATAAATAAAAAATCTTATATTATTATTCAATTTAAAGGATGAGGACCATTTTTTTTTATGTAATATGAACAAAGAATGTTATGGGTGGGTCCATGACATCCCATTATTCCATTCCATTAAAATTTGGAAGATTAAATTGGTTTAAGAGTATATCATCCAATTCAACCTATACAATCCAAATCTTCATATTATCCTAGTACATGAAATCAATCCAAAGGAAAGGTGTCAAAACTAACGAATCATGGTCAAATGCCCATATTTTAAATTTTCAAATACCAATTCAAATGAGCCTAAAAATTATCGATACACCTTTATATAAGTCAAATACAAATTGTTAAGGGTCAATTCAATCAGATGTCTATCTGGGAGATCCAAATATGATTTGGATAATTATGGAAAATCATTTTAATGTGGTCAATTTGGTTGGAACACCAATTGGGTGTCCATACCTAGCAATGGTGAACACTCAACCCCTAAACTAAACCCAATTAACCAATATCAAGGTTCTACGGTCAATTATACATAATGAAATCAATGAAAAAAAGGATCTCAAAAAGGTTGGATCATGGAACAATGAGGACAAATAAGAAATTTCTAAAACTCAAAAAATAAAACTATGCAACCACCTATATTTGGGCTGTAGATGAAGCCTCACTTGAGATAAACCACAGATTATAAGAATGTTGTAATAGATGTATGTTTCAGCGCAACGCCGTAAAAATAGGGAAAATGAGCCTACATCTAAATAGATAAAAAACGGAGAGATTCACCGAGGAAAGAGGAGTACATTGGGTCAACCATACATCATGGGTTTAAATTATTCTCTTGGATCAACAATCAAACGCTGGATGGAGGATTTGTAAAATATAAAAGGAGGATGGGTTTTAAGCTGCAAATGGGTGGATAATTGTAGGTTCTATCTATAGGATATGATGAAAATGAATGTTATAACATAAAAGGAGTGAAGGAAAATGGTAAATATTCCCTAAAATTAGGTTCACACGGTTTAGGAAAATATTTTTCCTACCCATTGTCAATTTCTCACGGTATCTACAAGTATGCAAGGGTTGTTCATGGTTACACCACATAGTTTGACTAACCGTGCAGTAACAGTGCAATACTATCTATCAAAACTCTTCAAATTTTCAGACATACCTCATGACCATGTAACTGATACCACATGGTTTTATGAAACTATGCATAATCTTCTACATCCACTCGCATGGTTAGTCTAACCATGCAGCCGGGCTTTTATATTTTCTCCTAACTATGTTCCAGGCTTAAAACACCCCAAAAACCCAGCCCTCGACTTCGAACAAGTCCCAAAACCTCCTAAAATACCATGATCACAAGGGGGTACATATGTATTCCATTATAAATCATTTAAAATGAAATAAAATGGATCTATAACATGATAAAAATTCAGGTCGTTACATATGATATAATGAAATATTTATGATTCCCATTTCATTTCATGCATTATGATATGATGAATGTGTATGATCTTATGGACTACATAAATGTTGTTTTCATTATTTATATTGTGGGACATATATATCTCTGTAATTATTTGGGTAATTATTTATATATCATGACATAATGATGGGATACAAGTCAACGAATATGATACAAAATTGGAAATAAGTTTGTTCCAATCAATAATGGGAAACCTATGTGTCTTGATCCACAATGGGAAACAGGTGTGGCCTCATCCAGTTATGGGAAAATGTGTCTCTCTATCTAATATATTTATAATATGTCATTTTACATAAAATATTAAATATTTTCTTTATTTTTAACAATTATACCCTTTTATGAAATGATATTATAGTTCATAAACAAATTAAGATCATTTTTCACTCTTATGGACAATGTTTCGTGGAATGATAACGGTTTATTCCATGAATCATGTTTATGATTTTTACTAGGTTGGATATGAAATTCATAGGTTATTATATTTATTATGTAAACTATTTCATATATTATGATTTTATATGATCATAGATTTATATATTATTGCTTTACCCATACAAATCATATATAATCACTATTTATTATGTTGTCTTCCCCATGTTATGAATAATGGTTTAGGTAAGGTATGACTAAGATGAGTAAAATGTGAGAGGATAACTGTGGTTTATGTTGATTATTGTTCAATAAATAATAATTATATGTTTGATGGTTCCAATGTTACAAAAATATTACATTCATCATGCATGTTTTTGTGTAATGTAATGAATAATCATCTAAAATTATGTAATATCCATGTATGTGATGCTTGGGACTCTATAGTTGCATATATTCAAACATAATATATAATAGATATAATTTCATTATACATATATTAAATATAAATATTTATATATATTATACATTAAATTATTTTCACATTACCTTTTATTACTCATATATTAATAATTCCTTGTAAAAGTTATGTTACAGGTGATAACAGCTTTGTTTTTCATATAAGTTTTCATTTTTTGATCCTCTTATATTTATCATGATTTAATAATTTAAATAATGAGACCCATGGTATAAATATCAATAATATTCTGTATATATTTAATTATAGTAATTTATAAAATATTTATTTTGAAATTGAAATACACAGTTTATGGAGATGATAGGTCATGAAAATGCAAGAACGTTGTTTCCATTCACATGAAGTATCGAATGAAAGTAATGTAAAAGATATATTATAATTAAAAATAAATTTTATGTCACATATATCACATATTATCATGAAACCCATATTTATTAAGTTCCTTGTGAAGTGTGAGTGAATCACATTGCTTCGGGAGGTCATAGTCTGTCATACACAGAAGAGACATAATCATATTCCCAAAAAATTGAAAAAGAAGGTATGTGTGAGATACTAATTAATGAATAATAATAATGTCATAAATAACATATATAAACAATAAATCAATCATTATTTACAACCCCGATATTTCGTAATGTTAAGGTGACAATCTTTCCTACACACAAACTATGATTTTGAATCCCATTTAATGGAAGTGGAGATGAATGTTGGTCATTAAAATAACATAAAATTATATTAGTATTTGAAATAAACTATGTTTATTTTATAAACATGTTATTATATGAATTTATGGGGGATGGGAATTGAATAAAATATAAAAATCTTGCTGATGAATGTTACCTCTTCATCGGAAATCCTCGTTTGGTTTCACCCAAATGCCTCCCAAGGATTGATTTATTCCATAACTAAGGATTCTAGGATTATATAAGGGAACATGGTAATATATAGGTGTTAGTATAATATTATATAAATATGTATTATTTTGAAAAGAGGATTGGATAATCGGTGGGCTTCTAAAGTGAGGTGAGTGGGAGATTTGTATGTTTTTGAATGAATGTTTACCACCAACATTTTTTTCATTTCACAATTCTCAAATAATCAACCATTCTCAACATATAAGTGAATATGAATAAATAGGGACATATAATTGGTCCTGGAAATATTTTGGTTTATTTTTTACACTTATCTGTTTGGTTTAACCCAACCACCCCAAGGTAAACCAATTTTTATCTTAACCATAGTAAATAATTTTTAATGATTTTAATATTAATTTTAGTCCAATTTTTTTTTCACATTATTAGATACAATATATTATGATGATTCAAAATATGTAATCTATTTTTACAAATTCCATTTACATAACTGGAAAATTTTAAATTAAAAATTAATCCCACAAATAAGATGAGAAATCTTGTTTTTAATGAGAAAATGTTTAATAGTTTACAATGCTTTTAAACAAATAGTCAATATGAAATTGATTTTAATAAGATATATTTCATTAAAAGATGTATAATTGTACTAATTTTACTTTAATTTATTTTTAATATTTTAAAATTTTATAAATAAATTAAAAAACAACATTTTTGAATTAAAATATAGTATTTTTTACTCATCATAATAAATAAATAATTTCATAAAAATATCAAAAATTATCCCGAATATAATTATGATAATTTTATTAAAAAATAGTCTTATATATTATACATAAATTTTATAATGGTTTCAAAAATTATTTATTAATTAAATGTGTAAAAAGTGAAATGATTTATTTTTATAAAAATAAGTATTTAATAACACAAAATTGATTTATTTTTTTATATTATTTTGAAAACACATGAGATTAATTTTAAATAGTGTAATAAATATAAAATATATAAATTTCATTAAAATAAATTATATATTTTTTTAATTATTATTTTTAATGTGTTTGTGCACATGAAAATAGCTATTTAGAAAAGGGGTTCTTTTATTTTCAAATAGTTTTGTTTTCCAATTAGAATGTTTTATCCACTAAAAAATTAATTTTATATACATTTTTAATCAATATTTTTGAATGTACCTATTAATACCCACCTATTCTTTTGGATTGGTGATAAAAATGGTATTAATATTATTATAATACTTCATGTTTCGTCTGAACATAATGTTGTGTTTACCACAAGCTAAAATAATTGTTTTATGTAATGAATGTTTAACTCAATGTTGCATGAAACTGAAGCATAACTCATTATTGGATACAATGAAATCTAAACATATTCTTGTGTATAGATAAAAATATAGTAATGTTGAAATTTATTTGGAAACAAATCCCAAAATCTAAGGTTGTTACATTATACCACACTTAAAATGAATTTTACCTCAAAAGTTTTCACTATTGTATTAATAACAAAGGATAATTCTGCCTCTTTATATCCATAGGCTCCCATATAGATTCCTTAATATGAGGTTTGTTACAGAAAACATTTACAAGGTAATTGTTCTTGTTTCATATAACATTTTCTAGTAAAACTATAACCTATAACAATTCTTCTTCATATGAAATATAACTCTCTAGTTGTACAATCTATTAGTTCAGCACATTTGATGATTCTTTTATGTACTTACACAAGAGTTATACATGGAACAAAAGATATTAAACATTCCAAAAAAGATCAATTATTTTAATGGGACCATTATACATATGGATTATTTTTCACATCTTTTTTCCCTGGAGGAATTCATATAAATATCTGCATACCAAATTGAAATTCTATGTCCCATTAATTCTTATTAGAATAAAATTCCTATCAAATTTGAGTCGTTATAAAATTTTCATTAATGGATAGCTTCTTCCCTACAAACTCAATATCATCCACATGTTTCAATAGAACTCTTTCTATAACTTCATTATAGTGCATTGGAGTTCTACACTTCATTCAATAAAGGGATCTGTAAGGTTCCATCAGAATGTTCAAGTGAAAGCTATTTATTGCAAAATGAGTCGTCTTGAGGATGGTGTTGACCCCAAAAACAATTAAATTCCATGAAAAAATATCATAGCATGTCCTCTAGTATTTGAATTAATATCTCAAAACGAACATCTACCCATGGATGATACATAGTGTTGAAAATACACCTAGTATCAAGATCTTGTTAATGAAATTTCCATACAACAAGATGGACGCTAGATTTTGTTAACATATAATTTAATTTTGTACTTCATTAAACCTTAAAACATCCTTAATTTATATTCTAGAAAATCAATCTAAATAGGGATCTTCAATGGTAGAAGTGATGTTTGTTGATATTGTATAGAGATTGAATATTTCCAGTTATTGTCTCAAAATTAGTGATATGATAAACCCTAAAGGTTACCATTGTATTTAGTTATACATCCACAAATTTTAAATTAATTTATCATTAAATAATTTTTTTACAATATAAAAACCCATAGATTTTTGGTTCTATAAATATTCCTTAATATATACTTCATCTGGATAAACTTTCATAACATAAAACATAAAATGGATGCTAAAAAATTACAACATATATAAAATTAGGCTCATAAACTAGTGATGGTATCCATTACTCTTATTTTAATCATTATTTAGAGACAAAACATATTTCAAATTACAACTCAATCTTTATTCAATAAATTTTTTTTTTCAGCGGAATCATTTTCTCAACATTGTACCAATAGAATAAAAAATGTAATTTCGTTATTAAAGAAATAATGTAGAGGGTGATCATCAGAATAAGCTTCACTAAGGGATGAAAAAAATATCTTTATATGTATTATTCATACGAAATATATCATGACCTAACCCAAAGGCACCCGAGAAACTACTACACCATCTTATCAGCAATATGCTTGGGGCTAGTGAGAAGTACTGAGTAGGCATATCAAAAATATGGGTTGCCTTATCCAAATAAACCATTAAACATGACCACATATCCCAGACCATATTATTGTGAAATTTAAAACAAATAATAACATTACATTCATATATCTAAAATACCACCAACAGATTATGACAACATGTTTTTTAATGAAAATGACCAAATATAACCCTACCAAAAGAAACACAAAAAGACAAACCAGTGAATTAAAAGTGGAAAAATGTTAATATAACTATTCGAAAACAACTCATAATTTATATGTCAGCAATATCCTCCTTGTCTAGGCCCCTCTATGAATCTTCGAAAAATCCATTCTTCTACAAAGGAAATGACATATATGGGAAACACCCACACATGGGAGATTATAAAAATACCTTGTAGGACAATGTGAAATCACTAAGCATATAATAAATAATTATATTCAACTCATCATAGGGATATTAAAACAACATATAAAACAAGAACATCTGGATATACTAATTGTAGACACAAATTCACATGGTATGTTCACAAAATATAATTCCATCCTGGGAATATTACTCAAAGGATCCATATTATAATCATCTGTGAGAACAAAATCCACATGTCAGATAGAACTAATGGAATACATCTTATTTTTTGTGATCATTGGGTCTTTCCCTAATATTTTTGTGCTTTAAGTCTTAATATAATGATACATGGATGGGGGTTAAACCTATGTAAATGGAGTATACTGACAATAAAATTTGTATTATTCTTCTATGTAAGTGATAGAAGCATATTAAGTGTTTATCACATTGATACTGAGAACCCCATTTAGGGATAATATTGCTGATAAAGGATCTCAGTCTAGGCCTCATATAGGGAATCCAATGACTCTATCCATGAATGATGTTCCACAGAGTGGATCAGAAACCTATGCATAGGATGTGATTCCCTAAAAACCTTCAACAAAATAATAATGGGAATGTAACCTAATGAAACATGTCCAATATGAAGAGGAAATGTGTACGAAGAATTAATTTTGAATGTTCATGTATGTACTATGAGTACACATCATTTCCCATCAGAATTAGGCCCTACCCATGTATCATGGAACATGAATTTGTCAATTTCAGAGTACATAGTGGTTGGACTATCACACACTTTGTATGGGGATAAATGATCTCTTGGAGTGTACCCTTTATACACACCGATCTATCTGTCATGGTGTACACAATGTGTGGAATGGACCACACGATGTATAAAAACACCCCAATTTATGGAAGTGTACATCCTTTAATAATCGATCTGAATAGCTAGAGACCACTTGTAATGTGATCTTTAACTCTCTGCATACCCACTATTAATTTATTTGATGACTATTCACGGCGTGTTTTCTTAATGTACATGATGTGTATGTCATATTTCTATAGAAATATAGATCTCTTCACATTGTTATTCATGATACTATGATTCCCATTGATCATCCATCAATCATGAAGAAGATTATTGATCTCAATATATGGGAGTCCATCATCTCTATCAGCTAATTCCAACCAATGATTCATCATAGTAAACAACCCTTGATGGAACTCTTCACTACTCTACACCCCACACAAACTGCGGTATCCAAATCCATTTTCATTTGACCATATTTAATCATTATTTTTTTGAATACATAGGATCAATTGTATCCATACCCACAGTATCAATTCATTACATCAAAGAACAATCACACAACAATTGAATACATGGTATTAATTGATGAAAGAGAAAAAATAATTTCACTTGATGAACTTGTGATCAATGGGGGATGAAATGAACAAGTAAAATAATGTGAAGAGGACCAAAACCAATGTTCTTTTTTCCTAGATTCATTTCCATTAGAACAAAAAAAAATCTATTAAATACTAGACATTTGAAATTCCCAAATCTTGGATAATCATACCAACACACACGAAACACTTGATCCTAAAATCCATTCATTAGTTGACTAATTCACATTATTCATAGGAAAAATAAAATGGGGATAATTATAGATATTACCCAAGTCCTTCCACAAGTTATATTGATCACTGATGAATAATGAATATAAATCACTTTCCTGGTGAGATCCTTGAACACCCATGTAACAATGATCCTAGATCTCTATCTAATCTGATGTCATCCTCCATGAAATCCTCCAAAGATCCTAACCAATGACTCCTCTAAATTAGAAGGGATATAAAACTGACCCATTAAATTTTTCAGATAAGTATATTTATTAGATTTTTTAAGGTTAGTATTTCAAATAAGGTACTAAATAAATATGACTATATAAATTAATTTATTATCCCATGATGGTTCTAATGCCCAATTTCTAACACCCAAAATGTTTATATCACACCCAATGTAAAACCAAATATATAAACTCAATGGATCCATTATATTTATTATTTAATACTCCATTTAAGAGTTACTAAACATATTCATGAAAAATGAGCACGTGTGATATTTAATATATAATATCTACTTAAAAATTGTTGGTCTCATCGTGCCTCAAAATATTATTCCATATTAGTTCCTAGCTCCAAACAGAATCCATATAGTATTATAAATTAATAAATGTAAAATAAGAGTCATTAAATCATATGAACCTTAAGGATTTATCTATCTGAAAGAAAATAAAAAAATTACATAATTATAAGTAGGTATAAGGAAATCATCCGGGTCTCCCACTTCTAGGTACTCTCTTAAAGATTTATGTGATTCCACTGCACACACAATAATGGAATCCATCACCAATGGAGTATAATCTACTTAAAATCCACAATATGTACTAGGTAATTTATAAAATTATCTCCACCCTTGATGTCTACCTATACCCAGTCGATACCATGTGACATGTCTTGCAAGAACCGCCTTAGCTGCAACCTTTAAAAGATGCCGTGTACCCAGTCTAACTATGGTCGTAGAGCTATGTGGTAAACCTCCTAACCTACTCTATGTTGTATGTGGAAGAGGTAAATGAATCTTGTAGACAGTTTTACTCCATTTTAAATATCTAAAATCTTCATCAAGTTTTTACGCTCTGTAACATATGGTTTCCCTAATCAAACTCCAATGATGACCATCATCGATCATCATAGGAATTCTGGCTGATCTATGCAGTCCTCATATAGTCCTACTATAAGGAACCATCAATAAAACATTATATAATCTAGAATATTATTCAATAACATACTTTATTACAATTTGAGGATCTCTTAGGGTCTAGAATTTTAGGTAATTAGGACATAAAACATATATCACATCTCATAATAACACATGTGAATTCTATTAAAACAATATCCATTTTTTTCAAAATACAAAACATTGGAAATAAAACATAATTTCATTAAAAAATATTCATGAAATTTAAATTAACATACTTAATTATCTTACAAATACTTATAACCTATAAAATTAATCTAAAAGCATGGGATGATCACAAAACTTTTAGTAAGGGATATAAGGGAAAAATCGTTCGTCAAGTGATAACATAAAAACCAATCATATCCATATCATAAAAATGTGTTCACATGCCTGCAAACATCATGTAGATGACTTTGGACAAGTTTACCATAACAATTTTAATATAAACCTTACACATGGAAAACCCATTTGGTAAAATTCTACCTCCGGAGTATGTAATGCATTGTAATGATATAATGGGGCTCACCTATCATATCTTGAGATATAATGGGATCAACCCTTCATATCTTGAGAAATTACAGGCTCTTCCCAACATATCATGAGCTATAATGGTCTCATCAAAACATAACTATGCCCAAGTAACATATCATGGTAATAAAGGATCATGATATCGGGAGAATCTAGTAATGATATATATATATATATATATACAAAACAATCATTTTGATAATTATTTAACAGACTTTTAAAATGATTTGAAATGGAAAGTCCCTTAAAAATATAATTGGAGTGAGAATAAATATATTGGAATGGATATGGTTATAAAAATTATATACACATAATAAAACACAATATAAAAAAATTCATCACACCAATAATCTTAATAACACATAATGGATAAAGTAGAAAGTTAACCCAAATATTGGAAATTGGGTTTAGAATTCCCTTACCTCAGGTTCTTCTTACTTCAAATGTGTTTAAAACTATTGTATAATGGTTAAATTTGTGTTATTTATATGTTACAGAAACATATTAATTTTTATAACAAGTTATAATATCCTTTTAAAACATCATTTGACACATTTATTAGTAATATTTTGTTATTTACATTGTTTTGGGTGCGTTCATTATATAGTTTCATTGATTGGTTCATGATGGATATTCTTTTCAATTAGAAGTGAAACCATAGAATTAGAATAGAAATGTATTTAAATATTTAAATAACTATAAAGTATACCATATATCTTTTTGAATTCTAATGTGAGGATGATTCATAAGATAAAACACTATTGACATTTGTTTCAGTCATTTTGGCGATTATTCGATCATGAGGAACTCATTTTGTTTTATAAATTAATAACATATGTAGAAAATGTGTCCAAAACCATATATAAGATGTAATACATAAATTATAATTTTCTTTGACCATAAAAATGGTTTCATGACCTGTCTTGAAGGATGTAAAAGGAATGTGAAATCATATCATCCACAATGTCGGTAAATCAACACATCAAAGACGATGTTTTCATTTCTAGAATAAGTGGGAGAGGAGAAGAATTATAATAGTGAATCTTCCATAAACATGATAAAATCAAGAATATATAGATTATTCTATACCATTATTGTTTCTTTTATAAGGTGTGGGGAGGTAAGTAGGACAATAGGAATGAAAATAAAAAAATAGAATTAAAATGAGAGAGGATGTTTACCTCCTAATCTTTTCTCCATGCGATCCACTTTAATGGAATAGGTTTGGGATTTTGGTGAGATCAGAAGGTCTCAGATGCGAGGAAGGGTCTTGGTAGGATTATTGGGTAGAACATAGTCATGGATCAAGGCTTGAGAGATGTGGCGGGATGAGGGGGAGTGGGTGGTATTATAGTGGATGAAAGAAGGAGTTTTACATTATTTTAATTATTATTATTTTTATTTTTTATCAAGCTATGAATTGTATTAATTAATGTGACCCAAAATAGTATATAGAATATGTGATTTCCAAACTCTTTGTCTTATATGATTCATGATTTCATAAATAGTGCATTTATTTGATAATTTCTATATATGGTATTTTACCATCCTTAACTATTCAAAAAAAGATTCCATAATTTCAGAAAAATCCCAAAAAATCACCATAACCATTTTTTGATGTGTATAATTAACAAATTAAATCCTTTTTCTGAATATAATTTTATATAATTTTTAAATAAAATCATTCTTTATTCAAAATGAACAATTTTAAAACTATAACTCATTTTATATCACCTTGAAAAATTAATCAATATGTCATTATCAAAATAAATTAATAAAATAAAATATTAATACAATTTACTATTTTTTAGGATCAGATTACTATTCATATTACTATTCATAAGGGTATGTTATTATTCACCAAAAATCAAGTTGGTTCCATCATTCTCCAAATAACGTACTGGTCATGACCGTAGATGACCATTTATTGAAATTCTAATCATAGAAGTGGAAAAATTATGTTTAAAGTCTAGTTATAACAATCTAAAAATGTAGTTCATGAATTTTAATTTATTTTTAAAACCATTGGGTGATACATTATCCAAAACTTATGGAAATTGCATCCTTTCGATTTTATTTACTTATTAAACTCGAGAGTATACTTTTCCCTCATAGTATTTTCAGATTCCCACATTGCTTCTTCTACAAAGTGGTTTCTCCAGAAATGAATTACCATGTGGATTACCTTATTCCGCAGTACATGCTCTCTATGATCAAGAATCTGAATAGGTTTCTCTTCATTTGAAAGGTTATCTTCTTGGTGAATGGATTCTGGGCTCAATGCATGACATGAATCTACAACATAGTTTATCGACATTGAAACATGAAAACATTGTGTACATATGAAGAACACTAATGTGATGATACTCAGTAGGAAATTGGTACATCTTTCTCTAGGATTTCATAAGTTTTAAAGAACAGTGGACTTAGCTTCCCTTTCCTACCAATAAAAATAACACTTTTCCATGGTGAGATTCTATGAAAATCATGATCACCTACCTTAACATAAAAGTCTTTCCTCCTATTATCTTCCTTATATTTATGTCTTCTCTGAGATTTCCTCATGTGTTTCTAGATCATATTCACTTTTTTAGACACTTCCTCTACTAATTCTAGTCCCATCAACTTTATTTCCCAGACATCATCCCAAAAAGGTGGAGTTCGAGACCGCTTCCCATATAATGACTTAAAAGGACCCATCTGAATAATGGGAAAAGGTGTTATTATAAGAAAACCCAACTAATTATAGAATTCGATCCCTAATTAATTGGTATCCTATTAAACAATCTCGAAATATATCCTCCAATGACTAAATCATTCTTTCTGACTGCTCATCAGATTGAGGGTGAAAAGATGTACTGAAATTTTATTTTGTTCCCAATGACTTCTGAAGGCTCTTCCAAAAATTAAAAGTGAACCTAGGATCCCAGTCTCAAACAATAGAATTATGAAATACATGTAACATAATAATATATTTGAGGTACAATCAATAAATCTGATCCATATAAATTGTATCTTGAATAGAATTAAAATGTTCATATTTAGTTAGTCAGTCAACAATAACCTAGATTCCATTGTTACCTTAAGATCTCTTTAGTAATACGACAATAATGTCCATGGATATATTGTACAAATTTGATTATATAAGTACAATATACTGAAGCATCCCCTTTAGTAAGTACCTCTCCACTTTAAGATATTGAAATTTCAATCATTTCATAGTAAAATATGCAATATCCCTTTTCATTCCATCCCACATGTAATACTCCTGAAGATCTCTGTACATCTTAGTACTGCCAGGATGAACTAAAAACGGAGATCTATGAGATTCACCGAACAATTATTTCTTTAACTGGGAATCACAGGGCACACAATAGATTTTTCAAAATCGTAAAACAGAATCATTATCAAGGGTAAATTATGGATACTTGCCGAATTTAACCAATTCTACCATTTTCGGTAGCTCACGATCTTCCTTATATGCTTTCATAATTATATATGATGATGATGACATCACTAAAACATGAATCAAAACATAAAAAATTCCTTCACCAAAAAATTCCAAGACATTGTTTATAATATCATTTCACAATGGATTGTGTTCCAAATTTGTCATTGTTATTGTTTCATGATGTTATCGACATAAGGCATCTTCCACATTGTTTGATTTTCCTGGATGATAATTAATTGTGAAATCATAATACTTTATCATTTCAATCCATTTTATCTACCTCATGTTTAATTTGTTCTGATTGAATATATACATAAAACTTTTATATTCAGAATATTTTAAATTTGGCTCCTTATAAATGGTGACTCCAAAATTTCAAAGAAAAAAACAAATTTTGCTGATTATAAATAAAGTGTGGGATAATTTATCTAATTAGTTTTTAGTTTTCTTGAAGAATAAGAAATTACCTGATTAGTATGCATCAAAACACTACAATTTCCTTCAATTAAGAATCATTGGAGATGAGAAACACACCATTTTGGAATGTCAAGCCCAAAACTGGATCATTCACCAATCCCTTCTTTAGTTCCTAAAAATTAACATCACATTATTTTGTCCAAATAAATTCATCCCATTTTTTGTTAAATTAGTTAGAGGGATAGATAACAGTCAATTTTTTTTAGAAAATTGTCGGTAATAGCCTACTAATCAAAAAACAATGAATCTATGTATCATTTTTTGTTCCTTTCCCTTCATCAAACACGTTTTGGAAGGATCAATTGTTATTCCATCATTATTTACATTATTCCCATGAAATGAAATATTTTGAAACCAAAAAATCACACTTGTAGAATATTCCATACATTTATTATCTTTTATGGTTTGCATAATAATCCTTAGATGTTTTTCATTCTCCTCTTTGCTTCTAGAATATACCATAATTTCATCAATAAACACAACCACAAACATATGAAATAACTCATGAAATATTATATTCATAAGATCCATGAATACAGTAGGTTCATTAGTTAACCTAAAAGAGAAAACTAAAAATTAATAATTTCCATATCTAGTATAGAACACAGTCTTCTAGATTTCAATGCCTTTTACTTTAAACAGATGGAACCCCGACCTCAGGTCAACCTTAGAAGAAGATTGTGCCCCTTGAGCTGATCAAAAAATCATCGATTTGAGGTAAGGTATACTTATATTTAATGGTAATGTTATTCAAGGCTCTATAATAAATAAAAAGTCTTGTTGAACCATATTTATTTTTAGCAAATAAGAATAGATCATCCCATGGTGAAGTGCAAGGTTAGATGAAGCCTTTATCTAATAATTCCCGCAGCTACTTTTTTAATTTTAGAAGTTCTGTTTGGTTCACTCGATAATGGGGTTTTGAAATTGGCTTATCATCAATAACTAAGTCAATTGTAAACAAAACCTCTCTATAAGGAATAACACCTGAAAAATCATCAGGAATAAAATCTAGGCATTCCTTTACCACTATTACATCATTATTCTGGATAGTTACCTTCTCTTCAAAAATATGTGCAAGATAACATTCATTTACATATTTTATCAGTTCCATAGCTTCTTGATATGTTATAAATGGTATGAGTTCATTCTTGTACAAAAAATGTAACTATTAATAAAAAAACATATTTTTCTATGTAATTTATCCTATCATGAAAAAAATAATGCCAGTCCATATCGAGAATAACATCAAACTCCACTAGAGGCAATATATTGGGGATTGAAAATAAAATCCTTCCAAAGACGAGGATAGGTATATTATTATAATTTCTTCTTGCCACAATATTTCTTCTAGGTGTCTTTACCATATATTTTGTTACATTCCATGAAGTTTAATTCCAAAATTTTTCCAAATTTTCTCATAAATGAAGGAATGTGTAGACCATGAGTCAAACAACACATTTGTGAAATCTATTAAAACAAGCAATGTACTTGATACCACCACATTTGAATGATCAATATTTTTTAAAGTGGTTTCAAAGGATTTTACCACACCATTCAGCTTCAAATCCTACTGATTCCTTGCTTGAGTGAGTAGCTTCAGACAAACATCAGAATAATATACCAATTACTTACAGATAATGCATCACACCATCAACATATCATTAATTTTCAGATCATTTTCCTTACCCCGATGAGACATGTGTCCAAACATTCGACTTTAGTAGAATTTCCTAGAATTTACAAGACATTCACCAAGATGTCTTTTACCACACTCTTCACAAGAAGGGAAATTGATTTTTTCCTTTCATATTTCATTGAATAATTCTTCCCCAAAACATTCCAACCATAATGCTTCTAATTATTTTCATCAAGAGGCACATATGTTTCGGAAAACTCCATCTCCACTTTTTCTATATAATTAAAATGTTTCTCATAGCTTTTAAACTATCATGAAGCCAAATCTAATCACATAAATGGTTTCAAACAAAGGTAATATATTTTAATTTTACTATAAAAATCCTGAGTAAAATCTTGTACATACTAGATAGTATTTTAAAATTTGATTTTTATGATACCACTGAATTTCCATCTTTATACTTCATTTAAATGAATTTTTTCTCCCTTTTGATTCGAAAAATATTAGGAAAATATTTTTCCTGAAATGACTCTTAAAATCACCCCTTTACAGACTATCAAGAACATCTCTTTCTCTTGTAATCTTAACCAGAGGCCCCCATTGATCAAATTCACCTTGTAAATGAACAATGTATAATATTACCTTTTGGAATTATGAACTTCCCATGACAACAAATATTTTTTATAGAGAATTGATCATTGAATAGCCTATCCTGGATCTGTGGTTCCACAGAATGCTGGAGGATGTTGCCTCAAAAAATTCTCCACAAAATACATGTTTCATCATGGTATATCATGTTCCTCTCTATAATGTATATCACCACCATTTATGGATTGAGTCAACTGAGCCTTTTTGTCCCAAACTACTCCGATATGATTCCCTCCATTCTAGGCTACAAATTCAGACAGACATTATCCTCTTAGTTCCTTCCTAATTTAGGTTCCATATTTATTCTATGGAAAAACATTATGTACAGACATAACATAGATGAAGAAACATGATATTTCTTAAATTCTATAACATTTCAATTAACCATAGAGTAAAAATAAATTATGGTATAATTTTAACATCATCCTAACCCCTAAAGTAATCTTAACCATCCTCTAATACCAACTATAAGGTACCATCCTTAAAACATTACATAATCTGGAATATTATTCAAGAAAAAACATTTTTACACATTGAGGATCTTTTCAGGTCTATAATTTTAGGTAATTAGGACATAAAAAATTTATAACATCTCATAATAATACTTGTGGATACTATTAAAATAATATCCATTTTTTTCAAAATATAAAACATTAAAATTAAAACATCATTTCTTATAAAAATCATCAATACATTTAAATTGAAATTTTTATCTCTCTTAAAAATCCTTATAACCTTTGAATAAAATTTAAAAACTTGTAATGATCATAAAAATCAGAGTAAGGGATATAAAGTAATAAATCGTTAGTCAAGTGATTACATAAAAATCCATAAAAACCATATCATAATAACTTGTTAACTTTCATGGTATAATAATTTATTTTACTTGGGTAATATTTACCATATCACTCTTACAATCAACCTTACAAATGGAATAACTATGTCATCAAATTCCACCTCTGTAGTACCCAATTCATTGGAGAGCTATAATGGGCCTCACTTGTCATATCTTGAGCTATAATGGGCTCAACCCAACATATCTTGAGATGTAATGGGGTCAACCCAACAAATCATTATCTTTAATGTGATAAAACCAAAATAACAACATAAAAAACATGTCATGGTAAAAATGTATCCTGAAATCAGGATAAACCACTCATTCTATACATATATATAAAACAATCCTGTTGACAATTATTAAAGAGACTTTTAAAATGATTTTAAAAGGACAATACATTGAAAATATAATTGGGGTGGGAATGAATAGAATGGAATGGATATTTTTATACACATTAAATACGCATAATAGAGCATTATATAAAAAAATATTAATCACACTAATAATCTTAAAACCATAAAATGGATAAAGTATAAGGTTTACCTAATGATTGCAAATTGGGTTAATAATTCCCTTACATCAAGTTCTTACTACATGAAATTTGTTTAAACCGACTTTATAATGGCTAAAGGAGTGTTATTTATATCTTAATGAAATATATTCATGTTTATAACACCTTATATTATCATTTAACATCATTATTCCACACATTTATTAGTAATATTTTGTTATTTACATTATTTTGGGTGCGTTCTTTAGATGGTTTCCATGATCAGTTCATGATGGATATTCTTGTGAATTGGAAGTAAAACTCTAGAATAGAAATATATTGGTATGAATATATTTCTAGTTCCATAAATTATAATATTTATAATTCTGAATTCTTACATGTGGATGATTCATAATTTAAAAAGTTATCGATATTTGTTTAGGTCATTTTTGTGATTTGTCGATGATGATGAACTTATATTGTTTTATAAATTAATAAAATGTGTAAAAAATGTTTCTAGAATCTTATATAAGAAATAATAAATAAATTATAATATTTTTTATCTATAAAAATAATTTAATGACCAGTCATGAAGGAAGTAAAAGTAATTGAAATCACATCGTCAATGATGTCGGAAAATCTACAAATCACAGATGATGTTTTAATTTCTCGAATAAGTTGGAGAGGAGAAGAAGTATAATAGAGATTATTAAAAAATATGAAAACAACCAGAATATATGTAATATTATCTATCATTTATTCCTCTTGTATAAGGGGTGGTGAGTAATGAATAGGAATAGGGATGAAAATGAAAATGAAATGGGATGTTTACATCTTGATCTCTTCTCTTTGACATCCTCCATAAGGCCTTTTGTTTTGGCCTTTTGGAGATACCATTAGGTAGTGGACATGGGGAAGGGTATTGGGAGGAGTATTGGAAAAAACATAGCAATATATCAAGGATTTATATGTGTGGTAGGATGATGGGGAGTGTGTGGTATTTGTAGTGGAGGAGAGGAAGAGTTTTACATTATTTTAATCATTGATTTATGATTTTTTTCTCACGACAATGAATATCCTCGATTCATGGGTCCCCACACAGTAAAGAGATCATGTTATATCAAACCTAGTGTGACTAAATCATTCATTATGTCATAAATAGTGTATTTAACTTATAATTTATAAATATGGTATTTTACCATATATCACAATTCATAAAAAATTCAAAAATTTAATAAGAATCCAAAAAAATAACCCCAAAAAATTTTCGATGTAGAGAATACAAATATGTACTATATTTTTTTGCAAATAATTTTATAAATATTATTAATTTATTTTTTAACTACATTCATACATTATTGAAAAATTAACAATTTTAAAACTATAACTAATTTTATATCACCTTGAAAAATTAATCAATATGTAATTATCTTTATGAATTAAGAAAATAAAATAATGATACAATTTACTAATTATTAGGGTTATATTAATATTCATCTTAGTATTCATATGGGTATGTTACTATTCACTAAAAATCAGGTTAGTTCCATCAGACTCCAAATAACATAATGATCAAAACTGTAGATGACCATTTTTTAAAATTCAAATCATAGAAGTTGAAAAATTATGTTTAAAGTCTAGTTATAATTATATACAGAAAACAATATTTCATGCATTTCAACATACATTTAAAACCTTGGGGGGTTTCTCTTGGATAAATTTCACCTTCAGTTTCATTGCTCTCACCAACTCAAGGCCTATATGTACAGACTTTATTGGGTCTATTCATCATAGTGATAATATATTGGTTTTCCCATACCTATCCTCGAATGGATCCATATAGATAGTGAAATTGTTTTTTTACACACACTCAACCAATGGTATGTGATCCTACACACTATGGAAATATTAAATCATGAAAGATCACAAAATTTCCTCGAAATCCAAATTGTTCCTCTTCTACTTACTGTGAGTCTGGGGATGAAAATTTATTCTAAAAACAAATAAATCCAAAATGCATCATAAAATCCTCTTTATAAATAAGAAGTGAAGTGAGCATGACATTCAGAAACAATCATTGAGGGAAATCAATGGAACCATTATACCTCCTACAGATACAAATGTCCAAATATATCTTTTCAAAAATGGTATGAAATACCAAGGAAGTTTTCTGATTGGGTGAGTCGGTTTACGATCACCTAGATGACATATTGTTCATTGGATGTATGTGGTAACCTCATCATTAATGTGGATGGATATCACATCACACACATACATTGTAACCTCAAAGTGTTTAGATATTCTCAAAGGAACCTATTTATCAATAGTTACATGTTTAAAAGTAAGGAATCAATAAGAAAACTCTACATGACACTTATTCATTACTGGGAACTAGAACATCCACGAAGTTCCATATACATATTCTCAACACCAAGATGAAACTAAATGTGTAAACTATGAAATTCCATCACCGGCTCTCTTTCAATGAAACTATTATCGATATACATTATTTAAAAATAATTACAAGATCCCCAACATAAAAAAATCAATCAAAAGAATTCCCAATGGATATTTTACTACATAAGGTCTCAATGTCTGTACCACCATGTTGTGACTCCATGACTCACTATAAAAGAGGAGGTGTAAAAAGCATAGACTAGATGTATGATTTTCCATACCTAAAAAAGGATAACTATAACAAGGTCAACTAATATGATTCCTCACTAAGTATCATCAAATAAGATCTTTTACTGGGAGAATCTACTACAACATTCCCCTTCCTAGGGGTGTAAAAAATCATAATGTCCTAATCATGGAAGAACTCAAGCAATGAAAACTTTCTAATGTTAATGTCTTTTTGAGATATTATATTCCTATAACTCTTGTGTTTATAATTGTTGATAAATAACTCATCCATAAGGTATTATATCCACATCTTTAGTGAAAACACTAACAATTCTTTATCATGATCATGGGTCATGTAGTTATGTACTATCATGACACAGCCCAATGGGGACCAATCCAGAAGCTCCCTAAGACTACCTCCAAGAGGTTAAGGGCTGGAATCCGATGCCGAGGTGGAATATCACACACATAGGAGGAATAGACCAATGTACATGTAAAAATTCACACATCACCATGCCCATACACTATTAAAATGTAGAAAAACCAATAGCCACACATGCATACAACCAAAATATTAACATCAGAGTATGGAGACATGTATTGTAAATAAAATTATGAAATATAAAACCAATAATAGAAACAAAAAAAATTAAAACCTTTGATGTTGTAGTGGAATAGTGTTAATGTGACCACTGGAACACACCTCGATCTGTCTTTCTCAATAAGATATTCATAGTTCGGGTCACTATAGAAAACCGTCAAAAGGAAGGTTGTTATCATAATACCTGACAGATGTAGAAAAAAACCATGCTGATTCAAGTATAATAATACCCATTAAGACTCCCTAAAATCACTAAACATATATAATCAAGAATAATAGTCATCTCACCATAGAGATAATCTAGTAACATATATAATAAGAACATTCAGATGTAATCATAGTAGGCATTTAGCCTCAAGATGTGGCCAGAAAAATAAATCCATCTATGTATTCCTTCTCAAAGGTTCCAGATAACACTCATTTAGGAGAACACCCTCCTCGAGTTAGATCGCATTGACGTAGTCTATCCAAGATGTCATGATCACAGGGTTTAACCACTAGGAATAAGTACTGGATGTCTAAAGAAAATGATACATAGATGGGGATGACACCCAAGGATGTTTCGTATACCAACAACCGAATATAAATTAAAATTTTCTGTAGGGGATCGACGACCACATATTATTGGTCATGATGATATAGAGAAACCCAAATAGGGACAATGATTATTGTATAGGATCATACTTTAGGCCTCATGAAGAAATTATAATTAATCTATCTATGACTGAAGATCTACATAGTGTATCACCATCCTATACACCTAATGTGATTCCATAACAACCCATAGGGAATGAGTCAAGGGAAAATACACTATTTGAACATGTCCAAGGTAACTGGGTAAAGGGCTCCAATCCATCTTGGATAAAATACACTAAATTCACTATGAGTGCAAAACATGTTCCTTTGGAACTCGGTTCTACATGTGTATAATGTACCATTATTGTGACCTTGTCTAAGTAAACTAGTTGTGGAATACCACGGATGGTGTGTGGGGCCACATCATATCCTATGTTTTAACCCTTTTTACATGTCGAGTTGTCCACCAGGGTGTTCACTGTGTGTGGCATGGACAATAAGACATGTAACGCCACCCAAAATACTGGGTGTGTACCTTTTATGCACGCCAATATAACTACATAGGGACCATGGGTTGTGTGTTAGGGACCGAACATCGGCTCATCCTTAACATTCCAGGAAATCCCAAGACACCTATCTAACGATAATACATGTCATTCATTCATGAAGTACATGTAATGTTTATCAGAGTTTTTTAATGAAATCCATATATTGTAACATGGGATTTCCAACATTAACAATTCTCATTGATCTATCATGATTATCACTGGGAAACATGGATTTTGTTCTATTGGAGTCTTTTATCCTCATTGGGAAAATTACATCCAACTCTTCAACTCTATAAATGACCACCATCGCATGTCATCACCATCATCTTCCCCACTCGAACCAGATTCACCAAATACAACCTCGATTGATTATCTCTCTAAGCCTTGACCAATAAATGAAATTTCATTAACATTTATACCCAATGTATTGATTAGTTTACAAAAATAATAGTCAAAAAAATAGAATACAATAATTTTATCGAACCATGGGCCACCCATATTTTCTGTGATGAACGTGTGAAGGATAGGGGAATAAATGATGATGTTACAAAACATGGGGAACAGACATATGCCATTTTCCATGATGGAAATAATTCGTTTAAATTAGAACAAATTTTGAAGAAATATGATATAATAAATAATTAAAATCGCCAAATCGTGAATAATTTTATATACACATACAATATTCCTTATCTATGAATCACTTCATTAGTTTACTGATTCATGTTCATAATTGGAAAAATTAAAATAGGGTAAATTCCCAAAAAATTCCCACCTCAATAGGGATTAGTCTCTGAAGGAACATGAATCGAAATTGTTGTATTTGGAAATATCATTGAACTCTAATGGAATGAAAATCCTCAATCTCAATCCAATATAATGTTGTCCACCAATATCTCCTATAACAATTATCTCCAAAAGTTCATATCAATATGCACTGTTATTTGTCTCACCTTGGAAATTGGTCATTGATGTTTATTTATAACAGTTCATTAGGTTAGGAATTGAATTAGATAAATAAATAAATACACTCAAATTTATTAAATTATTCACCCATATGAAAGTACTCAAACCAAACATGTGATACCAAAATAGATTATGACTTACCTAGTGTAAAAAAAACTCTGAACTGAATTGTTTTATAATATTTTTGATCCAATCTTATTTTTAATAGTTATTAAACATTTTCAATAATATTGAACATGCATTATATTTGGTAATTTAAAAAATTCAACTCTGGGTTCACTGAGGCAAGGAATCTCAATCCATCAAAGTGCCTAGCTCCAAAAATAATCCACATAATATTCTAGATTAATTGAAGAAAAAATAGAGTCATTACAAAACTAGACATGAAATTATAAACTAAAGAGGCTATGATTACTGCATTTGGATTTTTATGATTCCCATAAACCATCAGGATTTAATTAGATATTCCAGAGTCCTTTTTCTTAAATGGTTGTTATCATTGATCATCGTTGTTACCCCCAAATTTGGGAACATGTTATAATAATTCCCAAAATCCCTAATATTGAAATAGTATAATGTTGTAGGTGAATTATATGGATATTTTTCATGATTCACATAATTAACTAACATTCTACCATCACATCACCATTCTTTCACATGATGTAATTCCTTTACAATCATAAAACATTTGGTAGTCCACTTAAGATAATTTCATTTATTATTTTTCCCAATCATTATGTATAGAGGAAATCACTTCTTTTTTTCTAAATGTTTCTTATATTTTACATTAAATATAATTTTTCTCTTCTTAATGAAAATATGAGATTGATATATAATTCCAACAATAATTTCTTCCTTAAAATAAAATAAAACAATACGTTCATAGCTTCTGAAGCCTCTTATTCATAACACCCATCAGAGACATGGGGTTTTTCTCCTGAATATATGATCTTCTATTCATTAATTTTGGATAATAATTCCAGAATCCAACCTAACAAGCCTCATAAAATTTACATTATAGGTACCAATAGATTCTTCATCCTTTTGATTTAGTTCAAGGAACTCCTTATCTATCTTCGTAGACAGAATGCAAGGAAACTATTTATTGAAAATATATATCGAAGAAATAATTCTAATCAATGGATAAAATTTCATCCAATTGCCTCATCTTCATGAACATATTATACATTTTCACTTATTAACCTTATTAATGGTAGTTAACCTAAATAACTTCTTCATGTTACAAACACTAGATAATGTAAAATATATTTTTAGTTGGGTTGATACATATTTTATAAACAATAGAATCAGAAGACCCACTAAATGAAGGTTAAATTTCCTCATGAAGGATTCATAAAAAATGTATTCCATCTATTTTTCATTTATAAGAATAGAATGTTTCATATATTTAGAATATATTGTGGTCAATAAAATGACATTTTTCTATCCATCTACCTTAACAATTGGAAGCTCATTATGAATATCCTTAAATTTTCTATCACATGTAGTGTTGACAAGGTTACTTTATGTTCCATCCACTAAATAAAACCAAAAGTAATAGTGGAATAAAAAATATTCAAGACTTGGAACCACATAATTATGGAAAATCACATATATGGTGTCAAAATCCACAAACATTTTTTAATATATTAAACCATTGGTTTATCCATGTTCATCAATAATCATTGTAACATAAATTAATTCCTGATGGGTTTTAAAGAGTTGTGAATTTGAAAACAATATCCTCTATGTGTGTTAATCTAAAACTTCATAAAAGTCAATTGTCACACATCAAGTGGTGATAAAGTCTTGATAAATCAACCTTTTTCATATTTATTTCCCCATGGGACCCCTATTCCAGAACCACATCTACTTTTATTATCTATGAAAGGATTTAATTTCATGGATTCGACTTGCTCTATCCTTTTCCTAAATTCCATGACATTTTTCGATAAATTGAACCATCCAATTAAATATCCTTAGAGATATCATAAAAAATATCCTTATAAATATCCCATGGAGTCTCACAAAAGATTTATCTTCCAAGTATCTAATGTTTAATAATACCATTCTTCTAATACCAAATATTGATTCATAGGATTTCATACAAGGATGTTATATATTTATAGATGAATATTCAAGAAAATAAAAAAAATACACTCTTGATAACCATAACAGATTAGATACATTAGAGGAATGGAAAATTATATTCTTCTTTTTTAGAAATATCTTCAACAGTAAAAACATAGATTTTATCCTATACTACTATAAAAAATACCATTATTAAAACATTCTTAATAACATAGGGAAATTATATATAATAAAGGGTGACCTTAGATGATCAGTAAGTGTAAAAATAGAGATACCTAATAATAAAATTAGATTTAGGGTATGTTAAAATGGGAATAACATAAGAAAACCATACCTTGTATATCAAATATCATAATCTTGAGTCATGGATCTTATATTTACATTTAATAAAACATGAATCATAAGGAAATAAATGAACATGATCCGTGTGGGAATAAAATTTATATAAGAAATAATATTTTTTTCACACACATAAGCAAGAAAATATTATATCAAAGCTACCCACCATGACATTAAAAACATGTTAGATTTTGGATTACCACTCATGTACCTACTTCATGCTTGGGATAACTACCCATATTTGAATTTTTTTGGTATGGGCTAAAATATTGTGTACCCTCCCATTGTTCTTTGGTCTGACCACCCATTTACCATTTTATGACATATAACACTTATACATACCAAATTAATTTTAGGGAGATATAGGTCTCACCCATCACATAATCATGACAATTTGGTACCATATGATCATAGATCATTCAACATATTATATCCCATGAATGGAAATGCGTTCTATAAAACATTTCATCATAGAATACCCCATGTAAAATAAATGCATGTCATAATGATTTAATAATATCATCTTAACCCTTATAAAAAGAAATATGGTTTATAAGAATTATTCCATGGCATAAGTCGTGGAAGATAAATAGGTTTTATAATCATCCTTCCATCATAAAACATTCATATAATAAATAAGAATAGTATCCTTTTTTCATAAACACAATAAAGTGTATATTACATAAATATTTTTCATATTACATGGAAAATGATTTTGAAATATAAATAACATGGAATTTTTATTGAGGAAGAATTATTTTCATTATAAATCAATTTTCAGTACATAAAACATTTTGGAAATCCTAGTATTTGAAATTAATCTTGTAAAATTACAAATTTATATTTAAAAATAATTTTAAAATTTTATTTAGGAAAATATCCTTTAAATTTATAAAAATATCTTTAAACATAAATATCTTTACATAACTTTTATGAAACATGGTTTTGGAAGAAAATGTGTTTTTGATTAAAATGATGATTTTCCATGAAAATAATGTTTTCAAAACTCTTGAACACATAGAGGGTGTAAAATGAATATAGAAAATATATTCTAATGATATAATAGTAGTGGCTAAATTTCATAAGACTCTTGAGATATAGATCATAATATTCCACTACTGGATGCATAATCACAAAGAATCCCAATAAACAATGAATTTGTAACATAAAATCCTAATAAATTTGGTATCATTGAATCACAATCCCTGTGAAAGAATAAAATATAACGGAACTAAAAAATATCAATATGTTAAATAAATTCTTGATATTAAATTTCAATGGGATTCTATATACATTTTGTGAATATGTATATGTGTATAACATAATATACATCTCAAAGAAGGAAAATTGAGAAAAATAATTCTTATTTATTTAGTAATCTTATAAATTTTAAACAACATTATAGAAAAACATAAAATGACAACTTAAATATAATGAAAATAATGGTATTCATGATATAAAATTTCAATGGAGAAGTATACACACAAAAAAAAAATCATATGATGAAGTTTCATGTCTCTTAAAAATAAAGGGGAGACAAGAAATCCATTATCATAAGTCTTAACATCCATTATAAAAATTAAATCCTCCTATATAATACATATAAATTTATTATAAATATATTAATTAATAGAATTTATATATATCATACCACATATTATGTTCTTATGTCCTTTTTTTTTCTATTTATTTGTAGTTCCATGTATGATTTATGTTTTGGTTTATAACTGATCGGTTTTTTTATATGTCTTCATTTGTTAATTTTGGACCTATTACATTAGTAATTATTTGTCCATAATCATAATTTTAATAATTATTTAAATTTCATAAATATTCATTATATATTTAATTATATTAATCTTTAAAATATAGATGTAGAAAATAAAATACACCATTTATCAAGACGGTGGGTCGTATGTACGCATGAACATTGTTTCAATTTTCCCAACATAATAAATGAATTAAAGCTAAATGATGTAGTATCATTAAAAAATAATTTTTATGCCCCAAATATATCATATTTTCTATAAATACATCCTTATTCCCTTCTATGAAATGTCTCATTGAATCACATAACTTCATGAGGTTGTAGTCTTCCACACACACGAGCAACATTGTTGTTTTCCAAAAATATGGAAATCATGAATTTTTATAGGTTATAATAATTATAAAAGAAAAATAATATAATAAATATGGTAAATAAAATAAATACATCAATATTTTCATCTTCGAGAGGTTTTATAGGAATAATTAATGACAAAGGTTCGCGAGCAGATAGTCTTCTATACACTCAAACGATGATTTAGTAACTCATTTGATAAATATAGATATGATTGTATATAATTACCTTAAAATAAAAATCTTTCAGTATCTATAATATACTGAGGTGATTATATAATTATGGTATAAAATAAATTTAATGGTGAGGATTAAAAATAGAAAACCATAATTTTTTATAATTGATACGTCTTCATCAGGTATCCTACTTAGGATTGCCATAAAATCCCCCCCATTTTTTCTTTTTGTCACTAAAAAGTATTCTCAGATTAGATTATCAATGTTGGGAATTGATTTGGGAATTGATTTTCCAAACCAAAAGGGTTTTATGGTGTGATGAATAATTGGGAAGTGGTGGTACTTTAAAAATGAGGTGAGTGGCATAGTTGTAATTTTTGGAGGGAAATAATTCCACTCATGTTTTTTTCAGGTCACAAGGATCCTATAATAGAAAATTATTGAAACAGGAAGGTATGGAGTCTAAATATTTTCATAATTTTTTTATATATATTTACATTTATTTTTAACCACTATCTATTTATTTTAACCCACCTAGGTAAGCCAATTTTTTACCTGAACTATAATAAATATTCTTACTATTTTTATGATTAAATTTTGAAACAATTAATAAGAACCTATTTGATAATATAAATTATTTTTTAAAAAATATTGATTCCTTTTTTAAAAATTCCATTCATTGATTTGGAATTCTTTAATTTAGAAATCAATCATGTAGAAGGGATGAAAAAGCATGGTTTTAAAGAGAAAATGTTCAAAACATGACAATGCTTTTATATAAAAATTAAAAATTTACTTGATACATTTGAACCAAATTAGAGAAATGGATTTATGATTTTACTAATGTTAATTTAAAAAGATTATAACATATAATTTAGTCGTATAAATAAATTAAATGAAATTATAGTTTTCAATTAAAATACATCATTTTCACTGTTCATCAAAATGTGAAACCTTTCGAAAAAGCCCAAGAAATGCCCCATAAGATAATTTTTATATTCTAATTTAGAAAATGGAAATTATTTATTCATATAATGTTTCAAAAAATTTCAATGTTATTTTTAAAATAAATGAAAAAAAACGTGAAAAAAAAGATTTTTATAAAAATACAGTTTATAAGAATAAAATTTGAATTATAATTATATCTTGTCGAGAAAATTAATAAGATGAAATTATATAGTTTATTGAGTATATAATATTAACATTTCAATATAATATTTCAAAAGAATTGGTTTTTTCTTCTTCATTAAATTGTGTTTGTGTTCATCAAAATAATTTTCTATAAAATGGTTTTATTTATTTTGAAATAGTTTTTTTCATTTTTAATTAATTGATAAAAAAATAAATCATGTTATTAACATGTGTAAAAAATATTTTTTTTAATCCTATTTGTACACATTATGATAATGTCTAAGTGATAACTGTCATAATAATTTTTAAATAATATGGCACGTTTCATTTAAACTCAGGGTCAGGTGTAACCCAAGATAAAAATTGTGTTTCGTGTAATGAAATATTAGATCAAAGTTGTATGTAATGAAATATTAACACGTTTTGTGTGAAATACAAGATAACTTGGAATTAGATAAAATAAATAATATATAAATGAATATATTTATTTAATTTTTTTTCAAAATTTATGGGGTGTTACATTCTTAATAAACAATACTAAATAAGAATGTTTTTAAAAAATTAATAATAATCAATGTTAGGAAAGTTATAAGAATGTATACATTGTGATTGTAGAAGATAATAAAAGAGATTTTATAAGAAAAACATCTGAAAACTATCACAAAAATAACATATTTAAATATAAATTTAGTGCATCATATACACTATAATATAATGGAATAACTAAGAGAATCAGAATAATTAGAGTTTAAAAGGAAAGAATAATGTTAACTGAGTAAAATTGTCCAATTTATTTCAAGGGAAAACCTTTTATCATGATTGTTCTTACTTAAAATATATAATTGTTGATACCTAAAATACACATAAATATTTATGAGATTTTATTCTAATGAAATAATTATTTTTATGAATATAAAATTATTTATAAGCCCATGTTTTGTATTGATCTTGCGAATTATATATAATAACATTTCTAAAATTAATATAATGTCTTCTTCGTTGTTTTACATTCTAATTGATGAATCATAAAGTGATGAAAAAAATATCAATTAATGATTTGAATATTATGATGATAAAATTAGGCAGGACCAACATATTAGAAGAGAAAAAGTTACCGTAGAAAATGAATTTTCAAAATTTAACAATGATAAAATTTCAAAAAACAAACAAGTTAAACAAGAAGAAAATATATAAAATATATATGTTTTTATTTAGATTATATATATGATGGTCGTTAAAATTTTTTATTATCATAATAAAATATTTATGAATCTCATGAAGCATGTTGATGTTGAGAACATAATTGGTAATCAGGAGAAAATATTCATGACTATAATAAATATGATATTTGATATTCAAACTTATCTGATTCCACAAATTAAACCAAGGCTTGTTTCAGAGAATGGTTAAAATGCTTAGTGGATTCATTCATTTAATGATGAAATGGGTCAAATTGTGATGAACTATACTTGGGATCTTGTGTGAGGTACTGATAATTGAAATCATATTAGAATCAATTATGTTTTTAAAAAATAACTCAATGATGAAGGAGAAGATTCAAGGTTCATATCCAATCTAGTTTTTGTCCACTTCCATTGTAGTTGGAATAAGATTGACCCAAGTTGATAATGGAAATAATTCCAATCAAAATTAATTCAATTGAATTATTGGGAACCTTCTATATCTTACAATATCATGGTTCTAAAATTTATTTTCAATAACATCATTTTCAATAGTTCATAGTAATCTAAATTAATCTCATATACTAAAATCCATGAAGATTCTATGGTATATCAAGGGAACCCATAATCGCATCTAGTTATAAAATATAAGAGTAATTTTACTTATATATGTATTAAAAATATTTATTGGGTTAGGGAATAATCTTATAGAATTTGCACCTATAGTGGTGTATTATTTCATTGTTAGAGTTGTTTGAGATGGAATATAAGAAAAACAGTAGTCCTTGGTTTGAGGTATAGCTTAGTCCAAATATATCACAACTATAAATTCATTTACATAGGCGTAGTTTATATATGTGTGACAATATGATTTAAATATAGTTTCTATGAAACCATTATAGATTTCTTCTTACAATACCAGTTTCATATATCCGTCAAATAAAATTGTACCATACTCTCGATCCATGAATGTTTATGTCATTTACTAGATTTATTAATGAATTTTTTGTTTATGTTCATATAAAACATGAATATATATTCACTAATTATTAGAATGAAAAATGTTTTATAAAGATATTTAAAATGGAATTATTTCAATATCATATGTTTAAAGATCATGTTATTCCTTCTCTTCATGCTTGTGTAAGTGAGAAAATCCACTCCCATTAAGAATTGGTATGTGTTGGAAAAGTGAAGAAATTTAAAAAAAACTCATGACAACCATGGGGGTATAATTATTATTGTAATGAGTTTGTTCACTTCCTGGTAGTCTGAATAAATGGATTTTTATATCTGAGGGTTTTATATTGAGGTGATAAGGGACTGTGTTAATTGATGGGGAGTTTACTTAACTAACTTGGCCAAACATTCATGACACTGAGATTTGTAATATTCTAAAAAAACATAACATTTTCTAGATATCTCATGTGAAAAACATTTTATATAATTCATACTATGATTCGATTATTCTCATGTTATTTGTTAGTACTCAAATATATTTTTGGTTTAATAGAAAATTTAATTAGATTTTCACACAAATCCAAAATGAGGATAATGAGTTACCCTTTGTGTATATGATGAATTTTTTATTGTTATGATTATATTTTTTGTATTCATAAATTGAATGAATGAGTTATTTGATTTTCCCAAGGATGATTCCATAACGTTCTCTGATTGTTTTAGAGGAATATTGAATTACTATGCAAGATGATAAACTTTTTACAATTTATCATCATCAAAATGAAAATTCGAAAATGAAAATTAGAAAATCCGGTGTATGATAATATGTTTATAGGGTGAATGGAAAAATAAATTAAGTTATAATCATGAGTTTCTATATTGGATAAATAAAATTATTCATACAGAAACTAAGAAATGTTGACCTATGTATGGTATTTTGTCAACACAAATGAATTTTTTGAATAATGGAATCCCCTTTAGGGTAACATTGTAAGTGAATTATCTAATGAAATAATTTAATAATATATTTTCCATTTTTAAACTTATTTTTTCTTCTACACATGTTAATTGAGATGCATGATGAGTATTAACATTAATTTTAGAAAAGATTTTTTTTTAAAATTTGATATTTCAAAATTAAAATATTATTAAGAAATAATGTTAAGAATATTTTCACGAATCTACTCTATGTGTAAAACATCAAATAAATTTTATGATTCTAGAATAATGAAAAGATCACTGATCCTCAGTAGTGAATAAATTAACAAACTGATATATTAGAATATATCTTACTTACAAATTAACACTTTGTTCGATATAATTTTTAAAAATAAACAATTAACTAAAAACATACCACAATATATTTTATTTAGATAAAAAATTGACAAAATAAAATATATCTATGTAATTAAATAAAATAAATATAATTAACCACTATATAAAATATATTTACAAATCTCTATTCATATTAGTGTCATTTCATTGACTCAAAAATATTTTTTCCACAAATAAAAGTTTTCATTTAAATTTACATATATGAATTATAAAAAATGAATATGATATAATTAAAAGATTTTATAAATAGCACATATCTACATTATCCTAATATAATTTTTTTAAACTTTTTAAAATATTTCCCTTTTAGGTGAATAGTGAAGAAATTCTGATTTTTCATTATTAAAACAACGAAATCAATATTTTTGAAAATATTATATGTAATAAATATATATTTAAAAATTAAAATGAATATTTGAAAAATATTTCGAACAAATTTTTATCATTTTGGAAATTTAATTGATATTTTACTCTATAAACTATTTTTATTTACCTATATTAAAAAATTAGTTTTTATCACTATTGGAAATTACATCAAAAAATGGATTTCTTATTATATATCAACATGAAAAGATTATGTAATGATTTAAATTTAATTTTTACTCATTAAACTAATAATACTTAGATTAAATCAATTTTTAATGATAATGGTAAAACTATTTTTTCAAAGAATTGTTTTTCTATAATTGTGTATTTCTTATCTAATAAAATAAATATTATATTGTCAATAATGACTATAATATAATGATTAATATTATATATTTAAATATATGTATTCACATATAAAAACATATTACTCGTAGTCTTCTCTTCCAAAGAAAAAATTTATTCTCTTTTCATTAAAAACATATCCCCCACCGTGAATATTAATATATATATTTTTCAATATATTTAATTTATCTAGCCAAAAAAGGACCACCTTAGAGTTGACCACTTTTTTCAAGGACCTAAAATATTCTAAATTTTAGGTGGTAACACTATATGAATTCTTCTTAAATACCAATATTATTGGAAGGAATGTTATATGTAATTTGTGAAAAGTATGGAGAATAAAGAGAAAGGGCTCTATAGTTTAATGGGTTTGATAATTTCAAGTGTAAGAAATTTTTTATCTGAATATATCCCTATCTTGTAATAAATGAAAATACATAGTATTTGAAATTAAATAAAATAATCCAAATACAATAAATCATTTCACACATGGACATGAGAAATACTATGAATTGTTTCAATAATAAATAACAGAAATTATGGATTAACTAAAAATATATTACTGTATGACAGAAAATAAAAAAATTAGATATAATAAAATTTAACTAAAATTGATAAAACCTAATTTATATGTGATAAAATAAAATTGATTAGTAGTATGTAGTATCACCTTTTTATTACACAACATTTTCATTTACAAGGTACAACGAGAGGATATTTTAATGTTTAGTATCATGAAAAAAGGAACATAATACATGAAAACATTAAAAAATTATTTTATTCTCCATGTAAGAAATCATCATAAGTTCATCCAAAGTATAATTAATTCATCTCATAACTTGGGGACATACATCAAATTAACGACTGTCCATAAGGCCCAATCCGGGATATAAATGGAAGTAGTTTATATGTCTTAATGAGAAATATTGACAAGAACATGAGAAATATCATACATGAGTTAGAAAAGGGAAAGGTGAATATGATAAAAAATGAACATGAATCATAACATTTATATGTGTATTATCCATTTAAATGAGACATTCATAATCATAACATCGTGGTTTATCATCGAGGTGTTATAAAAATTACCTAGGTTATTCACCAAGGTATCGTAAAATATGTCATATCTAGAGATTAAATTCATTACCAAATGAATTGGAGAACTATACGGGAACACCCTTAATATTATTAATTAATAAAATCCAAAAATATTGAAAAAAAAATTCATAAATAACCAGAACTGAATAAAAGAAACATGATTCGTATCAAATTCATGGTGTTTTAGATTATGTTTCAAAACAAGATATTTACATCATTTTAACCGATCGAATGGAAATAGGGATCTGTGTATTTTAATCCCAGAATAAAATATATCATTTTTACATCCTATTGATTCCCCCAAGGAAAATAAAGAGGTTAAGGTATTGAAAAAAGGGAAAAATCATTATTAAAAGAGATAAATTTTGAGAAAATTCAGCAGTATAACGAGTATGAAACATGGTTTTAGAAAATATTAAAGAGAGATTATAAAAGTTTTTCACAATCAAAAAATAATATTAATATGATAAAGTGATATAATAAAATTTATAGAAGATCCTAGTTTGTAAATTGGAAGGAAATACAACCTAAAAAGTGATCTTTAAAGGAAAAGAGAAGTTTAGATTTCCCTTACCTTGAAGAGTTATTCCTAAAACATGAGGATCAGGAAACTAGGGTTTTGATGAAACCTTGGTATGAATCCTTGGGAGTTAATACTATTATATATTTGTGGAGAATGAATTTTGGGTGAATGGGAATGGATAAATTGGTCGGTATATAGAAAATAATGGTGGATTTATTTGTTAATTTCCTTAGAAACCTAGGAAGTGGAAAATGAAAGACCATGGGCTTGCCCATGTTATTTTTCTATGTTATTGGAAAATTGAGACATCTATTATGATATTTTAATCAAAAATATTCTAATATAATTTTATATTACTTATTAAATTATTATTACATAATTATGATTTCATTAAACATATAGAAAAACCCAAACTGTATTTTTACAATTCATGAAAACAAAAGTATTTTGGAAAATTATAATTAATTCACACAATGAAAATTTTGTTATTATGATATCAAAAATGATATTTATTTTATCATAATTATTATCAAAATATGGAAATTTTAACTTTTAATTATAAAAATAATTTTTTATTAAAAAAATTATTACAGTTAAAGTACATAGTGAAGTTTCTTAACAATTGAAAAAAAAAATTATTTTATCATTTATACAAAAAATAGTGTTTTTGATAATAATATTTCATTATAATAATCATTATTAATAAAATAATATTTTAATACATTAATTATATGATTTCTAAATTTAAAATTTTATTCTAGGAAATAAATTTATAAAATTACATCTCAATTTTATGAATAATTATTATTTTTAAAATGATATTGATGGAATGAAAATTTTATTTATAAATATGGATTACACTTTAACTATCTATAGGCTCAAACGATGACCCCTTAGAACACACATGATTGACCTAAGGGTAAGGTGGGTGATGCTGAATGATCTATGGGGTTGCTCGACTATCATTGCTCGAGTGGTAATTTCCACCAAAATGAACATCTCCCATATGTGACATCATTCATGCATCACTTCTTGAAGATGAACTTGAGATTAGTTAAGAAAAAATCCTGTGAATGCTACATCCCACCCATGTTCTAACAAATGGTATTCAAATGGAATGACTCCACTAGTTGATTCCATCATTTCTCATGTCTTCATCAATTATCCTATGTTATTTCTATATATAAACATCAACTACAATGTTAAATTTTTTGTATCAAGAGTATAGTTTCCAACTATTATATTGACCAGTAGTCATAATTGAGAAATTGTCATCTAACAGTCTAAACTCGGTGATAACATTCTGAATTACACTAACATCATTATTATATATATAATTTTTTTGAGTAAAAAATAATATAACACTATTTTTCATGAAATAAGTATCTTTCAAAAAATATGGGTTGTTATATTTTCCCACTTTAGTACATTTCACCCCCAAAATATCAACTCATTCTCTCAGTTGAGAGAAGGTGTGGGTTCCCCTACCTCATTGTCTCTTCTGGTTCCCATACTACTTTATCACATTTAAGTCTCTCCACAACACTTTGACGAGGTGGGTAGTCCAGTTTTGTAGACCTTCTCTCAGTAGTCCCAGATCCCCACAAGATGCTCCTCATAAGAGTGGTGATGTTCCAGTTGTACCACCTCAAGATTCAGTGAATTTGAGGGATTAGTTATTTACTTACCCAAGAGATATACATGGAATAAATCATGAAATTTGTCAAGATTTTGTGGGATTTCAAGTTGATAGTCCACTTCTTATTTTCGATCAAGGATTTAATAGGTTCCAATGGACTTGGGGCTAGAGATCCCTTTCTTCACAAATTTCATGACTCACATCCAAGATGAAATTTGGAGTAATATCTTTTCCCCAACATAAAACTCCATGTCACATTGATGGTTGTAAGCATAGATATTATGCTGACTCTGAGAAACCATTATGTGTTGTTGGATGGGGCAAAACTTTTATATTATCTCTTGAACAAGATCAGGACCAAGATGCATTATATGACCAACATCATCCCCACATGTAGGATTTCTACATCGCTTTCAATATATATCTTAATAGGGTTCCATTTGAATACTCGAATAGAAGTTTTTGTTCTTTGAGAACTCAAATAACATAAGATATTGATCCTATCAACATTTAAATTCCTTCGAGAATATCATCATCATGTCCTCAGGTATCTGAGTAGTCTTTTTAGATTGTCCATCATATTGGGTGTGATAAGACATACTAATATTCAAATCAATATTTAGAGCACATACATGACCTATCTAGAATTTAGATGTTAACCGTGGATGTAGATCAAAAATGTCATAAATTGAAACCCCATGAAAACTCACCACTTCCATTATATATATCATGGAATGTTTGTCAACAGATACATATTCTCAAATAGAGATGAAATGGTATGTCTTGGTGAGATGATCCACTATAACCCATATCACATTATTTCCATTTTTTGTTCTCAAGAGACCAGTAAAAAATTCCATAGTGATAATATCCCAGTTCAACTCTTTTATGGGTAGTTTTTGTAATACCCCTTTCATAATTTGATTCTCTTCCATCAATTTTTTCACACTAGGAACCTTATAGTGTAGTTGGAAATCTCCATATTCACGTTAACCAACCCATAATGATCATGATGGTCTGTATACATTTTTTTTCTTCAAGAATATATGGATAATATAGATCTATGAACATCATCCATAATATCCTTCTTTATCTGTGGAATATAAGGAACACATAACCTTGTACGAAATTTCAATACACCATCTTGATCAACAATTAACACAAGAACATCCCAATTTTAACAGCCTATATTTTTCTATTACAAATGATATTCTCTTTGAGCATTATTGATCTTTCCTAGTAATGATGGTTGAGAAATAATTTGGGATAGGGTTGATGATCTCACTTCCCCCATGATTCACATTATAAATCATACTAGGTCATTGATCGAAATATCTCTTTTAATCCAAATCATTTCTTGCACAATAGGTACTTCCCTACTTAATGCATCAATGACATTGTTTTCTCTTTCTTTTTGATAGTTAATTAAATATTCATAGACTTTAAGAAGTTCAAATCATCTCCCACATCTTTGTTTGCATTCCTTATGTGTGAAAATATACTTTAAACTATAGCGGTGTGTCTATATATAACATTTAACCCAATAAATCAAGTGTCTCTAAATCATCAGAGAAAAGACAACTTCAGCTAGTTCTAGGTCACATGTTTTGTAATTATTCTCATCATGCTTCTACTATCGAGATGAATAAGAAATAACATTTTCATTTTGAATAATGACCCACCCATTATATTTTAGATATTCATCTCTAAAAATAATTAATCCTTCTCTGATAGGGGGAAATGTTAACATGGGTGGATTAATAAATCTAGTCTTAGGCTCTTAGAAACATTCTTCACACTCCTTTATTTAGATTAAAATACCACCTTTTCATGTTAACATGGTTAGTGGATTATAATGTAAAGAAAAGTTTTTCAATAACATCCTCTAGTATCATACTATATAAAGGAATCAATGAATCTCAGTTACTAATGTATGATGAGACCGCTTTTCCACAACCTTTTTATAGGTAGTAATGACTGGTATTCCTTCATTGGTCAAAATTTTCCGAATTATGAATCTTGTTTTAAGAAAAATTAAAATTTTATAAATTTCCCAAATATCCACTCCTTCCTAGGTGTTTTCAGTAAAAAGCATAGATGATCCCCATGCTCCTCCAATGTATTGGAATATATCCAAATATCATTAATAAAAACTACCACAAAGTTATCATGATATTATTGAAATAATCTATTCATCAAATACCTAAATATAGAATTAGAATTATTTAAGACGAATGGCATAATGAAAAACCTATAATTACCATATAATTATTAGAATACATTCTTTGGAATATCTTCTATCCTCAGCTTAAATTGGTGATAATAGTATTAAACATAAATATTAGAGAAAACATTCTCCCCAGGAAGATGGTCAAATAAATAACCAATTATTTGAAGTGTGTACTTTTTCTTCATGGTAATCCCATTATGATATCTATAATCAATGAATATATTCTTTTATCTATCCTTATTGCTTACAAATATAAAATTATCTCCCCAATGAGACACCCTTGGTCTGATAAATCCCATCACTAAAAGGTCTCGGATTTTCTTATTTGGTTCTTCAAGATCCACCTTTTATATTCTATATATGGTAATCTATATTATATTTGAATTAGGCATGATTTTAGTGGAGAAAACTACCTCTCTTTCAAGTGAGGGTCTAAGTAACTCCGTAGGAAATATTTCAATGTATTTTTGATTAATGGTGACATTTTATATTCATGTACATTCATTTCCTTCTTCAATATTATCAATAAATTCCCTAAATTTTTTGATGAGAGTTTCTTCTAGAAAAAAAAACTCTCGGATATCTATCCATTGATTAAAACAATAGGGTATTCATTCAAGAATACTAATATGTTCATGGTTTTGTAGTTGATCTTAGAATTATTCTTTGAGAACCATTTCATCCCTAGTATAGTGTTGAATTCTGGCATGGGAATTATTACTAGATTTGTGATGAAATTATTCTCACCAATGTGAATACTAGAGTTTTTATAAAATTTTTATTAATGTATTATCCTTCTAGGAGTCTTGAGTGATAACTATACATTTAACATGTTAGGGATTGATTATATATTCTTTTAAAAAATGAATGATATAATGGAATGTGCATAACCATAATCAAATGAAGTAATTTATACCATTGAGAGAATAACGAGAGTACCTACCACCACATCACTTGGAGTTTCCAATTCAACCATCATGATAAAAAAATCCCAACCTTGTTGATCAGGACTATGCTTAGGTTTATGATGATTCCACCCCATTATCTTCTCATTTGGACAATGGTTGGAAATGTGCCCAATAATTCCACACATTAATCATTGTACTTTAGGTTATTCTTTAACCATATTATATTTTTCTTTACAGTTCAGAAGTTGGGTATTCACCTCACTATGAATGATCTGAGAAATATGAAAATCTCTTCCACTCTTGTAACATTTATCAATCCTAAGAAAGATTTTCCCAAATTCTTCATCCAATATTTTTTTCAAGTGGTATGTTTTACTCTCTTTCCTCCTCTTCTATTGTCAATCTTCCACACTATTCTTTGATCCATTGATATATTTTTTTTATTTGATCTATTAGACCACTACATCTCAACAAGCTCCAGTTAAACTATAATATGACTTCACACTGTCTCCAAATAGATCTCATAGTCTTTATTGGAAATATTCTCTAATATATGGGGTCTTATTCCACCAATTAATCTATAAACATTTCCATATGATTCATATAAAATCATTTGGTTTCATGATAAATTATGGTAACGTTCTTCTGAATGCTTCCCAAATATCAATTTTCATTATAATTCAGCTCTAGGAATTCATTCTGTATCTTATTTTCAAATTTATCGGAGGAAATAATTTATTAAAAAGGTTACCTTGAACTCTTCCAACTCCATAGTATCAATATCCCATATTGGATTCTTTTTTTAATAAGTGACCACCATTGATCTTCTTCTCCTTTTAAGTGGTACATAGACAAGGTGACATTCTCTTGTTCTAAATTATGGTGTATAGAAATGATATTTTATATAGATCTTATACATTTTTTAGGAATCATCATGTTGTTATATCCACTAAAAAGGATTTGTTTTATGCATAAAGGACTCAATGAATAGATGATCCCTTCGAGTTGAATCCAGTATCTCAACATGATTCACATTTTTTCTCATAATTCATGTTAGTTGATTCATCATTTTCATTAATGTTTCTATTCTCACATTAATCATAGGTACATCAACACTAGGTCCATTACACACAACATTTGTTTTGTTCTTCATTTTTCCCACTATTTTATAAAATAATAAATTTTTTTTGAATCATTTATATTTTAATAATATTCTAATTCTAAAATAATTTTACATCTGAAAAAATTATTCTTATGTATGATATTTTTTAACAACAATTAAATTTTATACTTATCCTTCATAATGGTTTATAAAAATAATTTAATTGCAAAACATATAACCCCAGAGTTTCAAACAAACAGTAAATAAATTACCATTTTCATGAACTGGTTCTCATTAAATTCAATCAAAAATCAGTGTTTTTAGGTATTATCCCTTGATACATCTTCATTCGAGCCACATACAATTGTTCATATCAAGACATGGATTTATTTTCACAAAAACCAATTACATAATATTTCACCACAAATAATAGGATGTTTACCTATGTTTAAATTAATAAATATGGTTCTTACTATAGTTTTGAAATATTAATATAGAAAAATAACTAAACCTCCATTTGATACCAACTATGGAATCTCTACATTTTTTATATAAACTTTTAATTTACATGGTAAAGATAGATAATCATTTAACATTTAGTTTCATGAAAAAAAGATACATAATAAATTAAAACATTAAAAAATCCTTATAGTCCACTTGAATGAATTCCGCATAAGTTCATCCTAATTACAGTGATTAAATCTCATAATTTGGGGATATACATGAAAGGAAAGGGAAGGCCAGGTATGGGAATACAATATAAACAGTTTACTTGTGTTCGTGATAAATATTGTTTAGAACAAGGGAAATATCATAATGGAATAAATAAAGGAAAAATGGGAATATCATAGAATGAAGAACATAAATAATAACATGGATATGGGGTAGAAATATTTAAATGATATATTTAAAATCATATCAGAAATTATATTCACCAATGTGTCAAAAATATTACCGTGGTTATTATCAAAGTTATCATAAAACATGTCTTCTCTAGAGATTAAATTATTTACCCAATAAATTGGAGAACAATTAATACACACCCTTAATATGTCATAATTATGGTTTTCCACATAAATCATAATAAAACCATTCGAAAATAACTTGTGGAAAATTACAGAAATGGGTTTTGAATCAATGTCTTGGCGTTTTAAAAATTGCTGAAAAAATATCTTTACATCATTTTTATCCCATAAAAAATAAATATGGTTTCATGAATGCTAATCATAGAATAAAAAAAATATTTTTTACAAATAATTTATTAACCTTAGTAAAATAAATAGTTTTTGGTATTCAATTTAGAAAATAAAAAAAATAATTTTCATTAGAAATGGAGAGTTATTTTGAGAAACTTTGGCAGCATAAAGGGTATGAAACATGATTTTCAAAAATTGTTAAAATAGATGGTACAAGGGTCCTTATTTCATAAAATAATCTTATTACAGAAAATATATTTAATTAAATTTAAAGAATATCATTTTTGTAAATTTGAAATACATACCACATAAAAAGGTAACTTGAAAGGAAAATATATGTTTATTTTTTTGTACCATGAAGATTATTTCCTAAAACAGGATCATCAGGAACTTCGGGGCTCAAGGAGACCTAATGATGACTCCATGGGAGGTAAAACTATTTTTGCTTCGTGAATAATTAATTTTTAGTGAGTTGATGTGGATAAATGGGTGGGTATTTTTAGACAAAGAGGAGTATTTGTTTATTAATTTCCATGGACACCTAAGTAGCGGTAAATGTGAAGTCATGGGAATTCCCATGGCATTTATCCATGATATTGGACACATGGGACACATATCGTGATATTTTAATCTAATAGAGTCTACCATAATTTTATATTTCTTACTAGATATTTTTGACATAATTATGATGTCATTAAACAAACCAAGAACCATATACTGTATTTTTACAACTCAAGAAAAACAAAAGTATTTTAGAAAATCCTTATAAATTCATCCTAGAATAATTTTTACATTCTTATTTCAAAAGTGATATTCATTTTATAAAAATAATTCACTATATATTATACTATTATCTTTTATATATAAAAATAATTATTTATTACAAATAAAAGCGGATTAAAAATGTATAGTAAAATTTCTGATAAATGGAAAAAATAAAATTATTTTATCATATATAATTAGACAAGAGTTTTTTATGGTATATCATTATAGTAAAAAATATTAATAAATCCATAGTTTATTATAATAAATATATCATTTTTGGAATGTAAAATTTCTATTCCAAAAATCAATTTATCAAATTTAATCTAATTTTTATTAAGAAAAACTATTCATATAATGGAAATGATGGAATAAAATTTTTATTTATATAAAGGATTACACTTTAAATAAATAAGTCCAAGACACATAACCCCTGATTGAAACCCTCGTACAACTTATGGGTAAGGTCTGTGATGGGGATAGACTCATGGAGTGGCTCGGATAATATCACTTGAGGGGTAATTTCCACTAACGTGAACATCTACAATAAGTGATTTCCTTCAAACCTCACTTGTTGAAGCTCATCTTGGGACTTTTCAAGAACAAAGCCTAGTGACACTACCTACCTCCCAAGATATAACAAATGGGATTTGTATGACATGACTCTACTGGTTGATTCCATCCTTTAACCTTTCATTATTATTTATCCTTTTTTATTTCTACATAAAGCACTACATATAACATTAATTTTTTTTACTAAGAGTATATTTTCCAACAATAAAAATTTCCAACAGTCATATAACGATCAGAATCCGATCATCACATTTCTAATTATACTCACTTAAATATTAATGAGATAATGTTTTTATGATTACAAAATACTATAACACGCTATTTAAAGAAACAAATATCATTCAAAATGTCATGTTTGTTACAAGTAGGAATTATATTTTTAAATATTTCAACTCATTTATTATTGATATAAACAAATTATGAAGTAATACCACCTTTAGTACATGGAATCACAATAAATATCATGTTAATGATATTTTATTTATTTTGGAATAGTTAATGGATTCATGGAAATGTTGATATCACAATATTATTCACAATTGATCAATGATCGGTTAAAATTGATTCCCAAATCAATAAAGATGAGTTTGATCCACATCACTAGTGCACAACAACAACTAGGTGATATATACATTTATTTTGTAGTTGATATTACAATATAGTATGGTTTATTACTAGACAATGATAGAATATATTTTCCATGTAAATGACATGATCCTAATTTACCCTTCATATATAGTCTACAATAACCATTGTATTCATATGTATATGATGTCCAATTGAAATCAATGATTTTTGGAAAAATGGTGAAAAGGATGAAAATTTCCTTTTAAATTCCATAAAATTATATTTGTAACTTTTAAATGCGATTCCATGACATTTTCATGTGATTTATCACATAATCATACAGAAATCCTATGGTCTGGTATTATAGTAGTAAAATATAGTAGACTCCAAGTTATTACTCTATATACCAGGTTTTGAACTGGTCTCCCAACATCATGAAATCATCTTTTTTCATTAGAATTCATATTTTTTCATGTACTTTAATTTTTTAATATACAAACCTCTCCTGTGATTACTGTATTTATTTTCAATGAATTCATACTATCCATAATTCATTTTCCAAAATTTGAAAACCTTGAATGAAATTTAAATAACCCATTATACCGAATTCATATCATTTTTTAATTACATTTAAAATTTCATTGTAAATAATTTTTATACAAAAAAATTACTACAACCATATATATTTAAAATATCAATATATCTAAAGATGGTGATTTTCGTAGAAGATATGGATCTTCAACTCCTACTAAAAATTTAGTTGATAAAATAAAATAACAGAAATACTCATTCCATGGTCTCTGTTATTGTCTTAGAGATTAATGGATTTAGTAAATTTCAAAATAGAATTTCAAAAAAGTGGATTTTCAAATCCTAGTGGTTAATCCACCCAAAAAATAGTTTATAATAAAACAAATTAAAAAATTCATATCAAATATATATTATATAATTTAAAATCAATATAAGATTCATGGGAACATATAATCCTAATGTATTCTTGTCTAGCTATTTTTGTAGAAGTCTCTTCATAGCATGTTCCTTCCACTTAGTTGTACCCAATAGCCCCAATCTAGCTGTATTACAACTAATACCCAATGATCATCATTTTTATTTGTAAGATCCATTTTTCTTCCATTAATCATGTAATTGGAGATTATATCATCAAATTATCATACCATATCAAATTATTCCATATATGGGGAGAATATTGTTTTCTTAATTGATTTCTCATTATCATTACAACCCATTTTCTATTTCACCTAAAACAATAAGGTCACATATCAATTTGTAATAAATATTTTAGTTAGTATAATCATAATGATCTTATGTAATATAAACATATCTTTAAATGATATAATTCTATCATCAATATTTTCTTACGTTAATTCATCATACAACTTCATGAAATTAATAACTTCTTACTTCTTTTAATTCCTCATCACATATGATAAATAATCTAGATTGTCAAATTATACTATATAATTATTTTTTTAAGTCTTCATAAGATAATATATAATATTGTTGATAAATGGACAATATAGATATCTTTTCCTCCATTAGATAATAATTATACGAAGGTAGTTTCCATAGGAAAAAATATATTTCTTTTCCCAGCAAACATTTTATTTATATATAATTCTATGACAGAAAACTCATCCACCCAGTATGATAAGGTTTTTACATAATAGTATAATATAATTTTTTATTTTTTAATATAACATACTTATTCATAGACTATTATTCCCCCACTAGTAATTAGTTTTCTCTGTAAAATAGTTCTTTTACGTGTAAGTTAATAATGACACCTGAGATAAATTAATTTGAAAAAAATAGAATTCAAGAATCTATATAAATAATATCCTTATGATTGTGTGATAATATTTATTGATACATTATCCACATAAGTAAAAATATATGGTAATTTATTTATAAATAAGCTCATAACAATTACCAATTTAATTAATAAAATACTGAAATACTTATTAAAAACTCATTAGAAAATAAATAAGTAATATATGAATAATTGAAATTATAATGAAAAAGGATATTTTTTAATAACATATGTCTTTCTAAAACGAATTTGTTGTGTCATGCTGTTAAACTACATGAAATTAATTTCCTTTTTTGTTGACATGAAATAACATGATAATAAAATCCTCATTACATGACATTGAACAATAAAACATGTATGTCATTTACACATGACTTTAATCTAGATGAAATTTGAGTCCCTATTGATAGATGATAAAATATAAAATCCACAATCCATTCACATTCATTTAAGGATTAAAATACAATAATCATAGTCAAATTAGTTTTCTTGTTACCACATTATCTTTTCTAATCATGTCTATCATACAAAATACTTCATATCATAAGTGCCATGGTTGGTCACATAATTTTCATGTTTATCGATAATAAGTGTATCCAGAATTAAATGACACGTATAATTGGATATAAATATATTCCCCAATTTGGATCCTCTATATGTACCCCAATTCTAGCCTTCCAACCCAATTCATTTTCAACCCATGAAAAATATCCCTCTAATCATCATTTTCCAATATGACACAATTGAGGAAACCATTATTAATAGGAGTTCATCCCATAGCAGATTTCCCCATAGCTTTACTTATTACCTAATATACATATGAAACCATTTATGAAATCATCATCCTCTTTGAAAAGTTTATTATAGTATTCCTAGATTTTGGGATCATAATTTGGTTATTTTATCATGATTTCAATTTTCCTTGGTCCATGCAACAAGACCAAAAAATGTGTAAGCATTGGTCAACACATCATGACCTTATAAATTGTTCTTTTTGTTCCAAGAATCATAAACTTGAACTATTTTTCTTATGGTATATGTATCATAACATTAATCAGAGTTTTTTTGGTCCGTGCAAGATATTCATATATTTTATACACCCTATTCAATGATTTATGAACATAAAATCAGACTATGGATAGTCTATACCATTTGGACCTAAATTTTTAGGGATAAAAACTCTTCTTTTTCGATGGAAATCTGTAATGGGGTGGCTTGATAAAAATTCAACACACCAATCACTTTTCCCTAATCATCAAAATCTTTAGAAAAATTTGGAACATAATTAAAAGAGTTAAAAATATCATAGGTGTCACTATATTTTTCAAGAAGAATCCTAACCACTATCACTAGACCCTATACTCTAGGGAAAAGATTTATTAATGATATATCATATCTCTTCACCTTGATAACTCATTTCATACATGAATAAAAAACATTTACATTTATAGAACCCATATTGAATAAAAATTTTCCAATAATGTAAATAATTTCTGAAGTGTTTGAGTCTTCATAAACCAATCATGGATATTTGGAATTAGTATACTCAACTATATGTGATATTTATGAATGATTTCAATACATAAACTGATAGTGCTATATATGTATATCTCCCTAACATAATCATAGTGAAATCCATCATTAAAATATAGTCTTTTGTAATCTTTGTGTACATTTCATATCACATTATAAGTCATTTATGATCCTTGAAAAATGTTTTAAAAAACCAATAATCATTCTATTCAGTTATACTAGATATCCTTGATGTTATGCTATGAAATACCATAGTAGTTCATCGGGTAATAATTTAACATTTCATTCATTGACCTTTTGGTTCACGCACAACGAAACAAAACTATTTATACCTTTCGTGAATATTGCTTCATCTGTAATTTTGTGATATAGTTCACATCTATCCTTACTTTATAATATTTTATAAAATATTCCTCACTACCTAATTGAAACATATTGACCATAAACACCAGCACTATTGGTATGATTTTCATGATTATAATCTACATATGGATGGAGAAATGGAGCTTCTGTGTCCAAAAAAACTGTAAAGGGTGGAATGGTAAAATGATTATCCACCTTTAATTGGATGTATACCATTCCTAATCTTTGAAATAGTGACTACTCAAAATAAAATATTCATAATAAAAAAATTTCTAAAAACCATAAAGAGGTATCTAAGAAAACACCATGTCCATACCTATTAGGAATTCCATATAAAGGCCCTAAAAAATTAGGTTAATAAACTAAAAGACTCCAAGACTTTGGGAACCACAATATTATCGAAATAATGGACATGATATTCCCTCTTAGTCACTCATCTTTGAAAAAAGTATGGTGTTCTAGCTCAATAACATACTAACCCAAATAAAACCTTTTTTTATCCATTAATTTATATGTTCAAAATAGTCCAAATAGTGAATTTATGATGGAGTTTATATCTACACAAGTTTTTCTGCCACACCCATGGGATTTTGACCATAGATTTCAAAATAGAACAACTATAGTGTACTAGTTATTATGTTTATAACTAAAAATGTCCAAGATCTATGAACAAGAGGAATTCAACATATAGTTATGAATGGGATAATGCTGGGGTCTCTATGAGAGTGTCTATACATATACTAGTTCGGGATCCATTCTTAGGAAGAGTTTTCAACATGTTATCTTATAAAATATATTTTTTGGATTATTCAAAATATAAGAAGATAGACTTATCCAAATGATTATGGTGATACTAAGTCATTATCTAATTTTAATACTTGATGCTTTTATAATAAAACTAAATATGTGAACAATTGTTTTCATTGATAAATTGTTATAAAGTAAATTATCATCCATGAAGTAATTTATTTCAATATTTTCTCCATTAGGTTATTACATGATACACTTTATGCAAATTTAAAGCCTATCAATCGATGGATGAACTTCATAAACAACTTTCTAAAGATTAGCTATATTTGTAGACCTATCTTCACCATTAATATGAAGCTTATCTTTCATTACATTAAATTATTTCTTATCATTAAAATCACATTCAACTAGACAATTACACTTTGGTAACTTTTTCTTAGTAGCATCAAGATCTCATTCAAGACTCATTATTTTAATAGCCTTCTCATTCACCATGAGTTTTCATTCCATTTCTAAATCTATGTATAAGGAATAATGCTCAAGTGTCACATCTTGAATAATAGTAGATTGATCCATTTACATGTCCTTGAGAATATTTGATGTTATTTGTGACCATAGCCTCATTAGTACACCATCTCTTTCACAATGTGATGTTTCTAGTGGTGTTCAAATATCATGAATCCTAGATTTAAAAATTGTTGACCAAGGTGTTTTATTTCTCTTCTCAGATCCTCAAAGTATGCATTAAAAATCATCGAGTATATTTGTATCAACACTCTATACTATTTTCATTGTGAGAATGACGCATCATATAGGTCCAACATTGATGCAATTGTGTGGATGGTTATATAATCTGAGATTGTATCAATAATTGAAGGATGGATCCTTAAATATTATTATTGTTATTGTATAGAGATAATTTCTTCCCCGCATATTCCATTGGGCCTAGTGTTAAAGAAACATCATCTCCAACCCATGGGCTAGGGGGGAAATCTATGCTATTCACAAACATTGAGGTGTTAAAAAATAATAATGCAAATAAATTATCTCAGTGGTAAAGGTTGTGAGTGGATAGTCTTATAAATCAAAATAGAATTATCAATTGTGGCCTAAATACATTGTTTCATGAGATAAATAGTTTCTTATTGATTTATTTTCATTTGACATTAGATTGCATCAAATTCCACTTCCAAAAAAATTGTCAGTTTTAGATTTTGTCTCCAAACTGAATGCATATCTAGCATCATTAATTAGTACTTCTCAAAGAAGTAACCATTTAAATATATATATATATATATATTGAAATATTGAGTGTAATGGGAATGTACTAAAATTTCATACCATCATGTAGGTATTCACTGAAGGACTATAGAGAGGACTCAAAATGGCTATAATATGTGTTGACATCTATTATAGAATCTACCAAATATTAACTAATTAGAATAGCCAGTGAAATATAAAGATCATGGCCCAACTCCAAACATTGTTGGATGTCACTCTTCATAACCCATTTTGGAATCACATCTATGAGAATACATATTTCATTCTCTAAAGGAACCAATATTCATTACATTGGTTGAGTGGGTTATGTTCCAAAATTAATTAATGCATTATCAAAAAGTAAAAAACAATGAAATATAGGTACATTAGTTATGAATGGGAAATATATTCTATTTGGCCCAAGATAAATAGTGGGATCAAATATAAAATCATTTTCCCTACTTCCAATTTCCTTCAAATCAAACATCATTTAATGAGTTGTGGTTTTAAGCGCTTGAATATATTCAAAAATATTGGGAATGATATCATACATAAGCTCCATCAACCAATAAGAACACCTCCTTCAATTCCTCTAATATTTGGATATCCTCCATATGAATCAAATATACCATCATCATTATATATTAGATACATGTTTGTGGTAGAGACACATTATTATTCCTTTTAAGAATTAAACATAATCAATGACTCAATAAGATTTTGAAAAAATACCGTACATTAATATGTGTACCCCTATTTACTCTACCTATGTTGAATATTGGTTTTTTACACTCTAACTATTTGATTCCTACACCAATACTAAGGACTATTGGTTTTTATTAGGTAACACCATATACAAAATGAATGATTAATTATTGGTCCACGTGATTATCCACCTCTATATGAAGTTGATTCTGGTAGAAAATGTAATGTGGGTGAGTTACATGACTAAACCCTTTAAATATGATGTCTATTACATGGGTTCATTCTATGAATATCCTATATATAGTTTCCCATCGTCAAATCCAATTACCTTCATGATTTTGGGTACATCGGTTTGGTCATAAGCAATGGGTGTTCAGTAATCACACTCTTCAAGGGTGTCATGTTAAGTAATTTTTCCTCCATTAATGTCATATACGGGGATGATTCCCCCAATTAGGAAATACTCTTTCTTATACTCTCTCTCTTAAATGACTATGGGGATTCTATCATTCATAGTATTTTTTAATATATATTTTGTCTTGGGGATTCCTCACCTCCTAAAATTTTAAAACCATTAATATTGAGAACCATAGTCTCCAACTACCCATCAATTATGACATAATCCAAGCCTCTACATAATAACTTATCATGTTAATGGAGGAATGAGACTGTGCAAAGTTCACTTCTATATTGGTCTCTTCCATGGACATCATTAACCAATATAGTCGTACCTCCATGGGATGGGTCTTAACACATACACTCAAAGGAGGGTCATGGAATTCACTATAAATAAAACCAAAGTGTCACCCAAATAAACTATGGATATCACCTCATTATATGACATTATATCCTATTCGAGTATCCATGAATCATTATCATTAATATGTCAAGCATGTTATTTGGGGATCCCATAAAAATTAACAATGAGGGTTCCTTCGGGAGACTCATACTATCAATATAAAAAATAATCATACTAATTCATCTTATTATTAATATCATAAATATTAAATGAATGTCTCTTGAATATGCTAATTCACTAGGGAAAGTAATTAAAAAGATAAATAAGGATTACATTGGAATTGATAAAATTAGAACCACCCATGTCGCCCAATATCAATCGCTATAGTATTTGGAATGGTCCAATGAGTCTATATAGTGACTTCACTCTAGAAACATAACATTGGTTATTTTGTAGCTTATCTAGGGTCAATATAGCTAAATTTATTTTTCAACCACTGTATAGTTGTTGGGAAAAGATGAATTTTTTAAACTTCATTCCAACCACACTCACATGATAGGATTATAAATACTATCAGATATATGGTCGAGCAACATGAATGTAGGACCACTCAATTCTCCATAGAAGATACATCCCATCCCATGTTATGTAACTGGACCTCTTCCAGGATTTTCCAATAAGTTACAGGAATCCCACAACTTCTCATGAATGTAGAACACATAAGGTCGTCGAGGTTTCAGATCAACCTCGGATAACTTCATATACTATGTGGTAATACCTCAAAAGAAACATCAAATATTAAATATTGATCTTATCACATTACATGTCATTCCATGTCATGTTAAACACATGAAATAAGGGAAAACCGTCCAGAATTATCCTTAGAAACAACTAGAATAACGAATTCATCATATAAGTCACTAATGATTGGATATGTATATATATATATATATATAATACATACAAAAGGTGAATTCAGAATTATCCATGAACCATGAAGAATGTATTGGTTTCTAGACTCTAAATATTTATAAAATTCCTGATAAGGTACATACCTTTGTGAGTGAGAGATTGTGAACACAAGATAGATTTATACAAAGCTCTCGCCCTCAGCTTAGTCTCGATGTATTTGAAACACCACTATACCCATAATTTTCAACCCCAATCCATACCAAAGTCCACTATTAATCTAAGGACACATTATGATTTTCATCCAAGTATTTGTATTACATTTGAAATTTTCATTATATATTTCTATTTTGGGACTTCTGATTCCATTTTATTATGCCCCTCCTCTAAGAACAAGGTGGAGGATTTCAATACATAGTCAATGTGAAGATTAGATTTCTTTATGAAGTTTCATGATGTCTAATGGAAAACATGTAAAACCCAATGATATAAGTTGACCCTTCTAAGAATAATCTTCATCATTCATAGAGTTTTAATTAGTGTATGTCTTATAATAGTAAACCCATACATTGGTAAAGTATCTGAATATATGTACAATAGAATATGGAGTATGATAATGGTTGATATAATTTAATGATTTAAGAAGAAACCCTGATGATGGATATTCACATCTCTGTCATTAATTTTATTCAATGTTGCTAATATTTTCTAATTATGTTAAACTTATCCTAGAGTTTGCATCTACAAACATAAGGGGACATGAATTATAAAAATAATACATAAAGAGTTCATAATATGTTAACCCACCACCTAAATATTAGGCAAAATCTTCCATGCTCGTTTTTATAAAACATCAATCAAGTGGAGATGCCTATGCTAGTTTGGTGGATTTAATGGGAATGTGAGTTCACTCAAAAAGTTCCCGTGAAAATAGTAAAGATTCTTCCAGGTATGCATACGTTGGTATTAAGAGTTATTTAGTATGTTGAAGTCTTGTGAACTATTCTATATAGATAGATATAAATTATATGATTCTTCATTATTAACAATCAAATTAATGGAGGAAAACAAGACAAAACAACCCCTCTATTTTGAATGTTCTATCCATTAACCCTTTAGATACTCATGAAAACCACCTAAAACCATTCATAGACTATATCACACATATAGGGGTGACCTACCTCGAAATTGATCCCTCACCATTTTGATCATTATTAATCCTAGGGTTTCCTTGCTTTAGCAACAACTAGAATAAGGATCAATCCATGAAATAATATTTGGAAACGATATATTACATTATGATGGATATCCTATGAAAATTGTGCCTAAATGTGGCATGGGATTTGATTCAGTGCCCAGTAGTGTCACAAAACTAGTTTTTCACTAACCACCCCAACCCCAGTGTCATCATTCAAGGTCTATAATGGTCTAACATCATACAGTGTGTGATCCATTGATGGAAGTATTCAAGTGAAGCACTTACGATCAAGTTTTTTATCAAAATATCGAGTCCCAACAACATCCAACATCATCCTACCTGATAATGTGTAATAATAAATATGGTCAAGAAATATTCACAATTTATTTATGTAACTTCATAGGTTAATCCCATGTACCCACATGACTTGTTTATGTCATCAACCCAGGTAGTTTTCACATCACTCATAGGAGTGAAGACATAATTTGGCATGTGATTGGGAATTTGGTCCCTTTAATTGTTGAAGTATTTTAAGAGAGATGAAAATGAAATTTTTATCTACCAAGGAAGAAGGAATTTTGAAATCATATAAATTTTGTGTGGGAAACATTGAAGAATGATCCTACACACTGATATCAAACTGTAGTGTTATCCTTGGATAAGCAAACAATGCACCCCATGTAAAATGCATAAGCATATCCACCTATTTTTTGTTTTTAATACCCTAACCATTTCTTATAAGTACATGATCCACTATCTAATGAAGAGTCACATAAGAGACATGACTGGAAGCATCATGGTGAAATGATAGACCATAGAACCGATGTACCCCCCCCCAAACCATGAGAGAGAGATTTGTAAGAAATATACTTTTTAGAAAAATAGGGTCCAAAAATAAGGTAGGCGGTGAATGGTATGAGTATCAGGGTTGAAAAAATGAGTTTTTATAAGGGGGAAATCCCCTCCCTCCAAACATAATCTCTTAACTCATGTACATCCACCATTGTTTGTGAGTGAGCCTTTGCAAAATATTTAGACTCTTATATGGGATGTTCATGACTATTGATATGAAAAATATTCCATATGCATTATATATGTCATATATATACATTTTTCATAATAAATGTCAATGACCGTGCATTGGTTCAACTTCCTAAAATCGAGTTGGGATAGAAATTCATCTCATTTCAACACACACATCCAAAAATGCATTCATAGAATGGAAACTGTAAATACGTTCATGGATAAATTTTTCCTTGGGAAAATACTGTAAATCAAGGCTTGAGGCCTCCCATGAAAACACTTATACCATATAATCATGGATTGAATACAAGTGTTCTCCCCTTACATCGATGATTTCGTTGATAAATTGAAGCATTATGTTATTGTTAATGGTTGGTTGAACCCATGGGGGAACTAAAATCATGAAATCCATTAAAATTGGGCATCCTTATTTGGATGTCACCAGAGTGGTATATTATTTATTGATGGTTAATTTCATCTACAACCTACAAGTTAGGTAATATTGTAAATACTCCTAGAGTAGGTGCATAGTGTTTATTTCAAGATATTATTCTCCTACACACATATTTTATACCCTGACATGGACTATAAACTAGAATAAACATTAATGGACTGTTTTTTTACATGATAACCAATTCATTCCCATATATTAATTCATCAGTTAGGAATCATTAATGAGCTGTAGATTATGAAAGAGAATTATTATGCATTAGTGATTAAGATCCATTTAAACCAAATTGTATCCTCCTTTTCAATTCACTCGATAGATTGTGTTCTATTATTTCTTACACTAATCAGGGAAAAAAATATCTTAGATATATGGGTATTTCATTCCATTAACATCAGTAAATTATTTCCTTTGGCATCATTCTTTTGTATAATGCATAAAAACCATATTTTCTATCAAAAAATGGGACATATAACTGATTAATCTCACTCCGGAATCTGTATACTGGTAATGCATTTTTAATTCTCTAATAATCATATATTTCACAACAAATATCTCCCTATAAAAAATCAGTAAACTATGTGGAATACTTCTTAGTAACATGAAATTAATTTATATGAAAACATCATTAGCTCATTTCATTAAACTACATAGTATGTTCTTAATGAACATCCTTAAATTATATAATAATACTAAAAAAATTCACCCATAAAGGGGAGGGGTGAATCATGTTGGAAAAAATTACTTTTCACTTTCAGGATCATATCAATGAGTTGTGGGGAACATTAATTTTTAATATTCATTCTTTCTAATATATCCATAACACATTCCATGATAATGTAATGAATATAAATCATATATGGACAATAGTTTATTATATTTTACACTGACAATTTCTACTTATTGAAGCATACACTAACCTTCATTTTTGTGATAAGGGATATTATAATATCTATGGGGATATTATACCAACATTAGGAATGGTTCACTACATATCCCAAAAATAATTCTTCTTATATACTCTCAGACACAACTTATGTGAATTGGTTAGACCATTACATATGTCTATAAAGTCATACACCCTTTCATTTTTATTTTGCTTATAGTTTGTTAGGTTGAAGATCATTATTTCTCTTAACATGGAGCTGAACTAGTAATGAAATTTAAAACTAAGGTCTCCCCATCCTGCAATGGATCCTAATAGTAGAATATTACCCCCAAAAAGGTTTGGTCGTTTCAATTTCTATAAAAAACACCTCACATTTTTTACCACCTATTGATCTAGAGGGTACATCATTAGTCCACATCGGGATACAATGTATTTGAGATGCAATTCAGGGTCTCCTAGACTATCAATGGTGGAGAAGGTAGGGTTTTCCAAATTAGTAGGGGAACATTGTAATCCACAAATTTGAGATATTAATTCCTCGTTGGCTGCATTGGTACAGGTCGCCCATCCATTGATTCCATTTGAGTGTCTAGGGACTCAATGATATTAAGATGCTTTGTAGGAACTGATATCTATGATGAATCCCATCTACAAGTAATGGGTGGTCCTGATGATGTCCCCCCATTCATGTCATGCTAATTTTGGATCCATCCAAATACTGGATGATCACCTTAGAGAGTGGGAGGCAGTCATCGTTGTGGAGGAAAGTAGGTATCATTTTCCACGTCCTCATTTATGTAGACTGAACTCCTTGGTCTGTTGATAATATGTTTCCCTAATACCACTCTTTATAGAGGACTGCCTAAGGGAGGGATAATATTAACCTCTTCATGAAGGAAATACCCAATGGGAATAGTAAACTTGAGTAGATCCTCATTGAGTCATCTAAGACTTTGTATATTTCTTTCATACTATGTAAATTGTTAATTTTGGAAGGAAAATCAACACTTCTAGACAGTGATTGGTATGTTTCTACACCTTTTCAATTTCTTTTATTAGTGTTTCAACTAGGAGGTGTAAACTCGTAATTCATAAGTTCTATATTTCATAGCCCTTTTTGATTATGGGTGTGTGCATCCTCAGTTGGTGCATCAAATTCACCATCCTTTCGATGTACATATTATTTTTTGTGAACATCTATATTCATATAAAGAAAAAACATATCTATTATTTTTTAATAAATAGATTTACATAGTCATATTGGGAAATAATCGTTATCCCATTACTTTTGACAGAACATGTTTATTCTACACTACTTTCAGTATGGTCATTATTCAAACCAATATCCATATAGGTCAATTTTGGATTAAAAACACATTAAGGTATGATCACCTTCATTGTATGCTCCACCCATCATGGTCAATGAATAGTGAACATGAGGTAATTTTATGTCATAATTTCAAAATGGGACAAAAATAGTATAGGTTATTCCTATGACAGAAGAAATAGACGTGATATAGACTATGGATTTTTAACTCCCAACATAAATAACATGGATTCTCTATCTAGTGATGATGATGTTGAGAATTCCCCTAGTCCATAGTGGTGGGGGTTATTTAGGGATGTATTTTTTGTTGATTTATCCTTTTGATGAGGGTAGAATTATTCCCATGGAGGATTTGATATCTCAAAGGATACACATTGAGATATATATTCCCCTAATCAATTGGGTTGGGGTTGATCTATAATCACTATTTATTTCCACAAAGCCTTCTTAGAGGATGATGAACCTGATGATGGTTATTGAGATATAAATTGCTCTATCCCAATGTGATGGGGTTTGTTTTCCATTATTATTGATATATCATTAATTATCTCATGAATTTATAATTTGATGGGTGTAGGTAGTGGTTGATATTCCCGGAACATGTATTCCCTTTGAAGAATTCTATATCAGCTGCTACTAGGAACTTCTTTATGTTTCAAAACTATGATCATGTAGGAAATGGGTGTGATGGAATCCCATGATGGGAATCATTATTTACAGGAAGTTTTCTGGTTGATCACAAGTTCAACATCCATGATTGAAATAAATTATCATAGCCTATAAGGGCCCAATTTGATGTATTTTTTGATATCATCTTAATAAGTTCATGATTTCTATAAATCATTGAAGTTGGGTATTTTTTTGTAGTGACCAACTGGCCCATGCATTACATGGTCTCTTGATATCACTTAAAGCAATGAAATTACATGATGTTATATTTTAGAGGGTACGTTTTTATAAGGGTATGACAAACTGTAACACTTCATACATTCCCCATCCATGATTATTGATTCATGACACGAATTTAGATATTAGCTACCAAAGGGTTTTGATTCAATGGAGTAATGAGTGACACATATTTTTAGAGTGATTTCCCATTTTTGGATCCCGAACCCTGGAGATATCTACTTGGTCTAACTAGAAATAGTGTAACATGATTCCTTGAAGGTTACATTCATATCCTAGATACAATTTATGTCAATACATTAGTCATTCATGAATGGGCCACATATTTTGGAAATGATAAGGGATACACTCCTTTTAAATCTCATCTTAGGCCTCACAGTGAGGGTGGAAAAGGGAAAGAACATGATGGGGATGTTTTTTTTGGCTAAATATCCCTATATTTCTATTTACACATCATCCTAATCGGACTTTCATGCTCCATATAGTCATACCATAGAGGATGCTTCTACGGGTCTCCTAATGACCCAAGTGGAGTGATGACGGATGGTGATGGGGAAATATATATGGCTATCCATGAGGATTTGAGCACCTATCTATATTAATGTGTATGAGTTATAGATGACTCATTATATAGAGGTGTCTAATAATGGAGAGTATTTCCATGTTCATGGGAGATATCACTATAAGGAGGCCTACCATGCTGGATTTCAGGAATATGGTCTCTATGAACCATATCCACAATACCTCAAGGAGGACTATCATAGTAATGATAGTATTAATGTACAATTGATGATTTGGAGGACCCTTATGGTCTTGATAATGTGTCACAAATAACCTCATTACCACTGGCATTGAGTGGGTTAGAAATACAGCCCATGTACTGCATTGTAGTCGGAATATGATTCCCTAACATTTTGAATTCTACAGGGATATAATCATTTTGAATTATGGTTTCCAAACCATTAAAATAACTATATTGTGTTGTAGGAGTATGATCATATTGTTGAGAATCTTCCTAGAAATTTCATCGAGCTATTTCATTGTTGATAATAATGTGAGCATGTCCGGAGGCATCTTCCATTCTCACATGGTTAGTCTCGGTCAAGACAAGAATATGACCATTATCTTGAGCCATTGTAATGTGTTACTTTTAATTCATGGAATAGATATGATCATTTCCTGAGGAATGTTCCTCTCTCACATGGTGAGCCCTGGTTGGAGGAGGAATATGAAACTAGTCTAAATATACATTCCTCATCAGAATATGTTGAACACCATCTGGAATGATTGAAGGGATATTGGACTACAACTTTATTTACATGAACTGTTGATGATGTAGTCATTCATTGGTGGAAGTAGAAATATGATCATATCATCTGTGATCTATCAGAAAATGATGACCTAATTCACTAAAATGAATGTGCGCATGTCCGATGTCTTGTTTCATTCTCACATAGTTATCCTTATGCAAAACCGGGATATATTCTCGATCCTGGTCTTTTAGATTATGAATCTAGACTTCATTGATGGGAATGTGAGAATCTCCCATAATAGGGTCCCCTCTCACTTGGTGAGTACCAGCCAGAAGTGGTTAGGATCATGATTATATGAATTTGGAATATGTCACAGGACATTTTCCATATGAATGTTCCCATATCCCAGAAAATGATTCAGTCTCTCACTACGAGACCCTGTTAGATTGGAGAAATAATCCTCGTTCAATGCCTCATCATTTATTTGAATATTCATATAATCATCTTGGAAGGGGAACAGAATGTGTTCATTATCCGAAGCAACATCTATTTCATGATGATCGTAGTTTTGATCTTTCTAAGATGTAGGGAAAAAAATATGTGCCTATCCCCATATTTATACCCTTTCACGAATATGTTAGTAAATTTATTCAGCATTTTCTACAATGTATTAGCATTTTAGAAATTTTATTTTTTGGATATAATCCTACTCATTTTTGGATCCATTTTGAAATTGAAGATACCTCACATTGAAGGGATAATATATTCATAATTCTATCCTTCATGAACCATCAGAATATTTTGATGGACATCATGTGTTATGGTAGGGATATGTTCCCCCCAATGTTTTTTGTGGGAATATTACCCCATACTTGTTCTGAGTGAGCACAGATATGATCCTGGTCGCTAGATTCTACCATGAAATGCCAATAGATATTTTCATTAGGACTGGTGATAAGAACTTGATCATGGGAATCTAGTTCTTTCCACATCTGAGGTGTATTACTTATTTCCCGTGCATGGGTTTCAGAGGTGGAAGAGTTTCGGGTGGTACCCTCTGTAGGAAACTAGTAGGTTCCAACGAGATGATTCCATTGATAGTGGTGAATAAGATCCTTCCTCGGTGGCACTAGAATATGGTGGTATCCATCATTCAATACCTAGTATACCATCAATAGATATTTAAAGTGGTGATTTTTTTCTTCTTGGGGGATAATCACCTCAAGTGGTTAGTGAGGGAAAAGGGTCATGTGCATAGATTCACCTTTCCCTATATGATGCAGACTCTCCATTTTTCTAACATAAACACCCTTGAGGCCATATTTGAGGTTCAGGATCTTACCATGTCGATGGTACTCCCGAACCATCATGTTCGCCACCAGATGCTGGTGCTTTCAGGATGGTCAGATCACTATGTGACCCGCAGGGGTTACAACCATAATTTTCATGACTAAATAGTCACTGGTTGATTATATTACCATAGATGATGATGCTTTCAGTTTCTGAATTCAAGAAGAAAATTGTGAACAATGTTACAGGTTAATGTAATATCATATTCTTGGTGTTATGTATAATATTTTTATCATCAAAAAAAATTATCATTAGATTCATGATTCAACCATTATTCTAACATGGACATGTCAACATGATGATGTAAATATATTATGAACCCTGGTTACATAGGATTAGCTATTTTATTCATGTCGTTCTTACTGGCTTTGTAATTTCATATTACTCTGAACAATCTGGTGTGTTGCATAATAACCCAATCATTTGATATTTTAGAAATTTATGATGGATTCACCATTTTTGTTTTGACATTAATGAGACTACCAGGGACACCTAATAAGGCTAGTTTGTTTCGATTAGATGGATTATTGTGGAGGGTTAATTTAATTCACAATCATTCACATAAGTTCACCAATATTATTATTAATGGAGACTCCCAACAGTTATATTTTTTGTATCTGGGGAAAAACATCTTCCCAAAGGCAGGAAGAAATTTTGGGTTTCTAATCCAATGATGCTTAGTTACTCACATTGGTCGATATGATGGGAGGATGTGCTCATCTCACCCTATTGGGAGAGAATTATTCCATTCAATAGGAAACTACTATATATTTAATAGATGTTTTTGAATCTATTACTATTATCGATATGGGACCAATTACCCTATCCAAATGATTTATATGTTAAGTAAATTTATACACAGAGGATGGGTACCGTGTTAATGAACTGAACAAAATTTTAATGAGGTGATTCATCTATCTTCCCGTAATGAAAAAAGGCTTATATTTATTTGATGTATGAAAAGAAACATAGTAATTTGTTTCCCTTCATGATGGTGGTTAGTATTCCTAGGATGGGATTGATCCACTATGAAGAATCCTACATATCCTAATAATTATAGGGATAAAAACCCATGTTATTTTTTGAACCTGTTTAGTTTATTATCATGTAGAGAAGATATATATGGGGGATCTTAGGAATCAAAATATTTGATCTTGATTCTCAAGGAGACGTCTTACAGTTCTAGGTGATAATATGAATTCGAGTTATCATTGTTTGATCATTCCCTTATGCCTATACCCAAGATAGATTCTGTTATATGAGGGATGTTTGTATCATGCCAATCATTTGGGATTACATTATGATATTTTATTGAAAGATAGATATTTATTATGCAAATGATGTGTTCATTGTAACTCCCTGTGGTCATGTAAACTATGCTTGGTGTGAGAAATAAGGGATCACAAGTAACCAATAACACTACATATGGATGAGGGGATTTTTTATTAGGACATACCTTTGGATGTTTAATATGGAGCTTGGATCACCAGGTAGTATCCTACATATCACAATTATTTATAGAATCGAAGTCATCATAGTTCAGTTGGATTCTTAGTTCACTAATGAATAAGGTTGAATAATTAGTCCCTGAGAATGATCGGGTCCCGATTGATGAAGTGTCAGAGACATATTAGGACATAAATTAGGGTGTATTCCAATTTTAGTTCTTTATTAGGACGTTGGACGGTATCCAACCCATCATGTTTATGGTGGGAATTAGATTCTGTATAGTTTATTTGGTCTGAGAATGAACAATGACATTCCACTTATATGCGAAACATCTAATATTATGTCATGGATTGAGGTTTACACGCTAAATTTGTTCTTTCCTTTGTGTAGTAATATGATGTGAATTAAATGATTATTTAAATGCCTTAATACCATGTGAGATATGATCGGTGTCAGAAACAAGGGATGGAAAATAACCATTATCATTTCTTATGGATGTGGGACTTATACATTTGGAATACCCTTCAAAGGTGTGATATTGAGCTCGGGATATGGGGAAATGACCTACGTAAAATGCATATAAGAGGAATCACATATATCATAGTTCCTCTGGTTGGGAATTTCATACTGAGGCTTCCCCTATTATCAGGGATTACACACTAAGGACAAATAAGGTTGTCGATCCATAAAATGCCCTGGTGTCCTAGTCTTCTTGTCTACCCATACTGCGCTTATTCTACAGTCAACAAGCATTGATTTTGATGTTTGAAATTCTAGATGATGTATTTTCAAAATATTTTATGAAAATCTCATGATCCAACTAGATCATTAAACAGACGTCACATATCATGGATGAAATTTTTGGGGGTCATCGCATGATCAAGACTAACTTATATGGAGGAAATTATGATATAATCCAATTGAACCATGAAGATATCTCCTGGTTTGAGCTAACCTCTCCAGAGGGTCTCACAGGATAAGGCTGACATTCCTCGGTGATGTCATGAAAACCATCTGACATGCATGGAGGGTGTAACAAGGGTTCGTGAGACATGTCTCAGAGGGTGTCATGTGTCCTCGATGGAATATTCGGAGGACTTCACGATAAATGAATGTCATGCTCGGAGGGCATAATAGGAGTGAGAAAACATGCACGGGTGCCACTGGGAGACTCACATAATGTAAATTGTAATCACTATATTGATTGGGTGAAATGTATAATTTACTCCATGATATCCTGATGGCGAGTCAAGAGGTGTTCATGAGACTTGGGTGTCATGACCAGGGGCACCTTGTAACATGGATTGACACATCTAGAGGACATCAAATGATCTAAATAATATTCCAAAGGAGTGTATCGGAATCTGAGTGACATGACTAGGTGTTGTTTCATTTCATAGGTGGTTTATGTGATGCGTACAAGAATTAGTATATTTTTTATTCACATTAGTATCACATTTTCTTAGTCTTTGTTCTAACCATTTATCCTGAGAGCCTTAGATTTATTTAGTGATTAATTTTTTTATGTATTCCATGATCTAGAATATATAAGGGATATTATTCATATGTTATTCTATAATTCATTCGCAGTATGTATGGTGATCATGTGAAGTGCTTATGCATGATGCATGATCACTCCCATTGTTCATCATATAGTACCTAACGAGATGATTTTCCCCCCACGAGATATGCCACTCTGATATATTAGCTCTGATGTATTGGTGAATTAGTTCATCTAGATTCCAAAAATTCAACCTCTTATGAGTTTGGGGTGTGAAATTTTAGGACATGCCACCCCAGTTGTTGGATTCTTCTAAAAATGAAGATAATGCGACTCTAGTATGGATTCGGAGAAGGGCCTCAGTATCACGTGTCTTCATGAGGTAATTTTCGTCAATCACTTCAGTGATGTCAATTATATTCCAATGACTATTAATCTATCCCATCAAGGCCCACTTATTTGATATTTATGATTGATGGGTTCTCTGTTGTTCATGCTAATATGCCAAGGGACATTCATATTATCATATCGACTTGTCCAATAGATTTCACAAGATCAATATGGCTATTGGGAGGACATCGCATGTCTCTAATGGAAGTGTCTGTATTTTTTTGATAGACAATGATGACATGTTAGTGGAGCATCATGATACTAGGATAGAACATCATGGGGTCTTCCAAGAACATTCTATGGACATCCTAGGTGTGCCCCTAGAGTTTTACAACTGCATGAGCTCCAACCTCCTTCTTCTTTCATCTCCATTTTTTATTTTTAAAAGGATATGTATTTTTAAGGGTTAATTGAGGGTATATTAAGAAAATAATTATACCTTATGATGTAGTGTAGAATGACCAATGGGGTCTTGTAGAGATGCCTAAGAATTTCATGGAAAATTACATCCATTTTTTCTCATGGAGAAAAAGGGAAAGGGAGAGGTTGCATAGAGATGTTTGAGGCTCTCTATATGACTGGGATGACAAGACTCTAAGATTTTTTGCGATGATGATGACATGTCAATAGGGTCTCACAACATCTTGAGACTCTCCAAGGGTGTGATTCATGTATTGTATGACCATGAGAGGCCAATGCAATGTCAAACTTTATTTTCCATGTTTTATTTTACATTGTATACAGATCAAGCGAGTTGGGTTAAATACTATGAAGGATAACTATTATTCCCATAAGTGATGAATCATATGAATTTATCACTAGAAGATTCTCCCAAATTTTTTATATTTTCCCATATTTTCGAATATTTTTGGCTAGTTTTAATGGTATCTATTAGTTAACAAGATAAATCTCCTAGGGGTGGTCTTCCGAAAGCTAAATCATGTCCATCATTTTTGTAAGGGCATCTTTCTCAAGAGTAGAATGACTTTTCCAAAGGGTAATTGTGAAACCCCTCACATTCTATGGGATTTTCATGGGTTTTCCACATGATGTTATGATGATTAAATAATAGAATTTCCTTTGGAGGCTCGAATGATCTTCAACTCTTGAAAGCCTTATTCTTCCTTTTCTTTTGTGGGGAAAATAATACCAATATTCAGTTATTTTATTCTTTCGTGGTTTTTATGATAATATGTTAGAAAGCATCAGAACTCTGAATTAGAGGTTATTATCCTTACCTATTCATACACAATACTCTCATATTCATAATTATTTTTCATACCATAATCATTAATTTTGAATTGGCTTCCATTCCCACCGATCTCCTTTCATAAACTTGAGTTTTGAGAGGGTTGATTCCTTCCTTAAACTATTTCTCTAGGAATTTTTCATCAAAACATCATCTGTAATTTACATTAGATAATCAAAATTATCGTTATTTTATCCATACATATTATTCTTGTGAAATTTCATGGATAACTCTACTCCTATCAACCTTTTAAAAATTTTGAAAAAATCTTTTATAATTTCATAGTTCACTCCTTGAACACATTCTATCTACTACTCCTTTTCATGTATGGAATGGATCAACTCATGAGTACTATTGTTTCATTTTCAAGATTTGAAACTCAATATTGAACAAGATTCTAGTAGAAACCATTTTTCAAAAATATTATTGAGGTGAAGTCGAATTTAAAATACACATGAATATTTAAAAACATGTTTATAGTCAGATAAGTAATTAGAATTATACACCTCAATACGAGAGTAAATACTTTCAAGATTCTAATCATTATTATTATTTAATATCATTTTTTAATAAGAAATTATTTATTATACTTGTATATTTTTTTATCATATTGAACAATTTTATATTTAGAATTATTGTGTTCTATAATTGGATCTACTTATACTAATTTCCCAAATTTGTTTTCAAGATTTTTCCATATTTCAAATGTATTAGCAGAATAAAAATCTGTTTTATATCTATTCTAAAGGAAATATTATGAAGCACATCTCCATCATTGAATTTTTGAGTCTCCCATTCAGTTTTTATCAAATTTTGGATCATAAACAACATATTCCAAAATATCCTTTCAACCTGACTATATAAATAAAAACATCTTATTACACCAACTATAAATGTTATACACATTGAAAAATTGTGTTTTTAAAATATTTTATGCATGGTAAACAAATTACAAAAAAATATAGAGTTAGAATGAAAATTATTTCCTTTTATCCTATAATACCACTTATTAGAAAAAAATATATTAAGATGGGAAGTATGAATCAGGGTGAAAATAAAAATTACCATTCACTTTCAGGATTATGTCCCCGAGTTTCGAGGAACATCAATTCATTCTTTTCATTCATTGGAATTAATACAAACCACATGTCATTCAAATTTTTAGAATTTAAAAACAAAACAAAACTGGTATTTTGGATGGTTCAAATAATTATAGAATCTATAACAAGAACACACCATTTTTAGGGGATGTTCTAGGGGATATAATAATCAATATAGAAAAATTAAATTGATTTTGGGAATGGCTCACTATTGATTCCATATGAAATTTATCCTCTATACTGCCATGCACTACTCAAGTGATAGATGCGCTTTTATAGACTTTAGAGTCACTTACATAGTTTACTGACATGTAGTTATTTATTTATCGTGTATGAGACCTAACATTTAATCTTAATCCCTAGGTATATGTTTTTTTATGTGCCTCATTCTGCATCTTCCTTTTTCATAAACCAAATATTCTACCATCTTCTTGCAGGGAGTGTAGTAATGTGTCTTCCTCTATGGATGTTATATGACAGTTTTTTCTATATGATGAGAAATCGTTGTCTTACTAGTATCAAAACCACCCTTATCAAGATAAAAATTATTTGAATTTAAAATTCACCTTCTTCAAAAATCTTAAATCAAATATATATGTAGAATCCACTTCTTCACTTGATCCATTTCACTATGAAGAATCAGATGTTTCATTATAATCCTCTATATTCATATGGATCCAATTCCATAAAAATAAATATATATATCAATATGATCATTCTCTTTCCTACAAATTTAGATAATTAATATCATTATTTATATACTATATTTCATTAATTTCTTCATATAGTTTTTAAAAATTCATTACTTACATCAATTCATCATAACCCACTTTGTAGATCACATATTGTTTCTCCCTACCTTTCATTATTCTTACAAATTTCATATATAATGGAATCTTATTAAAAATTCTAAATTAATGATGAATAATATTTACTCGATAATATAAATATAAAAATCATAAAATACTATATATCTCTATATCTTCCTTTTTTTTAGTTTCACGAAAAACGGATTCAACCAACTAGATATTTTTTTAATAGTAATATCCTAAACTCCCCTCAATCATTTTCATATTTCCCATTTCATATTTCCTATTTAATTTCTAATATTACAACAGAAATATTGTTCAATTATTTCCATAAGTAGTTTATAAGTAAAACCTTCTCAAATTCCTATGAGAATATTATTATATATCCTTTTGGAACTAATATTAAAACAATGAAAATAAATCTATTTATTAATTGGATTTTACTATTTCATAATATTATTCATTCTCATGTTTATCATTAATTATCCACCATAAATCATAGTTAATACATTTCATTACATAATATATTGATATATCATTTTAAACCCACCACTAAAAATATATAAATATCATGAAAGAATATTTTATTTTCAATCATTGAATATTATGGGTTATAATCTTGATTTAGAAATATTTTTTCATATTTATATGATATATATAGTTTCTATATTATCTTAGTAATTCATCCAATAAAATTAGTCAAGATTCATAAAAAATACCTTATGATTCAGTCATTACTAAAATATTATTTCCCTGTATAATTTTTTGTTTTAAATAATTTTTAAAATACCCCAAAAAATGAAATGGAATGGATCCATGCTAATGTACCTAAAAACAGATTGTTGAAAATATATTTGTGGTTTATCACATATCCAAATTCAAATATACTAAATATTTTCATATATCAGCTCCCATACATATCTCAGATAATATATGTGACCCTTTTCATATGAGAATGGATTCCCATATCCAAATTATCTTATGTGACCCTTATGGTGTAATATTTTCTTACATTGGTATTTTCTTACATGATCGTCACTCAATAAAATTTGATTTTACATGTTATTTATTATACGAGGACATTGAAAATGATAATTCTGTCACATATCATGATCTGGATATATCATTACAATAAAATTATGTAAAACCTCCATGTGCTTGATTTGGGAACTGTGGAGATTCCTCATACATGAATAACCCATATGAATGTAAATAACATTTTTTGGAATCTTCATTTCATCCCTATTTCAGCTAAACACATGCTTATGTATATCCTATTATTCCAAACGACTATATTAAAATCTAAAAATGTTAATTAATTCTAAAAAGACTACATGTTGAGTTCAATCAACTATTCTTGCTTCAAATAATTGATTTATGAAAACCATCCAACCACATTTGGAGTTACTATAATCCATTATTCCTTTAACCAACTATGTGATGAAAACCAAATTATCATGCCATTATCAATTTACCAAATGAAGCTTCTAGAATAACACATAAGTAGTGATTATACCAAATAGTGAATCCAAGAAAACTTTTGAGAATTAAACTATTACGTAATCAACAAAATGATAAACCAGCAGCATGGTCACTCTAACATAAATATTGAGTATCTAAACTACCACTAACAGTCTCCAAGAAACCATATTAATAATTTTAAGTCAAATTAATATTCATTAACCATACATTAATAAAAATTGGTTATCTTCTAACTATTACATTACATTTAAATTTTTTAGTATTCACAATACATAACGTTTTGGAATACTTTCTAGAGGGGATTCATAATTTTATATCCAGGATGTCATGAGATCCAATCACATGGAACTTGTGTATGAAAAAATCAATGTATATAGAATTTGATTCCAATTTTTATGGTATCCATTGGACACATATATGTTATTGAAAAATACCAGCATCAATATTCTCTTCATCATCATCTGAACATATCCATTATATAATTTTATCAAAAAATGGAGGTACATATTAATTTTAGAAAACTTATTATATCTCCCTAATAAAAATATATTATTTAAGAGGAACATACACATAAGGAAACATATCCTATGATATCAACCATTCCTTATTGGTCTATATGACCTTAAAGGTCAACAAAAATTCCCCTCATTTATAAGTACCGTCATAAGATTTTCAATGAATAACATTAATAATCTCCATAGAACATCAATTTAAACATCACATATTATTCCTTGTCACACAACCATAAAAGGATTCTTGTGCCCCAAAAATTGGATTGAAACTATATGGGTTTTTAATCATTTTTCAAGTATTACTATGTAGCCCATTTAGTGGGATTGATTCTGACACCACAAATACACACCACCATCATGGAAGAAAACAAACTCTAGAGTGACCAACTGTATGGCCTTAAATCATAGTGACATTTCAACCAATATTAATATGTAACAAAAAGAAAATTATATAGAAACTATAATAAATATATATGGTTTCATTAGTTTAGTACATATGATACATACAAATTATATCATCAATGTGATACCTCTAGATGGTATAAAAATAAAAAATAAAAAAATGATATTAACAAATTTCTTGAATGAGAGAAACCAGGACCATAATATTATTTAGGAAATATTAATTAATATGACCAAAATCTATAATAGTGTCCCAATGCTGGAAATAATTACCCATAATAGGTTTTAATTATCTTATACTCCCATAAAAAAGATCAATTTTAGTTCTAAAGAATCATTGGTAAAACCCCCCGATGACTAATTACCATTGGAAATAAGGTATTAGAAATATCCCTTGTTATGGATGTGGGATTTTTTGGGTATTAATTATACCATAAATAAACCATGTTCAGAACAATCTAAAACATGAGTATTTTATCGACATGAACATTATGTATCTACACTCATCCACTCTTCATAATGTGTACAAACATCCAATCTATGATAAAAAAATTATAATATTATTGTAACTAATGGGGTTTGAAGATTCATATAGTATTATTCATTTAGCTGGAATTCAATTCAATGAACACAAAATTTGTATGGGTCTTTCTTAAATCAACTCCCATTAATAATTTCCAATTCCATATTTAATAATTCACTATTCCAAGATTAGTTTCCTCCACCCTATGATTTTATTTTATGGTACATTGACTTTATCTATGGGGAGTTTGAGAATTAAATTAAAAAATTAATCATGTGGAATATATTTTACAAAATATATATCATTGTTAAGGATATTTCACATTGTATATAATGATTCATTCCCATATATGAAGTTTTTTTCATTTATTTTAAAAGATAAATTTCATAATTTGAAACAAATTATATGTTTTAACATGTTTCCTTCATATATACCTTCTCCACATATCCAATGTATTCATTGTTATCTTATTTTATGATGTGGTATTTCAAAAAATATATATCAAAAAATATTAAAATTATTCTTCACCCATATTTTTTTTTGTATCCCACTCTAAATTTATTCTAAAAACCATTAAATGATTTTCAAGAATATATTATTCAATATATTTTTTAAATATAAAATTTATCTTAAGTTATCACCTCACATTTGTGAAAATGTATTTTGAATGTGATATATAGCATTAACTTTTTCGAGTTTGGTAGAAACATCATCAATAAAAATATTTTAATGATTCTATCACTATATGAAAATTCATATTAAAAAATATCACTTTTCAAGTTTAGATATGTTTTTCTAAATTATATTCACTATTCATGATTTTGAAATGGAAAATATATATTCTTAAAAATTTTAAAAGTAAAGGTTTCATTTTAAAATGAATAAATTATTTTAAAATTCATTTTAATTTATTTTATTATAAAAAAGATTACTCAATGTATATGTAATATTTTTGTTTCATATATTAATTTCTCAAAACCATTACTTGATTTAAAGTATTATATTATAAAAAAATCTCAAGATTAATGTATTTCAATTAAATTGGAAAAAAGTAGATGATTTTTCAACCATTTTAGATATGTTTGTTTCTTCATGATTTTCAATGTGATCAGTCAAATATCCTCAATTTTTTTATTATATATTATCATAATTTATCCTTACTAATATTACAGTAGGGGTACTGTTTTATGACACCATCCACATGGTGACATGGGATGGATTCTTTAATGTTCATAGAAATATTCTTTAGAAAACATATCTCTTTTTAACAAGTTAATTTTGTGATTCTTGTAGTATGATTATATAAATTTTCTAATGGAAAAAATATATGATGATTATTATTATTTATTTGGCCTTATATAAGCGTTAAATAAGTATTTATGGTTCGATATAAATTTAGATGACTAATTTTTATGTTAACATAATGCTATAAATATTTTTCACTTGTTATTAATGTGAACATTATGATGAAATAGTTTTTTATTGTTTTATAAGTTATAGAATAGATTTTGTCACATTTGTTTTGTTTTAATGTGATACTAAATGATTTGTTAAAAAGCTTAATTTGTGAATGTTGTGTGTAAATGTTTTATAAAAAGTCATTGTGTGGCCATTATTTAGGTAGATTTCATTACAAAATTTTATATACTTATGTATATTCCATAATTCCTTAATATGATATGTTTTAATTTCATGAAATACTTTTAATATTAAAATAATTATAGCACAGAGATCATGCGTATTGTCTCACACACTTTTACCATATAATTTGTTTGTTCATTTAATATTATAAGTCCTTTTATCATCACATATAAAAATCTATTATAGATAATATAAATTTTAATAAGGTGTTTCAAACCAATAGGCAGTTTATCATATAATTATAATCTATCCCTTGAGGAAATAGTATTAAGTATTTACAATACTAAGATATTGAGATCACCCATTTCTCATGTCACTCTTCACTGAAATATGAATATGATTATAACTAGTGATATTTCTAGAAGGGAGATTATTGTAATCTAGTTAAAGATAAATATTCACATGTATCATAAAATAAGACTCTTTTATATAGGGGAAATAATCCTTTTATTATTGGGATAATTTTCTTTTTAGGGGATTTAATGATAAAATTGTGTAAAATATGTAATATATAGAAATCTATTGTGGCTCTACAATAGGTATCAATGTGGGGTTTAGTTATTTTGTAGGATTGGTTATTTATTTTTGAGTATTGGTATAATATAATTTTAGTAAAACCTTTGTGGATGATTATAAGTGTTGAAAAACATACATAATTTTGGGTTATATATACAGTATATTGTCTCATAGAAAATATATCCTTATGTAGATACTAGGTTATGTATGAATCCATGAGACAGACGAACCTATGGGTAATCACTGCAAAAAGGATGGTTAACAATTTCATTAATACATAATACAATATGAGTGGGCCTATGAATTGACACCTAGAAAAAATCCTATAGGATAAGAGTTTTTTGATCCTATAACCATTATGACCTATTAAAATTAAATTGAATTTGATGATATGATATATAACAAGTTAAGATAGATAAACAAAAATGAATATATCTATAGAAACCTAGGTTAAATGAATGGGTGATATGATGATCCAATTATATCAATGTTTAATCAGAAGTATCACATGTATAAATGAATGTTTAATTTGAGAAGGAATCCAATGTTTGATATTTCATATTCATTTGATAATTTATTTTGATTTTATTAGATATTATCATAACCATTCTGGTGTTAATATTTTCAGGTAAATAGTATTACCAAAATTATGATGTTGAATCCTTATCTCTCAAAACAACTAATATTTATATATAGATAAATATTTAGAATAAATGGCTTAGAATATTAATAGATTCCCAAAATAATGGTAAATATGTGTTATATAGAAAACATGCTACAACTATTTTTATAAATATCTTCAAATTATATATTCAATAATTCCTATATTTTAAATACCATTATCTATTTTCCCTAGTATTTATTAGTTAAATTTTTTTCACCAGTTTATTTAAGTGGGGTGAATGTAACACACATAAATTGAAAAATATATATTTTTCACTAAATAACACAATGTGTGATATTTTATTTACACATTACAACAAACTAAAAAAACCACAATGTATTTTATTTTGACAAAAATATTACATTTTAAACTTATCCATCAAATTATCAAATATCGGTAGAAGTAATTTCTTTAATAAAATACAATAAAATGGTATATTAATAGACGGGTCATTTAATTTTCATAAAAATAGTTTCAATTTATATAAAATAATTTTTATATTAAAATTATTTCTTATCACATCCAAAACCAGAATTTTATAAATTTTACTTATTTTTTGAATTCCAAATATCTAACCATTACCATTGATTATCAATTTTTGGCTTTCCCATTAAAAATAGTTTTTCTATGAAAATAGACCAAACATTATAGTTCTTCAAATACTGTCACTTTTAATTATAAAATATCATAATAAAGATTATATAGATAATTTATTCATTTGAAAATATTATTTTAAACCCATGATAAATTTTTGTGGAAAAAAATTAATATTTTCCCTTAAAACCAATTTTTATAATATTATATAAAAAATTCAACACATGTAGAAATGAAATTTAAAAAATAAATTTCATATTATAGATCAAAATTTATTTATTATCCAATAAGATAAATTTCATTTTTTTCATCAAAATATGATTATTATTATTATTGTTGATAATAATTATGATAATAATAATGATAATACAAAATATGTTATTTTCGAAAAATATGTTTTTATTTGCATTCTTTTGATTTAATCTAATAAAAATAAATTAATATATTTTAAAAATGAATATAATATAATGATTAAACATTTATATATATTTATATGTACACATATTGAATTTTAATAAATAATAATAAATATAAAGTACACTTAATGGTAAAAAAAACGTTTTCTATAAAAAATTTTACCTATATTTTAGATGATATAATTTTAATGTAATATTCTTCCATATTTATTAAATTAATTACATTTTCTGGAAAATATATTTTGGTTCATGATATAAACAATTTGTAAGAATGTTTTAATAATGGTTTTAATTAGATATAAATTACTTGTGTAAACCTACCTACCATTGTAAAAAAATTGTAAAATATATAAATATATTCGTAAGAGTATTGAAAATGTTTAAAAAATTTGAGAAAAGTTGTGTTGGAGGATATATTGTCTTTTTTATACTCCCAATATCCATTATTTCAAAATTTTAGACCCTTTTATCCTTGAATAATTATATACTAATATGAAAAAGTTAAGTGTACTTCCAAATTTACCCTTCTATTCTATTATAAAAGAGGAACGCATCCACTACTTCATGATATAAATATTGAAAATGAATCTTGAAACTATATAGTATTTTTCCTTATTGAATCCTATCACACGGTAATAATTCTATGCCTCAATTAGTTATCCCAAGGTCCCCATTTACAAGGAATCCTCCAAGGGAAAACTCATGTTCTCTATAGAAGTACCAACATTTCCCTTACATTTTTTCTTTTCAATATTCCCCTTTATTGTATTTGATTACAATTACTAATGGTTTAATTTAGTATTTATTTACAAAAAATTATATTTTTTTGATATCCACAGGCCATCTTTAATTTTCTCCATTAAAAAAAATGAAAAAGTCATTCATGTGTTCTGCGAACTACTGCCTCCATAAAATAACATATATCATTTTTTATAAATTTTTAATAATATTTATTAGTATATAATTAAATATGGATCAACACATTTGTAAATATATAATAGAATCCACATTCATAACCATGCACATCCATCATTTATTATATGTTATTTTTTGGGTATGTCAAAATAACTACAATAATGTTTCTATACTATAATATCATGTATGATTATAAAAACATAAATACTGGTAATTAATGATATAAATAAGTAAAAAAATATAATTTTTCTTGAATTGTCGCCATAATATTAAACTCAATTATTATTATACAAATTTATGTTTTTTAAAAATCCCATAAATATTCTCATCCAAATTTTATGTTTATATATCATATCCCATGCACATGAAGAATGAAATTATAATATTGTAATAATAATAATGAATCCACTATGGCACCTTTTATGATATTTTAATTATAATGTCTTGGAGAATAATGAATAACAACATCACTATCAAGAAACTACTTGAAATTGATCGTGATTATTGACATCCGATATTGAACATATATAATAGAAAAATTATATACATGTGGAGAGTATTTATAAATAAATTTTAAAAAATGTTATTTAAGAATAATTTGCATAAATATTTTCTTAAATATTTTTTTATAGTAGATTTAAGTGATTTAGTGGATAACTGGAATTAAGGTAAGGGTATATTTGTCTCAAATTTAAAGTCTTGAGACATAATTCTTATCGAGCATCGTGACAAGTTTAATATGGTGTTATTTAAGTGTAATGAATTTATTTTTATATTTTCATGTAATTAAGAGAGTTTGATGAGACAAACTATTTTAATTCTATAAACATAATTCAATTCAAAGGATTCCAAGGTTGTAATGGTATTTTTTAATATAATACCCTTTATTGAGCTTTAATATTAGTTGTTGAATTTATTTAATATAAATTTTGTTAATTACTAACTATTATTTTATTTCATGTTACATTATCTTCCTACTTGAGGATATTTAATTTTTAATTCTCTCATTTTACAAAAATGAATTTATTTCTCAAAATTTATAACATTGTTTAGAATAATTTTCATTTTCTTTAACAAATATTTCCCCGCCATTTCTATGTTTTAATTTCTTTGTGAATTAATACTTTATAATTGGATGCTTAAATATATATTATATGTTGTTTTACTAATATTTAACTTATAATATTTTAAATTTTGTAACTATCAGTCCATATGAAGGAAGATTACAAAACAATTATTTTGAAATTTTAAAACAACATCCTTCTCTGTTCATTTTTTATATTTTACTATATATTTCCTCTAAAAACCATTATATATTTTTTAAGGATACATTATTTTGTATCCATCATTAATATGAAATATAAAAAAATCATTACATGTTTTTTGAAATAAAATTTTAAGATGACCCAAAACATTACATTTTACAAGTTTGGTATACAAAATTCAAAAAACTATGTTATTGTTTTTATCAGTGTATAAGAATAATTAATTATAAATCAGACATTCACATTTATAATTTTTTTCATATTATTTTAACTCTTTATGATTTATAAATTAAAACATCATAGTCTTATATTTTTCTAATTTAATTTTTTTTTCTAAAGTAATTATTAATTTTCAAAGAAATTTGAATATATTGTGTTTTAATAATTAATTATGAAATTTATTTTAAAGGATAGTTAATTTATAAAATATTAATTGTAAAAATAAATTATTGTTTTAATGGATTATATTAGAAAAAAATAAAACTGAATTTATTTCATTTTAATGAAAACTGTATGAGGAGTTTTAAAACATTTTGAGATAGGATGATTATTCCTATTTTTTAATGTGATATATATAATCACCTCCAAATTCTATTTCTCATTTATCACATTTTCCATTAAAATTCAATATGATGCACTAGGGGTATGGTTTATCGATTATTATCCACCATTATATTGAAGGATTATGGAATTATCATGCTATGTTTTCTCGTGAAACCCATCTTTTTTCACAATTTAATTATGTTATGTTTGATGTGTGCGTATTTTCATGTTATAATAGCTTTAATATATATTATTTTTATTGTTATGAAGGTGTGGTCCCTATATTTCCCTTAATTAATTTTCTAATGTTTTATATAACAAGATAGTTACAAATATTATTTCAATGGGTTGACAGAAAAATTATTTATTTTTTAAAATGTGATATTATATTATTTGATCATAGTTTTATTGTGTGGAAATTATGTGGTAATATTTTTTTCACAATTATTTTTATGACTTTTATCTATGATTCATGGTTCACAAGTTAATTGTTTGAATGTGGAATGGGTGGCTTTGTTCACATCATTATTATTTAATCATGAAATGTGAAGCTTAGTTCACAAGATTTATCTTTAACATGATACGTGTATCTTCATAAAAAAGAATTTATATTTTTATGTTTATGTCAAAAATTCCTCATAATGTTATGTTTCGATGTTATGAAATATTTTTTATATTCCAATGATTGTACCCTTTGTCTAATTCATATTATCGCAGACCATTCTATAATGGTGTACCTTCATTAAATTGATATTACTCATACTTATGTCATATTTTTTTAAAAGATATTATTATTCCCTTTTCATTTATCCATAAATTTATCCCATTCTAATGTTTTCACATTTACTAATAAAATAACACTAGATGTAATGTTGTTGATTTTTTCCCCATACATAGTGGGTGACAACACCCCTTTCTTCTATTTTCCTTCCCCATGGTATTAATATGAGTATATCATTTGTAAAAATTAGATTGTATTCTAGTTTGGTTCTATTATAGATTAAAATTTAAATTTATCACAAAATAGGTTTCTTATATTTTTTATCCTCAAATAAACTAAAACAAGAGGTCATGTAATTTTGTTATTATTTATGATATATAAAAATTAACTTATGGAGATAATGTCAAAAAAAATATGTTTGGGTTCATTTTAAAAAAAATTCTCATGGAATTAAGATAATAATAATAAATCATGATAATGTATGTTTATTCATAATATATTAATTATTTAGTTTCATGTGTGATGAGTTTTTAATTTTTTTCTATTCATAAAAATTCATTGATAATAGTGGAATCATTTGTACTGAGTATTAGTAAAGTTAGAGATATTTTATTTACCTATGATTAAATTTTTTGAGAATTGATTATTACCTCTACAGACATAGCTATTATAATGAAATATAATAATGAAAAACTAATTTACTCATATATGTGGTTATATAGTTGAATATTAATGGTATATTATACCGACCTATTTGAAGGTGGGGAATCTAGTAGTGATTTTTTCCTAAAGAAGGAGATAATGATTGTTAATATATTTCAAAGAAAACATGGGGGAACACCCACATGAAAAATATTAATAATTCCTTGTAAGGAAGATCAAGAAACCTAAAAATAGTCTAATACACATGGAATGTTCCATTTTTAAGAATGAGATAAATTATTATTTAATTCTTTTGGTATATAAGAAGGGAATGTGGTATTAATGTGTTGTATGAAAATAAAAGTGAGTCCTCAAATGAAGTGTATTTTAGGGTTGAAAAAATATAAAGGTAAGTGATTTATTACTAAAATGGGTTGATAAATATAAAATATACTAATACATATGAAAATAGAGAAAATAGGATGTTATTAAAAAGCCTCATGTTCTAATATTATTTCAATAATTAGTTGGAGCTCAAGTAATCAGAAGGAGTGGAACTATGTCTATGATATGAGGAGAATATCATTATCTAGATAATTTCCATGTGAGGAAACTATTATATCTATGATTATAGTCTAAAGGGTAGGATCAACCATAGTTGTTGAGAAACCATATTCCCAATGAGATCATTCTAATCTAAATTTGTTTATTGTTAAACTATGGGATACTTTGTAAAATATATTTGGATGATGATGATCAATTCTATAATATAATGGTTATACAATTCACTTTTATTTTTTCATAAACATTTTTTAGAAGATCCATGGCTTAGACATAGTGAAACAATAAATAGAGTGTGAATTGATAATGGGTCTGAATTGTATAATAATATATTGATCCTTATATTACTTACCACTCTATGTCATGTGTGTAAGTATGAGTAAATATCATCAGTGGGTTGTGTCTTAATTTCAAACAATGTTTTATTTCCCAAAATAATAATTTTAAAAATATAATCACCCTTGATTCATCCACCCCCCTCCCACTTAGTGGGGCATTATTTCATAGGTAATTTATTTCTAAATGTTGTTTTTAGTTTATTTTAAATTTAAATTGGTATTATCAGTTAAATTATGTCATAATAATTGTTGGATAAAATAATACCCAATGACCATAAGTCCAAAGATAATATTTTCAATAATTATATATCCAATGGTCATTTACCCAAAGGCTATTTATACCAGGTAAGATCATTCAAATGAATACCTAGGACCATTTATTAACATAAAAGAAAAGTACAAAAAGAAAGTAAAGCACATATATGAAGACGAATAAATATCATAGAAATCATCCCCATCATCATATTCCTGATAGAATGTTTTGTCCACAGTAGCTGATTCCCACTCTGCATTTCAGAGTGCTTCAAAAAATTAGCACACTTCCTTCTCGGATTCAAATTTTCCAATGAGAGAAATTATTTAGAAGATTGCATTCCCTTTTTCAAACCATTTACATCCCTAGAAAAATTCTACCTCTTGAAGGATGATCTGGTAGATTCTAGGTTTGGCAGGTAGGAGTAATCTATTCTTGGCCATATTTTTGGCGGAGCAGTCATGCTGTTTTCACATGCTGACAATTTATTTTTTTCACTTAGAACAATATCACTATAAGATAGTCTCGAGACATCACTAGAATTTTCTTTTTCTCTATCAGAGATATTTCCCCATTTTCCAATGATCTAAACAGAATCGAACTTTTGGCATCAATCAATCCCTCCAATCAACTTACCCTCTGAAACAGACAAACATCCTCCTCCCACAGAATGTGATTTCATATTAAAATCAATCGACTTGAGGCGTTGAAGGGGAATATCATTGCCACAAGCATCATGGGACACGTTTCCCAGTGTATCCTCAGTCACTGTAGGCTGAGAAAAGGGAACAAGCTATATATTCTCAGGGGTATGAACCTCATGGTAAACCATAATTATAATTATCTCATATTCCTGAAATTTTTAATTCTCTGACTATTTATTTAACCGATATTTTTCTTAGTATTATTTACAAATTTATTCACATAATATATTAATTTTTATCTTTCATTGTAATATTTTTACTCAACAATATTTATCACTATTTTTTTGAGTTTATTTTTCCATGTTAAACAATATATTTAGTATCGTAATTCTATAAGGAAAGACGAAATAAAAATTTCGGATAATTTTACATTCTAGAAACTTAAAAAAATCAACCTAATTTAATGACTGTGATGAATAATGTGATGTTAATTTGACCTCATTACATCTTCAAGTACCCGCATTATTTCCAAAAAAATAAAATTTCTCTATAAAAATTTAACCATGGGAGTGATATTGTTTTATAGAAGATTATCTACATAATTTAACATTTATAAATTATATTAAATGTAATATAATTCATTTTATAGATGTATCCCTCACATGTGAGAGTTTAGGAGGAAATTCAAGTCAATAACATTTCATCCCTAAAAAATTTTGTTTTTTATTGGAATAATATAACTAGTGATCAACATTTTATTAATTTTTAATCTCTTAATCCTCCTCTATAGTGATATTTGAAGGAATACTTTTTCGTCATATTTAATCAACATGTATCATCATTAATTATTATTATATATTTCTTGTTGACTATTTTTTGTTTTAGTGATTCATTGAGTGGTGTGGTTCATTTCTGGAATATCATGAAAAATTTGATGTCCCAATATCTTATACTCTGGAACATACCCTAATCTTGTTTTTGAAAAGCACCTCTACTTATACAGAGCCTCATATGGTGTCATTTCAATTCGTGAATAAAAACTATTTTTATATGATAACTCTTTAAGCTGTAGTATTGATCCGATCCTATATTAAAATACATTGATTTACATATCAATATAACCCCCAACGTTTGAATGTAATTTTTTTATGTAAAATTATTCAAGGATGATATGCTATGCTGAATATTTTATCTATTTCTAATGTGTGTTGAATAATTATCCAAAACATTGACGTTGACCATGCATCTTGATCTAAAAAAATGGAGAGTATTTATCAATGAATCCTTACAAATTTATTTATGTATATATTTCCATGTTTATCAAGTAGTAAATTTTATCTAATAGAAATGAAACGTGATGAATCCATATGGTCAATGACTATAACCCCATTGAAATATGATCTTTATAAGTATTATGATACTCATAAACAAAATCCACAAAAATGTTCTATTATTTATAAATTAGAATGGGTAATGGTTGTATCGTCCCCATATAGTATTATTGTTCTACCTTAAATTAAAAAAATACCATATATCTAGATGCATACTCAAAAATCACTATATTCATAATTTTCCACTATAAATTATTCTTGATATTTCTATGCATAATTTTTCCTCCAATATAGATAGTGAATGATGTTCTTCATTCATCATCCAATAAATATTTCTTAAATTATTAGTTTTATATAACATATATTCATTTCTATAATTTTATATTTCCAATATTTTCATATTTGTACTAATGAATATTAAATAAATTCTTCTATAGATCCATATCCTTCGTCTATGCCACCTTTATCATGTCATTGATGGATCGATGAGCACAATGTTATGAAAGAATGGATTTCTCAACTTTTCTTATGGTTTCAAGGACAATCCATTTAAAATTCATGTGTATTGGGTCTCTTAAAATAATAACCATGTATAAGGTAACAATGATCCTTTTATATTAAATTATGAGTGACATTGTTTACCTTCCCAATGTGGTAATGTATAGAGTAGTCATGATCCTTGATCAACACCAACAATCTCATTTGGGTCATGTTAAAATACTTCTAGGTAAATATGTACTTTATACTATTTTAAATAGTATATATTTTTCACTTTCAACCATAAAGATAATTCATCTGAATATTCAATAAAAGAATTACTACTACTAGTTCAAAATCATACATTAGTCAACATTTCTCATAAATCATTAATTTATCCGAGGAATATGATTATACAATGTCATTGTGGTGGAGGCTCCGTCAAAATTCATTGATCTATCACTGTATATCACAAAGAATACCCCACTATAGAGTTATGTGAGTACATATGAATTTAACACCATACCCTATGATATTTGAAATTTTTCTCAAATTCCTTTAAATATTTTATCCCAAATCCCATCAAAATTAATATTGTTGGTGGATTTAACAGCCATATAATGTATCTCACAATATTTCGAGAGAATCTATCCAATACACGAAACCATGGTTCTCAATTACTATTTTTGGTGTGTGTAATTATTCGATCAACTCATTATTTCAATAATCTCTCGATATACACTAATATTTGATTATGTAAAGCATGATTACAGATTCATTTGAAATAATTGACACTTCAATAATTTAGAACACAATTTATCCTTTTTTTTCAAGATCATCAACAAAATCCTAATTAATATGCATGATACTCCATGATCATGTATTATAAAACAATATCTTCTATAAATATAATAATAAACTGATTTAGAAAATCTATAAAGGCACTTTTTATTATATAAAATATGATATATGGTTAATTGTTTAGTCTTACTTTCATCACTAAGAATACATAGTTTATATATCATGTTTATGTTATTTTCTAGGTTATATCCTCTCATTTCACGCATAATTTATGATATCCATATTAATTTTAAAACATTGAGAACCATCATTCCCATCATATTGGATTGAACAATTCATCAATATGGTCAATGTGATTTTGGTTCTTGAACATGGTTTATTTATGATCAATATAATTAATGAAGAAATAAATTGATCCCTATTTCTTCTTAATAAATATAGTTGGGGCACCAAATGGTGTCACTTGAGCATAAAAATTACTATCTCTTGGTTCACCAAGAGTTTCTTATTCAATTTTTTAAATTCAACCTATTATATTCAAAAAGTATTTTTATGTAGGTATAGAACCTGGTTTGAGTTTTATTTTGAAAAAAAATCCACACATTTTAATGGGAGGGTTGAAATTTATTAATCATAAACATCAATTAATTCATTCAAAACATCCATATCCTTAATCATTTGATTCTACAAAACTATTATATTTAAATACACTTCATGATTGGTAATTAAAACTCTTATATTAGAAATAATTTCTATAGATAGTTCATGGTCCTATTTTCACTGATATATGATCATAACTTTATTTGGGATATAAAATGTGACTTCTCTATCATATAAATTAATATTTGGTAAATATTTATATATAGAGTCGATTCCAAAAATAAAATAAAATTAAACTAAAGGGAAAATAATATTTTTTGAGATATCATATTCTTAGAAAAAACTATCATAGAGGGGTTACATACATGGGAAAAAATCCTAATACCACTATAGGAATTTTCTAATAATTCAATATTTATCCAATGGGATAGTGATTTGATGATACTATAGAAATTTGATAATATTAAGGAATTTTTATATTTGTATTAAAATATGAAAATTTTAGATCCATAATTTATTATATGTTTATCATTTTCTGGTTATTTTTCTTCACCCACTTCAATATTTATTATTTCATTGGATGACCCTATAATTGTTCAATTTATAGGTTTTTATCAACAATTTTCATTTGTAACTGTTTGATTTGTGAACATATTTATATAATTCCCAAATTACTGAGAATTTTATAACTATAATTTGGATTGTTTCTTAGGATTATCATTATTATTATTATCCTTATCTCCTAGAAATCCATGTTCTTGATGACATTCCTCCTATATATGAAGCATTAATATTCCTTCGATATAATACCACATAGATTGATTCCACATATGTATCTTGTGAGATGATTAATCTTATTTCATATATAGATTTTACGATTTTCTTTTTCCAAAATATCTTATTTCCACTTCTTTTCCTCAATTACATGAGATTAATGGAACTCTCCAAATTCCATTTCTATGTTATCCCACCTTTTATTACATGACATTAAATTAAGTTTTATAGATAAATTATCTTTTAAATTTTAGTTTCTTGGATATGAGGTACAAAATAAATAAAAACATTATAAAATTCATACAATAAAATTGAAATGATTAATCCAAGATCCATCCAAATTACAATTTCCTTATCTCATAACCTGGGTACATACATCAATGTAACATGTGTGCATAGGGTCCAACAAGGGAAATAAAGGAACATAGTTTCAATGTAATCTGGAGAATAATTGTTAATAACATATGGAATATCATAAAGTCGTTGTAAAAGAAAAAAATTCATATCATAAAAAAATAACATCATTAAAAACATCCAAATTTGGATAAAATAGTTAAATGAGACATTTATAATCATATCACTAAGGGTTTTTACTGAGGTGTAATAAAAATTACAATGTTTATTCACCAAGGTATCATAGAACATGTCATCTATAGAGATTTAATTATTTACCCATTGAATAAGAGATCTATTATGGAATATAATTCATATTTATTTATTAATTTTGATCTATTTAGATCTGAAAAAACATTTCATAAATAACCTTTGTAGAATAAGAGAATCAAGTTTCATATAAAAATCCAGGTGTATTCAAAAGATCCTAAAGACAACATCTTTATGTCATTTTTAACACATGGAAAGGGAAAGAAGGATTCATGAATATTAATCCCCAAATAAAACATATCATTTACATATAATTTAATACATATAGAAAATAATGAGATATGTGTATTCACAAAAAAAATCAAAGACAATTTCTTGAAGATGAAAGAGTTATTTTGAAGAGTAAATTCAACATAATAACATGAATAGAACATGGTTTTAGAAAATTGTTATATGATATGGTACAAGGGTATCCCTTTCATAAAAGAAAATTAATACAATAAAGGGATAATATTTTTTTATAAAAGAATAATAAATTTAAATTTTAAAGTCACACAACATAAAAAGGTGAACATGAAAAGAAAATATAAGTTGATATTTCCAATACGTTGAGGAGTACTTCCTAGAACATTATGATCTTGTCCTTTTGGGATTGAGGACACCATGGGGGGACTCTTTGGGAGTTAAAACTATATTATCTTCATGGAGAATGAATTTGGAGTTAAATGAAATGGAAAAATTGGCGGGTATTTAGAGAAAAATAGGATAATGTGTATATTAATTTCTAAATAAAGTCCTTAGACAACTTAGTAGAGGTAAAGACAAAAACATGGCCTTTACCACGATATGTTCACATGGTATTGAAAAATTATGAAACCTATTGTGTTATTTTAATCCAAATTATTAGACCAGTATTTTATATTAATTATTTTGGAATGTAGAATTAATGTTTTCATAAGATAATATTTTTAAAGATAATATTTCCATTTTAGAATTTGGAATGTAAATTATATATTTTAAAATTTATAAAAATAGTTTAAAGTAATTTATATTAATAAAATATAATATTATAGTATTTTTATTGTGGTTAATTAAATATTAAAGAGTTATGAGATAATTATGACTTTATTAAACATAACAAAAAACCCAAACTGTATATTTTACTATTCACAAAAAAACTAAAGTATTTTAGTAAACAATAATAAATTCACCCTAAACTTATTTTGACTTTATAATTTCAAAAATTATATTTATTTGATCAAAATAAATCTCTAAATATTTTAATTTTATCTTTTAAATATAAAAATACTAATTTATTAAAAATACTAGAGGGGTGAAAATGCATTGTAAATTATCCAACACGGGATAAAAAGTAAAATTATATAAAATTTATAACTACATAAGAGTGTTTTAATTATACTATTTCCTTAAAATGGACATTATTTACAATACATAAGTTTATTATTATGATATATATCTTTATGAAAAGTATGTTTTTGGATAGAAATATAAATTTATCTAATTCATCATATTTTTATTATTAAGAAAAACTATTCTTTAAATATAATTGATGGAAGAAAAAACATTTATATCCAAAGGAATTATATTTTATGAAACTCATTCCTTGACACATAATATCTTATAAAAATCAATTATGTCCAAAGGGAAAGGTGTGCGATAATGATAGAATCATGTTATGAATATTCTAACATCAACGGGGTTGTAATTTTAACCAACCATGAGTTCCCCCATATTCGATTTCATTCATAATTCAATTTTTGAAGCTCAACTTGGGGTTGGTCAAGAGAAAAGCCTAGTGGTGTTTCTTTTATTTCATGCTCTAAAAAACGGTCCTCATGAGGATTTACCCTATTGGTTAAGGATGTCACTTCTTCATTCTTCATTAATTAGACATTTTCATTTCTACTTATAAGCATTAATTAAAATGTTACAAATTTGAACAATAGTATAGTTTCCAATGGAAAAATTTGACCAATGGTCATATAAAATTTGAATCCAAATGGTCATATTTCTCTTTTGTACTCTAAATATTATTGAAATATATATGGTTATTTTATGTCCAAAAAATAGCACACATTTTTGAGAATCAAATTTCACATAAAAATATAGGTCATTACATTCTTCCCCATAGATGATATTTCATCATCGAAATTTAAAATAGTTCTCTCAAAAAAGAAAATTTGTGTTTAATTTTATCACCTTGTCTCCTCTGGTTACCAAATTTCTTTATCATATTTAATTTTCTTCCACAACCCTTTAATGAGGTGGGAATTCTTATTATGTAGAATCTTTTCTCTATGATCCATGATCTCCACCAGGTTCTCCTCATATGTGAGGTCATGTTCTAGTAGTATCGCCTCAGGATTTATTAAATATGAGGGTTTAGGTATGTACTTTCCCAAAATAGATACATGTAATTCATAATGAAGATGATCTAGATTTGGTGGATGTTCAAGCCAACTGGCCATTGATCCTATCCAATCTGGGATTTCATAGGTGCCAATGTAACAAGATCTAAGATGCCCTTTCTTCCCAAATCCCATAACTCTCATAAAACATGATATTCAAAGGAATAATATTTCACCAACCTCAAACTCTATGTTCATTTTACTATTTTCATCCTATCTCTTCTTCCATCTTTGAGAATAAATAATGTGTAGATGGTTGGAATTAATCTTTTCATTCATTTATTGAACAAGATCAGGCCCAAGAAGCTATAATTCCCCAGCCTTTAACATTACTTAATCTTGAGTTATTTCAAGAAATACATATTGAGGATCTTTTCAGGTTTAGAGTTTTAGAGAATTAGATCATATATCATGCATTACATTCCACTTGTAAACAAGGTGGTTACATCAAGCACTATATTCACTCATCTCATTAAAGGAAACATATTTTAAATAAAACGTGGATTCATTATTGACACTTCCTTGACCCTATCATCACATCATGTACCTTTCCCTTGACCTGTAAAAACATTTCAAAACCTTAGGATGATAATAAAAAGCTCAGTAAGGTATATAAAAATATGGAATGAAAACATTAGTCCATGTATACGTAAGAATCAATGAAATCAAACTTTACTCATAAAACATATGCACTTTAACATACCTCATCAAATCATGAATAAATAATAGAAATCATAAGACATAAAGGTAACTTGAGGCATTCATATCATTCTTACGTAGGGAGTAACCCTCATGGTTACGTTTGGAATACCGATCACAGTATATTCCCTAAATCTATTCAGATAAACCTTAGATTTTAACCCCTTCGTGTTACCCAATGCATTAGAGAGCTATATCGGGCACACCTGACCTTAGTTTATCACAGAACCACCCGTCTTTATAAAATTGCCCAGGAACCATAACATAATCGTATCACATAAATCATGCATAAATGAAACATAACATTTCCACATTTCAATCGTATGATATAAATACAACAAATTGACATAATAAAAACATTATGAAAACCATTTTCAATACCAAAATAAAAGAAAATTAAAGCATGGTATTTATTTTTAATTTAAAAAAAAGTAATGGCTTGTAGAGGAATCCGAAACTCAAATAATGGTCACAATGTTGGAGATGTCGTTGTTTCCACATACGTAATACAAAAACATTCATTTTGTTGTTTAGTAAAACACTTCTTATAAAAATATTCCTTTTTATTAAAAGTAAAAGTCAAAATGGGTTTATACACCGTATAAAAGAATGTTGAGTATAAAACAAAACATGCCCCAATGAATGGTGATTGAGACGAAGTCCCTTACCTCGTGTCTGACTTGACTCGATCGTTCTTTAATCTCCTGAATAATAAACTTGAGTTAATTTATACTTTCTTAAGAACCTTTTTCAAGTTCATTATTCCTTTTATATCACTTATTACCATGTTATGAACACTTTGTAATTATTTAGGTTAGTAACAGTCATTTTGTCGATCATTGGTACTTGAGTCAAAAATAAACTCCATAAAATTATAAGTTGTTCATGTGGTAAAATATCCATTATATCCAGAATTATGTTCATGATGTATATATTATATATATCTTATATATCCAGTATATACATGAATTTATTATATTACATAACATTTAGAGGTAAAAAATGAAATGCGCCATTCATGGAGACGGTAAGCCATACGTACGCATGAATGCTACTTTTATTTCAATTTCATATCTAATGGAATGGAATCATAATGAGATAAAGTAATATTATAATTTCAGTATAATATCATATATAATATCATTAACTCCATCCTTTATATGTCCCTCATATGTCATTAACAAGTCAAATCACTTTGAGGGGGCGGTAGTCCGCATTTCCTAAAATGAAGATATCGCATTTACCCATAATGGAGACCATAAAGTTATTCCATAAATGAAAAATACAGAAGCTTAAGGAAAAAAATAAACATATTATATATCATATATTAATATAGATACATCTTAATGTACATCTTTAAAGGGGTTAAAATAATATTGAACAATCATCGTTTTGTGAGGCAGAAATTTGCCAACCACAGAAACAGTATGTTCTTTAGCCATTAGACGTAGGTGCGTGTAAGTGTAGCATGAATCCTTCTTATAAAAACATCCTAGTATATTGAAGATACTGGTGTTTCACCAAAATAATGGAATAAAAAGATTTTAGAGGGTTGGAGAAGAAAAATAAAATAAAAGAACATTAGAGAAGACTTTATGTTTAAATCGGGTAACTCCTCTTGGTTTGATCCAAAAGGGTTTCTTGAAGAGATTTCTGCCTAAGGTAAGGCTTATAGGATGAAGAGAGGGATATTGGGAGATTATTTGAGTATATATTGGACGAGATAAAGGGCTTGATAAGTGTGAGAGATGGGTAGGAAGTGGAGTCTTTTTATAAGGGAGAGTAGGGGCTCTTTTGGAAATCTTGAAACTATTATTTTATTATAAAATGAAATTCGGTTTCTAAAGCTCAAAAAAGCATTAAAGTTGAAGATAAGGTGGTTGATGTTCGAAATAAAATCATCCAATAAAAATTGGACAAGTGTTGGATATTATTTTAAACATTATCTTCTTATTTCTTTAAATCATTCATTAATGACGTAAACACTACATCATCATTGTGTCATAAATATTTTTTTTTGATTTCTAAAAATTATAAAAAAATTTCCATGATGTAGGAAATAATTTTAGATTTTTAATGAATATTTATAGTAAAAAATATATCTTATATAACCGCATGTAGTAATTGTTTTAGTAAAATAATACATGTTTGTGATATTTTTATTTTTACTTTAAATAAAAGGTATTAATGTCATTATCTCCCTCAAGTTGCTCCATGGGGTCCCTCAAATTGACCCATGTATTGTCTTTGTCCTCCATGACCTAAAAAATAAAGCTATGACTTGTTTCAAGATATTTTTATATTTTTATAATATCATTTTTATCTTAAATTACACTAATTACCTCTAATCGCGGTTAACAAAACTCAAAAGGTATTAATCACCAAAAAATATTTTAATCCCATTGACCCACATTTCACTTCATAATTATAACCATGTATGTAGGATTTTTTAAAATCAATACACAGAAGTGGTAAACTTTAATTTAAACGAAAAATCAGTTTGTTTAACTACCACTTAGGGGTTTCACTATTCATCAAAAATTGACGTTCTTCAGAAAAATACAAAAAATTCACCCTAAGATATAATTGATATTAATAATTCAAAAATGATGTATATTTTGAAAAATTAAAAAAATATAAGTTTCATTAATTAAATTTATAAATAATTCCCATTTTCAAAACAAATAGCTTGTTTTTAAGAAACCATGTCTATCAAAAGACTGACACTTGTTTATGTCCAATTTCAAAGTGAAATTAATTCCAATGACCACCATTGGATTAAATGGTTAAAATATATTCTAATATCACTTTAAAACCAATTAAAACTATAATCTATCCTCTTAACTAAATTAGATTAGAAAGTGGTATTGAATTAAAATACAACATTGTTCACTATTCATTAAAAATGAACATTATCAGAAAAAACCAAAAATTTACACAAAGTAAATTTTTATGTTCTGATTCTAAAGAAGAAGTTTATGTGGTCAAATAGAATGTATAAGAGTGACAAAAACTATATGTAAAAAGGTTTCTCCATCGAACAAAGTAACCCCATTAAAGTAAAATTAATACTTCATTCATAAAAATATTAATAAATATGAAAATGTCTTATTCTTTATTTACATGGGATGTTACATCCTTCCCCCCTTTTGGGAATTGAGTCCTTTAAATTTATTAAATTAAATAAATGGGTGTATTTATCGATAATAACATTTTTAGATTCACATGTTTCCTATTCAATCATGTCTTTTTTCCACAAAACCTTTACTTGAATAATCACCTTATTCCGCAATACTTGCTCCCGGTGGTCAAGAATCTAGATCGGTTGTTCCTCATAAGATAGATTCTCTTCTAGATAAACTACCTCTTGGCTCAAAACATGGGATGGATCTGGCATGTACTTCCTTAACATTGAAACAGGAAAAACATTATGTACCTGAGATAAACTCAGAGGTAAAGCCACTTGGTATGCAGTAGATCCAACTATCTCTAGAAATTCTTATGGTCCAATGAACCTTGGACTCAACTTTCCCTTCTTACAAAATTTCATCACACTTTTCAACGGTGAAACTTTGAGGAAGACATGATCACCTAACTCAAAAGAGAGATCTTTCCTCCAGTTGTCCGCATAACTTTTCTGCCTACTCTGAGCTGTTCTCATGTGTTTCTGTATCAGCTGAACTTTTTATGCCAACTCTTCTACCAATTCTGGTCCCATAAACTTTCTTTCACCCACTTCATCCCAAAAATCTGGAGTTCGAAACCACTTCCCATATAATGCCTCAAATTGTGCCATCTTTATACTGGAATGAAAACTGTTATTATATGAAAACTCATCCAAAGAAAGATGTTAGTACCAACTTCCCTGATAATCCATCGAACAAGCACGTAGCATATCCTCCAAAGTCTGAATCATTCGTTCTGGCTTCCCATCTGATTGAGGTTGAAAAGCGGTACTAAAATTTAATTCAGTACCCAATGACTTCTGAAGGCCTTTCCAAAAGTTATAAGTAAACCTGGGATCCGGATCAGATACAATGAAGATGTTAACTCCATGAAACCTGACTATATCTCTAAGATATAAACGGGAAAGTAGATCTAGGGAAAGAGTATCCTGTATAGCAAGGAAATGAGCAGATTTAGTCAAGCGATCCAAAATAACCCAGATTGCATTATTACCTCGAGGTGTCTTCGGTAATCCCACAACGAAGTCCATGGATATATTCTCCCATTTCCACTCTGGCACTGGAAAAGGCTGAAGCATCCCTTTCGGTAACTGCCACTCTGCTTTAACCTATTGACAAGTCAAACACTTCACAGTAAAATCAGCAATATCTATTTTCATTTCGTCCCACCAGTAATACTCCTGAAGATCTCTGTACATCTTAGTACTTCCTGGATGAACTGAAACGGAGAGCTATGAGCTTCACATAACAACTCTCTCTTCAATTTTGAATCACAAGGCACACACAATCTCTTCCCAAATCTCAAAACACAAATATTATCAATGTTGAATTCAGGAAACATTCCCTTCTGAACCAGCTCTACCGTTTTCTTCAACTCACTGTCTTGCTTCTTTTCTTGCTTAATTTTTCCTGATAGAGAATATTTCACTAATACCTCAAACAAAACAGAAGAACATACTACACCAACAACTTCAATGCCGATGTTCATCAAATCCTTAACCAAAGGATCACCTTCCAACGTAACATGGTTAATGAAGCATTGATTTTTCGAATCAAAGCATCAGCGACTTTATTTGATTTTCCCGGATGGTAATGAATTATACAATCATAATCCTTGATTAATTCTAGCCATCTCCTCTATCTCAAGTTCCATTATTCCTGAGTGAATATATACATTAAAATTTTTTGATCGGTATATATTTCACACTTTACTCCATAAAATGATGCCTCCAAAATTTTAAAGCAAAAACAACAATAGCTAATTCCAAATCATGTGTAGTGTAATTTACCTCATAAGTTTTCAACTGTCGTGAAGCATAAGAAATTACCTTATCATTCTGCATTAGGACGCAATGAATTCCTTTCAAATTAAGCATCACTGTAGATAAAAAACTCCCCATTCTTGGAAGGTAGCGCCAAAACTGGAGAATTCACCTATCTTGTTTTCAATTTCTGAGAACAATCATCACATTCATTTGTCCAGATAAACCTAACAGCCTTCCGAGTTAGCTTAGTCATTGGACTAGATAACCATGGAATGTTTTTAATAAACCTTCGGTAATAGCCTACCAATCCAAGAAAACTACAAATCTCGGTTACATTTGTGGGTCTTGGACATTCTTTAACAACCTTTGTTTTTTACAGGATCAACAATTATTCCATATTTAGAAACAATGAGACCAAGGAAAGAAATTTGTGGCAACCAAAACTCACACTTGCTGAATTTCCCATACAATTTATTTTCTTTTATGTTTTTCAAAATAACCCTTAAATGACTTTCATGCTCCTCTTTACTTTCTAAAAACACCAAAATATCATCAATGAAAACAACGACAAACCTATCCAAGAACTCATGGAAAATTCTATTCATAAGGTCTATAAATACACTAATTGCATTAGTTATCCCAAAAGGCATAACTACAAATTCATAATGGCCATATCTTGTACAAAACACAGTCTTCAGGACATCTGCTTCCTTTTCCTTCAACTGATGTTACCCCGATCTCAAGTCAATCATTGAAAAATACTAAGTCCCCTGGAGCTGATCAACCAAATCATCGATATGAGGCAAAGGATATTTGTTCTTAAGAGTGATGTTATTCAAGGATCGATTATCAATTCAAAGTCTCATTGAACCATCTTTATTTTTAACAAATAAGACAGGATCACCCCATGGTGATGTGCTCGGTCAAATGAAACCTTTCGATAAAGGGGTTTTGAAATTGGCTTTGCATCAGGAACTAAGTCAACAGTAAATTCAACTTCCTGATTTGGTATTATTCCAGGAAAATCATTAGGAAAAAAATTAGGATACTCATTTACCACTGGCACATCATTAATCTGAATGGTTGCATTTTTTTCAACAATATGTGCAAGGTAACATTCATTTCAATCTTTTACAAGTTTCTCAGCCTCTTGATATGTTATCAATAGTAAGGTTTCATTCTTGTATACAAACTAAAATTCTCTCTGAAAAGAAACTTCTTTATCTCTACAATCAATCTTAGCATGGTAAACATAGAGCCCATCCATACCCAGGATAACATCAAACTCTACTAGATGTAAAAAAATAAGGTTTTCAAGTAGGTTCTTTCCATGGATAAGGATAGGAAGATTATTATAAATTCTTTTTTCCTCAACATTTCCCCCAGGTGTTTTTACCAAAAGTTCAGGAGTCATTTCTTGAGATGGTATTCCCAATTTACTAGAAAAAGTTTCAGAGATGAAAGAATGTGTAGACCCTTAATCAAACAAAAAATTGGCATAATCTGAAAAATAAATAAATTACCTGATACCACTTCATTTGATGGCCCAACATCTTCTGAAGTAGTTGCAAAGGATTTCTTCACAACTTTCTGCTTGTAGTCTGACTGCTTCCCATCACTCGAGCACTTTGTCGGACACTCGTTTTCATAATGACTCATCTCATTAGACTAGAAACATTTCACTAACTGTAAATCAAATTTGGTCTTACAATCACCCTGATCTTTTCCAGTGTAATCACGAGCCTTATGTCCTATCTTAAAACATCAGTATCACTTTCCAAAATTCAAAAGACATTCCCTAGAATGCTTTTTACCACATCTATCACAAACTGAAAACATGGTTTTCTTACCATCAGACCTTTTTGAATGATTCTTCCCTTTCTCTTGGCACCTCGGTCTCTTCTTCTGTTGGTTGTTATAGAACACTTGATCATCGAAAAACTCTATTTCCACCTTCGCAGCACTTCGAACAAGCTTTTCATAACCTTTGAACTCAGGAGAAGCTAATACCCTTCGATATTTTGGCTTTAATCCTAAGTAATAATGATTGATTTTACTATCAAGGTCTCGGATAAAATTTGGAGCAAACCTTTCCAATCTAGTGAACTTTTCTCCATAAGAATCCACGGAGTCATCCACTTGCCTCAACTGAAAGAATTGTTTTTCCATCCTAAGTCGAACAACCTTAGGGACATATTTCTCAAGAAACATACCTTTGAATTCATCCCAGTCAAGAGCATCAATATCATCAGCGTCCATGATATTTTTAACCACCGACCACCACTGATCTGCTTCACCCTCCAAACAGTAAACAACAAGACTATCCTTTTGATTGTATGAACACCCCATGACATCGAAAATCTTCTCTAGTGCTTTAATCCACCCTTCATCTAGAATAGGGTTAGATGATCCTCTGAATGATGGGGGATGTAGCCTCATGAAATGTTCCACCACTGACATGTTCCTCTGCCGTTGATTTGGCTAATCTCATGCATGGATAGCACCACCATTTATCGCTTGATTCAACTGCGCCATTACTGCAACAAACTATTCAGTTCCAATTCCGACCATCTCAGGATGCTGATTCGGAAGGTCATTTCCTTCGGTATTCCTTCCTGGCACTTCTTCCATGTTTCCTCTGTGGAAAACCATTTTGAACATACATGTTTTAGATGAAGCAACAAGGTAATATTTAAATGTTATACCATTTAATTTTGACCCTAAAAAAATATTTCTGGATAATAATTTAATAGAATTCTAACTCCTAATGTTATCTAAACTGACCTCTGGTACCAACTATAAGGCCCCAGCCTTAAAAATTACTTAATCTTGAGTTATTTCAAGAAATACACATTGAGGATCTTTTCAGGTTTAGAGTTTTAGAGAATTAGATCATATATCATGCATTACATTCCACTTGTACACAAGGTGGTTACATCAAGGAAAATATTAACTCTTCTCATTAAAGGAAACATATTTTAAATAAAAAATGAATTCTTTCTTTAAACTTACTTGACCCTATCATCACATCATGTATCTTTCCCTTGACCTGTGAAAAACATTTCAAAAACTTGGGATGATCATAAAACGCTCAGTAAGGTATATAAAAATACGAAATGAAAACATTAGTCCATGTATACATAAGAATCAATGTAATCATACTTCACTCATAAAACATAAGCACTTTAACATACCTCATAATATCAGGAATAAATCATATAAATCATAAGATATAAAGGTAACTTGAGGCATTCATAACAATTTTACATAGGGAGTAACCCTCATGGTTAAGTTTGGAATACCCATCACAGTATAATCCTAAAATATCTTCGGAGAAACCATAGAGTTTAACCCCTTCGCATTATCCAATTCATTAGAGTGATATATTGGTCTCACCCACCCTTATTTTATCATGGAACCACCCATCTTCATGGCAATTTCAAAGAACCATAACATAATCATATCACATAACACCTTCATAAATGATTCATAAAATTTACACATTTCAATCACAAAATATCATTACAACACATTGACATAATAAAAACATTATGAAAACCATTTTCAATACCAAAATAAAAGAAAAGTAATGCATGGTATTTATTTTTCATTTAAGAAAATTTATTTCTTGTAGAGGATGCCGAAACTCAAATAATGGTCACGGCGGCGGAAAGTCGTTGTTACCGCATACGTAAGACAAAACCATTCATTTTGTCGTTTAGTAAAACTCTTCGTATAAAAAAGATTACTTTTGAATAAATGTAAAATTACAAATGGGTTTATACACCGTATAAAATAATGTTGCGTATAAAAAATATGCCTCAATGATTGGTGATTGAGACGAAGTCCCTTACCTCGTGTCCGAATTGACTCGATCGTTCTTTAATCTCCGGAATAATAAACTTGAGTTAATTTATACTTGATTAATAACCTTATTCGAGTTCATTATTCCTTTTTTATCACTTATTACCATGTTATAAACACTTTGTAATTATTTAGGTTAATAACGGTCATTTTTTCGATCATTGGTACTTTAGTAAAAATTAAACTCCTTTAAATTACAAGTTGTTCATGTGGTAAAATATAAATTATATCCAGAATTATGTTAATGATGTAGATATTATATATATAATATATATCAAGTACATACATGCAATTATAATATTACATAACATTTAGAGGTATGAAATGAAATGCACCGTCCATGGAAACTGTAAGTTGTACGTACGCATGAACGCTACTTTCATTTCTATTTCGTATCTAAAGGAATGGGATCATAATGATATAAAGTTATATTACAATTCCAGTATAATATCATATAGAATATCATTAACTCCATCCTTTATACTTCCCACATATGGCATTAACAAATCAAATCACTTTGAGGCGGCGGTAGTCCGCACTTCCTAAAATGAAGATATCGCGTTTACCCATAATGGAAACCATAACGGTATGCCATAAATGAAAAATACATAAGCTTAAGGAAAACATAAAAAAATTATATATCACATATAAATATAGTGACATCTTAATGGCCACCTTTAAAGGTGTTAAAAGAATATTGAACAATCATCGTTTCGTGAGGCAGAAATTCGCCATCCACAGAAACAGTATGTTCTTTAGCTATTAGATGTAGGTGTGTGTTAGTGTAGCTCGAATACATCTTATAACAACATCCAAGTATATTGAAGATACTGGTTTTGCTACAAAATAATGGAATAAAAATAGTTTAGGCGGTTCTAGAAGCAAAACAAAACAAAAGAACATTAGAGAAGACTTTACCTTTAAATCGGGTAACTCTTCTTGGTTTGAACCAAAGGGTTTCTTGAAGAGCATTCTGCCTAAGGTAAGGCTTCTAAAATTAAGATAGAGATATTGGGAGATTATTTTAGTAGAGTTTGGATGAGCCAAAGTGCTTCAGAAGTGTGAGTGATGGGTAGGAAGTGGGGTCTTTTTATAAGGGAGAGGAGGGGCTCTTTTGGAAATCTTGAAACTATTATTTTATTACAAAATTATATTCGGTTTATAAAGCTCAAAAAAAAATTAAATTAGAAGATATGCTTGTCCATGTTCGAAATAAAATCATCCAATAATAATTGGACAAGTGTTGGAAGTTATTTTAAACATTATCTTCTTATTTATTTAAATCATTCACTAATGACGTAAACACTGCATCATCATTATGTCATAAATATTTTTTTTATGTCTAAAAATTATAAACAATTTAGCATGATGTAGGAAATATTGTTAGAGTTATAATAAATATTTATCATAAAAAATATAGCTTATATAACCCCATGTAATAATTATTTTAGTAAAACAATACATGTTTCTGATATTTTTATTTTTACTTTAAATAAAAGGTATTAACGTCATTATCTCACTCAAGTGGCTCCATGGGCTCCCAAAAATTTACCCATGGATTTTATTGGTCGGCCATGACCTATCCAATAAGGTTAGGACATGTTTCAAGATATTTTTATCTTTTTATAATATCATTTTTAGCTTAAATTACACTAATCACCTCTAATCGCGGTTAACAAAACTCAAAAGTTACTATTCACCAACAAATATTCTAATCCATTTGAACCAAATTTTACTTAATAATGATAACCATGTATGTCGGATTTTTAAAATTCAATATATTGAAGTGGTAAACTTTCATTTAAACAAAAACTCATTTTGTTTAACTACCACTTAGTGGTTTCACTATTCATCAAAAATTGATGTTTTTCAGAAAAATACCAAAAATTCACCCTAAGCTATAATTGATATTCCAAATTCAAAAATGATTTCTATTTTGAAAAATTAAAAACATATAAGTTGCGTTAATTAATATTATAATTAATTCCTGGTGTCAAAACAAATAGTGTGTTTTTAAGAAACAATATCTATCAAAAGACTGACACATGTTTATGTCCAATTTCAAAGTGAAATTAATTCCAATGACCACCATTGGATTAAATTGTAAAAATATATTCTAATTTCACTTTAAAACCAATTAAAAATATACTCTATCCTTATAAATTAATTATATTAAAAATTTGTTTTGAATTAAAATACAACATTTTTCACTATTCATTAAAAATGAACATTATCAGAAAAAAAACAAAAAATTACACAAAGTATATTTTGATGACCTGATTCTAAATAAGAATTTTATTTGGTCCAATAGAATGTGTAAGAGTGACCAAAACTATATTTAAAAAGGGTTCTCCATCGAACTTAGCATCCCCATTAAAGTAAAATTAATACTTAATTCAAAAAAATATTAATAAATATGAAAATGTATTATTCTTTATTTACCTGGGATGTTACAGAAGCTTTCTCACCGACATTATCACAGTTAGTAGGATTTATACATCGATTCACATATATAGCATTAAATGTTTCCATTTGGAAACATGAATGAAATCTATTAATGTTTGATAACTCAACTAATTGGAGGTTTTCATCCCATCCACCTCTAAATCCCATTGATCATATTCTCAACATTTCCTTGAGTATATGAATATTCAATTCCAATTGGCCTTTAGTTTTAAGATGATTGAACATAATGAAATTAAATTCTATATTAAGATAATGTTGTAGTATTCTACGTAATTTATATGTAAACCTTGGATTTCCATACTAAAAGGATATAGATTGGTACCCTATGTAACCGCACCAATTGTGTCACATAAATCATGGAATGCTGGTCTAGAGAAAAATATTCCCAAATAGGGATGAATTGGGAAATATTTTTTTGATGATCCACTGTATCCCATATCACATTGATTCCAATGGTTGTTCTCTAGAGACCAGTGAAAATTCTATAGTGATATTATCTCAATTCCATGTTGGTATGGGTAGTTGTTCTAATATCCCATTAGTATTTAGTCGTTATTCCTTTACTTTTTGACACATAAGGTTCCATGTATCGTATTCATCAATCTATCCTTTCATATTACCCCACCAATAATTATCATGATTTCCCCTATACATTTTAGTGATTCATGGATGCATAGAGAAGGTAGATCTATGAGATTCATCCATGAGTCCTTTGTTTATATTTAAAATATATAGAACACATAGTCTTGTATAAAATTTTAGTTTTTCTTATTGATCAATATATAACATAGGAAACATCCCATTCATCATATCCTCTATCGTGCTTTGTAAAAAATGATATTATCTTTGATATTTCATGATCTTGTATAGTAATTATGGTTTATAAATCATTTGGGATAGGTTTGATGATGTCCCTTCCCTCAAAATCCCCATATCCAATCTCACCAGGTCCTTGATAAATTGTTATCCTTGAATAATATAAATATCTAGCACAACATGGTCTTTCATACTATATTCATTAGGTAATTTCCTTTTACTTCCTGAGTGATAATGAATTGAATAATCATATTATTTATGATGCTATACTCGTCTCCTATTTCCCATGTTCAATTCATTCTATGTGAAAATATAATTAATAATATGGGCATATATGTATATATCACTTTACTCCCGATAGATATAGTGCCTCCATATCATCAAAAATTAATAACTATAGCTATGTGTTGGATAATTATTCTCATGTTTCTTTAATTGTTGCAATGCATTAGAAATTACCTTGTCATTTTTCATGAGGACACACCCAATCCCTTTTATAGATGCATCAATATAAATAACTAATCCATATCCAATATATGGTAGAGATAGAAAAAGTGTAGAAACTAATATCTTCTTCCATTAGTGGAATAATTCTTCACAAACCTTTTCCCATATAAACATATCCCCTTTTCGTGTAAAATTTGTTAGAAAATAACAAATCTGTGAGAAGTTTATTAAAAAGTTCCAATAATATGGTAATAAAAAAATGAAACATAAAATTATCATTTCTTTTGTACAATCGGGACACTCCTCCAAAACCTTTTTCTTGGAAGTTTCAATTGAGATTCCTTTATCTGTTATAAAGTTCTTTAATAAGGAAACTTTTTGTAAACAAACATCACATTTTCATAATTTTCCAAATAACCTCTCATTCATCAGTGTTTGTAATAAAACCATTATAAGATCCCCATGCTCCTCAACACTTCTGGAATATATCAAAATATAATCAATAATAACCAGAAAAATGTTGCAATGGTATCCTTAAATACTGTATTCATTAAATCCATCAATATAGCAGGTAAATTATCCAAGATAGAAGGGATAAAAAAAATAAAAATTCCTATATCATTATTGGAATGTGAACTATGGATTAACTACGTTCATAACCCTATGTTTATGATAACCATATCAATAATCAATCTTGTAGAAGAATTGGGCACCATGAAGCTGGTCAAAAGAATCATCAATCCTTGGAAGAATGTAATTATTATTCATCGTGATCCCATTATGCTCTCTATAATAATTTCACATTATCATTGATTCATCCTTCTTATTCACATGTAGAATAGGTGATCCCCATGGAGACACTGCTGTTTGGATAAGAAACTTCTCATAAAGTTATTTTATGTTCTTCTCTAATTCTTGTAACTCCACATTTTCCATTATATATGGGTTATTTTATATTTCCTTGGATCCAAGAATGAGTTCAATCTGGAACTCTACCCGTATTTCTAGGGGAAAACTAGGCAACTCCTCTGAAGATACATCAATTTATTCTTGAAATATAAGGATATTTTCTATTTTATACTTTCATTCCCTTCTAAATATTCACTAATTATTTACCTAAATAAGGCTTTGGGAAGTGACTCTAGAAAAATATCAGGTCGGAATATACCATCATTAAAACAAACGATAGGGTTTCCTTTCAATAATATTGATATTTCCTTACATCTCTAGTTAATAATAGAATTATACATTGAGATCCAATACATCCCTAGTATGTTTCAATTTCCAACATGTAATTGGCTGCGAGATTAATAACGAGATCATACTCTCCATAGTTAATACTAGAATTTATATACACTATTTATTCTTGAATAATGCCTCCAAGAGTCCTGAATGATAACTCTACATTAGTTAGTTCAGGGATTGATTCTATATTTTTAAAAATTTGGAGGAAATAATTTAATGTTTTGAAACCTAATAAAATAATGTTATTGATATCTTTGATAGAAAAAGTAGTGTACTTGCAACAATAATTTTTGAAACATTATATTCATCTGTCCGGATATAAAATGCCCGACCTTTTTCTTTTGGGCTATGTTGTTGTTGATGGTGATTTTCATCCATTATCATTGTATTTGGATAGTGATTGGAAAAGTGAAAAATATTTCCACACTTATAGAATTAGAACTTTGGTTGGGCCTACACCAGCTTCCCTTTTTCATTAGTGTTGAGAAGTTGAGGCATCAGCTCACTACTACAGTTCCATCCAAAATGGGAATCTCTTCCAAACTTGTATCATTTCAATCACCCGATAAATAAGTTTGTTGAATGGTTATTCCCAAATTTGTTTTATGAGGGATGTTGCACCTCCATTAATCATCTTCTATGACCAATGTTTGTAGAGACCCGTAGCTTGACGTACATGGCCATCACATTACATTTACGGAATACTTAGTACAAAACAAAAACACACACACAAGGATCATAATAGTTTAGTGTCTTTCGAAACTCGGAACGTAATCTTCTAATCGTGGTGAAAGATCTTCAAAATCTCCCATAAAGATATTCTTTTTTTACCTAAAACATTTCTTTATATCCTTGGGAAAAGAAAACATAAAAGTGTGAGCTCAAATTCTCAGTAAGGGTAAACAAAAGAAATATCAATCACATCATATACATAAGCACATAACTTTTGGAAATCTTAACCTGCAAAAGAGATCATAATTTCATAACATGGGGTAAATCATGGCAGTGAAATGTAATCACAATAATCATAACTTAAAACATAAAACTTTGTGGCATTCACACATAATCATAGAGAATCATTTCTTGTTAGTCAAGACTCATTTCCAAGACTATCTTAGTGGACAAAGTCCCTTTCTGAATCGAGTAACCCTCGTTTCAGTCCTGTTTCACTGAACCGGTATAACCTACTGTTCCAGCCCTGTCTATCTCATGAGATATAAAATCATTACCCAATGCATTGGAGGGAGATATAGGTCCCACCCATCTTATAATTAATCCTTTCTTATGTGTACCACATAATCATAAATCATACATCATCGCATAACACATATAACAAAAAATGGGATTCTTGAAACATCATGACATCATAAAATAAATCATATAAGGTAAATGACTTCATAAAAATAATTCCCTCAAAAAATAATCAAATCAATTAAATAATAGGGATAAAAACAGAACCCTATATTATCTTAGATGGAAAATAATTTTGATAAAACATTTGAACTCCATTCTTGAGGAAAATATCCTTTCTACTTCAAAAAACATTTTTCCTTTCATAACATGTCATACGACTTTAAAATAAAAGAAGTTGATTAAAAATAAAATTGAAAACTTGTAAATTAATCTTCTTGGAAATAATTTTTTAAAAATCCATACATGCCGTATAAGTTAAAAAAACATTCTTCGTCCTTTTGTCGGAAAAGTCAAAAAGTAACTCGACAAAAGATTCCTTTCATACATATTGCTACAAACTCACCAAAGGGTAAAAATGGATTTAAAAAATTGTATGTGGATGGAAATAATATTACATATTGATGAAACAAGGATGTGGATGATAAAATACACCCCAGTAAATACTTACGAATAAACAATCTCGGATAAAAATGAGATTGTGATATTTTCCCTTACCTTAGGTCCGACTTGCTTTGTAAGTGTCCGAACCTCCTGTATAATGATTTAAATCATGTTATTGACTTATTCCAGAATCATATTCATTGTTATTATATCATATATGGTCCACTTATGACTTTATATTACCCGTTCTTTTGTAAATTCATGTTAAAGTAGCATTTTGGGTAAAATCGCCTCATTTGTCGTTCGTGTTTTTAACTTGAAATTATTCATATGATTACTTAGATCATGATTACTTAATTCCAGAATATAAAACATGATTTATATATATATATATATTCAGGATATACATATATATAATAAATCAGTAAATGGAAAGAAATACACCGTTCATGGAGACGGTAGTCCGCACGTACGCATGAACGCTGTTTTCGTTTCCTTATTGAATTGAATGGAATTAAGTAGATGACATACATATAAATATAAATAATTCAAGTATCATTATTAGGTCATATATTTCATTAGTACTTATTATATATACTTTATAATCATTCATGAATGGTTAATCATTGAGAATGAATCTCATCGCGTCGTGGAGACGGTAGTCCGTCCGTACGCACGAGCGATGATATCGTTCCCATGGTCGTGGAATTGTGTTGAAGTGTATGTATACTATTTCAGTATCAATATCACTTTACAGTAATCATATATAGTTACTCATTACACCTTTATAACCATCCAATTAAGGTGGTGGCGGAAAATAGATTACACCACGGCGTGGAGACGGTATTCTGTACGTACGCACGCGCGGTGATTTCCTTTTTCCGTAGGATGGATAGAAGGTTAATTAGAGTTGTTTCATATATAACATATCAGTATATAAGAAATACTGATGTTATTACTTTATCATGAAACAACAAAGGAAGAAGAAGTTGAAGAAGAAAGAAATTGAAAAGATCGGTAATGGATATTACCTCTTCTTTGAAACGCCTCTTTGAATCCTTCACTTAGGGAACTAAGATTGGTCTTTGAAGAAGACCAGAACCTCTAGGATTATTCTAGGAAAGTGGAGAAGGGATTTTGGCAGGGTTTGGCCGGGCATGAGTTCTCAAATTGGTGTGAGGAGGAGGGGGAGGAGGTGCCCTTTTATAAGGGAGGAGAGAGGCACCTTAGGAATATCTCAAAATATTATTTTATATTAAAGTCAAAATCGGTTTATAATGGTTCCAAAGGGTCTTATTTCGAAGCTAAAGTGGGGATGGGTCTAAATCCTATCAACCAATAGGATTTAGACAAGTTTAGGGTATTATTTTAACCTTATCAATTAGATTTTAACTCTAAGTTAAATAATTTAACTTTTACCGTGTCTTTTTGTTTTCTTTCACTATATGGTTAATACACTTACTATAACATGACAAACGAACCCCAAATTGTTTATTATTAATATATATATCCTTATCTAAGTAATTTGGCCGAACCTTAGATTTTTAGAAATAAAATAACAATTAATAATATAAAATTTGATTTAAAAACTATTTTGTGTCAATTTTGACACTATTTGATATATGATTTTTTTTGAAAGTCATAACAGATTTATATGTTCGAACCAAGTTGATTAAATCAACAATAATATATCACAGTAACCTAGAAAATTAGTGTAATTCATAAAAAGTCTTAAATTACATTTATTTTTGTATTTATAATATCAATTATGTCAATATTTCATTAATAAGATAATTACTGCATCATCTTTGTGTCATAAATAAATTAAATTATTTGATGTCTAAAAATTACAAATAAAATACCATCATGTAGGAAATATTTTTATCTTTATAATTAATATTTACAATCTAATTTATCTTATGTAGAAACCTATATTAAAAATGTTTTAGTAAATATACATTGATTTTAACTCTTTTAACTCTTCTTTGAATTAAATAATAATAAATGTCCTAATCTAATCCAAGTGGGCCTAAATGATAATATTTTACACTTAAGGTTGTTTTTGGTCGAGATACACTTGTCCAATAGAATTAGGACATGTGTTAGGGTAATATTAATATCATTCTTACCCTTAATTACCCTATTTACTTTTAACAGTGGTAAATAAAAGTAAAAAGTTACTATTCACCAAAAATTATTTTCATCTCATTGAACCACATTTTACTTACTGACATCAACCGTGTCTCTCGGATTTTTGAAATTCCATTCACAGAAGCGGTAAAATTATGTTTTATGAAAAATTCAGTTTTTTAACTACCACTTAGTAGTTTCACTATTCATCAAAAATTGATGTTTTTCAGAATAATGCCAAAATTTCATCCTAAGCTATATTTCATATTCCGAATTCAAAAATGAAGTCTATTTTACCAAATTCATAACATAGAAGTTGCTTTAATTAATTTTATAATTAAATCCTGCTGTTAAAACAAATAGCGTGTTTTTAAGAAACAATATCTATCAAAAGATTGACACTTGTTTATGTCTGGTTTAAATGTGAAATTACATCCAAAGACCAACATTGTATTAAATTGTAAAAATATATTCTAAGTATACTTTAAAACCACTCAAATTAATAATTTATCACTATTAATTATTTTTATTAAAAAAGTTGTTTTTAATTATAATTTAGTAATTTTCACTATTCATCAGAATATGAAAGTTATCCAAAAAGTACCAAACTTTCACCTTAGGCTAAATTCGATACTCCGAATCCAAAAATGAAGTCCATTTTGAGGGCTAAAATTTCTAAAATTTTAAAAGGTGGTTATTACTATTCATAACGGCTAGTTATAATAATATTTTAATAGCATATCGTTGTTTAGTGAAACTTGGTGTTGCGTACAACACACGCTATCGTGGAAGGTCGTGATTGCGTGTAATGGAAGGAATGTCAAGGATGCGTGTTGTGAAAGCTTCTTTTTGTGTAGCGTACAACACAAGACATTAATGAAATTAAAAAGAATATTTTTCATAAAATCTCGGGGTGTTACATTCTACCCCCCTTAAAATGAATTTCGCCCACGAAATTCGTCGGGGTTATAAATGGTTTACTATTTGAAAGTTTCTTTGATAGAAACCCATATCATAAAAAGGAATACCAAAACCAATATTTTAAAACAAAAGTATGAAACTTAACGGTTACCCAAATAAACTAATCACTGGGTTTCCACATAGGTGAAAATATGGATATGGAAGAAAAATCTAACCATCATGTTCTGATGGAGAGTGGTAGAGAAAATGGCTATGGAAAATCCAACAATCACAAATCCATAAATTTGTGACGATCTAAGGTACCATCGGATTCATCAGGTATAAGATCACTAGGACAACATTTTTGGTTTTCAAGATCATTTCCCTAAAGTTGAAAATTTGAATTTGAATAAATAATTTCTTTATTTTGGTACAATCTCACTGTTGTTCATGCCTTGAACAATTTCCACTTCATCTCTTAAATAAATGAAGTTGAATTTGTTTTTCGTGAAGTGTTAGCAGATCATGTGATAGAATGACGGGTCATTCCATCTGTCTCAAACAAAAGGTTAGAAAAAATTATATACATAAGTCGATCTATAGTGAGATTAATCACATATGGTTCCTAAAATGGACTTATACTTCATATATCATACTGCTTAATATAATAAAACTAGTTTCTACTAATCAGGGACTTCCTGTTGGCCAGTGGTAGGCGAAAAAGGCCAGTCGCACTTCGGTTGTGGGTTCGATTCCCACAGCCTTGTCCGAAGCGATGGGTTGTCGCCCATCCTGCAGGTTGTCCTTTTTCTAAAACTACATTAATATAACATCCCATCAATAATATCGAGAAAAAAACTTCTATCCTTAAACAATACTCACTTATGTCCAACATAATCCATTTCAATCTTTAGGCTTATCCATAATACTGCAGTCCATTCTCATAACATAGTGAAAACGATTACCAGAGATTTAATACCATCGTTGATCCCCATATATCATAAGATATGTTTTGTTGGTCACATTCCAAACATTCAAAGTCCTTAATCATGTATTCTCTTGAATACCTTAGTGAAAACATGAATGCAGTTTAAAGTTTACACATTCGACATACCAAAATCCTCAAAATTCTATATACTCAAACCATGATATCACTTAGTCCTTATATCAATCATGAGCTCATGAATACTATTAAACATTTCATTTTCTCGTTTTCCCTTCATTATGCGCATATCATCTTATTTCCAAAAAAAATATCTCAATCACTTTGAATACCACATCAATAAATATTGCAATACTCAATGATACAACATTATTTTGGAATCCCATTACATAAACACTTAATCATTCCACCACATCGTTGTCATATTAAACATTGCCAATAGTGATTGCATGTGACTTCCCTTTGTCCTTTGCCTTCAGTGGTTGCTCATGTTGATCATCACTAACCCTTGGATTAGGGCATTTATTTGCATAATGCCCCATTTCCTTGCACTTGAAGCATTGAAGTGTTGGTGGTGCGTTCTCTGCAGTGTTTGCTTTATTCACATCATTAGAAACCCTTTTTCCATTACTTCGACACTCAGCTGCTCGATGACCTTCTTTTCCACACTTAAAACATTTTCTAGTCCCTTTAAGACAATCTCCACCATGCTTCTTTCCACACTTTGTGCATAAGGAAACATTCATCTTCTTTTCACCATTATTCTGAGATTTTTCCTTGAACTCCATCTTTCATTTCTTGTCAAAACCATGAGATGGATATGTAACACCAACTTCCATTTCTACCTTGATAGCACAACTCACAATTTCTTCATAGCTACTGAAGTCTCCTATAGCTAATGCCCTTCGAAGACTTGGTTTTAAGCCACTGAAAAATCGATCAACTTTACTTTCAGGTTGGATGATAATGCCAGATGCATACCTTGCAAGTCTTGTAAAATTCGCTTCGTATATACCAACAGATTCATCATCCTATTGCTTTAGTTCAAGAAACTCCTTCTCCATATTTGTTCGAATAATAAGAGGGAAGTACTTATTGAAAAATAAGTTCTTGAACTCGTCCCCTTCCATGGACTCAATTTCATCTCTTGGACTTGTATTCTTGATAAGATTCCACCATTGATCAGCTTCACCTTCCAAACGATATACTGCTAAGATGAATTTATCATGTCTAGAACATTGAAGAACTGAAAATATCTTTTCAGTGGTACTGATCCATTGTTCAGCAACAAGTGGATCAGAAGACCCACTGAAAGAAGGTGGACGTTGCCTCATGAAGGACTCAATAGAATATTTTTCCCTTCTCTGCTCATTTGGAAGTCCATAATGATTCATAGATTGTGTAAGTATAGCAATAAGATTTTTCACTCCATCTCCCATAACATTTGCTTGTTCAGGAGGACAATCATTGCATTGTCCATTGCATTGATCAACACGGTTCCTTCGGTTCCCAGCCATCGTCTAAAACCCAAAAAGAATAGTGTGAGAGGCCAAAATCATTCTAGGGAAAACAACATAATAAAGGGGGAGTACCTTCAATATCTAACATCTTAGGTTTAATTCTATGATCGTTAGCGTAGTTCTAGTACTATAACCTATACGTATACTTATCCTTAGGGACATCCCTAGACATACCATAGAAATATCTCTAGGGATCTCACTAACGTTTTCGCATCCTAGTTTCCAAAGGTTGACTAAACCTTTCCTCTGATACCAACTGTAGCGGTCTGGAATTACTTCCAGTGGACTATAATTGATACCTATCAGGGAACTCCATGGGCGGCTACACCCCCTGGGCGGGACACACCACCATCCCCAGTGGCAGCCATTTCCTCATGAAGCCCTTGGGCGGAGAGCCATGCTTCGTCCAACGCTCACATGTGAGAGTTCCCAAGGATCGGATACATTCCTACCTCCTTTGCCTCTGATACCAACTGTAGAGACCCGTAGCTTGACGTACATGGACATCACATTACATTTTCTGAATACTTAGTACATAAAAAAACACACACACAAGGATCGTAATAGTTTAGTGTCATTGGAAACTCGGAACGTAATCTTCTAATCGTGGTGAAAGATCTTCAAAATCTCCCACAAAAATATTCTTTTTTTTACCTAAAACCTTTCTTTATATCCTATGGAAAAGAAAACATAAAAGGGTGAGCTCAAATGCTCAGTAAGGGTAAACAAAAGAAATATCAATCACATCATATACATAAGCACATAACTTTTGGAAATCATAACCTGCAAAAGAGATCATAATTTCATAACATGGGGTAAATAATGGCAGTGAAATGTAATCACAATAATCATAACATAAAACATGAAACTTTGTGGCATTCACACATAATCATAAAGAATCATTTCTTGTTAGTCAAGACTCATTGCCAAGACTATCTTAGTGGACAAAGTCCCTTTCTGAATCGAGTAACCCTCGTTTCAGTCCAGTTTCACTGAACCGGTATAACCTACCGTTCCAGCCCTGTCTATCTCATGAGATATAAAATAATTACCCAATGCATTGGAGGGAGATATAGGTCCCACCCATCTTATAATGAATCCTTTCTTATGTGTGCCACATAATCATAAATCATACATCATCTCATAACACATATAACAAAAAATGGGATTCTTGAAACATCATGACATCATAAAATAAATCATATAAGGTAAATTACTTCATAAAAATAATTCCCTCAAAACAAAATCAAATCAATGTAATAATAGGGATAAAAATAGAACCCTATAATATCTTAGATGGAAAATAATTTTGATAAAACATTTGAACTCCATTCTTGAGGAAAATATCCTTTCTACTTCAAAAAACATTTTTCCTATCATAACATGTCATACGACTTTAAAATAAAAGAAGTTGATTAAAAATAAACTTGAAAACTTGTAAAGTAATCTTCTTGGAAATAATGTTTTAAAAATCCATACATGTCGTATAAGTTAAAAAAATATTCATCGTACTTTTGTCGGAAAAGTCAAAAAAGTACCTCGACAAAAGATTCCTTTCATACATATTACTACAAACTCACCGAAAGGTAAAAATGGATTTAAACAATTGTATGTGGATGGAAATAATATTACATATTGATGAAACATGGATGTGGATGATAAAATACACCCCAGTAAATACTTACGAATAAACAATCTCGGATAAAAATGAGATTGTGATATTTTCCCTTACCTTAGGTCCGAATTGCTTTGTAAGTGTCCGAACCTACTGTATAATGATTTAAATCATGTTATTGACTTATTCCAGAATCATATTAATTTTTATTATATCATATATGGTCCACTTATGACTTTATATTACCCGTTCTTTTGTAAATTCATGTTAAAGTAGCATTTTGGGTAAAATCGTCTCATTTGTCGTTCATGTTTTTAACTTGTAATTATTCATATGATTACTTAGATCATGATTACCTAATTCCAGAATATAAAACATGATTTATATATATATATATTCAGGATATACATATATATAATAAATCAGTAAATGGAAAGAAATACACCGTTCATGGAGACGGTAGTACGCACGTACGCATGAACGCTGTTTTCGTTTCCTTATTGAATTGAATGGAATTAAGTAGATGACATACATATAAATATAAATAATTCCAGTATCATTATTAGGTCATATATTTCATTAGTACTTATTATATATACTTTATAATCATTCATGAATGGTTAATCATTGAGAATGAATCTCATCGCGTCGTGGAGACGGTAGTCCGTACGTACGCACGAGCGATGATATCGTTCCCATGGTCGTGGAATTGTGTTGAAGTGTATGTATACTATTTCAGTATCAATATCACTTTACAATAATAATATATAGTTACTCATTACACCTTTATACCCATCCAATTAAGGTGGTGGCGGAAAATAGATTACACCACGGCGTGGAGACGGTATTCTGTACGTACGCACGCGCGGTGATTTCCTTTTTACGTAGGATGGATATAAGGTTAATTATAGTTGTTTCATATATAACATATCAGTATATAAGAAATACTGATGTTATTACTTTATCATGAAAAAACAAAAGAAGAAGAATTTGAAGAAGAAAGAAATTGAAAAGATCGGTAATGGATATTACCTCTTCTTTGAAACGCCTCTTTGAATCCTTCACTTAGGGAACTAAGATTGGTCTTTGAAGAAGACCAGAACCTCTAGGATTATTCTAGGGAAGTGGAGAAGGGATTTTGGAAGGGTTTGGCCGAGCTTGAGTGCTCAAATTGGTGCGAGGAGGAGCGGGAGGAGGTGCCCTTTTATAAGGGAGGAGAGGGGCACCTTAGGAATATCTCAAAATATTATTTTATATTAAAGTCAAAATAGGTTTATAATGGTTCCAAAGGGTGTTATTTCGAAGATAAAGTGGGGATGGGTCGAAATCCTATCAACCAATAGGATTTAGACAAGTTTAGGGTATTATTTTAACCTTATCAATTAGATTTTAACTCTAAGTTAAATAATTTAACTTTTACCGTGTCTTTTTGTTTTCTTTCACTATATGGTTAATACACTTACTATAACATGAAAAAAGAACCCCAAATTTTTTATTATTAATATATATATCCTAATCTAAGTCATTTTGCCGAACCTTAGATTTTTAGGAATAAAATAACAATTAATAATATAAACATTGATTTAAAAACTATTTTGTGTCAATTTTGACACTATTTGATATTTGAATTTTTTTGAAATTCATAACAGATTTATATGTTCGAACAAAGTTGATTAAATCAACAATAATATATCATAGTAACCTATAAAATTCGTGTAATTCATAAAAAGTCTTAAATTACATTTATTTTGGTATTTATAATATCAATTATGTCAATATTTCATTAATAAGATAATTACTGCATCATCTTTGTGTCATAAATAAATTAAATTATATGATGTCTAAAAATTACAAATAAAATACCAACTTGTAGGAAATTGTTTTAGCTTTTTAATGAATATTTACAATCTAATTTATCTTATGTAGAACCCTATATTAAATTTTTTTTAGTAAATATACTTTGATTTTAACTCTTTTAACTCTTCTTTGAATTAAATAATAATAAATGTCCTAATCTAATCCAAGTGGGCCTAAATGATAATATTTTACACTTAAGGTTGTTTTTGGTCGTGATACACTTGTCCAATAGAATTAGGACATGTGTTAGGGTATTATTAATATCATTCTTACCCTTAATTACCCTATTTACTTTTAACAGTGGTAAATAAAAGTAAAAAGTTACTATTCACCAAAAATTATTTTCATCTCATTGAACCACATTTTACTTACTGACATCAACCATGTCTCTCGGATTTTTGAAATTCCATTCACAGAAGAAGTAAAATTTAGTTTTATGAAAAATTCAGTTTTTTAACTACCACTTAGTAGTTTCACTATTCATCAAAAATTGATGTTTTTCAGAACAATGCCAAAATTTCATCCTAAGCTATATTTCATATTCCGAATTCAAAAATGAAGTCTATTTTACCAAATTCATAACATAGAAGTTGCATTAATTAATTTTATAATTAAATCCTGCTGTTAAAACAAATAGCGTGTTTTTAAAAAACAATATCTATCAAAAGATTGACACTTGTTTATGTCTGTTTTAAATGTGAAATTACATCCAATGACCAACATTGTATTAAATTGTAAAAATATATTCTAAATATACTTTAAAACCACTCAAATTAATAATTTATCACAATTAATTATTTTGATTAAAAAAGTTGTTTTTAATTATAATTTAGTAATTTTCACTACTCATCAGAATATGAAAGTTATCCGAAAAGTACCAAAATTTCACCTTAGGCTAAATTCGATACTCCGAAATCCAAAAATTAAGTCCATTTTGAGGGCTAAAATTTCTAAAATTTTAAAAGGTGGTTATTACTATTCATAACGGCTAGTTATAATAATATTTTAATAGCATATCGTTGTTTAGTGAAACTTGTTGTTGCGTACAACACACGCTATCGTGGAAGGTCGCAATTGCGTGTAATGGAAGGAAAGTCAAGGATGCATGTTGTGAAAGCTTCTTTTGGTGTAGCGTACAACACAAGACATTAATGAAATTAAAAAGAATATTTTTCATAAAATCTCGGGGTGTTACAATGTTACTCCCCTTGATTGGATATAATTAAATCCTCCATTCATTCAGTCTATGGGACCACTACGTCTCTCTGAACTCCAGTTAAATTCCATAGAACTCTGAGCTATCTCTTCATATACATCATAGTCTCGATTGACCAAATTCATCATCAGATGGGGCCTTAGTCCAATGAACACTCTATCAACCATTCCATTAGGATCAATGATAATGGTAATGGTCTAATAATAATGTCATTTATTTCTCATCTCTTAGCTTCCTGATAACTCATTTTCCTACTGATTCAATACGAGGAATTCGATATCTATTTGTTCATTGAATTGGAGAAATATTTAATAAAAAAATATTTTCTTCAACACATCCAACTCCATAGCCTCAATACTACCACATTTCTTCGTGTTTTTATTTAGTAATGACCACTAATAAGATTATCCTTCTATGTGGTAAGAAACTAGGGTGAATTTCTCTTGTACTAATCAACGAAGTATATAAAAGATCATTTCTATAGAGATTATACATATTTCATCAATAAATGGGTTATTAGATCCACTAAAATAAGGTGGATAGTGACGCATAACGGAATTAATGGAATGTTTTACTTATAGGTGTGTCTGGTATATTGACTTGATTAAAATTATTATTAGCAACTCATGTTATATGATTAATCATTCTCATTATGTTTTCATTTCCAATTTCCATTAGAGAGTCGTTAACTAATGGTCTATTGTGCTCCTCATTTTCTTTGTTCCTCCTATTTCATTCCATTTTGTAAAACAATAAAACTTTAGAGGGAAACATGTTTTTTTTAATAATTTTATAAGTTTAATATAATTTTATGTCAAAAAAATCAGGCTAAAGTATGTTATTATTTAATAATAAACACATTTTCTATATATCCTTCATAATGGTTCATAAAAATCATTTTATTAAAAATAACATATCCAATTGGATTTTCAAATCACGAGTGAAACCTTGCCCATTATCATGAACTAGTTCCCATTCATGTCTATATAAAAAAATCTATTTTTACCCCTATATATATCTATGTGAGATCCACATCCACATGTTCGTATCCATTAACGAATTTATTTTCTCAGAAATTAATTACATGATTTTTCCCCAAAATACCATTATATTTTTATGTATTTTAAAATTTCGTTAGGATTCTTCCAGATGTTTAAGAAAGCTAATTTACAAAAATAATTGAACCATCCTTTAATACCAACTACGAAATAATACATTTTAATTATGTAAATTTATACTACATTTTACAGACATATGTTCTTTTGATGATTAGCTTCTTGGAAATAAGTCACATAAAACATGTTAAAATTAAAACATTAATCTAATCCACATGAATAAAATCTTATAAGTTCATCATAAATATAATTATAACATATTATTACCTAGGTACATACATCAAATGAAAGGCTGAGCATACGGCCCAATAAGGGAAAGCAAGGGAAATAGTTCACACGTTGTCATGAGAATTATCAATAAGAACTTCTGTAATATCATAAAGGCATTCAAATATGAAAATGGGGATTATCATAATAAAAATAAAATTATTCATAACATTTAAATTTGGCTACACCATTTTATTGGGACATTTAGAAGCATGTCACCAAGGTTTGTGACCATGGTGTCAAAAAAATTACTAAAGTTATTCTACAAGTTATCATAAAACGTGTAACCTCTGGAGTTTAAAACTTATATACCCAATTTACTAGAGTTAATTCATAGAACACCATTTATATCTCTTAATTAATTTTATCCTCGTATTTCATAATAAAAAATCTAATATATAACTAGTGAAGAATAAATAAAATTTGACTCATATCAAATTCATGGAATTATAAAAAGTTCTTAAAGCCAATATCTTTATCTCATTTATAACCCATGGAAAGAGAAAGAAGGTTTCATGTAAGTTAGAACCTGAAAAAAAAAATTTATAAATCTACGTGTATACCCATTGAAAATAATGATGGATTGTTATTCAAAAAATAAAATAAATGATAATTTCTTGATGATAAAATAGAAATTTTGAGGTGTAAATTTCAAAGCATATTGGGTATTAAACATTGTTTTAGAAAATTATAAAATGAGAGGGGAAATGGTATACCATTAATAAAAGGATATTAATATTGTAAAGTGATAAAACAAATAATACTGAATTAAATAGTTTTAAATTTAAAATACATGCCACATAAAAAGGGAGATTGAATGGAAAAGAAAAGATGATATTTCACTTACCATCAAGATTACTTCCTAAAACATGAGAATCGAGACCTTCATGGATTTATGAAACCTTTATGGGACTCCATGGGAGGAACAAATATATTATATTCATGGATAATTAATTGAGAGTCAAAGTAAATGGACAGATTGGTGGGTATTTTTTGAAAAAATGGAGGATTTTTTTATTAATTTATAAATAAAGGTATTAGACTACTGGGTAGTGGTAAATGAAAAACCATTGGATTTACTGTGGTATTTTCCCAGGGAATTTGACACTGGGGACACCTACTAAGTTATTTTAATCAACAATATTCTACAGTCATTTTATATTACTTATTTTTGCAGGGAAATTTAATTATTTAACAAAATAACATTTTTAAAGTTAAATATTTCATTTTAGAATATGGAAAGTAAATTATATATTTAGAAATTGATTAAAATTGATTAAAATACTTTATATTAATAAAATAAAACTTTTTTAGATTTTTTACTGCGGTTAATAAATTTTTATATTATTATGACATAATTATGATGTCATTAAACATATCAAAAAACCCAAACTGTATTTTTACTATTCAAAAAAAATCAAACGTATTTTAGAAAACTCTCATAAACTCACCGTATATTAATTATAATGTCATTATTTGAAAAATGATATTTATTTTAGCATAATAATTCTATAAATATAATAATTTTTATTTATTTATATAAAAATAATTAGAATTTTTTTTAAAATATAGGGGATTGAAAAAGCAGAGTAAAATTTCTAACACTTGAAAAAAATTATTCTAACATTTATAATTACATAAGAGTTCTATTATTATAATATTTCATTTAAATAAACATTTTTTGTAATACCATAATTAATTATAATAGTTTATATCTTCATGAAAAGTATAATTTTTTCATAAAAATAAATTTATAAAATTCGTCATATTTTTTTATTAAGGAACGCTATTCTTTAAGTGAAATTGATGGAATAAAAATATTATTTATAAAATGAAAATACATATTGAAAAAATAAATCCCTGAAAAATAACCTCTTATAACACCCATGTGTGACATAACGTTAAGGTGTGTGATAATGATATCTCATGTTGCTGCTCGACTAACATCGATTGAGTGGTAATTTCCACCAACATGAACTTCTCCCATTGGCGATATCATTAAAACTTCACATGATGAAGCTCATCTTGGGAATGGTCAAGACAGAATCCCAATGATGATACCTCCCTCCCAAAATCTAACATATGGGATTCATAATGCATTAATCTACTGGGCGAGTCCATCAATTCCCTTTCCACTATTAATTACCCTATTTTATTTTTACTTATAAAAAACAATTAAAACATTAAAATTATTATCAAGAGTATAGTTTCCAATAGACATAATGACCAATGGCCATATAACAGTCGAAAATTGAAGGTCTTATTTCTATTAATACTCACATTAATATTGAAATAGACATGATTTTTTTGAAGAAAAATAAATTAACACACATTTTATGGAAACAAATTTCACCTAAAAACTATAGGTCATTACAATTTCCAACATTTGATAACATCAAAAAAATTCTCCATAGATAATTTTGTTCCTTACGTCCAACATATTTCATAGCCTTTTTTAATTCACTAACAATAGGATTATTTTTATTCTTTGGTCAATGATGAAACTAGAAATATACCATTCATGAGTCATGATCTTTTCATCATAGATACCGATGGATCCGTCATAATTTTATTTTATCCCTATTAATTAAGTCATCATTTAATATTGAAGAGTCTAGTGAAAATATTTATTTAAAAATAAATTCATAGACATGTCTTACTTTTTGGATTTGATTACTTTTTATTTAGTTATTTTATTTCTGGGATTCCACCAATAGTACATTTCAACTTTCATGAATAAAAATCTTAAATATTTTTTTCTTGGAATAAGAATAAGAAAATAGAAAATTTCTTCTCTATTTGTCAATCTATATATTTGTAATGAGTGGGTTAAAAGACCCACTAATGGATGATGATTTTTCCATCTGAATGAATAAATAAAATGTTGTTCCTTATATTATGCATTAGGGAGTTCTGTAATATCTCTTTAATTGTTACTTGATTGAGAGATTTATTTTATAATTGGTTGATATTTTTCACTCTATAACAATTTTTTTACTTTCTCATTAGGAATATCATTTATTTTTCTATATAACTAATGTATAACATTCATCCTTATAGTACTAGCCAGTAACTAAAAAATGAATGGTTCATGTGAGTATAATGAATAATAGTTATAGTAAATTATAAATCATCTGATATGTAACATAAATCAATATATCACCTAAATGATGACACATTCATTTCAACCTATAACATGTTTTTTTCATCATATGAGACATTGGGATCATAAAAGGTTTTTAGGTTCTATAAACTTTTTATTATGATCATAATCATAATAAATTAATATAGTTCACTTTGATAGAAACTGAGGTGACCCAATAACATCATACTTACATATGAAATATTTTAACATGATTATTCATTGGATATGGAAATAAACACATTCATATAATCTATATGTTTAGTGTATTAAAATACATGGTAAATATTCAAAAACAATTACTACAATTCTTCAAAATATCCTAGAAATAATCATCCACATGATACCCTTATAAAAATTTCTTACAGGATAATGTTTTTTATAACTAATGGGATGGAAACCGAATAACAGTGAGCTCAAATGACCTTTATGAAGTGAGGGTATGAGATGTAAATCAAGGATCCTAAGTGATAGTAAGATTGGATTTTTGGTATGGTAAAATGATCATGGTAAATTTTTATGATATAATAGAATCACACCTAGTAAAATAAATCATAATACATTATTAGTGGGATACATATTTGGTAATTACTAATAACATGAATCATGGGAATCTGAATGATTATTCAATAATCCAAATTCATGAGAACATAACAATGGAATATTTCATAACATAAAAAAATTTCATAAACAAAATAATAGAAATCATAATATATTAAAAGGCTTACCAATAGTACATTCATATCATAATGGATGGGGATATCATCCTTCCCATCATATAGAGGACTTTGGATAACCACACGTATTCTATAAAAATAATTTTCATAGGCTGGCCACCCTTATCACATATTGATATCATGAGATATGGAACATGACCCAATTTGTTGGAGGCATATAATGGACCCACCCATTACATGAGTATAAACCATACATATGTGTTTATTTAGGAACTTTAAAACATACATGATTTCATCATAGAGAGATTTAATTGTGAAAAGGAATTTGGTTTCACAATGATTTCCATAAAATATCATAATCCCTCACGTGGATGATGTTTTATGTTATTATTAAGTAATATTCTAGATAGAGAATAATAATCATTAAATGATACTGAAATAGATAAGAAAACACATTATAACTGCATTTCAATTTCTTATGAAAAAATAGAATACATATCCATTATTTTTTATAACTTTTTTTAAAGAAAATATTTATAAAAATAAGAATAATTATAATTACATTAAGTGAACTAATAAATCATTAAAATGAATCATCAAAAAGAAAAATTAGAATAATTTTTTGATAATTATTTTATGTTTAAATCATATAAAAACAACATTTTTTCACACATATTCAAATTGACTCAAATTCATTAGAAAGTGAATCATATATAAATTGTGTTAAAGATTCTTTTCAAAATATTATAATGAAAGTCTAAATGAATAGAAAAATATGTTAATAAAATTTTCTTTTAGGGATATGGACATCCATAAAAAATAACATGTAAAAATATTATAAGTATTTTCGAATGAAAAGATGAGATACAATTAGCTCAACTTATAATCGTCTTTTAGGATGAATTTTGAACCAAATAAATTAAAAATTGTAATAATACATTAAGACACCAAGAATAAGTAGAGGATAATGAAATTGATTATTTTTTGGAGATAATGCCTCAAAATTTTCAAATATTTATTTTAAAACATAAATAATCTTGTTTTCAAAATGTTATTCATAAAGAAACATTTAATATACTCCTAACATCATGAAAGTGGATTAAATACCATTATAATGATCACAAACTTCATAATCACATATTTCATATCCTTATTAATATATATATAATTTATTTAATAGTAATATAATTTAATTATAATAAAAAAATTTAACTTATTTGAATAATTGGATGCTAGTACAATTTAATATTTTATTGAAGCATAATAATGGTGATATCAAACCATGTTATTTGATAATAATTACCACAATAATATTATATTTAATGTTATGTAATAATATTTTACATGATTTATGTAGTCCCTTTTTCATTTCATGTATACTATGAGCATGGTTCTTGAGATTTTAATCCATTATGATCATGTTTTTGGTAATTCACTGATAAATAATCATTACCTTTTAATTTAAATTAAATTTTTTGACATAATTGTTGAAATATATTCATGAAATAAGTTACATAGTAATATTATATTTGACATGTATTTTTGTTTTTATACATATTCATTTTAAAAATGATTATGTTGGTTTAACACCATTCATGTAGGTTGTTGAACTAATTATAAAATAACATGTTATACTATTAAATGAATATAATTTTTGATTTATATAATTATAGTATTATTTCATATAAGTAAAATTATTTTAATATATCATAATAATAGTTGATAATGATAATTAAAAATATTAATGATTACAATGTGAATTAAAATCATAGATATATCTTTCATAGACTATGACTTTTCGCCCCCTTGGCCTAGATTCCTTTGGAATGAAAATTTTTGGCTTCCTTCATGGTAAGTGGATACTATATTTTTATAAAGTAATTGTGATAGTTACACCATATAGATATTAAATAGATAATCTAATGAAAAGTGTGGTTTTGGAGGGGTGTAGGAGGGGTCCATTAACAGCTGAGTTGTAAGTGGCATTTTTGAAAATATTTATTTGTTTACATATAAAATTATCAATTTAAGTATAATTTGGATACAAAGTGGGAAATAATTTATTTGGTCATGCATAACCTCATCCGCAAAATTTAGAGATATGTATTCTTGTAACATTAGTTGTATAATACATAAAATAAATTTTTTCCTTATTTTACCTTTATTTTGGTAGTTCATTTTTACTTTGTTAAATAAATTTTATCCCTCAAAATTAAATTGAAAATATTTTCCAATTTAAAAATTCCGATTAAAAATTAGTCATCAGTTTTTCATAATAAATTTCTTAGTATTATATAATTTAGTTTTACGAAACACTATAAATATATTTAGAAAACTATTTCTATAGAAAAACTACATTTTAAACATTAATTATTCTTATTATTATTTAATATCAACTACTAATTTAATGTGTGATAATATATTTTTTATTCATTGAAAAATTCAATTATATTCATCATATTGAATTCATTAATTTATTTTTACAAGATAATAATACAAAATAATATAAAAAATAATCAATAAAATATAATATTTCTTTATATTAAATAATATAAACCCCATCTTATTAATATTTGGTATTTATATCCAAAAAAATCATTTTTTAAATCCATTAGTATTGAAATATTTTTTTGATTTTTATAAATTCTACAAAACCTTATTTAATAATAATAACAATTATAGATAATGCAAAAAATAATAACTATCGATTTTAACAATGAAATAGTTTCATGAAATATAACTTTTTTGTTTAATTAATTAAAATTTTTTGAATTATGTTGTTTTTAATTTTACTATTAATTCAAGAAAATAAATATACCAATTTGAAACATGCATACCGAATGACAATATATCTAATGATCATATTTCTAAAGACCATATAATTAGCATCCATATATCTGACAACAATATATAAAATGGTAATATTTTGTTCAAATATATATCCATAGAAATAATACGGATGACATTATATTCATTAAAAACTCTAAAAATTTCTATTATTTTTATATTTTTCTATCTTCCTTCATTTTGATGTTCCCCGATATTGTAATATTATTCAGATAGTGTGATTTAGTTATCCAGTTTTATGACTTATTCTTTTTGATTAAACTTTTGTGGTTGGTTAAAATAATAGTCTACCCAATGTGCGCGTCTCAAAATTACTTAAATATTAAATATATTAATTGTAATAGAATATAGTTATTTTTTGAATATTATTCTTTGATGGGATATTCTACACATTGTTTTGATTGGTTACCCCCCACACTAATCATAAGATCTCTCCTATAAATAATAACCTATAAACTAGGAATATTATTTATAAAAAAATATAATCTATATCAATTTTTGAAAAAAAAAATTAATTATATAACAAATAATTTTTATTTTTATTAATATTAATTAATGTTATACTTATATCCATTATTAAAATATTATGTAATTTTTAAATAAAAAATTACTTGTAATTAAATTATATTATTATGATGTTTTATTTAAATTTTTAATTTATAAATTATAGATATTTAATATTAAAAATTTAATTTAACATTATAAATAATAATATAAAAATTAACTGACAATAATATTTGTAGGATATTTTGGAAAAAATAGTTTTTCGATGAATATAGAAAAATACAACTTTTTAAAAGAATGTCATTTCCTTTCAATAAATTAAGTTACATAAAAGTTAAATTATGTTTTTAATATGATATAAGTCACATAAGTTTAATTTAGTAATATTTAATCCACTTAATTTCATTCTCATTTATATTTTATTTCAATACATGATATTAATTTGGTTTAAAAATATGATTTCTTTGAAAATCATTCTAAATTGCATTTTGTTTCCAAGATTTAATATTTATGAAAACCCAAAATTGGTATATATTTAAATCATATATATATTATATATAAATAAATATTAATTCAAATTCCAAAAATTATGACCACTAGTCATTTATTTAATATAAATAATTTTATATTTTAAAAATACATTTCTCGAAAATACACTTCTTCATTATATCTTTGGGATTTATTATAAACTTAATTCTACAGCATATGTGAATTTAATTTTTTATAATGTATTCCACATTTAATATAAGAATTATTTATAATTTCTAAAATTTTTTACTTTATTTTTATCATAATAAATAGTGAAATAATAAAACAAAATTTTACCATAGTTAATGTGAAAATGGGTTTTACAAATTGTTAAACTAAAACAATAGGGGTGAAAATAACCTAAACACTTATCAATATTGTATTTTATGTAAATATATCAACCTTATACTATATAATTCAGGATAATGGACCATATTTGTTCCTTTTTCCAGTAAAAAACATCGGTACACATTCTTCATTTCAAAAATTATAAGTGTTCCATCTCCCCCACTTATAAAAAGACATTGAATATACTATCCAATACACACCTTCAATTCCATTTGGATCATAGAATATCTAACAAAATACCTTCCTTCAATCCATCTACAATACCTATATCCCATGTTTTGTTCAAAAATTCATTGTAATAATGATTTTTATCTTACATATAGAGGTTTTCAAAGAAAGAGTTATCACACTTAACAAAGCATCTTTATTTTTTTCATCAATCCCCACTATAAAATATTCATCAGTGATGATTATATAATAGAACATACATATACCATACACATATATGTTACTATATTAATGGAATACCCTTAATCTATATCTTTATTCATCAAATGTGAAAAACCCCAAGATTCATGTGTTTGACGGACTACCGCCTCACGAGTCAGTGTAATTAATTGTTCATCATTTCCTACAATGGAATGTCATAATGATGTATTTTAAGTACATATATGATATTTTAAATATAAATATACTCCAATAATATTGATTTCATATATAAATTAATACATTCCATGGGAAATATGATAATATTTCCTACGGGTATGCATGAGTAATGCCTCATGAAATGATGTGATGTGTTTTTCATTATCACCTTCCATGGAAGATAATAAGGATAATTTTTTTGAATATATGTGAGATATATGATAAATATATGGTATTTATGACATATTTATAATTCTTACAATTAATATATATATATATATATCATTTATGTTCTTCCCTTTATCCACTATGAAATGACCACGTTGTTTCTATATACATATGGACTACTACCTCTATAAAGCAATGTGATTAGTTTTTCATCACATCATCATAATGATAATATATATAATTAAAATTAATTTAATAATATAGTGTTTCGGATTTTATGATAATTATAGAATGATGAAATAATACATAACTTTTTCCCATAATGATAGTTGAGAGATGGAAATGTTACTCCTGCATATGTACGACATAATGTATCCGTGATTGTAACATAGTTCATTTTTCATAACTAAATTCCATTATTTTTTCATAATTATTACTTATATGTAGAATTTATAATTATTTCATTATTATTATTATGTATATGATGGAATATTTATCTCTTTAACCATATTCAACCTACCAAATTCATTTGGGAAACATGATCAAAAAATCGTCAAAACATACAAGATAAAAATAAATAAATAGGTATATATATATATATATAACATAGTCATTAGTGAAATAAAAGTAAATTTAAAAATAAATAATTTTATAAATAAATTATATAATTATATATAAATTTTTTTATAATGATTGATATTACACTTTACATGTCACAAACAAGGAAATGGAATTTTTATAAAAAATCAACTTTTAATGTTGTCTTTTAATATCAGTTTTTTAGAAATTCCCATTTTTTAAACTAGTTTTCTAAAATATTTTATATGAAACTAAAATATTTACAATTGATATATTTGTATTCCATTTAACGGCAATAAAAAATGAATATTTTTGTTGAATGTTTTAATTTATATATAAATGAAAAAAGGAAGGTTCTATTATAAAATATCTAATGATAATTATTTTTCCATACACCTTAATTATTATTTTATGATGGGAATCAACTTCATGAATTGATTTTTTATCCAAAAAACCACTCTTTCCCATTTTCTATGTATTTTTGTTTTGAAAATGTGTTTTTAAAAGATATGTGTATTCTATTTTCATATTACTTTTAAAAGTTTTTTTTCATGTGTTTATAATGAATAAATGATAGAATAATTTTTTTATTAATGATATGTTAGTTTTAAATTATACATGAGATACAACTCATCTTGGAACATAATATGTGATGTTTTGGTACACTATAGATTTTGAAGCGAGTCTGTTATGACTTATACAATGGGTGCACCTAGATAGTATTGGGTGAGCCCAATATAGCTTATATGATAGATATAACAATAGAGTTCTCAAATGTTTTGAGAAATGATCCTTGTCCGAAAATAAAATAATTAAGGAGTTCCATAGGGTTTATCCTATATATTTCACTAGGATCGTGTTATTTGAGGCATCAATTTAATACATGATATGACTGTTATTCTAAATGATTTAAAAAGGGGTTTTTAGTTTCTTTCTATCATTTTTAATGATTTTATTTGATCAAAAAGTGTCTGTTTTTTAATGATTAAATGTTTTATTTCATTTTATTAATATAAATTTTGATAAAGAAAAATATTTCATGGGTTTATATTTTTTTACTAGACTTCTCATTTTCTATATTTTTATAATCCTATCTATTATTTTTTCCCATCCCACATTTGAAAATTCCTTTCACATGGTTTATGAATGGGTATAGGGAGGAAGAATTGAAGTTAATCGTTGTGAAAATTTATATAAACAAAATTAATCATGGTTCATTTTAAATACAGTATATTATCGAAAACAATTCATACTAATGAGAAGAGTCCACTATGTATCATATGGTTTTGTTATGTATGATTTACTGTGTAATTCTATAAAATAGTTTACTTGAAAATATCCTTAAATGTTAGATAATGAATTCATGACCTAAAAATAAATATTATGTAATGTTTAATTTTTGGTCCTTATATTTTTAATCAATATAATGTTTTACATAAATCTATAGTTTGTGATAATATTAATAGCATACATTTAAAATATTTTACATTATGCTTAAGTGGAAATTATATAGAATTTTAAGATTACCATGTTGATTCCACTAAAAAAATTTCTTTCAAAATGGTTTTTTAGTAAAATGTGAAACTTTTAAAGGAAGGCACATAGTGGAAAATATCCTTCCATATCAGAATCCTAGAATGGTTGGAATTTTAGTACATTAGTTTGTAAATTTGATGGATCAGTTGACACATACCATAAATAGTGGTGGTTTCTATACTATAGATCATCCATATCTACCCCATAGGAACACGTAGATTGTAGAACATTTCATAAGAGAGAACCCTTCATGTTAAATAAATCCTCACATCCAGTTGTAACCAAATAATAGATTAATTCAAGGAAGGATGTATTTTATGTCATATTGTTTTAAAAATACCATAAGGTAATTCCTCCCATTTATCATTTTGAAGGTGAACCAGATTGATAGTTGTCATGGGATATCAATACCAAAGAGAATGATAAACATGATACCATGGAATGAGATATATTTAATAATATTTTAATGAGAAATATTTCCCTATTTTTGTTTTTAAAAGGATAGAGGAACAATTATTAAAATTAAGGAAAAAATGATCATCATATGTCCATGTTTAAATAAAAAATCAAAATATTTTGCCATATTTTATTCAGGACACAAATATTAAAATTAAGAGTTTTTGATCTGGTTTAAAACCATATTTATGAATAACTTTTGACACATGATTATTTAAAATTTCCAATAATTTGGTTTGTTGTAGTGGGATAGTCAAGATGTTGTTTCCAACACATTTTTCCCTTGAGAATATAACTATATGAAAATTTAATGCTGGAATAAAATATATATGAAACCATCTATGATGTATAATGGTAAACCCATGAAATGAATCAATTATAGTAAAAAAAATTTAATGAATGTTTAAAAAGATCCAGAAAGTGTTTCTAAGGTGGCCAGTTTTGTCACATGGCTCATGACTGTAAATAAAAGGGTCTAGAATAATAAAATAGTTGTTTAAATAATATCCATCCAATGGTGATGTTATTTAGTTGTCATGAGTTAGGTTATTATTTGAAAATGTGTCTATGGTAAGTTATATAAAATGGAAATCATAATGATCGAATACATAAAGGTGTATGAATGTAAAGTGATACTACTACAGTTGATGATGAACCACTGATTGAATTTGACACAAGTACAACAATTGTTTATTATAATTATTCCATTTCTATAATTAACATCATAACATTCCATTATTCAATTTCATATAAATTATCAATTAAAATTGGAATATCACCATATTAATGTATATAGAACATTTGGTTAAAAATATGATTGGAAATATTATTAAAATTTTGATTTATAAAAATAAACCTATTATAATTAGTGGGTTGATATTTCCAACAAATCAAATTGAATTTAAATAGTATACTATTTTTTATTTTTTTATCAATTTAATTTCAGTTTATTAATATAAGATAGATTGTAGAGATATAAATTTTATACTCATTTTCTTCTTATAGTTGATAATTTGATTGGAAGATGAGAAATTGATTAGAGATTTCATTGAAAGTAACTTTGATCATATTTTTGAAAATAAACTATTGAAATTAGTCATGTTCTAACATTTAATGAATATTCGGATGTATATCATAATTATTTTCCTAGTTTTATTCCTTATTGGGAGTTTGAATTTTTAATTGACATGCTTCATGATACTTGCATATTTAAAAACCCACCAATCATATTACAGAGTTGAACCATTTAGAATTGAAAAAATATGGAGTTATTATATAAAGGATTTATTTGACCTACAAACTCACTATGGGGTTCCCATTATTTTCATAAAAAAATTAAATATGGGTTAATGCGACAATGCATTGATTATTGAGATTTTAAAATCCTCACTATTAAGAACATGTATCCTTTTCATCATTTAGATGATTTTTTATCATATCAAGATAGTGAAATATTTTTTTATGATTAATCTATGGTTGGGGTACAATTAGTTCAATAAAAAGAAGTAATATATTTTGATGACCTTTTTTCTAGAAATATATATGAATTCTGTGTTTTTGGTTATTCCCTTTGGGTTTTCAAATGAACATTCATCATTTATTGACTTTAGGAGTTATTTTATCCATGAGATCTAGGATAATTTTATGGTTATGTTTATTGATTAAATTTTTTAATTATCCTAAAATTATAATGGAACAATAATTAGACAAAATTATTTTTTTCAAATCCATAAAATAAAATAATCTATGTGTAAAATTTATGATATGTGAATTTTGGTTAGAAAACAATTCACTTCATAAACATATTATTTATAAATATGTAATTGTTTTTAACCTAACAAAAAAAGTTGTTTATGAATAGAAAAGACACATAAATATCATATGGAATCATAGTTATCTTTGATTAGCATGTTACTACCAGTGGTTTTTTCAAAACATTAATCAGTTTTCTAGAACATTGGAAAACATAGCTACAAACGGAGTAAAATTTACCTAAACAAATGAATTCAATGATTTTTATTATGAACAAAAATTATATTATTGACTTCTATTGTCTTGGACCTTCCCTCCAGGAATAGAAACTTTTCCATATGTAGTGATGCTTCCTTGATGTGACTTGGTTGTGTCATGATACGAAATAATTAAGTGATTTTTTATGCTTTATAGAAACTAAAACCTGATGAGTTATATTATCCTACTTATCATTTTGAATTAAAAATATTGGAATTTTAATAAAAAATATTTAGGCCTAATTCATATTTAGTAATATTTAAATTATATATTGATCACAAATGTATGAACTATATTTTTACACATAATGATTTAAGCATAAGGTATAGATGATTATTGGAACTGATAAAATATTATGATTTCTTCACTCATTATATTCCTAGAAATATGAACAAAGTAGATAATTATTTGATTAAAATAACAATAATAAATTAACTAAGTTACTTTTTGAACATGGACATTTATTTAATGATTTGTTGAATTTTTTCCTAGATGTTGTGAATGCATGAACATCCTCAGTTTTTTTTCTTTTGTTAGTATAATCGTCTCTACCATAAATAGTTAATAATGATTAGTATAAGGATAATTTTTTAAAGGAAAGAGAATAATTTGTCTAGAATCGTATTTTTCCTATATTTATTATTGAAAAAGAATGTGTATTTATATTAGGAAATATGTCATAAATGTTTTTTGCTTCAAAGCGTATGATAGAATTGTAGAGATAATATCATAGTTATGTGTTTCTTGTTCATCGTGGTGGCACAAATAAGTATATTTTTCTATGGGAATATTACTGGTGGGATGAAATAAAAATTGATATTGATTAATTTACAATTAAATGGTTGATTTTCAAAAAGATTAATGATTAATAAAATTTACCAAAGGGAATGTTGCATCCTTTGATAATGAGGAGGTGGAAATCATAAAAAATATTGGTGGATTTCGTGGTGGAACATCAAAGGTCATCATGTGGTAACAATGAAATTTCAGTTATTATTGATAGACTAAAAAAATAAGAACATTTAATTAAAATATGACATAATATTTCTTCATTTTAGAATTCTATGTGGTGTCTCAAAGAGTTTGTATGGTTTCATGGACATCCCTTCTCTATTGTATTTGACTGTGACCCCAAGTTCAAATCTAATTTTTTTAATAACATTAGACATTGATGTGAATTGAATTAAATTTTAGTAAAATTATTTTATCCTCAATATAATGGCTATTAAGTGTGAATTATTCGAACCATAATGTATATACTTCCTTATTTTTAAAAGGATTACAATCAAAATTTACATCATTATATTTTTTTGCTTTAGATTTCATATACAATAGTTTTAATAACAATATAAAGATGGAAACTTTTGAAGAATTTAGTTAAAGGTATTTTCAAACACCATCTTTATGGGATGAATTAATTTAAAGGATGTTTATTGACTAGAGTTTATAGAGGAAATTTTTGAGAATTTTTATTTGATTCAAAAACATATAAGGATGGGTAAAATAATGAAGAGAACTTATAAGGATAATTGGATGAAGGATTTTTCATTCAATGTAGGTGATAATTTCATTCTCAACAATCTCAATGGAAAAGTGTAATGTGTTTTGGAAAAAATAGATTGTTATATATGTTGTTAAATTCACCATATGAAATCCTGATGAATGATGGATCATTTCCATATTGATTGGATTTTTCTTAAATTTTATCCAAGTTACACAATGGATTTCATTGTTCAATGGGAAAGAAATATCTACGGAATTCAAGTCATATTTTGAGCTTTAATATTTTTAGATGGAAGATAATAGTTCTTATGGGGAACATCTAGCTTATATTATTAACTATATAGGTCTATTTTTTTAGAATAACGTTATTCACCAGGTTATGTTTTTTGATGAAAAACAATATGGTTGAAGTGGAGACAAGGGAATCTGAAAATTCTATGAGGGAAAGGTATCCCCAATTGTTTAATAAGTGAATAAAATTTCGAGGATATGATTTATTAAATATTGAATGAATTGAAGAGCCTAGTAAATGATTTTATATATGATTTTAATTTTCATTAATAATTATGAATTATATAGTTATATTCATTATAAAAATATTATGTTATATCTAAAGAAAAATGGAAATAATATTAATTAAAATCTAATCTAAAAATATTTTATTTTAAATTTTTATTTCAAAATTATAGAATTTTATTTTGATAATTTTATTTAAAATTTTCTAAAAATGATTTCCAAAATATCTAAGTGGAAAATTTTGGGATATTCCAGAAAATATATATTTTTCGATGAATATTGAACAATACAATTTTTTTAAAAAAATTTATATAATTAGACTAATGTTTTTGATTTAAAAGACCAATTATTTTTTGAATATTGATTTATTTAAAATTTGTTTTATATTGTTATATTAATTACAATTAATTAAATTTTATTCATCTTTAAATAAAAATTCGGTTTAAGTGTATTTTGGTGTTTAAAATGGTTTTTTCCTGAAAACCATTTTAAAGTGATTAATGTTTCAACAATTTAATTAATTAAAAATATAATTAACGTGTAATTAAATAAATGATAATTATATATTATATAACAATAATATAAATTTAAAATCATTACATGATTATAACAAGACATAGAGTTGATATAAAATAATCTTATTCTTGAAAAATACATTTCTTGAAACCCCTCTTTTATGTAACCTCTACGGATTTTATTTTAAATTAAATTCTACCAATATACGAATTTAATTCTTCAAAATGGATTAAATATATTGATTTATAATAATTTATTTTATATCTTAATATAATCAATTTATTCATTATGAATAGTAAAATTAGTACAACCTTTTTCGTGGTAGAGTTGAAAACAAGATTACTAGGGGTAAAAATAAAAAAAGTGTTAAAATTTCCTAAAAAAGTAACTACACTATATTTTATTGATATAATTTGAAATTTTAATGTCTAATTCTCAATAATGCTCTATTTTTTAATCTATATTCTTGTTTAAATTTCCATTATACCTTTTTCATTTCAAAAATTTCAAGAGTTCCCTCTCCCAACATATAAGGGGACACCCATGCTCCTCTCATATACACACCTTGAAAGCCCATTGGGTTAGCCAATTCTATCTAATATACCTTAAATTCAACCCTCCACATGACTTAGATAACCTTTTGTGATAAAAATCCATCCTATAAATTCTTTTGGTGCTCACCTAGGGAGGTTTTCTGTAGTAAAGGTTCCATGCGAAACCATATGTTTTGAATTAATTTTTTCATCCACACATATCAAATATTGTTAACATATACTTATATAATAACACAATTAACTACGTTTTAATGAGTTTTAATTATGTTATTAGAATAACCAAATTCACTTCATCTTCTATTGAATAAAATATAAATCAACATTTCTTTTGTATGATATACTATTTCATCGTGAACGGGTATGATTATTTTCAAAAATGGATCTCAATGATTGTAAAAATTATGGATTTAATGAACGTATATATATATATATATATATATTTGTGATATTTTCATCATAATTATACACTATTAATTATAATATGTAATATACTTTTTTAATTTCCCTTCCATGGGGAATACAATAATGTCACTCATGTGTACGACAAACTACCTCCTCATGAACAAATGTGATGCATTTTTCAACAATGCATTCCATGCAACGCAATAAAGATAAAGTTTATTATTAAAAAATTGTTCTTATGTTATCTATGTATCATTTAAATTTTTTGTAATTATTTATTTTTTAACTATATCAATTCCATGTGATGCTAGAAAGGTTTCGTGGGTGTCTATGAATTGTTCAAATACCAAAACCTTGTTTTATGGGTAAATAGGTTGGCTACATGGTTAGTAGAATAAATGTGGGGATTCCACACAGTAACATCTAACCATGTGAGGATGGAATGTGGGGTGATGCTTGTAGAAAAAATTCCTAACCATGTTCTGGGGGCCGCACGCTCATTAAATTATCAATAGTTTTTAGCATATGTGATGTGTACGATTGTCACATGGTTTATCTTATTTTTCAGCCTAACCCTAATAAATTCACCTCCCTATAGTAGATGGGGCACATTTTTCATAGGTCTAGGGAATCATTGAGACCGAAACGTTTGATTCTTATATTTTTACGAATTTATAAAATTGACTATAATGTTTATGTTTTAACAAATGTGTCATTCGCTTTTCTTCTCCAATAGACAGAAACCATTTTTTCACTTTTGAGATCCTTTGAATCTCTATTATAGCATTTGATCTCGATCATCCACTGAGACATTTATTTGATCCAATATCCATCTTTTTGGATCTGTGATAGTATGATATTAATTCCAATTTTCTATTTGTCTTATTCTTTTTATCGAATGAACTATTTATATATAGGTGAATATTCCCTATTTTAGTGTAGTTTTCTATTCATAATACCTCATCCAATCTAAGAAAAACTAGATTTTTGTAATGGGTGATGAGATACATATGAGTACGAGGTAGGTGTTCTCTAAATTATCCCTTTAGATTCATAATTTTATTAATCATAGTGTGCACACACTGATTTCATATAGTTCAACTTGTTAAATGAATGTTTATTTCTTAGAGCCATTACAACCATATTAAAATAATCCCATTATATACGCCATCCATTATTGTATGATGTCACCTCCATGATGATTATCCCATTTAGGTTGTATCCTATAATATGTATTTTAGTGGTTTGACATGTTCTTCCTTTCTACTATTTGGGTTTGTGGGTTGATGATACTAATGGTATGGTATTGTAATTAAATTTATTGTGAATTTATAATGTTTAGAACCTCTTAGTTACCACGTGACCTCTAATGGTAATAGATTAAAATTGATAAATAAATATTACAAGAATATGGAGCGTATGTTGTGTATATATGATTTTTCATTTTTAATTATATGTGTGGAAATTTGTTTTACGTCCATATTAGACCATTCCATGATTATGGAAGGAAGTTTAGTGATCCTAATGAATTGAATATGACTTTGAAAAATTTAATAAATGGTTTTATTCCCATAAAATTCCTTATCACTTGTATTAATGGCATGGAATTAACCTATAGACCTATTAAAGAGACAAAACAATACATGGATAAATTAATGTTTAATAAATTATAAGGTTCATTGTATAAAGTTGATGATGTTAAAAAATGTGTGGTCAGACTCGAGATATCCTTGAATTCCCAAGGGACTTCATTGAGAACTTTTGGATTTTATTCCGATTTAGATATTCTGGTTACAAAGGGTGAGCCCCCCTTGGAACCTGATCATTGTTTCCATGTGGATTCCTAGTATTACACGGTATGATCCCTCCATTAACATTCATATATCATGATTCCTTCGATACACTCACCAGATCAATAATCTTATCTGAGAACATGTGGAACCATTGATTCACCCGTATACCTAGCACTTATTTTCTAATTTTACCAAGGAAGTCTTCCTTGGACTTAGATAGAACTACATTATTGTGGAATTCCATGGATGATGATCATTGAATTACACTCTTTACCCTTATCCTGAATAAAGGTTACTAATTTGTTGGACTCACCCCGAATATCATGGATTCCTTATTGATTAACTTGGATCCTTTCACTATCAATAATATTAAACAATGTTTTGTTACTATTTGGATCCTCTTCTATCACTATCAAATCAGGATGTTTGTTCTTATTATACCTTATGTGTCATAACATATATATAAAATATAAAATAAAGAATTAATAAATTTGATTCGCATTCAGATGCTAGTTGAGGATAAAGTAGGTACTTGATTATTTATGTTGTTATACTACTTTACATTCATATATTCATGCTTTCACACTATTTTAGTTTATATTATATGGACAAGATTTTATAGATGTCATTGGCTGTGGACCACTGATATTTAACACACAACCTTTTAGGGAACCATTTTCACCCTAAATATTATATGAATTGAAGTGTTGATAAGGGGAAGAACACTGCTTTGGAATGTTGATATCTTGCTTGAATTATGATGGAGTAGGGTAGTAGATGACCAAGATAGATCTCATGATGCTTGGATAGTTTTTGGATTCTTTTTTCCCTTATTATTTATATCACTTATATCACTTGGTATACTAATCAGGGTCCATGTTTTCCATATTTATAGAACATGAAATTCCCCATTAGCATTCGATTATTATTCCAAATTGTTTATATAGATTACTACTTCAGTTTTCTTTAGTTTTTCCATGTTATTGGACAACTTTTTTTATTTAATACTATTTCATTTATCCAATATTTTTCTCTCTGGTAATGAGAGAATTTTCATCTCATGGAATCACCATTGTTCCTCACTTCTTTTGGAATCCTCTAGCTTTTGGGGAGATACACATAAGGCCTAGTGAACCACTGTACTTGGGGAAACCCTAAGTGAAATTCGGGTTCGGGATATCACATATATGAATATATGTGATATATTTCAAAAAATTATGTATTTGATGATATATTTATGACTATAAAATGACAATATATAAATCATTTACATTTTACCTTTAAATTCACTGAGAAATGATAAAGTTCATCCAGTCTACTTGTGGACTACCGCATACACAAAGTGATTTGATTGTTTTTTCATAAACACATCACATGTATCTATATATATAACTATATTTGAACAAATAATAATGAATATATGATATTATAATAAATCTACAAATTGAAAATAATACATACCTTTTTTATAATTATCATTGAAAATAGACATGTTACATATTCGTACGTATAACCTACCCTCTCCATATCATAAACTAGGAGATTCGTTATAATCTTAATTTAAAATTGGTATTAAAGCTAAAAAAGTTGTATATAAATGATAATTATTTAATTATCATTATTCTTGATAAGATGGAATAAGTACTACTTGACCATAGTAAACCAACCAAAGTCATTTTTCACATGTGAGTAAAATATCTTCAAAACATCCTATGTTAACAAAAATGATTAAATAATTTTATATAACAAGGTAATAAGTTATTTAATATTAATAATACACTTGAAAATGTTTCTCATCAATTTAAATAATTAATAGTATTTTTTTATTCAATAAGAAAATGAATTCACATAAAAAGATTTGCACAAAGTAATAATATATTAATAATTCTCATCTAACTCTTTTTTTCTTGCATGTCCATGTATTTAGATGATTATATTAATGCTTTTATATAGACATAAATGGTTTTTGATGTAATGTTTTTCCTTTAATTAATTTTTTTCTAAAGGGAATCTTTTAACAAAATGTTTGAATTTGTTGACAAATGACAAAAAGAATTTTCTATTTTAACAAATAGGGTGATGAAGACATGTCCCACCACCATAACCATTATTTGAAGTTGGGATTTTCTTATCAGAATTCATGTTTTATTCAATGAAAAATTGTCATTCCCTTTTCCTGGGTTTATTGGTATTTATATTTTGTATTTAAATGAAATGGGTATTTTTCTTTTCAAACGAGTTTAAAAGTGATTTTCAAGAGTTTTATCATGAGAATGTGGAAGAAAAAATATTTTTATTCATAATATGAAACTTTATAAATATAAAAGATAAATAGTTGCTCCATTTATAGCTTATATGAAGGAATGGTCACCATTATAGAACATATATGGTCCTAATAATGATATTATAGATGATGTATGATGATAGCGATTGATAGCATGAAAAATCTTATATGATTGGTGTGCCCAGTTGTCTCTCTAAATGAATTAGGTAATTTTCATTGTGTTAATTAGAAAGAAATTTTGAGTCACTAGATGGTTTCAACAATATATTTAACTAGGATCCAATTATTTCTTACAAGGGTTTAAAACATGTTATGAATGTGATCCACTAAGTATCCAATAAGGGTTTTTATTTTCATTCATTGGGTTTTAATGATTTTATTTATGAAAATTATTTGTGAGTTTTTTCATGCATAAATGATTTATATAATTCACTCAATGAAAATTGGGATAATGCTAAAAAATTTATGGGATTCAGTTTTCTTCACTTGACCAATGGTTTTTATTCTTCTATGTCCCTTATCATTATGTTCTCATTTGACATTTTGAAATTACTTCCACAGGGTTTTAGGATGGTAAAGGGAATGGATTGAATCATGTTGAAATATGTGAAGATTTTATAATAAAAAAATTATAATCTTTATATTATGCAAAAAATGGATACTCATCATAGGTTTCCACATTGTAATGTATGGTATTTTTATGATTGAGTTATGATCTAATTCTGTAAAATTATAAATCTATAAACACCCTAAAATGTATGAGATTGATTATCTGACTTAAACCTCTTGATAATTTAGTCTTTAAACATGGGTCCTTATAAATATATATCCAAAAAATTATTTTATATAGTCCCACTAGAAAAAATATCTTCTTCTACGGATAAAAAATGTTTTAACCAAAATATGATTGATCTCTCTATAGTACTCGTTGTTTTTGAAAGGTTTAATATGGATTTTTCTCCTTGATCCTACCAGATTAACAAAACATGGAGGTCTAATATTTTCATGTACTTAAACTTTTGATAAGTATAATTATATCAATTTATTTTTCTAACTATTGTTATATCTATAATGATATAGTTCTTCTTCAATTCAATAAGTGATTCAGTAGAGAAAATATTATTCTATTTTATGACAACTCCTAGGATCTAAATCATATCTATCTGTTTTCTTAACATTTCAATTTCATACATTTAACAACTATTTTACAAAACATCATGTCATTATTTCATCAAATTATTTATTAATGAACAAATTTTTTAGATTATCTATTCATACCACTAAGCATGATGGATTACTTTTATGAATATATAATTTTACATGCACTTCACGTAACTATTAGTTCTTGTTAGGTTAGTCATTATTCTGATAGAATATTCTATTATGTATTAAATTTATGTATAAATCATTAATTTTTAAATTACTTCTTAAGAATTATTATTTGTGAAAAAGTTATTCACAAAATGATTCTTTTCATTCTAAACTACACATAGAACCTAATACATGGGACTCATATATTTCTTCACATAGAACTTATGCGTGTTAGGAGAAAAAGAACTTCAATTATGTTAATATTCTATAATTTATTTCAGCACCTATAATACAATATTAATATTTATTTATATGAAAATTTTACCTTGTTCTTACTTCGTAAAAAATATAAAATTCCCATTTTTCCATTCATTATCATGTGATGATGAATAAAATTGTAATATCATATTTGAAATGAAATTATGGTCTCATATTAATTCTCCAAAAACTACATTGTGATCATGGATTATTGTCATGATTAACACCCAAAAAATCCTGGAGTATCTTATAAAATAAACCATCACACAATGATCATCCTCTATATAATAATGTCCTAAAATAGAATTTTTATTGAATCTTCTGTAACGACCCAATGTTTTATAAATTTAAATTATGATCTTATAAATATAATCACTTGAAATTACAGAATAATGAACTAATAAGTGATATGTGACCATTAAAATTAATTTTGTCATTTCCGTGTTTGGAATTTTGAAAATCTGGCATACACAGTTGCGATCAGTATGTTATTTGTAGTCCAATAAGAGAACATAATTTTTTTGTAAATAATAACCTAACCTTATGAATTGTAATATAACCTTATAAATAATTAAATACCTTAATAAATAGTAGACTTACCTATGATAATATTAAAATAATATTCATGTGAAATTATGATGTACCTATATTTAAAATAAGTAATTGGACATTTTAAAACTGGGTTTTTAATAATAAATTATGGTTTTAATTAAGTATTAAAATAATCATATTTAGAAAATTATTTTTGAAAAATGGACTTCATTTTTGGATTCTACACGTCGAAAATTGGTTAAGGAAATTTTTTTATATTTTTATAAAATACTTGAATTTTTATGAATAGTAAAATACGACAATTTACGGTAAATGCTAAATGATGGATTTATTGAGTCATTGATGTTGTTATACTGATGTAAGCTCAATTTGTTCGAATTCAAATGAATTTATTATGGTTTTTGGTCATTGAATCATCAATATTTCTGGTCTTGATGGAAATTAATAAACTAATGATTATAAATTTATAAAACCCCTCCTCTCATCCACTATAACCCCCCCCCCCTCACACCCTCTTCTCTTCACTACTCTCAAGAATTTTTCCTTGCCAATATTATTCGCAAATCTCTCCACAAGCTCGTCCCCCACTTCCAATAGACCTTAGCCTCTTCAAAATACCATAACCTCTCCCATTTAGAGGTTCTCAAAGGAGATAAACTCAAGATGTAAATTCTTCTTTTAAATTATATTATTTCATTTATGTTCTTTTATTTTCTTTTTTATTTACTTACATCCCTTCACCCAAATAGTATGATAACTCCAGTAACATACATGTAATGTATTATTTTTATGTTAATGGGATATTTCATTATCATATCTCTTTTCCCAATTTTTTATTTTAATGAAATGAGAACACTATTTGTGATGTGTAATTTTAACAGATTCAAGGACAACGTTTTATCAATTTCTTTTGTCATCATTAATTATGACCATGAAACCATTTGTGTTATGGTTGAACCTGATTATTATATATGTAATATATCCTTTTAAATGTTCTGTATTCCATTTTTACTAATGGTATTATGTTACAAATCATAACATGTTCATTGTAATCTTACCCACTAATTAACCAAAATGGTTATCACTATGGTTTTATATAATAACTCATCTTCACTCCTAATAACCGAATGAATTTTTATAATAATGTAATGTCATTGATGATAAATAATAACATACAACATCAATTTTGTACAACCACTTTCATCTTACACGTTTCTCCAAACATGAATATAAGAAAATGGGTCAATTAAACCAAGTATGAAAACGAGCCCTAACAACGAAGTTGAACCTTATAACAAATTAAAAAGATCCTGAATCAGCCAAAAAGGGTTTTAATTAAAATAATTCATATAGAAGAAGTTCTGTATTTATTAATTAATAAACAAAATTTTTTATTCATGTAATTTATAAAAACTGTAGAACACCACCAGATTTAAGGTAATGGATCTTATCTATTTCTCTCATAATCAATATTTTCCTCTAAGATATACCTTTTTATGTGTAAAATCAAAAGATGGGGTATGTTTTTTCACCTCCCCATACTTCCCCCATGATGTTTATGTGATGAAAACACAATTTTCTCTCTCATCAATCCCTCTTATGTACACCCGACACTATGCCGATAAACCATAACGAATTCTACTTGAACCTTCTTTGTTCTTTCAGGTAGACTTATCTTTATTTATATCAAAAAGGAGTTATATCATATATTAATGTACTTTTTATAAATGTTCTGTAGTTTTATAAAATTCATTTATGAATAACCTTTCATCACTCTCTTTTGATGATATACATATTTCTAAATGATTACATCCTTAGAACTTTCCGATAAGAAAACATGTTTTAAGGGACCATCCCAAATTTTTACCCAATTTCAAGTGAACTATATCCTCTATTTTAAACCACCATTTTAATTACAAAATATGCCTTTTTATAATTAAAAACATATTTTTTTCAATTCTGGTTTTATATAAAATATTCTCTTCTTCTCTATTTTAAAAGCTCTAGAGTATTTTCCTTAAAACTGCACAATAATGTTTTAATGCTAATGTTTCTAAAATACATTTCTTATCTTTTATAACTTCTATTTTACCCCACATACCATTTTATATACCGATTTTACCTTATATATTTCCATGTATGCTCTAATCCCTTTCATTCATGGTCACTTTCACGATACGCTCATTGGTTATTCATTATGTCATGATTGTGTTACCAAATTCATTCCATGTGTATTCTAATGTTTATGTATTGTTGATTATGTATGATTATTTATGTGGAATGAATATTCATGAAAATTTTGAGATGCGTGCACCCAGATAGTGCTCTAATTAAATGTGTAATGTAAAGTCTCATGAGATGCGATGTGAAACAGGATTAGCAGTTAGCCTTGACACGTACTAAAATGGGAATCAGGACGGGCGGTTAGCCTTAACCCATACTAAAATGGAAAAGGGGTTGGTGGTTATCCTTGATCCATAATAAAGACATTTTTTATGATTCTTACACATTTATATGATTCTATTTTTATATGATCCCATGCTTATATGATATGATTTCGTGTGTTCTATGCTTTTGATATCATTATTTCATGCCTCCTAACCCATGTGCTTAAGATGTATCCTTATGTTCTCTCCCTAACTAGTATTTTTATCACATCCCTTTGTTCATGTGATCCACAGGGTACCCTATAAATATTTATGGGCTCAAAGGTAGTTAGGAGCTCTTTTTGGAGATTATATAAAAAGTGTTTTTAGCCATATGTATTTATTTCGATGTACCTAGTCATCCAAGACACTAGACTTAACAATACTTGGCATGTAATGTAATGTATAAATATGATTAAAAATGTGTGATGTTATATTTAAAATTCTAGGGTCTCCAATGTTGGTACCAGAGGATGTCAAGTTATTTTTGGAGATTAGGAATAGAGCACCTTAGTGAGAACCTGAAGGTTGAGACTATGTGTAAGAAAACATTGCTAAATTTTGTTCATTATTTAGTAAGTGGTTTATCATTAAAATACATCCATGTTTGGATACGATTTGGTAGATATGGGTTTGGAAGAGCTGTATCTAGGGGTAAAACCCGAAAACACCCCTTTGATCTCGACTTGAACGGTAACTGGTGCACGACAACGGGCCTTGATGTACTCTTGGTTACAACATTGGTGAGGGATATTCTTTGGTAGATTCATGATATTAGTACAAACCATTATTATGGAAAAAATCCCAAAAGAATATATGTTATGAAATAGATCGAGGATATCTTATATTTAAACCTTAGGAATCACAAGATAAGATATACTTCTCTATTACAATTTTATACTTTTATGTTAAAAGTTTCCCTTTTTACTTAATGGATATGTTTTAAATACCCTATAATATTACTTTCCTTTTCATATTTAATGGCGGGAAATAAAAGAACTCATTCCAACAATAAATTTGATAGGCAATGTAAATTTTTCCCTAATGATATTCCGGATATGAAGGTATAGGTTACTCAAAACTTCATGACAATACTTTTTCATCTACCTCAAGTTATGAATAATAACATAAATCATACAGAACACCCTCCTCCTCTGTTGAAAGAGAAAGATGTCATAGAATCCTTCAAGCTGAAAAGAACTCCCATGTTCAGCAGATCATCTAATCCCCTCCTCACGGAATAGTGTATTAAGTCAATTAAAAAGATAATCTTCATCCACCAACGCTCATAATAAGAGAATGTTTTACTGGAACTCTATAGTTTTGATGGGGAAGCAGATCAGTGGTGGAAAGTTATCAAGAATATAATGTCCCAAGTGGAAATTGATCCATGGATTGAGAGGAATTCAATATGATGTTTTTCAATAAATATTTTCTTCAAACCCACTGTCTCAAGATGAAAAGAGATTTTCTTGGACTTAAGTAGAAGGAAGATGAGTCTATTAGGGCATATGAATAAAACTTCACAGGGCATGGAAGGTACCCCTCTGTCTTTGTCAAGAACACTGAAAGCAATGTGGATTTCTTATTTAGAGGACTAAACCCGAGACTGTGGATTGAATTATTGATTCATGACTTCAAAAGTTATGAGGAGATTTTATATTGTGTCCTCAAGGTTAAAATGGATATTGGAGTCTCTGAGTGGTCTCACGAGCACAGTGGAAAGATGTAGAAAATTGAGAAAAACATCGATGGTTTGAAAACTAAATAACATGATGGTAATAAGCCCAACATTTCTCCTTGTAAATTTTTTTTTGAAGAAGATTCCTGATAATTGTTTCAAGGGAACCAATAATTGCTTCAAATGCAGAAAGTTTTATCATCTGGACATGAACTGCCAAAGGGTTATGAAAAATACCACTAAGGATGAAGAAGAAAGGATGGTTCAGGTAAATTCTCATCCAGTGGTGATGTGTTACAACTTCATGTAGCATGGGAATTATGCAAACAATTTCCCTATGACAAGGGTTGTTGGGGTCTATCAGCAACAACCTCCAAGGAAATAAGGAAGGGATTAATCTATCACTACTATTGTGGTGCAGCTGAAAAATGATGAGGTTGTAGGTATGATAATTATTAATTCAGGAATTGAGAATGTACTATTTGATTCTACTTCTACGCACTTTTTTATATCTTTCAATTTTAGTATAACTATTCTAGAACCACCTAAAAATTTAGAGGAAAGGTTATATGTGAGAATATAGAATGGGGAAATTATTGCGTCCATTGTTTATAACTCCTCCCCACTTAACATTTGTGGACTGAACCACCCAAAAAATCTTTTCATACTTTCTTTAGTGGATTTCTATTCTATCTTGGGAATGGATTGGCTATCATAATTCAAATCCAACACCAATTGTTGGTAAAAGGAGATCACTCTTCACATCCCGAAGAATCCTATGATTCTTTACATGTGTAATGAGGAGGACGAGTCTCCTTTAGAATCATCGTCTCAGGTGTGGATGTTGATTCCTTATGAGAAATCATATCTATTTCCAATTATTTAGAAAAAGGAGAGAATCATGCTTAAAGACATGTCCAACCTGAAGGATTACACTGATGTATTTCCTAAATATATTTCTAGTCTTCCTCATGATTTTGAGATTGAGTTATGAATTTAACTTATTCCTAGATCTCTTCCTATATAGAATACACCTTATAGAATTTTCACTTTATATTTGGAAGATCTGAAGAAGCAGTTACAGGGGAATCTGGAGAAGGGTTTTTATGCCCGAGTGCTTTACCTTGGGGGGAACTAGTCCTCTTCAAAAAGAAGAAGGATGGATCAGTGAAACTATGCATTGTTTATGATGAGATCAATAAAATCACAATAAAGGACAAGTGTCCCCTACCATGGATAGATGACTTCTTCAATCAGCTTCATGGGGCTACTTATTTCCCTATGGTGGACTTTTGGTCGACATATCACCAATTAAAGGTGAGGAAGGAAGATATTCTCAAGAAAGCCTTTTGAACGATGTATGGACACTATGAGTTCATAGTGATTCCCTTTGGACTCACTAATGCTCCAGAAATATTCATGGATTTAATAAATAGAGTCTTTAGAGATTACCTCAAAAAAATTGTGGTAGTCTTTCTCGATGATATTCTGATATACTCCTTGAGAAAGGAGTAACATGAGGAGCATTTGAATATAATGTTAATGACATTGAAAAGGGAGAATTTATATGAAAAGTATAGTAAATGTGAGTTCTGGATGGAGGAAGTACCATTCATGGGGCATGTTATCACCAGCAAAGGGATATTTGTGGACCTTTCCATGATGAAATCAATTAAATAGTGGCCCATGACAACTTCTGCAATGGAGATCCATAGAATTTTGGGTCTAGTAGGGTATTATAGACGATTTTTTAAAAACCTTTCATGATTTCCAAACCCAATGACCAACCTAAAACGGAAGGGGGTAATGATTTTCTGGACTCGAGAATGTGAAGACTATTTCATAGTATTGAAAATGAGGCCTATCACTATTCTAGTACTCACCATCCTTACAAGTGGAGAACTTTTGTGGGGTATAGTGATTCTTCATGGAAGGGCTTAGGGTGTGTGCTATTGAAAAATCACAAAGAGAGCCTATGCCTCAAGGCAGTTGAAAATCAATTTTTAAAACTATCCCACACATGATCTGGAGATGGGGGTTGTGATCTTTGTGTTGAAAATCTGGTGGAATATATACTGACCAAAAGAGTCTAAAATATATATTCACACAAAAAGAGATCAATATGAACCATCAAAGATATATAAAGATCATCAAGGATTGTGAATGCTCAATCCATCACCAACATGGTAAGGGAAAAAAGGTGGAAGATGATCTAAGTAAAAAGGATATTGTATCTTTATCAATGATGAGAATTGAAAAGGATCTGATATTCTAAGATTTGAAAAGGATGGACATGAGAATCATTACGGGAGGAACATCATAAATCTATTCTCAAATGATTTCTCAACCATCACTGTGGATAAAGTAAATGATGCTCAAGGAAAGGATGTGGAAATTATGAAAATCGTGGAAGCTGTTAAAAATATGAAATCATCAATGTTCAAGGATGATGAGCAAGGATTTGTATGATTTTAGTCATGATTATGTGTACCATCCGATCCAGAGAAAAAGAAGGAGATTCTGAATGATGAACATAGCTCGACCTTCTCTATCCACCTAGGGAGCAGAAACATGTATCGAGATATCTGAGAAAACATTTTGTGGGACAATATGAAAAGGGAGATTTCTGAATATACATCAAAGTTCCCAATATATCAACATGTGAAGGATGAGATGAAAAAGTCTAAGGGGATGATGAAACCACTACACATGCCAACGTGGAAGTGGGATAACATTACCATGGACCTTTTCACTGGAAATCCAAGGAAATCTATAGGAAACATTTCTATATGGTCCAGTGTGGACCATCTCACAAATACACCTCCCTTTATCACAATTCTAGAGTATTTCTAATTGGATCAACTTGCATGGATTTACATCAAAGAACGGGTAAGCCTATATGGAGTACCACTATTTATTGTATCCTTCCATGATCCTAGATTCACCTCAATGTTATGGAAAAGTCTCCAATATTCTATAATCACTGAACTGAACATCAGTATGACCTATCATACTGAAACTGATGGCCATTCTGAGTGGACTATTCTGAAACGGGATGACCTGTTGAAACCATGATCTATGGAATTCAAAGGTGGATGGTACCAACATCTTCCACTGGTTGAATTTTCCTACAACAATAGTTTCCACTCAAGCATCTGAATGCCACCATATGAAGACCTTTATTGGAAAAGGTGCATAACACTGGCATGATGAAATGAAGTCGTCGAGAATAAGCTTCTATGACCTGAAATGGTTGAAGAATTGGTGGAGAAGGTGAAAACCATTCAGAATCATATCTAGGAATCCCGAAGTTGACAGAAAAATTAGGCAAAAAACCATCGATGAGTCCTTGAGTTCAAAGTTGGAGACATGGTATTTCTATACATATCTCCAGGTAATATGGTCATGAGGTTTTGGAAGAAACGAAAGCTAAGTCCTGGCTATTTTATCCCCTTCCTGATCCTTGATCGAGTTGGAGTTGTGGCCTATCGACATTCACATCCACCTACTATGTCGAAAGTACACAATGTCTTTCATGTATCCCTCTTATTCACGTACATACCAGACTCTTCACATGTACTGTCTTTATAGGTGGTATTGTTGGAGGATTATATTTCTTATGAGGAGTAGCAAGTGAGATCGTGGATCATAGAGATAAAGTTCTACGTAATAAGACTACACACCTGGTCCATGTACTATAGAGGAACCACAATTACAAAGAAGTAATATGGGAACTAGAAGAGTCAATGAAGGAAAAGTCCATGCACCTGTTTACGGCTTAGAATGTAAAACGATATTTTGGGGTTGAAATTTCATAAGGGGGGAATAATGTAACCACCCAATTTTTTATAAATGGAAAATAATCTCTTATAAATATAATCACATGAAATCAAAACATAATGAACTACTATGTTTTATGTTACCTTTAAACTTATGTTTTTCACTACTGTGTTTGTAATTTCAAAAATCAGGCATACACGGTTGTGATTAGTATGTTATTTGTAGTTCAATAAGAAAAACATAATTTTTTGGCGAATAGTAACCAACCCTTTTGATTAGTAATATAACCTTATGAATTTTAATATACCCTAATTAATAGTAAACTTTCCTTTTATAGTATTAAAATAATATTCAAGTGAAATTATGATGTACCTATATTTTAGAATAAGTAATTAAATGTTTTAAAACTTTTTTTTTATAATGAATTATTATATTAAATAAAAATTAAATGAATCATATTTAGAAGAATTTTTTTATAAATGGACTTCAATTTTGGATTCTACCCATCGAAAAATGGTTAGGGTGATCTTTTGATATTTTTCTAAATGTATTTAAATTTTTATGAACAGTAAAATAAGAGAATTTACAATAAATGCTAACTAATGGATTTATAGAGTCATTGAAGATGATATAATGATGTAAGCCCAATTGGTTTGAAGTCACATGCATTTGTTACTATTTTTGGTCATGGTATCATCACTATTTCTTGTCATGAGGGAAACTAATAAAGTAATAATTAAAAAGTTATGAAAACCCTTTTCTCCACTACTATAAACCCCCCCCCCCCCTCACTCCCCCTTCTCTTCCCTACTATCATGACTTGTTACTTGACAATATTCTGCCCAAATCTCTCCCTAAGATCCTCCCCACATCCAACAGACCCTAGACACTTAAAAATACCAAATCATATTCCTTTGTGAGATTCTCAAAGGAGATAAACTCGAGAGGTAAATTCCTCTTTCAAATTTATTTATTTCTTTTAAGTTATTTTCCTTTCTTATATCTTTCCTCACCTCCCTTCAACCAAATGGTATGATAACACTAGTGAAATACATGTACTATAATGTTTTTATGTTAATTAGATATTTCATTATCATCTCTCCTTTCCGCATATTTTATTTTAGAGAAATGATAACACCATTTGAGATGTGTAAATTTAATAGATTCAAGGACAATGATTTATGAATTTCTTTTGTCCTCATTAATTCTGGTCATGAAAACATTTGTGTTATGGTTGAAACAGATTATTATATATGTAATGTAACCTTTTTATTTTTATTTAATCCTTTTGTACTAATTTTATTATGTAATAATTCAAAACATGCTCATTGTAATAAAATCCAACGACTAACCAAAATGGTTATCAATAAGGATTTATATAATAAATCATCTTTTCTCCGAATAACCAAATGAATTTTTATAACCATTTATTCTCCTAGATTTTTACTAATAACAGACAACTTCAATTATGGAAAACCACTTTCTTATTACAAGTTCATCCAAACATGAATACAAGAAAACTGATCATTAAAACTAAGAAAGAAAACGAGCCCAAACAATGAAATTGAAACTTATAAAAAAAGAAAAAGGTATTGAATGAACCAGAAGAGTTATAATAAATAATGTAAATATATAATACTTTTTGGATTTATTAATTAATAAACCTTATTTTTTTTATTCAGTTCAATGTTTACAAGTGGAGAACACTGCTAGATTTAAGGTAAGGGATCCTCTCCATTTCTCTCTTAATCAAGATTTTCCTCTATGCAATTCCTTTTTATGTGTAAAACCAAATAATGGAGTATGTTTTATCACCTCACCCATACTTCCCACATGATGTATAAGTGTTGATAATCAAATTTTCTCTCACATAAATCCCTCTTAGGTACACCTGACACCTTGCCGATAAACCATACCAAATTCTACCAGAACCTCGTTTGTTCTTTTCAGTTTGCATTATCTTTCTTTATATCAAAAAGGAGTTACCTTATATGTTTATATACATTTTCTAAATTCTGTTTAATTTTAGAAATTCATTTATTAATACCCTTTCATCACTCTCTTTTGGGGATATACATGTTTTTAAAAGATCCCCACCTTAGAACATTCCGATAAGAAAACCTGTTTTAAAGGAACTTAAAAACAATTTACCAAAATTAAAGTGCAGTCTATCCTCTATTTTAATCCACCATTGTATTTATAAAATCAGTATATTTATTATGAAAACCTTCTTGGTTAGATTCTGGTTTTATATTAAATATTATACTATTCTCTATTTAAAATTCCTTATTGTATTTTCCTTAAAACCACACAAAAATGTTTAAATGAAAATGTTTCTCAAATAAATTTCTTATATGTTGTCACTTCTATTTGAAACCACTTACATGTTATCTATATATTTTATGTTATGAAAATCAATTTATGTTATAATCCATTTCTTTCATGAACACTTTCATGATACACTCATTGGTTATTCTTTATGTCATGATTGTGGTACCCAATTATTTACATGGGTATTCTTATGCATACGTATGGTTGATTATGTATGTCTATTTATGTTGAAATAGTATTGATGGAAATGTTGAGATGGGTGTGCCCAGATATCACTCCAATCCATTGGGTAAAGTTAAGTCTCATGATATGTGATTTGAAATAGGATTGGTGGTTAGCCTTGACCCGTAATAAAATGGGAATCATGATTGGTAGTCAGCCTTGACCCATATTAAAATGGAAAATCGGATTGGCGGATAGACTTGACCCATACTGAAGAAATTTTTTATGATTCTAAAACATTTATATGATTCCATGTTTATATATCCCATTCTTATATGATATTATTTCACATGTTCCATGCTTTGGATGTCATTATGTCATGCCTCTTAACCCATGTGATTATGATGTATCCTTATGATCATTCCCTTACTGGGATTTTTAGCTCATCTCTTCATTCATGTGTTCCCTAGGGTACCCTATAAAGATGTTAGGGCTCAAATTAGGTTAGGATCGCGTTATGGTGATTAAATAAAGAAGTTTTTCCCCATGTTGTATGTTCTAAGCACCTAGTCTTCCATGACACTTCACATTAATATCCATGGATTTTACTCTGATGTAAAATTATGATTAAAAAATGTAATGTTATATGTAAAAGGCTAGGGTAAATAAATCTTCCTTGTATTGTACTCACATATGTTCTTCACAAACATACCATTGAATAACCCAATAATACAATATTCGTTAATTGTATTCACTAAATCATGATCATCATAATACCATATGATGCATGAGTCACATGTTTCAATAATTATTAAAATAGAGGTGTTTCACATAAAACTCCATACAAGAATGCATTACATTATGAAATTCAATGAATAATTCATCAATGATGTCCAAATCCCAAAATTCCAACATTTAATAAAACTAAAGAGCGGTGTGTTTTAATTATTCTCACATCATAGTATCATTTGGCATGGGTATTATTATAAAAAATATATACATAGTTATATATCTCCCACGGTAACTAATTTATTACATGACCATGGTCAATGTGCTTCCCTGCAGAGTGGTGGACTACCCCTACGCTACCCCCCACTCTACATTTTGTAAACAATCTATATAAGGGGTGTATACATCACCAACATTGGTAGAAAATAAATATTCAATTTTCTATCCCATTCATCACCTCTTAGAAATGGATGATTCCTTTGTATATTCTAAAAAGGAAATCCAAATTTTCTAGGTTGCATATATCATTAACAACAAAAAATTGGGTCTCTTAGCCTTACATCAATCAATTAAAATCCCTTTCAATTTTCTTAAAATCAACTAAAATGTTTTTTAGATTCTATCCAAATTTCTAAAACATCATTATCATATTCCTAATGTATTAAAATAAATTAAGTAATAATTTTTTATTATTTTTTGTTTCTCTACAACATATATAATACCAACATTAATTATTTAAAATATGCTTCCCCATAACATCATCTATGTGTATCTCAACATTGATTTTACTAAACATCATGCTAAATAACCTTGTGTTATAATACTTGAAGAAATGTATTGTTGTTTTTTCTTTTAATAATTAGTTCATAAATGTCATCTTTTAACCTATACCTAATTTACCATTTATCTCGTTTTTGATAGACTGATTCTCAAAATCATCAACACCTCTCTTTCAAATTATAACCAACTATAAAATCAGCAGATGTATGGTTTTTTGTCTAAGAAAATTTCCATCTAGTTGATCCCTGTAACATAATCAATTTAATTTCCCATGTAAATACATTCTTCAAGAATACATAAATAAAAAGAATGTATATCTTCACTATACATTAATCATTAAATAATTTATTTTTCATTAGAAACTAATATCTTCTAAACACATGTTGGAACCTCTATCATTAAAATAATGTTCCTTATTAAAAATATATATATCCTCCAGCTCCTAAATCTCCATATTGTTGTTTTTATCAACACCTATATATCATTACATTAATATATGGTCCTATTTATTATCCATATTAGTAGAAATAAATGAAATGGTAATCTGAGAGATGATCATCTCACCTCACCCCCACGATCCTACTATTATTATCAAAAACAATTCTCACTATTTCATTTTGGATAACAGTCAAATCCAATATTTTGAGAGAAGGTTGAAATAACATGTTTCTTATAAATGATACACTATTCATCCAAGTTTAAATATTTGTGTGATAACCTAGTGTTGAACACTATAGTTAATTAATAATGAAATCAATGGAATCAAATAGTTAATTAAATAATTGATACCACATTAACTTTCTCATTATATAGGTTGTAAATATTGTATCATCTATAGACATATAACATGCACTTGTATTCATAAAATAAATTGAAATATTCTATTATGTTATGGAACCTTTTACTTTGCATGCCAATTAAATATCACTCCCCTTGTAACAACATATTTATCATAATTATAGAAATAGTGGAAGATTTATAATGGTATACCATTAATTAAATATTTTACAAATTGTATATAGTTTATGATTTATATAATAAAATTTATCATTAATATATTATTCCACGTGTATGTTACCTCTCAATAGATGCACTATATTTTTTATCATAGGAGTTAAATTAGTAATTGGTTATTACCTATTCTTACTTCAAAACTTATAAAAATGCATCTGTATTAATTTTTAATTCATATAAATCAATTACATGAATGTTGGTATATATAATGTAACAATAGGGAATTAGAAGGATCATCTTAGATCTTTATTTAATACCAAAATTCTATGATTTTACTCCTAACCAAGTTCATTTATTATTTCCAATCTCAACAATGGGAGAATTATTCATTCTTCCATTATATTTATGGTCATTCCCAGGATATATATTCATTTTCATCTATTTAGAGTATTGTTTTTAGTGTTTTCTTCTTCATATTAGTTATCAAGGAAAATTAATTTCATTGTGATTTAATCATGTTTTTGAATAATTCAACTTTAATTTTATTATTCTCAAACAGTCCTTTATACAAATTCCATAATTTTTTGACCAACCACATATATTTTAATTGATATTTAGGTCGTTAATTTAAGAAAAAATATAATTGAATTCAATCTCTTCATGTGAAAATAGTTTTCACCCTTTAGTAGTATCATTTTCATATTATTTCCTTATGGAATTATCCCTGTATGTGAGGGTAGAAAAACTGTTAAGAATACGTTTTAAATGTGTTCAACTTTCAAGTGTTTTTCATAATTCATCAATGAAGGCCCAAAAAATAATGAATTTTCATTATCTAACTTTTGAATTTTCTCCCCTTTAAACCATGTGTAACATATCTGTGAATTATTGTCATTAATTCCTTATAACTGTGATCTTATTAGTAAAATATAAGAATGATTAATTATAATAATTCATAAATATTTTTTGTTATCATATTACATGAATTATTAGTCATATATTTCTTTAATTGATAGGTAATTTTCCTATTCTCAAGATTTTACATATTTTTTCATGACATTTACATGATAATTTTAAATTCAAAAAATGAGTAGGCTTTGTTTTTAAACAGTGTCAAACAAAAATAGTTCCCTCGAAACAATGACCCCTAATCCTGATTATAAATCATTATAGAAATTTTTTTACTTCAATTTCACTATAAATTGAGCATATATTTTTATATGGGGTAGTTTATTTTTTAATGATTTGTTTCATCCTTCAAAGTAGAAAAGTATTTTTCACAGGAAACTTATCCCATATAGGTTTACATATCATTTTAAAACATTCGCATTTAGAGATAACTACTTTCGATTATAAAAAAATAAAAATATAATTCACTTAATATTTGGAAAATTCTTTTCTCATACTTGAGTGGCCAAATCCTTAACCTCTAATAAATTTATGAAGACTTTTAAAATCCCCTTGAGACTAATCTAAGTAATAAGGAAAATTGATTGTAGCTTGTAAAATTTTTCTTCTCCCACATCCATTATTTCCCTTAAGATCTCTCACTATTTAATTTATCAACTACTCTAATATTGTATTTCATGATATTATAAATATAATATGACTCATTCTTGAAAAAGACTTATTTTCAGTTATCCATATTTTCCTTCTGTTTCCTTAGAATCCACTTTGTCATTATTTGTGTGTTTAATTCATGATATGATTCTAACACGTTATTCAATATATGCTTAATATCAATTGATTCCCTTCATCATAATAACTATTTCATCTAACAAATAAATTTTAAATATTAACAATGCAATTAAATTCATCTTTTGATTCGATATATTAGTAGAGGATGAATTTCAATTCATTTTTCTTAAAATTTATTTTTTGTCTACATGAAAAAGACTCCTTGATTTAAATTGGTTTAGTTAAATTATTTAACTATTTTCTAAAATATGATTTATAGTTTAACATTATATTAATGTAAATAATATTCATCATACTTATTCTTTCTATAGTTTATAAGAAAATGTAAAATATAATTACATGTAAAACTTCTTTGTTGGATTTTTTATTTCAACCATCCCTTACATGAAATTCTATTCTAAAATAGAAACAATTATATTAATACCAATAGTCTTACTCATCATTGAAATCACATGATTTTAAAATTTTATAATCATGTATTTTAATCTATCATGTATATTCAAAAACCATTTCATCATTGAACAATTTTTTGAAAATGGGAATTTTTATCATTTATTGTTATTAAGAATATTATATAAATCATCATGGTAAATATCCTCTATATAATTAAATCTAGTTCATTAAGGATCAATCATATTTAGAAAATTACATATCTTAATTTTTAAATTATTGATTCTTCTAATATTTCATCAAATCCATGGATATTATTAACTATCTCACTAAATCTAGTAAAGATGTAATCAATTTTTCCATCATCATCCATCCTAAAATCCAAAAACCCACAACTCCAAATATGTAATTTGGAATCCATGTAATTCACATTTCCATTATAACTACTCTATAATGTATCCCATGATTTCTTAGATGTTTAAATACTCATGACCTTTAGCTATGACTTTTCTAGAAGAGAAATTAAGATATAATATTGATATTTCCCATTAATATTTGTATTTCTCATATCTGATAGAGTCATAGGAGAACCCTCAATAATTAGTGTAAATAAAAATGTAGTTTCATCTTTTAATTCTAAGAAACATGATAAACGATATGGAAAATTTATATTCTTATAGATATTATAGTTATTTAATAAAAATTTGACACAAACCTATTATTAAGTGAATTTATATTTTTTATTACTAAAAATTCTCATATCTAACTAATGAAACATTGTTTAGCTCTATTAAAAATTATATTTCCCAAATATAGTTAAATCACTGATTGGGTGAGTGATTCATTGATTTATTTTCATGAATTATATAATTTTAATAAACACATTATGATTATCTAATATATTTATTATCTCAATGTGTGTCCATCAAAATAATATAATATTTCATAAAAGTAAACAAATATGAAAAAATAATTATAAAAAATAAATCCATGATTTTAGAGTTTACATCTTATTGTGATTAGTTAAACATCCCCATTCATATATTCACTACAAACAATGTGAACGGATTAACTCGGAATATTCTTGATACCTTCATTAAATTTCCATCAGTATAGAGTCATAATATTCTTTCCAAGTGTCCCATGAAATAATATCTTCTTACAAACTGTAATATAATGTTAAATCCAAAATATGACATATCACTTTTTTACCCTTGTTATTTTTGTAATGTTTGATATAGTAAATCCTCCTTGAGCATATGGGATCAGTATAAGTATATGTAATTACATAATTTGGAAGTAAAATGTTTATAATATTGATCAAAATTATATGAATTATTTTTGATCAGTAGATCATCAATGATCTGGTCCTTCCTCATGAATACCTCCTTGTACGCCATAGGCTATTAACTAATAGTGAGGGTATAATATAAATTTTAGTACCCTAGGTTACTGGTATGTATCCTTTGTTTTATGATTTTTATGTACATAAAGCATATTGGAAATGGTCAGGTATGATTGGAGAATTATAAAGTAAAAAATGTGAAAACGTGGTGACGCACAGGCTTCGCATGGTTTTCCCAAACCGTGCAGAATCTGTGCTGGGGTGGTCACTTAGGATAGGGATGACCACATGGTGTGTGCACGTTTTGGGAAAACCATGTGTGTAGGCCATTCATAACGCCCCTTCCAAGTAGGGATTACCGTACGGTTAGCTCACGGTTTGACTAACCATGTGGACTAACTGTGCACGGGGTCAACTTATATCCTATTTCTATGGATCTAATCCGTTTTATCCTTAAATCCTCTCATTTTTTCTCCTAGATGTCCCTAACATTATATTTGTCTCTTGTGATGGTGGGATAACACTTTACCTGAGTTTTGGAAGTGATCCGGAGGCTTTCCTTGGAGTTTAGAAGCCGGTTGATTGTGGTAAGTCTCGTTCTTGTCATGTTTCCTTGGATCTCCTTCATTCTCTCTATCGGTTTCTTAAATCTACACCTGATGTGGGAAGCTCTAAGGTGGTGGATGACAAATAATGGTTTTTTTCGTCTTTTCGTTGATATGGGAAGAGATCTAAGGTGTGTTTTTTGTGTTACAACCCGTGTTTTGTTGGCATTCTTCGTCCGTTTGTTGGATTCTACTATTTTTGTTGAGGTAGGTGGCTTCACTCCTAATTCCACTTTCTTAGAACTTTAAGGCTTAGTTTAAAATTATTTTCCTTGATTGAAATGGTTTGTTTATCTTCTGTGAAAGAATTGTTGAAACTCCATTTTAGTAACGAGTGATGGAAATTGTGTGTTTTTGGAAGGTGGTAGTTTAAGTAAATTTAAAATGGTGATTCAAAATTGTCCATGGTTATGCTACTTGAAAGAAATGGGTTTTCAATAAAGGGGGATGCATTATTGAATTTTTTTTACCACACTTGGTTATGGGCATGGATTTTCATGGGTTGTGATGTATGTTCATGTGCATTGGGATGGATAAGGGTGAGAAGTACCCCAATCATAAGGTCAGGATGTATAAGGGCGAGAAGTACCCCCACCAAAAGGTTGGGATAGATAAGGTTGTGACATACCCCTGTCAAGGTAGTCTACTAGGTGACAAATTAGTGGAAGTATAACTCACCAATCGCGGCTATAGGGAGGTCAAGGTTTCATCCATGATTGATTGTGTGGAGTGTGAAATAGAATGAATGTGCCAACATGAGAATGTGAACTTGATTGGATGTTTTTCTTGGTTTCTTTTCTTGAGAAAAATGGGTTTAGTTGGGAAATGGTTTTGATATTGAACTTGTTATATTTTGACCTATTTTGGAATTGTTTTATTTAAATTGTTTTATATAAATGTGCTAACTTGTTTTATCCTAGAGGCATGAGTTGGGAAGTCATCGGGGAAAACCTACTAAGTTTCTTTACTCACCCCCTACTTCGGCACGTTGGTGATTTTGCAGATTTCGTATACTGGGATGTTGGGAAATGTAATGTGTCCAAGGTTTACAGCACTACTTCATGAAACTTGGGCCGGTTCGTGATGTTGGAGCTTGGAGCTTGTGGAGCATGGAGTTGGGTTGTCATCTTGTTGTCTATTAGGTTGTCTTTCTGCTGTTTACTCAGATCTAGTTTTGGTTTCTGCTGTTTCACTATGGTTGGTTTATTATGAAAGAAATGTTTGAGTTTTTTTTGCTTTTATCATGCATCATTTAGTTGTTTGGATTGGTTATGGTTGTTGGTTCTGCGGTATGTTTTAAAAGGTTAAATCGTACCCCACTTTTTTTGAAACCCTTCAGCATTTATTTCCATAATTTGGCATCTTGGGGATGTCCCATAAGGCCCAGTAATGACTTGTTGTATTCTCAATCCAATTTGGAGAAGTTGGTCATTACAAATGGTATCAGTTTGTTTAGTCCTTGTGGTATAAATTCAATCAGCTTGCTCCTTTTGTTGTGGAACAAGTAGTCATCAATGTTTTGGTCAAGGAGTTGAAATTCATTCTTGTCTATTCTTTGGGTTTAAATCTTAGACAAGAGTAGGATTGTCGGAACATGAAAGGTATATAATAAAAGGACCTTTCTAACCCGTTTATGCTGAAATTCAAGTTTCTAGGATGTTGGGTACATAAGTGTTTTGGATACACTTCTAGAATGTTGCAAATCTCAATGTCATGGGTTTAGCCAATGAGAAGAGCATGACATGCATTGTACAAGAATGACTTCCCACTAGGATTTCATATCTCATGGTGAGAAATGTGTTATGATTTTGTTCAGATATTTAAATTTTTGAAAAATGCCGAATTGATTTTCAAATGATAGGTTTTGAAAGGTGGATATTTGGTGTATTTTGAAAATTGTTTAATTGTAAAAATC